>CM053791.1:214423997-215623997 GCA_028749045.1 Cupressus sempervirens
ATGTTTGTGTATTAATATTTAAAGGTTAGCGTGGATGTGTTTATGTTTATTGGCTATCGTGGATATGTTTCTCTATAGGATATCGCGGATATGAAATTCATTCAAATGATATTTTATTATTTTGAATATAGATATAAATGAATTTTATTTTTCATTTGAATAAAATGAACATTGTATTTGTAATAATCAATATAGTTTCTTATAAGAGGAATATTAGATCTTGGATAATATTTTGTTAGTCTATAGAGCTGACACCATGGAGATTAAGGGGATCCATATCATGGGAATGAGTGGCACTAAGATCTCATCTGACTACCATGACTAGCATTAATAGATAATCTCCATGAGCCAAAATATTCTGATGATGTTAACATATGCATATGTAATTGGCTTTGGATAGAGGATGTCCTGTCAAAGAAGAATCTTAAGGGGAGAAATCGTGAGAAGAAAGAGGAATAACCATGAGTTAGTAAGCTTGATCTAGAGACGTCTTTAAGATTGGGGTAGGATAGAGGGTAGAGTAATATAAATAGATTTGTTATTTTTATGATTCTAACGAGTTTCTTACATGTATTACTAGTATAACTATTTGTACTAGCAGGGATGTTGCAGTGGCGTCAAAGCATAATCATGCCATCTTGTGGAAATTTTGGTTAGTGTTCACAACTAAGGATCATTGGTCAAACAATTATCCCAAGAACTAAGAAACTTTATGGAACAATCTAATGATAGATTTGAAGCAATTGAAAGCTCCAATACAATACTACTTGAAGCTATACAAAAACTAAGTGACAACAACAACTGGAATGAAATTTCTAAACCACTAAGGGACCATCATTCTACTCATGAGGAGAATGAGCCATCATCACAAAGTACGGTCCCATGGGAAACCTTCAACTCATTCATTCCAAGAGGAGAACATGTTGTAGAAGAATAGCCACTGATAGCATGGAATAAATCACGCAAATGTATGTAAACTCATATCCAAGTATTCGACAACTTATTCTCTTTAACGAATACTATGAAACTAAAATCATGGAAAATAGAAAGAAAAATCATGTAGATGAAGACCTTCAAGAGAGAGTAAATAAAGTAAAACTACCATGTTTGGATGGTTTGAGAGAGGAAACTGCTCGATTATGGGTCTAAAAGTTAGATACATATATATCATATAGTATTTTGATGGAAGAAGGTACTATTAAGTTTTACATACTTCATTTAAGGGGGTCAGCCCACAAATTCCCCAGGGCACAAAAAAATACCACCTATAGTGAATTCACTCAAAATCTTAGTAGATTTGATCAAAGCAACCCTGAATGGTACTTCCAAGAGCTAACTCATCTCAAACAATTAGGGTTAGTAGAAGAATTTTCCAATCAATTTCAACATCTAGCCATAATGGTCCTTAATCTATCCCAAGGACAACTCATGTACATATTCATGGAAGGACCTAAAGAACCCATTAAAGCCCTACTAAAACCCCTTGAACCCCAAAATCTTAAAGAAGCTATTTGAAAGGCTAAAAAGGTTGAGTCTAATGCACCAAAGGAATGACCCAAAAATTACACATCAAAGTTACATTATCAAAATAATGGACCGAAGAAGTATTACAAAGAAAAACTATGCTTTATTTTTTGTAAACCCTAGAGTAAAGAACATCATTGTCAAAAAAAAGAGGAATTGATCCAGAAAAATCTTTGCTTTAAATGTAAAGAACCCTAGGAACGCAGCCATCATTATAAAAGGGGACAAATGGAGTTATAGTTATTGTTTTGGAGGGGGTGAGAATAGAACCATTTGAATGAAAGGTAATTAGAGAGAAGAATAATTGCCTTGGTTGATATAGGAGCCTCGCATGATTTTATTAGCAAACACATTGTAGTAAGAAGAAAATTGCAAACATCATAATTCAAGGATTTTTGAAGCAGCATTTGGGAATGGACCCATAGATCAATGTACCAAGATCGTACCCCAATTAGAGGTCACTCTCAGAGGACACACAATTAAAAGAAACTTTTATGTGGAAAATATGGATGGTCCTAACTTAGAAATCTATTTAATCATGAAGGACAAGAAATTACACTAAAACCATTTTCCAATGACTCCCTAAAAATTTTAACTTGCAAGAAAGTGGAAAGAATGCTCAGTCATGACCAAGGAGAATGGATTTCACAATGCATGATACTAGATAAATCAGTTTCACAAGGGAAAACTATCCATGCAGATATTCAACCCATATTAAATAAACATCAAAGGGTTTTTGAAGAGATTCCTCAAGGGCTTCCCCAAAAAGAGGCTTTGAACATTATATAGAATCAAAAGAGGAAGAAAAACCTATAATAACCACTCCTTATAAACACCCTCAAAAATACAAAGAAGAGATGGAAAAAATAATTAAAGAACTATCAAATATGGGGCATATCCAATCAAACAATAGCCCCTTTGCATCCTCACTAGTACAAGTAAAAAAGAAAGATGGAACTATGAGAATTTCCACTGATTGTCAAGCCTTAGATAATAAAATAATTAGAAACAAATATTCTATTCCCAAAATTGATGAGTTAATGGATGAATTGCATGGTGCATGTTACTTTTCAAAAGTTGATCTTCATTTCGGTTACCATCAAATAAGAATGAGGAAAGTGGATGTACCCAAGACAACATTGCGATGCCAATATGGACATTTTGAATTCCTTGTCCTTCCTTTGGTCTCCCTAATGCACTAGCAACCTTCCAATTATGTATGAGCTACATCTTTAGACAATAATTAAGGAAACTCCTACTCATATTATTTTATGACATACTCATTTATACTAAAACATGGGGAGAACACCCCACCATATAGAGGAAGTTCTGAGAATTTTGGAAGAAGAATCACCATATGCAAAAATTTCAAAGCGTGAATGCAGGTTAGAGGAAATTGTATATCCGAAGCACAAAATCAATATTAAGGGTGTAAGTGTAGATAAAGAAAATATCCATGTTATTAAAGATTGGCCAAGACCCAAATCCCTAACCCAGCTTAGAGGATTTTTAGGCTTATGTAGTTACTACAGACAATTTGTAAAAGGGTTCTTCAAACTTGCGGCCCCCCTTACAGATTTGACAAAGAAAGGAGCCTTCAAATGGAACGAGGAATCCCAACAAGCTTTTGAGAAACTTAAAGAAATCATGAGTTCTTGTCCAGTCTTAGTCATCCCAAATTTTACCAAGCCCTTTGAATTAAAATGTGATATGTTGGGAGAAGAAATCATTTATGGTCCAAACTGGTACTAAGAGGGGTGAATCAATACACTCACTTTTATGAAATTCGTCAGTTAATACAGCTAGCCTTTAACACACACATTGTCACTATTACCTTAACTATTAAGAAAATGATAAAAGTTATGCAATAAAACCATACAATATCACACATTGATGCATACATTAATGAGACATGTATTTTTGTGTGGAAACACCTGGTGTGAGGGTGAAAACCCTGGTAGGGGTAATATACCCACTAGCATTTCCTCGCAAGTAAAAGGGTTCCTTGTTAAAGGCTTACATATGTTCCATCTGAGAATGCATCCTATTAGGAATGTCTATAACCTATTAGGATTAAAACAACCTATTAAGGCTACCTTGTTAGAGGATTGTAATTTCTTTCTAAGAGATGCCTTGATAGAGGATTTCAAAGACTCATTACAAGTATGCCCTATTAAAGGCTTACAATAGTTGTGATGGTTAGAAAACAAAATAAAGCTTAGACCTAAATATTTGGTACACCTTGCTTGGTAGATCCTCTGTGAAAATGCCTTGAAGATTCTTTGATCTTCTTTCTCAATTCTGGCTTGGTGAACTTCCTCTATTCACTACTTCTTCCTCCTTCTCGTCCTCTTCGCACCTGTCAACTTTTGCACTCTTTTCACAACTATCCATGTTTTCCTTTACAGATCTCTGATTCATATGGTTTTAGCAACAACGAAAAAATTGACTTTCTCTCTTGAAAATAGTCTTCTCTCTTCTTGCCAACACACTACTCAATGAAGTCTAAATGATCTTTAAATCATGTTTATTATTCAAAAATGGAAGCCCTAAAAATCATCCTGCTCAAGTTGCACATTTGAAATTTGAATCACATAGTGAGCATAGTCACAAGACACCCATGACTACCTATTTGTTGATTCATATGCCCATATATGAGCTTGTCCATTTGAAAGTCTACATCTAGACTTGAGATCTTGTGCGCTTCAACCGCATCCCACCACTTATCTTTGTGCATGTCACCTCACTATCATATCCTCTTTTGTATCGCCACATCAATAGTGACTGGGTCATAACAATAACACTTCCATGTCTTCCTTCATTCTCTTGTCGTGATTGGTATGCCAGTCTATTGGTGGTCACACTTGCAACACTTCATTACTTCTTGTTAATCAGTTGATAATCAATGACAACAAATCATACCTACTAAGTACTTAAGCACTCTTCTCATCCATTTGCCCAATCAATGTAGATTAGTCTAATGATCGAAGTGGTTCTCATGCAAGAGAAATGACCAATAGGCTTCAAACGTCATAAGCTCACTAACTCAGAAAAGTTGTATTCTACAAATGATAAGGAAATGTTAGCTATATTGCATGCTTTGGCCAGATTCTAGAAATACCTAGTCTACGAAAGATTTATTGTATAGACAAATCATAATATCTTGCAGTTGTTTTTAAATCTAAAAGATCTTAATGGCAGGCAATAGAAATGGATGAGCAAGATTCAAGCTTAAATTTTTTATATTGAATATGTGAGAGGAATAAACAATGGGAAATGGAAGAAATTTTAAATTTTCTTGAGAAGTAAATTTGGGACGGACGGACTACAATGAGCCTTAATTAAGATAAGAATGTAATGCATATAAACCAATTGATGAATATATAATGATATTAAATATTATTATAATTTATGTTAATTAATATTAATTGATACAAAAAATTGTTCTTATAGTAATGATGGTAATTGATTATAATATGTTACATAAATAATGATTAAATCAATTGAGAAAATAATATTCAATACAATTCTTTATTCACATAAGTAATAATAACTTTATTGAGTTACAATACATAAGTCATAAATGACAATATCCTAAGAGATCGTGTCAAGGGGAAGACCCACCAAGCATCATAACCATTAAGACTACGAACCAATCAAATAATGAAAAGCAATAGTAAAGTTGGCATCGGATAAAAAACAAAAGACTATCCAAATAATGAGGTAATGTATTATGTTTATGTATTAGTATTTAAAGGCTATCGTCGATCTGTTTATGTCTATAGGCTATCATGGATATGAAATTCATTCAATTGATATTTTATTACTTTGAATATAGATATAAATGAATTTTATTTTTCATCTTATCTTGTTTGTGATAATCAATATAATTTCTTATACGACGAATATTGGATCTTGGATAATATTGAGTTAGTCTATGGGGTTAACACCATGGAAATTAAAGGGATCCATATCATGGGAATGAGAGGCGTTAGAGTTTCTGTCTATTGCGACTAGGATTAATAGATAATCTTCAAGTGCCACAATAATCTGATGATGATAACATATGTATATGGGTTTGACCTTAGATAGAGGATGTCATGTCCAAGAAGAATCTTTAGAGGAGTAACCCCGAGAAGATAGTGGAATAACTAAGAGTTAGGGAAGCCCGCTCTAGAGATGTATCACGATTATTTTTTTCACCACTAGTAGAAGTCCAATAAGAGACAATCACAAAGAATTAGTTGTTTTTATTGCCTTCACCATAGTAACTCTTAATAACTAGAATTAGAATTGATGTCATGAACTGAAGAGTTATCTTTGAGCTGGCCTGATTTTGTGCAACTGTCCACTGGCACTTTATGTGCAACTTTATCTTCAAAATAATATGAGTAGCCCTTTGACGGAAGGTGGCACATTTCTCCATGCTCACTCAGACACCATGTTCGATCAACAAGCTACAAAACAACTTTAAGATGACTATTATGCCCGTGGCTATACAGCCACAAAAATGCACTTCCTTTACATTGCTTTTTGTAACTTTTCAAAAAAAAATTCTAAGTCCTCTCCTTCGTAAGGAAGTGCATTTTCGTGGCTGTATAGACATTGCCGACTATTATCAACCCATTCTTGCTTCTCCTCAAGGGTTTGGCTCTCCATCAAATTCTTATTGGTATGAATATCAGACTTGAACATAAAAGTGACTGTGTGTAAGACAACAGTTTGTCATACAAGTGCTCGGTACTCTGACAATTGACCAACCGACGATTTTGTCAATGTTTCTACTACATCCATGTAGTCTTTTCTCAAACAGTGTACTAAATTAATATGATTGATTGTAGAGGTCTTACATCTCTCTAATATAACCAAAGTCTTCCCATGTCATAATCAATCTTGGACAATGAATACTTTATCTAGCAGTTACACAGGAAAATAAATATTAGCACTTATCATTACTAGTAGGGATCATGATTCCATGTTGTCAGAAAAGGCTCTTCCATGAAGATATTGGCTCTCATGCTCTTTCATGGAAAAACCATCGAGAGGAATGATATTCATGGCAATAAAAAGATTTCAACACCACCTTGGCCAATAATGAATCAGACCCACATCGCTAGTCTTCAAACTAATGCAAATCTCCAGTAAAGTTCGCATTCACAATAATAGGCTTTGATATATTTGCAAATCAAAGCCTCTAAGCAACCAAACTTATAATTCTTGTAATGTTAAAAAAGATATGTGCAATACTTAATAGCAATGATGCTACATTACATTCAATCGCAATCTTTATGCACAAGATCAATTTGAACATGAAATACACTTCTAGACCACCCTGCGAAGAACTAGCACTCCAATTCATTAAAGGGCTTTAGTGATCAGAATAGTAGTCTATTCGCGCCAAGGCATTATCCTTTCATATATAGCTCATCCTTTCTCATATATATATATATATCATGTTTCTTTCTTGATATGCATTACCCTTTCATATAGGCGACATCTATGCAGCGGAATAATGTACCTGACATGATAGATTTTTTAATTTATTAATTAATTTAACAATCAGAGGATTGTAGTTCTATGATTTTAAAAATAATTAATGAATTAAAAAACCTATCACATTAGGTACATTTTTTCGGCTATTTAGCCAAGGGCTTTCATATATAGCTCCTCCTTTCTCATATATGTATAGCTCCTATTTCTTTCTTGTAAGAAATGTATGCATTATTCATTCTTTGTACATATATGTAAGTGGTGCTCTGTAACTAACTTGAAATTAATTATTGCTATTTATTAAGCTTGAATTTACTTGAATCCAAGTCCTACTACTTGAGAAGCTCACAATTATCTTATATTCTAAGTTGTATTTACGGTTGTGTTGGCTATTGCTTTAATATAATAATTAATAATATAATTATTTGTAAGAATTTGGCTTAAGCCAAAATTCACCCAAGATCAAAGAGCACAAGCAAAAGCACATAGTAGACCAAAGAGTATGATCAATATGAAAATGCTTTCTATTATCAGAAGCATGTGCATATACACTAGGAGAGCGTATATATAAAAGCCTCTAAGATGCATCTAGAATGTGTCTAGAAAGAACTAGGAAATAAGCATGACAACTAAGCACATATCCTCCACAAGAAGAAGATAAGCACGATGAGGTGTCTAGAATGTTGTAGACACCATGTGCTCAAATAATGTGCTATCTCTTAAGTGTAGACAACATGTGCATAATTAGAGTGCAAACTCTTGTGTTGTCAACATGACAACTCACAAGAGTATGCATATTCCTAGGTGAGTAATAAATAAATAATAAAATATATGCATTAACCTAAATAAACTTAAGTGTAAATAGTAAATATTTATTTACACAAACACCCCCTCCCGCCTCCTCCCCTCCCCTCCCCTCCCCTACCTTAAGTGCAACTTAGGGGAATGCCCTTAAGCTTACATGATATAGGATGAAATGCATGATGGGTCCCTGCTACTAGGTCATGTTAGGTACCCATGTACATAATGAAATGCAATCTCTCATAAAGCGGAGAAAGAGGGAAAACCTCATGGGAAAAACCCTCTCCCAAAAAGAGAGATGAAAAAACACACATGATGTATGGATGGATGGAGTAATCAAGACCCCCCCACCCCCCCCCCCCATTACGACATACATCAAGTATATACAATAAAAGAAAATAAGAGAGACAGGATAGGCTCCCCCCCCCTCCAAAAGAAGAATGTCTGCCAATGATTGCTCTGATGAAGAAGTTGATCCAAGACTGCAAAATGGTTTTCCTCCCCTCAGGAAGAAACAATGCCATGGGTACAAATGAGATGCTTCCGCTGTGTGTGGAAAGAATCCCATGGGTAAGTGATGTCTCTGAAACTTGCTCAACTGGCTGAAGAACCTGTCTCAAAAAATTGTATGTCTCCTCAGCTGATGAAGAGCCCCTCTGCAACTGTTGATCATAAGTATCCACAATCACTTCAACCTGTGAGGATCGATCATGTAGAGAATGAACAAGAGGGTTGGATGGAGCCCTCGCAACAACTATAGAAGGATTGTCATCATCAAAGAGAAACTGAATATCATCAAAGAAGTCTTCCAAGTCTATTGTGTGCGACTCCATGAACAAATTTGCAATGTCTGCCAAGAAGTTGTCCACTAATGCTGGAGCTAGAAGTACCCTGTTGTGCTGGATCTATCAATGTGGAAAAATGTGCATATGGAATGTGTTGATGTAGTGACCTCTCACTGCAATTGTTGATAGAACCCCACGTGTCTAAATTTGTTGAAGTACTATCGTTGGTGTCACTATCAATTTCCACAATGCATGAAGTAGTCTCCTCAACAAAGAGAAGACAAATGTGATCAATGACGTCTCCTACATCTTCAATGTGAGACTTTACGAACAACATTACAATGTCTGGGAGGAAGTTGTCCCACAAAGCTAAAGTAGGAAAACATGATGTTTCCTGTTGCACTGAATCAGAAGCATTTGTGGCTGGAACTAGATCAGTAGAATCAACAAGAGAATTAGGAGGTGAGATCTCATATGGAGTGACTAGATGTAGAATGTCCTCTAGAAATGGAGGAACACATGGATCTCCATATGCTTCCCAAAGAGTCATCCAAACATCATGAGGAAAACTTGCCATAAGAAGAGGAGCAAAGGATTCCTTACTCATACTGTTATACATAAAGCGAAGAAGATTAGAAAGATGTTTGAATGAAGGTGGTATCTTCGAGCAAAGAGAAGGAATCACTTCCTAATGTTCTCTTAGATGATCAAGCATCAAAGCACTCTATTTTTTAGAGTTGCTCAGTGTCAACTTTGATCTTATACCAGACTGACATATGTAACAAGACTCCATGAGATCAATATATGTATGCACCCCCGAAAATACAAAAATAATCAACCAACCCCCCCTAATGTATGATTTGGCACTTAATGCAATAGCCATATGCCAATTTAGAACCTATTTTTGAGAGCAGTATTTATGTCCACAAAACTTATAATCTAATTGCAAATCTAGAAAATAGACCAAAAAAATACACTTTCAAAAAAAAAACATAACCTGTTTTGGAGTCCAAATGAGCTCGTACCAAGCATTTGAATGGCAAAAATTGGGATTTGCGACTTGCAGAAAATTTCAAGAATAGAGATCTCAAACCAAATGCACCAATGTGTAGATCATGAAATTCTACCCCAAAATAAAAAAAAAATTGCTCGCAAAAAGGAGTCTATATGAGGAAGATATCGCTATTTGAAAATCGTCGTCATTATTTTTCCTGAATCGTTGTCGCGCCTCCAAAAATCAAATGGCTCTAGATTTTACCTCAGATGTCCAATTTGGATGAAACAAAATATTTTTTAACCTTCTGAATATGATGCAAATATCTAATTTGCACCAGCAAGCTTTAATCTTCACCTACAAAATATCTCTCCTACAGGCCTGATGGCCAATTTTTCGAAAAAAATAATGCAAATTTGAAAAAAATTGCAAAGGCAGATGGAAAAAAAAATGCAGATCTAAAAATTAAATGTACAAATCTGAAATGATCATACCAATTTTGCAAATCGGGCCTTCAAGTTGCCGGTTTGCAAAAAAAAAATTTGCCTCAATTTTGACTATTGCCCAACATAAGCAAATTTATAATCAATCCACCAAATCGACGCACCGGACGCAGTGGTGAGATCCGCTTTGGCTCTAGACGCTCCCAATTTCTGCGAATTCTCTGAATCTTTGGATCGAAGGTGCTAAAGCAACAATGGTCTCGAACAGCTAATGACGAGAATCTCCCCAAGCTCTAGTACCATGTAAGAATTTGGCTTAAGCCAGAATTCACCCAAAATCAAAGAGCACAAGCACAAGCACACAATAGACCAAAGAGTATGATCAATATGAAAATACTTTCTATTATCAAAAGCATGTGCATACACACTAAAAGAGCCCGTATATAAAGACCTCTAAGATGCATCTAGAATGTGTCTAGAAAGAACTAAGAGATAAGCATGACAACTAAGCACATATCCTCCACAATAAGAGGATAAGCACGATAAAGTGTCTAAAATGTTGTAGACACCATGTGCTCAAATAATGTGCTAACTCTTAAGTGTAGACGACATGTGCATAATTAGAGTGCAAACTCTTGTGTTGTCAATGTGACAACTCACAAGAGTACGCATACTCCTAGGTGAGCAATAAATAAATAATAAAATATATGCATTAAACTAAGTGTAAACTTAAGTAAGTGTAAATAGTAAATACTTATTTACACCAACATTATTATTAATATATATAAAAATCTCAAAAGCGAGTTGTGCTATTGCTTTACAATATAATATAATAATTGTATTTTACTAGATTATTTATTATTATTGGTAAGATTTATTATTATTATTATGTGTTAATTGCAAATAGATTTGAACCGAAGACCTCCCCGATGTTTTACCAATGCCTACAATATAATATAATTATTATTAATATATAATAATTATAATATTATATAATATAGAAACTATTAATATAATTTAAAAAATTATTAATATAATATAAATATTGTCAATACAATAAATATATTGTCACAATCTTTATGTTATCTATGTCCACCTAAAGGAATCTAACCATAGCTACAATGATATCAACACTCGCTCTTAAATAGGGAGGAAGCCTTCTTGATAAGTTATAGTTTGTCCTTCTGACGATATCTTCACCACTCCCTCTTAGCTAGAGAGGAAAACATTTTAGGTTGACATAGTAAAGTTAATTGATATATCAAATAATATTTCAGACATGTAAGCCTCCTAGCTGAAATGGCATGGAATATTGACAAAAAAATCACATAATCACCTTCGTAAAACATATATTCTTCAAAATTACGAGTACAAACTCAGGTAGCAGAAGATATTACAATGTTCATTGAGAATTATATCATTTCAATATATACCTAAAAGGTGAACATAAATATTACACATGTACATATGAAAACATTTTCTTTTTAAATAAGACAAAATTTTTTGACATAATAAGCTTGTGTAACTATCTCACAGCTGATCTGTCAGAAAATTTGGAATGCCATTTGTGAGCTGAAAACTTGTTAAGGGGGCAGAAAATATAAGTGCTAGTATATTACTCAAAAAAGTCTGAGCATGAGTTCATGTTTGAACAAAAGATAGGAAACATGCTATTTTGTTTCACTTACATCGATGGATATTATAAAATCAAAACAATTAGAGTTATTAACTATGGAAGGAAAAAAAATTGTTATAAACGCTGCTCTGATCACTATAGTCTTGCTTAAACATGTGCATAACAAAACATCTTTAATAGTCACGGATCCAGAATGAATCAGCCAATAGCTTAAATAAGCAAAAAGAAACTCTAGTCTTAAGGAAACATAATTTTGAATGAAGAGTTCAAATACAGTAATTTATGACAAAATGTTTTCAAATCCCCAAATATTACTTCATAATCCGTAACATGCATTAGCCAATGTCGATTATGATGAACAACATTTTTAACAAAAATGAACAGCCCGTAATGCTTAAATAAGCAAAAAGATAATATAGTCTTGAGGAAACATAATTTTGAATCGAAGAGTTTAATTAAATACACTAATTTATAAGAATATGTTTTCAAATCCCCAAATGTTACTTCATAATCCGTAACATGCATTAGCCAATGTTGATTATGATGAGCAACATTTTTAACAAAACTGAACGGCCCGTAGCTTTGGGGGTATCCATAAACGGTTAAGGTGGCAAGCAGCTCTAAGATTTGGATTTTACAAGAAAATTCTTATACAGGGCAACTTGATTGCATTGAAAAAATCTTTTCATGAATGGATACAAAAAGTAGATCCTCATTCACTGCTTCTAGCCTGCTTCTTCCATCTCATGATCATTATCATTGTCTCCATCATAGTATTCTTCATCTCGCTGAATTTGTTTGTCTTGTGTATGTTCTGCAAAGTTCAAAGGAAAATGTGAGATTTAGCACCCATTTTGATAAACATGGATAAACCATCACCTTGTCACTTTCTTACACCCTGAAAAAGGAAATTTTAAAAATGTTAAACTTAAATCCTTTCATACAGTTGTGATCCGAGACACTTTGCAAGACCATATAAACCTATACTTGAAGTTAATTCTATTCTACAGATTATTTATATTTCCTATGGTAACAATAGGTAAAATTATGACTTACGGTCCATGCGCTCATCGGGATTCAGTTCATCTTCATCAATATCAGGAATATACATGTCTGGTGGCACCTGAGTTTCAAGTCAAGAACAAACTATATCAATCAAGTCTACTGCAATTAACCAACTGGTCTTTAAAAGTTTGCAGCACTTGAATAGTGTTATGAATTATTATGTTGTATAGTATAAGACAGATTCGTACTTCATGCATCTGTACACTCGGAGCATGTTGAATAGCCCTCAAACTCTCAAGAACCTGCATTTTAATTGTGCTCAAGTATGTCTTGCTATTCATGTTCTCCTACAAAATTACAAATTTAAGATTATTTAGTTTCCAAGAATAAAACAGTGAAATCCACCTCTCTTACACAATCTAAAAAAGAAACAATGCACCCATCAGGAACTTCCATTATTAGAACTTCTTTACATACAGCATAACAAAAATTCAAGGGATTCCATTTCAATAAAGGAAAAACATACCATAATCCCAGTGTTGATCTTTAAAGAAAAATCTGGCGAGAAGTACTTGATGTAATCATTATCGGGAATTTCTACAAAAGAACATGCCAGTTAGAATGTCATTCCACTGCCGTGACATTCTTTTAAGCTAAGGCATCCTCTAAGCATCTCAAAAGTTTCCTCTCTAATAAAGGTTGCTGCTTACTGGTAAATGATTGCAAAAAGCATAAAAGAAAATTAAGACTAGATACCCAGCACGATTATTGTATGTCAATTAATCCAGACGAACACAAACAATCATCAAAGACATGAGATTTCCAAAATCCATTTTAATTACCATAAACATTTTCTGGATTGGATTGTCGAATCCAGAAAACTTTTATGGTAACAAACAATCATAATAAACAAAGCTAGTAATGCAGCTCATGAAAACTATGCTCTACAGGACACATCCCCTACAATTTCAGACCCACTCCTGTCTTTTGTGCGGTACGGGGACGTGATGATGGATTTTTGACATCCCCTAAGGCATTTCATTTTGAGCAGATCAGGTACTACCTCCGAAACAGATTTCCAATGCTGCAAGAAACGGAGGATGGCCAAAGCAATCCCTTGACCGTCCCTGTGACAGATTTGCATCCCTGATGGCCCAGCCAATTAAAGTGATCGTCGGACATGCAAGAAAAACACATTTTTTAAATTTCTTGCTCCATTTGGTCAGCCCCACATAGGTTAGAAAAGGCAATAAAATAACAGCCATCAGTTCATGTTCAGACTGTGCAGGCATGTAGAGTCACCACCCAAGTAAGGGGTGTGACCAGCTGTAGCATTGGTTTTCACAGAATCTATACTAACAACCAGCTTTCGGTTCTCTAAGTCACGACTTTTGTCACATCCTTGAGGAGGACATTAATTATATATTGTTCAAGAGAGGCTCATGCGTGTGCACATTTTAAAATTCAGAATAACAAGAGCTCTGTTAGATCTCTGCATATGCAGCATTCAGTGACTTTTGTCTAGAGATTAAGGTTACATCTTCTGTAATATGTGTGACATATGCTTGAGAATCATTTGGTGTTCAATCAGCGAATGATTGATTTATGTTTGTAAGACATTTTCTGCATTTGCATCACAAAGAGATCGAACTGTGTACTGCTTGATTGTTAAGAGTTAACAATCATGAGCATGAGATCATTGTATTTTCTTTAAGCATTCAATAAAGGATTATCTTTTGGTGTGGCTGTGTTTTTTTCCTCAAGTAGGAGGGCTTCCCAAGGGTATCTCTGGTTTCATTGTGTTTCTTGCTTTATCTGTTATTTATTTATGCTATTTTGGTTCGAAAATTTAACATGGTATCAGAGCAGGACTATAGGAAAGATCCACAACCAAATTTATTACGTATGGGAAGGAATTTGCTGTCATGCATTGGTGCCTGAAGAAAATTCTATGAGAGATGTAGTCATAAAACTTGTATTTTTGGAAATGCTTGAGTAGCAGTCTGAGCAATATCTGCTGGTTGCTCGACTGTAGGTGTTTACCATTGGAGTCAGGTCCACTGAACTGTAAGCGATATAAAGATCCAAACCTGAAAAAGGGCATTGATAAAAAGATGAGTATTTGAATATTGACCGTGAATTTTATCTAGTTAATTCATGCTATAATATTGGGAATAGTGATTACTGTATGCTTTTAGCTGTATATTTCTCTTATGAATAGTCTGATTTATGAGCTATAGCTAATTTCTGTAAAAATGCTTCTAAGACGGATCAAGAAGCAATATGATGAGAGATTATATACAAAGTTATGCAAGATGTAGAAATGAACACGAGGACGCTTGTACTCATGAAACTGAATTGGTGGCACATAACTTCATTAGACAGGAAGAACCCACAGACTATCATTGCGATTAGTTTTTTCGAAGAGTAAGAAATGATATTAGAGGGAGACTGTTCAGCTACAAAAATCAGATTCAGAGGGAGATCGAGTGGCAGATGTAGAATGCCAAGACCTTTGTAGAGGATCAACAAGCTTATGTAGCAGTGTGACTGTTGAAGCTCCTTGTTTGGTCAAACTTAATATCAACTCGTTTATTGTGATAATCTAAGCTTGAGTATGTTGTCCCTGTTGAGAGGGAGTCTCGATATTCAAATGATATTTTGTGTTAATGAGTTCTTCTGAAATATCCTCAGTAGATATTTACCTAGTTCTCTCTCAAAATAATATTCAAAACATGAACATATGAAGTTGCATTATAAAACCAATAATATAAACCATAGATTCTCATAAAATACCTTGAATTAAGCTTATTGCATTATACATCAGCAATACAATAACCAGCATTCAAATGGTCCAATCTTAAACATAGTTTTACAATCAGATTTGGAACACTAAAAAAAGAACCTATAAGCACATGCGAGACACCTAATGTGACGTCTCCACAGACAATGGGTTTGCATCCACTGTCTACCAACACGAGGGGCTATGTCCTCACGCTAGCGGGAAGCTGAAGCTTTCTGAATAACTCTTGCAAGAGAGAAACAGAAATCTGAATCATAAACCAAGCATAACTGAATGAATGAGTCTCTCTCCTTTTAATCCACAAAGCTGTGACTCTTCAACTTGTTTACCATAAAGGGTAAATGGATACTTATCGCATGTAGTACATTAAGATATAACACAGAACAGATACTTTATTCATATACACGATATGCACTCCAAGTTCAATGCTTACAATGATAATGATTATGATGTCTCAATAGTCCCTTCCAGACGGTGTACATATACTTTCCCAAAAGGGTGACTCAACTGTCATGTGCCCTTTCGGATACAATTCTACCGTCAGCTACAATATAGAATTTACCGACAACATCATCCCCCCCAAAAAGTAAAGTTGTCTCCAGAGGACAAAATAAAATAGAGAACTCTTACAACAAAAACCAAAACAATTAATTACATCAAGACTTAAACAACTAAGAAGAGGGAAGCGCCCCTGGTGTAGTAGACGTTCGTGCCTTCAGCTCATCTAGTTCTACTCAAAGCTGATACACTTGTTCTGTCCGTACTTTCAAATTTGCTTCAACCTCCATCTGAAGTTCCAAAGCTGACTACATCATTTCAGCAATCTCTCCAAGCTCCCTCTCCGTCTCTGCTACTACATTCTCTTCCTCTACTGCCACCTTCTCTTTCTCTGCTTTTGGGTACATTGCCTTCTTTGCTTGTTCACGAGTGATGGCTAGTATCTCCTCATCACATGTTTCGATGCTTAACAAGTTCACCCCTTGCTTAGGGCATTTTGAATCCTCATGGTCTCCCAGACCGCACTATCTACACAACAGTTGCGGTGTTTCCTTCTGTAACCAATCCTATGACCAAGATTCACTGCTAGGAACTATAACTGGATTCAATATTCTTAAGTCCAAATCATCCTCTTCATGACAATCAAAAAGAGTGCCCTCGTTTATCTAAAAAAGGGGATTATCGGAAGTCCAATCAGCATCCACTTCAAACATGGGGTTGTCTTTAAGTTGAATGTGATCTGAAAATTTGATACTTGGTCTTTTGGTACAGTTGTCCAAGTCATAAGTCTACTGAATGCTATCAAGTTCATCAATTACTTCTTGGGAAAACTCTTGCCTCTCTTTGCCCTCATGCTCCCGAAAATGATTTGTGATCCTAACCTGATTTTCTACTTCCTGAATAGAAATCTGAGTATCATCCAATGCCTCATGGGTATACTTAAGCTCCCTATTCAGTTTCATAATCTCATTCCTTCCTTTATTCGACTGATCAACATATAATTCAGCAACCTTAAGAATATAATCTTTGTCAGAAAGCTAACATAAATAATCTGATTTCATAGTTTCAAGAGTTATTTTGACTATATGCAAATCAGCAACAAGTCAATCTCCTTCCACTTCCCTTTGAGCCTTCCTGTAGAGATCCTCAACCATCTTGTGAATGATGTCATAACGCACCAAAGATGCCACAACCATGTCTTCACTAACCTTCAGCTGGTTCTTTAATGCATGCATGTCATTATAATCATGTCGATACAACTCATCATCTTGTGGTGTGATCTTGGACTTTTTATTGAAGTTAATATCATGCGTGTAAGAAACATACGGTTCATCATACAATGACTCCAACATGTTGTTACTTCGAGTACAACCAGCCTCATCAACATATTTGTCAAGACTAACCTCCAAATCACCAACGTAGAAACTTCTATGTTCCTTATCCACAGCTGAAATCATCGTATCTACATTTTTCCTTGTGCTGGTCTGAATTTCTTTTGCCCCCTCTTTGTTATTATGACTCACAAATAGGATCGGGTGTACTAGTGTACTCACATGTCAAGAAAATTTGTTCCTGCCTCATAGGAATTCCTATAACTTGTAAACCTTTCAAGCTCTTCACTATCAGCTGCAAAACTTTCTTCAAAACCACATCATTGTAGGCTGTTATGAGAGATGTTATTCGGATAATCTCATTGAGACAAGAAGCAACCACAAGGCTAACCTGTTTATCTGTATACTCTATAAACCTGGGCTGGACCAAGGTCACCATTGAAGGTTGTAAAGCCCAATTTAAGAGTTTACAATCTGCTTGCTCTACATTGGTCAAATAAGTTTCTATCTCTTCCAATTTGGGGAGAATCTCATTTGAAGATTCCATTTGTTCTAATTGCAACCCAAGTATGTATAGCCAACCAAAATCTTTCTCCTTCTGCAAGTCTCTTAGCTGAGGGTCATTGAATGTGTTGTTAAATTCCTCTGAAAAGACAATGTTTTTCAGATCTTCCATGGTGTTGTTTCCAAATCTAATACACTCTTCCCCTATAGATTGTTACTCTAATAACCTGTCTAAACTAAGTTTGCTTGCTGCCTTGAATAATGGTTAACCCATATTCCTAAGCTGATTTTCCTGCAAGATCCCTTATTTTGACTCTTATCAATTCTCGCAAATGTTTGTCCCTAGTTTCTGAAATGTGCATATACACCCAAATATTAAAATTGATCGCAAATCTCCTTCGAAGGATTTATTCCACGCCCTTCAGATCTTCATTTCAATATTCTCAGGTACAACGCTTGTGTTCCTTTTCCACAAATAGATATTTACCATCTCAAGTATCTAAGTTGGTTGTTCAACTGAACGCTCTTGATTTCTAGAACGATTTCAAACCATTGAAACAACCATCAAGGGAAATGCCAGATACCCACAACTATTTCTCAAGGTGCGTTGGCAATGTTTGGTACCAACAATTCGCACCAAACGCCCAAAACAACCACGATGTCAAAGACTCATTAATGAATCTGTATAGTCTATTAATTCAGTGATACAACTCAAACTTCTGCATAGTGAAGAATTGGCAGCCTTCTTCCGAGAGATTGCTCACGGCATGGGGTAAGCCAATGGTCATATTTGATTTCATACGACAATGACAGTAATGAAAAACCCAGTGTCTTGTGGCCTTTATACTCGTATCTTCTGTCTCGGAAGTTGCACACAATGTCGACATAGAAAGGATTCTCACGCATACATATCCTAGCAACCCGTCATTCAGTAATAGGCTTATCTATGACCCGTTTATAATTGACCTTCTCTAGTGGCAACCTGCTTAGACTCTTTGATTTTTTAAATGATAGTATTCACTTCTTTTTGCCGTATAAGTTTCTCCTCGCCAAACCCACTCCAGATGTCGAAGGCAAGTTTTTCCAAGATAATTGAAATCACATGCGGCACATACATCATATATAACTATTGAAAGCGGCTGAAAGCTTAAGTATTGCAGGAACAAAGAAAAGACTTGACAGATAGTATCAATGATTTTCCTTGAACAAAGACTTGAGCGATGGAATGGTAATCGAGAGTTTTGTTCAGATAGATTTCTACCACTTTAATAGTTTGTAAGGATAGCCAACAGAAGTAATGGTGGGTGCAAAGGCAATTTGATATGATACCACGAGAAGTGCAAATTCATGGCTAACTGCGATATTTCATGAAGACTTCATATGCATTCTTCCTCATGATATGGTGAATGAGCCTTTGGCGAATATTAAATGGCCCACATGATTAAACTTCCTATGCGACTTTAGTAACGGAAGCTATCCCTGTTTGTTCCCAATTTAAATGAAGACTCAACATGCAAAATTATATGCTTTGGTAACCATTATTCCATACACGTCAGCACTCTTTCTTGCTACGAATTGTAACTGAACTTGTATTGTCATCTTCTTCAATATCAACTTTGCCAACATTCCATCCGTCTTCCAATATCTATGGCAATGACGAACCATATACTAGAGGACACCATTAGTTATCAACAATTATAATTTCTTCTGAGAATTGGGTTATCACAATGGCTTTGAAAGAAGAAAAAATACACTGTCTCTAATGAAAATGGTTTCAATCTTTGCCACTTCAGATCAGAAGCATCTCACAACAATGACAAAACACATGGTCACCACAATCGCACAATTGCACTAGGTCTCCACACAGACATAGACCCAATAATATAAATTACTAACAGATAACACTTGTATCGCCCAACTTCAACATAGCTCGATAAAAATTTCATGCCGTCAAAACTCTCTAATTCTCAACCTTATGCCCTCCGCATAGTGTTAATATCTTCTCACGACTTGACCAAAATTGTCGATGAGACTTCAATCTCCTCTAACACCGAACATGAGGAAAGCAACAAAAATTATAGTCGCAGTTGTTTCACTGGAATCATATTCACGACAAAGGCTTCACTCGTCACGATGGAATCGCACCATGATGTGGGCCTCAAATTTTATTACCCTCTCAATTTAGAAACGCTTCATGACAGTTGTAACTGCTCCAGGAATGATTGTGGTTGTCAAAAAAGTGAGACATGATACACGGAGATCATTATATCCAAGATTGCTTGTGTATCATGTCTCACTATATATAATGATCTCCATGTATCATGTCTCACTTTTCTAACAACCACAATCATTCCTGGAGCAGTTATAACTGTCACGAAGCATTTCTAAATGGAGAGGGTAATAAAATTTGAGGCCCACATCATGGTGCGATTCCATTGTGACTAGTGAAGCCTTTGTCGACCGTTCATGTTTTCCGATCACCATCTATCCATTTAGTTGGTTTGATTATGTCTGTCACAGTGATTAAAGATAAGTTGCATCGAAAGACTGTGTAACGACACTTTGTTATTACTACTATCAGTTCATGTTGAGACTATTAAGGCAAGTAGACTCACTGCTTGAGTAAGGGGTGTGACCATTTGTAACATCGGTTTTCTCGGCACCTATAGTAACTGTCAAGCTCTTGGTTCTTTAGGTCATGACTTTTCTCCCATCTTTGACAAGGACATTAATAATATATCGTTTAAGAGAGGCTCGTGCGTGTGCACATCTAGTAAAAGTTCAAAATAACAAGAGTTATGTTAGATCCCTACATATGCAACATCTAATGACTTGTGTCTAAAGATTAACGTTACATCTTCTGTAATATGTGTGACATATGCATGAGAATCATTCCGTGTTCAATTAGTGAATGACAAATTTAAGTTTGTAGGACATTTTTTGCATTTGCATCACAAAGAAATCAAACTTTGTATTGCTTGATTGTTAAGAATGAACAATCATGAGCATGAGAACATTGTATTTTTTTAAGCATTCAATAAAGGATCATCTTTTGGTGCGGTTGGGTTTTTCCCTTGAGGAGGGTTCTCCCAAGGTATCTTTAGTGTGTCTATGCTACTTACTTCATCAATTATTTAATTATGCTATTGAAGTCCGAAAACTTAACAAGAGGAGCTTTTGCCACCAAATCTTCGTCATTCTATGTATGTTTTAGATTCTCCATTTGTTTATTTCAACTTTGCGGCCATTTTATTTCATTTCCCATTTTTTTTCAACACAAGGAGAGAATTTGAGTGAAATACATTATTTTTAACTTGCAGCATGGATATTGTAATGCAAGAAACTCAAACATGTCAAAGAAAAAGACCTAGCACTAGAAACCGCCATGGGGGGATCTTCAACTAATGTGGATGTAGCAGGGGCAGCAACCTTTGACCCTTTTTAATGAGTTGGCAACCCTTCACAAAGTTTGCAAAAAGCTCTTTCTATTAAGAAGTAAAGTCCACACACAACTGGAGGGGGGATGAATCAGTTGTGAGCAACTAAACTTAAATCCAAGCTTATTAATTACAACTCCAACAATTAAAACAATAATGCAGAACAAGAGAAAACCATAAAGCACACAATGATTTGTTGACCAAGAAAACCCTTAATCAGAGGGAAATACCTGGTGGGAATGGCACCCACAAGATAGTGTACTAATACATAAGTTCATTGTGAAAGGATGTTGACCTTGTTAGGAGCCAATTACAATGCATTCAATAACAGTCCTTGTTAGAGGACAAATCCTTGTTGGGAGACCTTGAACCCTTGTTAGAAGATTCTAACATTATTAAAGTTTATTAGGAAAACAACTAGACCCACTATCTAAATTGCTCCAACAATTGTGAAGATCAAACTTCAAGATAGCATATCCAAAAATAGTGAACTGACTGATCTGCAACTTACTTGCCAAAACAAAAACAGTTCCTTTAAAGCCCAATATCATCAATCAAACCAATCTCTACTCTACTCCGATCATCCAGCATGCAAGCTTGCATCAACTGGCCACATGCATTAAATACACGATACATGGTACCTTGCATCCAAGGAAAACATCTTTCCTTTGTACCCTTTCCAAATAAATAATTAGGTTGGCATGTTAAAGCTTCCCCAATGTACATTTAATTACATAAGACCACACTAAAGCATACACGTGTTCTAAAGAATTATTATGATGTTTACATTAAGGTTCCCACAAGTTACAATACAATTAATACATTGTACAACAACGATCAACACATTTCCTAAACCCAATCAACTACCAATAAAACATATCGCACATTTCAGTACAACAAGCTCTCCAGAATGATCTCTAAGCCTTTCTATCATGAACATGTCTTCTACCACTATCCACGCTTGCTAACATTAATTCAACCTCGTTGATAAGATATAGCCAATTTTCTACCAACTTTTTCTATTATTATTTCCATTACACTAATTTGCTACCAGTCTTTACCAAATGCCCTGTAACACACCAATACTCAACATAAACTCTAGTGACCATATATGATATCTATACTCATCCATGAGTATAATCTTAAGCTTGCATAGCTTAAACTGTTATATGCCAACTTTTGTGTGCCAATAATCTCCCTGCAATGTACAAAATCTTTGTTTGTCATGATCACATAAACATAGTGTCATCAATGACAAAACCTGTCATCAATACAACACATAAAGAGCATATCCAAGTGTCAACCAAACCCCTATTCCTAACAATCTCCCCCTTTGGCATTGATGGCAACATATGATGAAAAACAATAAATTCCCTTTTTGACTGATGGTTAATTTTATGAATATCCTCAACACATACAACACCTTTGAACAATCTTTGGTAGACAATTTGCATCCAGTCACCATAGGTGTTCCAATAGGTTTACAATTCTCCATACCAAATCTCACCAATAACTCTTTAAGATATAATTTGAGATATAAAAATGCCTTCTTTAGTTTGTGTTACTTGCAATCCTACAAAATATTTTATCTCACCAATCATGGACATCTCAAATTCATTTTTCATTTCATCAGAAGACTTGTTACTTGCCTTAGATTTCTCCCTTAACAATGCAGCCCACATCATTCTTGTGTAATCATCATCGAAAAGAATGAAATACTTCTCACCATAGAAGGTTTTAGTCTTTATAGGACCGCACTGTTTACCGTACTGGTAAAGAAATCAACGCATACAGACAATGGAACAGAATAGCAGAATTATATTCGCATATGCTAGACATACATTATGCTTCATAAGATGAATGATTGAAGATGAATTACAATGATCCCAGACGACATATAAATACTATCCGAAGAACCTTCCCGAAGGGGTCCGTCGGCTACATAACAAGAATCTTTCCGAAGGGACCCATCGGCTACATACACGAACCTTTCCGAAGGGACCCGTCAGTTGATACACAATTTCTATCGACGACATCATCCCCCCCAAAAAGAAAAGTCATCTCCTAACGACTACAGAACAAAACTCAAACAACTAATACAACAATATTGATCTGCCACATCACTTTCACATTCATCCTGTTGCATCTATAGCCTTTGCTAACACAATACTGACTGCTAAAGCTGACCTTGATAGCCACCTGTGCTGCTTTCTCTGCTTCCAACTCCTCGGTACCCTGAGCCAAGTGTTGCTTCACTGCCTCCAACTGGATGATCAGATCCTCCTGAGCTCTCTACGCATCCACCAAGACAGCCTCACTGCCAACACCTACTCTCAGTGCCTCTGGTACACAGACACTCCATGCCTGCAGCAGCTCCAAGTCTTCTCAACTAGTCAGACTCCCACAACTAATATCCGCAACGACTGGGGGTCCAGACCAAATTAGCACTCCAAAACCCACAGAAAAATGTACGGAACACACTATTTATGTCATTTTCTGCCGATTCTACACTCTTTCTGGCAATCGCTAATGCTTCCCCTTCCCTATGGCATCATCTAATACTCATTCTGAGCATTCTTGATTTGCCGACCTTTTTTTTTTTTTTTTTAGCTCCTTTCCCTTCTGACTGCTTTCTTCTGCCCTTCCTTTCTGACTACTTCTTTCTGCTTGTATGCTACACTCCCATGGTCGTACGCTAGTCAAAATCAAATACTACTACTAGCCGTACGGTTGCATTCAAAGATATACATTTTTGCTGCTCTTAACTGCAAGGTCTGTATGGACATCAGACTTTTAGAAGAAGCCGTACGGTGCTCATTTGATAAGATCGCTATACAAACGCATCAAATATCCTTCCAAAAACTTGTCGTATGGACACCTCAGATATATCACCATACGGACACATCATTATGAGAATTGAAATATCTTAGCCCTACTTGAAAGTTCGTACAATGGGACACTTAACTTTTTAAATCTGTACGGTGGTGATCAGGTACCATATTGTTCAAATCCGTAAGCCAAGCGCTATTCTTTAAATCCGTACGCCAAAACTGGGATTCAATGTCTCCTTCAAAATCCGTACGACCAACTATATGAATCTATCCTTCACATCCGTACGGTGTCCTTCAGGAGACCCCAATTTGCCATACGATGCCAGGCTGCATCTTCTAGATAACTTCGAAATCCGTACAGCAAAGACATTCCTCCCTGCAAAATCCATACGGTGGAGAGAACTCCCCAAAATCCGTACAGTGATTTGTAAGTTGCCAATAATATTCTCCAATATCCGTACGCCATACGGTAGATTGTACGGTGCATGCTCAGGTAACTTAGAGGCCGTACAGTGCAGCTTTAAAAGCCGTACAGTGACTTTCTCACACTTTTTTTTTTCCCTTTTTTTTCAATTTTTTTTCTCTTTTTTTCAAATTCAGAACAGCAGACTCAATTTTCCATCCCAACTTCGCCATTCTGCAACGACGAAGGAATCGTTCGGAATTCATTCTGCGACGACAGAGTCTTCCTAGCATGGTACATCTTTAGCCTCGACCCGTTCACTACCTGCAGCACTTCTTGTCCATCCACAGTCCACAATTTTATTGCTCCATTGTCACCTACCTCCTGAATCTGGTACGGCCCAACCCATCTGACTTTGAATTTGCCTGGTTTAAATTCGTTCCTTCCGTCATATTCCAACACCCACTGACCTGGTTGGAACCTGTTCAGTTTCAAGTGCTTATCATGCCACGCCTTGCGCCTGTTCCACGTTACCTCCGTGGCCCATTGTGCCTGCAATTGTCGAGGCTTATTTAAGTTACACGATCTCTCCCTCAGGTTTTCCATATCGCCCCATTTGTTCCCGAAGCTCCGTACCATGGACTCCATCAATTGCCCCTTTTGACCATCAATAACACCTGCACTCTGTGCTACTGCAACTTTTATTGAACCCTTCCTCTTTGTTTCCTGTGCAGGTTGTATCGTGTGTCTTCCTTGCTGTCGGCACCTTTCTGCTATATCAGTGGTTCGACGTAATACTTTCTTCCTATGTGGTCGTATAGTGGAATCTTTCCTCCTTTTGGGTTCGTACTATATGTTCTTTCCTTCAGCTTCAGTCATACCCGCCTTTCCTTCTTCGGCTTGTCTGGGTTGCTTTGAACATTCATTTCCTTCTTCGGCTTCTCTGTGTACTTTCGAACATTCATTTCCTCCTTCGGCTTCTCTGTGTTTCGTCGGACATTCATTTCCTTTTTCTTTCTTACCTTCATCGACCCTTAACATATTACAGCGCGGAAATAGCTCATAATCCTCTATCTGCTAATGAAAAAGGCCATTCAACGAATCTAGATCGTCATCACTCAAACCTCCTTCCAGTCTCAATACGCCCTCTTCATCAAGTTCCATTCTTTTCTTCCCTTCGTCATCCCCTTCACCTTCACCTTCACCTTCGCCTTCGAAATCCGACGACAGGGCTTCTTCGCCGACCATTTGAGTAGATCAATGACAAATCGCCGGCCTCTATTTTCCAGTGATAAGGTGTTCTTTTTCCAGTTGTGTTGAGCTCTCGCTTCGATAAGCCATTTGCGGCCCAGGATGGCGTCGTATCCTTTTCATTTCAACAGAATCACCACGAAATCCAACAGGAACGACTGAGTGCCAATTGTTACCGGTTGTGCCATGAGGATGCCCAGAGGTTTAATACCATGTTGATCTGCTGTTAGCAACTGAAATTTAGGAGGCCACAATGTCGGTTGTCCAAGCTTCTTCCAGGTCTCTTCGGGCAAAACAGTTACGCCGGACCCTCCATCAACTATTGTGTCCTGAGAACATGTCTGAGGATCCCCATCTCGACGACTGCGGGATGCCGTCCGGATGTAAGGGCCAGTAACATTTGGTCTTCTCCACCTGCAGTAATTTCCTTCCCTTTACCTTGTTCTCCCGGTATCTTCAGAGCTGGCGCAATATTCGTGAGAGCGGATCGGAGCTGAGGCATTGTAAGAAGCAAATCATTTATCTACCGATGACACGCACAAATCAGTAATAATAATTTCCAACTTTTTGAAAGTAGTAAATGTCTTACTAGGAAAAGTACTCTTCTTATGCTTAGCCATCACACACTCCTTGCATATCATGTTAGAAGGTTTCACAATCTTTGGTAGATCTCTTACGGTATTAGAGTGAGTTACCTTCACTATATTATCAAAAGTTATGTGACAAAATCTTCTATGCCATAACCAACTGTCGTCCACTTTTGCATCCAAACAATTGATCTCAGTAGAATTTAATTGAAATACATTACCTCTTGTTCTTGTACTTGTGCCAATCAGTTTACCATGCTTGTCTTTGATTGTGCATGTCTTCTCAGTGAATTGCAAATGATATCCCTTATCAACAAGCTGTCCAACATTCACCAAGTTATGTTTCAAACTATCAAGAGTAATGGATTCTTTTCCCTTAATAACACAAGGTGCATTGTTGCCAACTTTGACTACACCACCATCATAACTATTAAACTCAACAAATTTATCATAGCAACACAGGGACACATATCCCCCCTTTTTGCCCCATGCACTAAGGACTTGGACATACTGGGGACTTGGGGACTCCATTCCCCCATCCCCAACGGTGCCACTAGATTCCACCACCTCTGCCGAGGATGGGGGGATGTCCCGATGTTAACTATTTGCCGATTTGACATTTATGTTCAATGTTTGATGTTCCAATTCAATGAAATATTCAAGTATTTACTCTTTTACATATTTGTATCTTATATTGCAATAAATCTTTTCATAACTAGCATTTTAAGTACCATATGTATAATATATACAACCCCTCGGTCTGTATTAATTCTTCTTAAATCGGATCAGAAAATTAGCACTAGTGATGATTGTATTTTTATCAAACAATTGGTGAACATTTTTTTGCATTAACTAGTGAGCCATTTAAATATACCACTTATCATATATGCATACCAAGGTTGGAGACAGTTGAATGAAATGGAACTCAAATACAAATCAAAATTTAGAACAACAAGAGTATATAGGCATTCTGTTCGCAAATCTATTTGAGAAAAATGACAGAGTTAGTAAACTGGTTTCAATCTCTATGTTTGAAAAGGTGAATAGAGTCTCACTAATACAAAACGAGAAAATGAAGAACCTGGAGTTAGTCGTTGGAACTGATCTGCCTTCGTGATTTGTTGCAGGCGAGCTACTGCAGCCTGTATTCACAATGTTTAAATGCTAATCTGGAACCACCTTCCCTTGCTGTTGAACAGCAGATAGTACTACTTCCAACCACCCAGATTTGTATCCTCTTGTTGCTAATGATGGATTCCTTGTGCTCAGAAAATCTCCAATTGCAGACCCGATATGCCAGTTTTGAGAGTTCCGTCTATTTCAGTTGATCTTGCGGAAGTTCAAGACTTATCTGTGCTATGTTCTTTGAAGTCTTAGGCGACTTAGCAACCAGCACTACTACCCGAATACTGTTCCAGCAAACACTTGCATACTCATCACCACTGGAGGTGTTCATTCACATATTTTCCTGTGAGGTGATTTTTTGAATGCTGCCCATTCATTCCCTTATACACGGATTCCACTATTACAAATTTGATATTGGGAAAGGTGCTGAAAGATTCAACAGTTCTAACCCTCGTAGGGCTACTAACACCGAGGCAGACTTTCTACTGTATGGAAAACGTTCAGCTATTCTGCTCTCCGTCCAAGGAATAAACAAATCAATGGTGTTTATTGCTTGCACTTTTCAAATATTGACCTATGTGTCCCTTGCCGTCTAGAGAACCTCCACTTACTACCAACTACCATGATATTCAATTTAACTCCAATACTGATAAAAAATGGTGAATGCCACGTTTGCATCTAGCATCACTGTTTATTTCCTCAAGGGTTTCTGTCCTTAAGAAAAATCCAGTCACATCAAAGCAACCATTAGGATTTATAAAGTAACATATATTCGTTGTTTCAATCCCAATGTAGCTCCACACTTATATAACCTCGATATGAGGGAGGGCACAAACAACTAGGCAATGTGGGATTAAAAGCTAATTTCGTCTTTTAGTCACTTAAGTGACTTTATAACTTTGTAACATTAAAATATTTAAATAAATCACTTAAGTCACTTAAATTTTAATATCTCTTGAAATACTTGTCTGATTGCCATGCCGTCTAGAATAAAAATCTCTCCTCATAATTCCCCATGTGACCAAATACACTTTCTAAAAATAGAAAGGGTCCATCTCGATTACCCCTGACTTACTATACATAGTAAGTATGACAAATGGAGTCCAAATGACATCGAACGAAGGCCAAATCCATAAATCCCTGAATGTTGGAGATGAACCAATCCTCAGAAGACCCTCTAACCATCCTCATTAGCCTACGAGGATCCAATATTAGGCTAATCCCTGAAATACTGATACTGGCAACTAATGGGGGCATTACACAGTCCCCCTGCCACCGTTTTGTTGCCATCCACTTGTCGTCCCAGAATTAAGGCCACTCCATCCCCTTGTCCCAGAAACTTGTCCCCCCGTCCCCCAAGGTGGTGTAACTATGAAATTTATCTTTGTCACATGTGATCTGATGTGAACATCCGATGTCTATTATCCAATCAGATTTATTTTGCTCAACATGTGAAACAAGTGCTTTTTCTTTCTTAACAGGACTTTCTTCCTTTATAGCGGAAAATCCAATTTCATCTTCATCATTACTATCTAGAAAATTAATCTCTTTAAATTGAATTTTACCATCATTCGCATACAAACATTCCTTAGGAATCTTTGACTCGTAAGGTCTTCTAGATTTAACCTTTGGCTCTCTCTTAGGACATATGAAAGAAAAATAACCAATCTCTTTGCAATGCCAACAAGCAAAAGCAGGTTTCTTACATTTAGGTTCCCTTTTTGCAATCACTGAAACAATCTTCTTATCTTCTTCCTGAAACAAGCATAGCCTCTACTAGTGCTTGCACTCTTTGTGAGTACTCTTTTATCATTATGCAAACTAGATTTGAAAGAAGTCTCAACTCTAGACAAAGCGCCTCTTAATCTACTAGTCTCAAAAGCTAGCAATTTCCCAATCAAAGTTTATGTTAAAATCTTTTCTAAGAGGAATAACTTCTTCAAGAGCATTTGCCTTATTGTCATAAGCAGGAGTCAAAGATCTTAGAATCTTATAGCAGACTTCATCTTATACCTAGAGCAATTTAGACTTGAGGCAAAATCAGTAATTCTCAGCAAATATGACCTAACAGATTCATCTTCTTGCATCCTAACACTCTCAAACCTAGATTTCCAATTCTGCAACTTCACTTTCTTTGTATGTTCATTACCTTGATATAATATTTCTAATCTAGTGCAAATATCATAAGCAAGATCAAGAGATTTTACCTCAACGAATTCAACTTCTGAAAGTGCACTGATAAAAGATTCACTTGCAATCATATTACATTAGAAGATCTTATTTTCCTCATTTGTACATGAACCAAGATCACTCTCTTTCTTAACCTTAACTTCTATCTTTGCAATCAACTAGTAGTCTATCCCCATACAAATCAAATGTGTTTGCATCTTATCCCTCCAACTGTCATAGTTCTCTTCATCAAACTTTGGACTTTCCTTCCTGTACGCCATGGATCTCAAGTTGTAAGGCTTTCTTCTCAAAGAGGAGTTGATGCTCTAATACCAATTGTTAAGTCCACACACAACTTGCGAGGGGGGTGGGTTAAATTAGTTGTGAGCAATTAAACTTAAATCCAAACTTATTAATTCCAACTCCGACAATTAAAACAATGATGCACAACAAGAGAAAACCATAGACCTAACAAAATAATTTGTTGACTAGGGAAACCCTTGATCAGAGGGAAAATCTTGGTGGGGATGGCACCCATAAGATAGTGTATTAATATATAAGTTCCTTGTAAAAAGACATAACCTACTAGGAGCCAATTACAATGCATTCTATACAACAGATCTTGTTAGAGGAAAGACTCATGTTAGGTGACCTTGAACCCTTATTAGAAAGTTCTAACCCTATTAAAGGTTAACAGGGAAACAAATAGACCCACTATCTTAACTGCTCCAACAACTGTGAAGATCAAACTTTAGGATAGCCTATCCAAAAATAATGAGTTGATTGATCTGCAACTTACTTGCCAAAATAGTTCCTTTGAAGCCTAATATCATCGATCAAACTCATCTCTGCTTTGCTCTGATCATCCAACATTCAAGCTCGCATCAACTAAGCAAATACATTACATACACGATACATGGTACCTTACATCGAAGGAAAACATCTTTCCTTCATACCCCTTCCAAATAACTAATTAGGTCGGCCTATTAAAGCTTCCCCAATGTAGATTTAATTACATAGGATCATACTAAGGCATACACAACTTCTAAAGTATTATTACAATGTTTACATTAAGGTTCCCACTTTACGTCAAGTTTGCCACTTTACATTAAGGTTCCCACACATTACCATACAATTAATACATTCTACAATGAAGATCAGCATGTTTCCTCAACCCAATCAACTGCCAGTAAAATATATCACACATTTCACTACAGCGACCTTTCTGAAACCTTGCTATCACAAGCATGTCTTCTACCACAACCCAAGGTTGCTGGCATTAATTCAACCTCACTGATAAGATATAGCCAATTTGCTACCCATTGTGTGTGTCATTATTTCCTATACACTGGTCTACTACTATTCTTTACCAAATAAATTGTGACTCAACCAATACTCAACATAAGCTCCAGCGAACATAGATATGATATCTATACTCATCCGTGAACATAATCCTAAGTTTGCATAGCTTAACATGTTATATGCCAACTTCGTTGTGTCAATAATCTCCCTACAGCATACATAATCTCTAATCTATCATGATCACATTAACATATATTATCATCAATACAACACATAAACAACATATCCAAGTGTCAACCATACCCCTATTCCTAACACATTCAACCCCAAGAAATCTTTCCTGCAATTTGTTAAAACAAGAGCAGACAAAGATAAAGGAAAAAAAATCTGCAGGTACTAGGGAATGGGATTGCCATTTGTGCCAAAAACATTATTTTGGCAGCTATACTAGAGTTTATTGTCATCTTTTGTAGATGGGTTGTCATGGGGTTAAGGTTGAAAAACAATAACACAACAAAAACTTGAGGCAACTAGCTTGCACATTGAGGGGGAGGCATTAAATCAAGGACTTCGATAAAGAGTGTGCAAGCTAGTATGCCTTCGACTCGTTCTTCTCATAAAGAAGTGTCATGCCCACTCCCACTTCTTACCAAAGGAAAGGGAAAGAAGAGTAAGAGAGTTACCAATGTTGCTTATTTGTTAATTTGCAAGCAATAGTGGTAGCTGAATCATCTATTGCTAACCTTTTTTTGTTCATTCTATACCATTCCATGTGTCAAGTTCGTCATATTTTAAACAAATGTGCGAAGATATCTATGTTGTTGGTCCCTAATTTGTACAACCTCAAGAAACAAAACCACACACCAACCTTATTAATAGATAGAGAGTACTCCAAAAGTGAGCATTATGATGGAGTATAAGAGACAATCATGATTATGGTATGCATGCTACATCATCATGAATAGGTGGGCCAATATCAAACATCGGTGGGCCAATATCAAACATCGGTCACTCATCAATCTTATTGTCATTAGCACAGTGGGCTCTTATTTTCTTAAGGCTATAGATTGTTCAAGGAAAAGGAAGGATACAGACTTTCAATTTCAGAATTCGAGAGATGTTATAGAAGAGGTTGGACCCACTAATATTGTGAAAGTAATCACTCATTCAGCCTAAGTGTGTAAGTTAGCTAGACGATGGTGGAGTGTTCTTATAAGCACATTTTTAGACCCCATGTGTAGCATATGCATTGAACAACACCTTGAAGGAGATGGGGGAAATTGATTGGAGAAAGGCAATCAAATCTAAGGCTAGAGATGTGAAAATGTTTATTTGCAACCAGAACATATATTTTGCATTCTTTAGGAAATTTTCTAACAAGTAATTCCTCAAACCCATGGAGACAAGATATGCTAGTTACTTTATTTTCCCACGAGGATGCTTGAGGTACACGAGAGCCTACAATTCATGATGTTGAATGCAGAGTGAAGTAGATGGCATGAGTCCAACACACCAAAGAAAAGAAGTGTGAAGCAAAGAATCTTTAATGATGTGTTACTTTGCTCATCTAACCATGGGCAATATCTTAACCTCCCAACAATAGAAGATAAACTATTATCGCCTCCCCCAAGCACTTCTCTACAGATTACTATTTGATTTGTTGTAAGTTGTATGTATATTAGATTATAAGAATGGCTCTTCCTTTATACCCATCAGTGATAAGAAAGGTTTTTCCTTTATAGCTATCAGTGTTACCCCTTCACCAAGGGTCGCCACTCTTAAAAGTTGGCCCCATTAATTATATAAATGTCCCATATAATTATATTAACATATAATTATGTTATTTATGTTGACCTAAAGAAATCTGACCATAGCTACAATTAAAATTAACACTCCTTAGCCAAGGAGGAATCCTTCTCGATATATGAGTTATGTAGAGATATCCACTATGGCTACTCCCAAGGGTGGGTCCATTATGGCTACTCCCATCAATGAAAATGAAAATTAACTCAAGTGCTTATTGCAGAATTTCTCAATATGTTGTTGTCATCTCATCATGGCATTCACCATGGCTACTCCCAAAGGGTGAATACACACAAGTACTAAGTCCTGGAATCTCTCACGTGACACCCACCATGGCTACTCCAAGAGGTTGGAACAAGGGCTATCACCTCTAACTTCTCACTCACAGAGAAGAATGCATTAACAATGGCTTGCACCCCAAAATTCTCCCTCACAGATAAGAATGCATTAACAAGGGTTGCACCTCAAACTTCTCCATCACAGAGAAGAATGCACTAAAGGGCATCTCAAGGAACCACTAATGTTAAGACTCCCTCTCAGCAAGGGCAAGCTTGTCTCAAAAATAAACAAACCACTGATGCTAAGACTCCCTCTCAGGACAAGCTTGTCTCAAAAATGCACAAACTTTTATGCTAGCAAGGGGCTTGGTGAGAATATTAGTCATGAGATCATCAGTGCTAATGTACCACAACTGAAAAGCATTCCTTTGCACCATATCTCCAATATATTTATATTTGATCTCCACGTGCTTTGACCTATAATGAAATACAAGGTTGGAGTTTGCATCACTCTTAGTGAATCACAAGCTCACCAAGTATCTATCTATCCAAAAATATCACAACCTAAGCGTTAGCATATATGTCTTCTAGCCTACATACATAAGAGTCCATCCCATGAATCATAATCCTCTAACTGCTACAGTTTTCCAGAGATGAAATTGGTCATCACTCACTGATGCAACTTCTATCTCGTCATAGAATTGGAAAAGTCATGTTCCAAATGGAAGTATAATTGATCACTTGAGAAGCCATCTCAACATGATCCACTACCTTAGATATGATATGATCATGATCCTCGAATGTGAACAGAAGTAGATCCTCTAGTTGCTCCCTCTAACATGGAAGCATACCCTTCTCATATGGTGCCCACTTATGGAAGATATTTCGCTCCAAGAGTGCAATTGGGTTTGAATTGTGTCCAATGACTCCAATAATGGGTGAATCAGCCTACTTCACAGTTGTTGTTGAGATATAAGGACTTTCTTTCTTGACCTTATTACAGATCTCTTTTCAATTCACCTTACAAACTCAGTCAAAGTACTGGACTAAGGTTTTAGTCCATCATGTTCCAAATTGTGTCCAAAGTTGAGCATTCTCTCTTGATTCCTCTTGTGAACTATACAGTTTAGACAAGCAATTCTACTACGGAATGCTTTAGAGTTGAATCGGTCCTAATAGGTCTCCTCGTCACAGGCACATGATTATTTGTTCAATGATCACAACATTGTTTGCAAGAGCATATTCCCATACACAAGTGTACTTGTTTGATTCCATACTAACATGAGTAAATGTAATAAATTGTATTCTCTACACACAAAGAACACATGGCATTCTGCTCATACCAAGATTGCTCTTATTTCTACTTACACCATACGATGTTTTATCAACATACGATGATGCCAAAAAAGGCAAAAGTCATAATGCAAGACACAAACTCTATATTGGCTCTTGTTGTCCCATGATAATATCACAATCATAGATGGAAAACTCGCCGAGTACTCGGCAAGTTTCAAACACTCGCCGAGTTTTCCAGCTCGACGAGTTTTTGACCAGTTGACTCCCCATTTACTTGCTGATTAGTCGGCAAAAACTCGGCCAGTTTTTTGTTAAAACTCTTGATTTACTGGCACGTGGCCTGTAAAGGCTAAAAAGGGTAGAAAGTGCTTTTTTTTCTCATTCTTTGTTGTATTTGAATTGTCTAGAGCCTTGAGGTGTGGAGAGAAGAAGGTTTGGAGCATAGTAACGAGAATCGCGCTGAAATCGCGTGAATTGCCGATTCAGTGATTAGATTCATGCATGCCGATTTTTTTGGTGTCGGAAATCGTGATCGGTGATTTCATCAGGTGAATTGCTTGAATCACATGTATCGGCGATTCACTCAAAAAATTACCTGAATCGCCATCAGAAATCGCCAAAAATCGGTTGGCAGCAACAAGCATGTTTAGTTGGAAATAATAAAAAAATCACTTATTTTTTTGCTTTCTTTTTTACCTTTTCTCTTTGTTATAACCCTAAAGGGCCTTCTAATTGTTAAGCATGACTAGAAGAGAGGAGAAGAGAAAAGAAGAACCATAGGTTATAAAAAAAAAAAAAAACAACGACAAATAAAAAATGTTTAGAATGCATAACGGACAATGCCCAAGGGAAGGGAAAGACATAATTAGGTAGTAAAACATCAGCGGTTCCCAGAAAGAGTGTGGGATCAGAAGAAAATCACAAAAACACTTTGTTCCATGTAGTTTTGTGTGGGTTTCAAAGTGCTAATTTCATGTAGGACCCCGTGGGGGTGCTGCCCCTCGACCCCGCTGGGGGCGTTGCCCCCTAGACCCCCAGTCGCTGCGGTTATCAGTCGTGGGAAGTCTGACCAGTTGATGAGACCTGAAGCTGTTGCAGGCATGGAGTGTCTGTGGTGGAGAGAACAACAGAGCAAGCCTTTCGAGATGGGTGATATGCTTTGAAGCACTTGGAGTAGGTGTTGGATGTGAAGCTGTCTTATAAAAACTCTTTACCCCATGCGGTAAACACAAACTTCCATGTTTATATATGTTAAGTTTCAACTTCTATTTGATGATGTTATAGTGTGTTTAAGTTATATCCAATAAAGGGTGCATGAAATAAGTCTTAAATTGTTTAAATCTCTACATTTAAAGGGTTTTTTCAAATTTGCCGATTCATCGCTGATTCACCCGTGATTCACCCTCGATTCACGATTCGATTCGGTCATGCCGATTCCGATACGATTCCGATTCTTGTTACTATGGTTTGAAGGCATTCTTAGCTGATTGCAAGTGATTCAAGGAAAATTTGAGTGAATTTTAGAGGATTCTAACTGGTTTTAGAAGACAAATTTCTTTCCAGGTATGTTCATTTTATCATAGTTTGAAAACTTTTTATAGTTTTATAACAAATGTTCTTTTATTTTTGTTGTTATTTGTAAATGTTTTCAAATCATTTAAAATCATTTTAACTCTATGTTTGAACTTTGAACTTTGAATCATTTGAAACCCTAACTTCTAAGTTCTAACTTTGTTTATTCATTTTTCTATACATTTATGTGTAGGGCAGCGGTCAAGAATTTAAAAAAATGACAAATCCACAAGAAGAGTAGCCACAAACACCATGCCCATCTGGATATACAAGCACTCGGCCTAAAAATGCAAGAGATAAGACATGGCGGTATGCCTATGAAGCTCCAAATGATGTTAGGAAGGTGATATGCATTCCATGTGAGAGAATTATTTCTGGAGGCATAAACCGCCTCAAATACCACCTTGCAGGCATAAATAAACATGATTCAAATCCTTGTCTCAAGGTAACTGAAGAAGAAAAAAGATTCATCAATGCCCTACTTGCAGCTACTGAAGAGAAAAAATTGAATAGGGAGAAGGCGAAATTAGCTATGAGGACAGCCATAGCTGAATCTAAAAGAGCTCCTTTTGATATGCAAGAAGAAGAAGCACTTGAGAATATACCAGGATCTCTCGTGGCCCACAGATCCGCAAACAAAATACCTCTTTTACTGGTTCCACTTCTTCTACATCTCCTACTTCTTCATCACCATCCACATCAAGGATAGGGAGTTATTTTGTGCCCAGGAACACACCTGGAGCACAGCCATCATTAGAGGGCACTGCATGGTTCAAGGAGGTGCATGAGCAAACTGATATTGCAGCATCTGATTTTTTGTTTTTCAACAATATCTCAATGAATGCGGCTGATAGTCCCTATTGGGTCAATATGGTGAATGCAATTTCAATATCAGGCAAAGGGTACAAGCCGCCTAATCGCAAGGATATGAGTGGAAGGTTAGTATTTTACTATTTAATAATTGTAAATAATTGTGATTCACTTTAGTTCATTGTTATATTTTAAATTTTAATTGTTATAACTTATTTCTTATTTTTTACTAACACTTTATTTAATATTATACCTAAATTTTGTAGGTTGCTTGACAAAGCGGTTGGTAGGGCAAGAGTATTGATAGAAGACCAAAAGAAAGAGTGGAAGAAGTATGGCTGCACCATTTTATCTGATGGGTGGACAGAGGGAAGAAGTAGAACCATTATTAATTTCTTGGTTGCTTGCAAAGACGATGTGGTGTTTTGGAAATCTGTTGACACCTCCAACAAAGTGAAAAACGCAACCACATTGGCTTTAATGTTGGAGAATGTTGTCATGGAGGTGGGAGTAGAGAATGTGGTGCAAATAATCACAGATAATGCAACAGCATATGTGGCAGCAGGTAAATTTAATTTTTTATGTTCGAATCAATATGAATCATGAATATAATGCTATGGTATTATTCAATTTAGATTTGACGTAATTTGTAAATACTAAATATGGAAAGTTTGTAACTAATTATTGATTTTTTGCTAATCTTTTAGGTAGAATCCTCCAAGAGAGGCCTCCCACACTTTTTTGGTCACCTTGTGCAGCACATGTCCTTATCCTTCTTTTGGAGGACAGAGGAAAACTTAATTGGGTGAGTCCAGTTGTGAAAGATGCTAGGCGAGTCACCAAATATATCTATAATCACCCATGGGTTCTCAATTTGATGAGAAAAGCCACTAAAGGCAAAGATTTGATGAGACCTACTATGACAAGGTTTGCAACGGTCTTCTTGACGTTGCAAAGTATTCTTGACCACATATTGACTCTGAAACAAATGTTTGTGTGTGCTGATTGGGTTGCTTCATCTTACTCAAAGAAGCCCGAAGGAGAGGCTGTGGCACGAATAGTCTTTGATGAAAGTTTTTTGCAAAGGCTAAGGAGATTGTGGAGGTAACTTCAAGAATCAAAACATTATATTTTTAGTTTATTCAAGTTTCATTATTAATTCATAACTTACTATGTTATTAACTAATTTGTATTTTTCAAATTTCAAATGTAGATGTCTCTGTCCCTAGTTCTAGTCTTGCGCATATGTGATGACCAGCAATCCCCAATGGGAGGACTTTATGAGGCCATGGATAGGGCCAAAGAGGCTGTTAGAAGTTACTATCATGGGGACAGTCTCAGATTTGACCCCATTTGGGAAATAACTGATAGGAGGTGAAACAATATGCTCCACCAACCCATTCATGCAGCAAGCTACTTCCTCAACCCCAAATTCAGGTACTATGATTGTCCTTGAAGTTGGGATTTTACTAAGACTTTATTTTGCTTTACTTTTTAAGGTTGTGTAGTAAGACTTGATATCATTTTCTATTTGTTTTAGGGCTGATGATTCCTACACAAATCCTAATGGAGAGGTCATGGAAGGTCTCTCTAAATGCACTAAGAGAATGATATCCAATGAAGCGGATAGAGACATTATTGTGACCGAACAATAAGTCTTTGTGGAATCAAGGGGTCCTTTGTTCTCTTCTATGCTAGCAAAGAGAGCAAGATCTACTCAAGCACCAGGTGAAGCATCAAACTTTAAAACTTTTGCTAATTGATAAGTTGTGTTTCTGATTATCTTTTTTTATTGCTTTATAACTTTTTATATTTTGTTTTGCAGATTCTTGGTGGGCAAGTTGGGGTGGCAATACCCCCAATTTAAATAAATTTGCTCTCAAAGTCCTATCACAACCCTGTAGCTCATCTCATTGCGAGCACAATTGGAGCTTATTTGAGTCCATCCACACAAAGAAAAGAAATAGAAGGACTAAAAAACGGCTTAATGACCTTGTTTATGTGCACTATAATCTTAAGTTGCGCATAAAAAAGGCACAGAGTTCAGAACTACCTAGTCCACTAGATCTAGATGAGATAGATCCTTATTTTGATTGGACAGCACAGGAGCCAGGTCCATTGTTTGCACCAGATGAGATCGCTGATTTGGAGAGGCAAGCCATGGAGGGGGATGCTGAAACTGATTTTCAATTCACGATGGATGACATTGAGGATGAGAACGAGGACGATGATGATTCAGGCTCAGAGGATGAGGCATTACCAGTGCCACATATAGGAGGAGATGCATACTCTTCCAGGACGCTGAACCAGTCAGTAGGGATGTCAAGTGAGGAGGCACAGCCACAGAGTTCACAGTCACGCAGCTCACGCCCTATCCTAGTGCGGGGCACTTCTTCTAAGACTAGACCCCCTCGCTTTCCTACTAGTGCAAGTGGAAAGAGGAAGATGCGATTGTATTGATGTATTTAGACTTTTAGTATTTACTTCTAGTTTGATAGATTGAAACTATTTACTATTTTGCTTCCTACCATGAACATTCCGCATGAGAATGCAATTTTGTACGCACTATGCATTTATATATATCTAAACTCTACTTATTTCTTTTGTATTGTCTTTAATTAACTTATTAGATGCATCTTCTCATTAAATTTTGCAAAATAAATGTATTTTTAATTAAATTTCAGCAGTTTTTTAAGTTCCCGAGTTTTTTTTTTTAAATCTTCGAGTTTTTCCCGATTAAACTTTTGGGGGGCTTGGCGAGTTTTTGCCTTTGGCGAGTTTTCCAACTATGATAACAATTGAAACAATCTGTATTTTCGAGAATAATTATTGCACATACTATGGAAGAATATAATGATACATACCAAAACAAAAGTCTATGTCCCAAACACTCAACGAGTAGTGCTATGAATCGACAACAATTGTGAGAAATGTCACTTTGAATTCTCACAATGCAAAGGGATGTGGTACACATACCATAGTTTCAAGATTCAGGCTCACCTCAAACTTGACAAGTTGGATTCAGTCTGCTGCCTTAGACTCAACAAGCTAGATTCAGACTCGACATCTAGACTTGGCAAGGACTCTACCATAGCTACAATTAAAATTAACAACCTGGTGGTCCACAATGAGGTAAGAAAATTTGTATTGCCAATTTAATAAAAATATTTTTGATTTTGGCATTTGCTGATTAGATTATTTAATAGTTAAGAATTTTGAAATTTAAGATGTTTCTAACTTATAATTTTCTTGTACTTGCAAATACATTTGTTCCTTCATTGAACCTATTGTGCACGTCATTAGATATGATGATACTGACTCTCCTAACCTTGGAGAGATTTATGAGACCTTTGATAGCATACTTGTGCAGACCAAGCAAACTATTCATATGGCAGCCTATGCTCTCAATCCTAAATGGTATGCATCAAGACCTTGGAGAGTGGCTCCATCTAGTGATGAGAGGTGATTCTCAAATCTGAAATCTCAAGTTTTTTGTTTAAATTTCAAACAAAAAAGTAGATCTCTTATGATTATTTGTTCATTATATAATGTGTTTTTTATGTTCAAGGAGGGTTTCTTTAAGGCCATTGCAAAAATGTACAACAAAGATGATGCTACTAAACTCTGGCAACTAATGGCTAGCATTTGTCAATATTCTTGGACCAATCTTTTGTAGACCAGAGGCGATGATAGATAGAGCTACTTTAGCTCAAACCGTTTGTATTGGATGGTGGGCATGACATGGTAGGGATGCACCTAAGCTGAGAATACTTTTTGTTCATCTTCTTTCACATGTTGTCAGTTCCTCTACTACAAAGAGGCATTGGTCCACATATAACTTCATCCAATCAATCAAGAGGAACCACCTTACCTCTAGATGATTAGAGAATTTAGTGGGTGTTCACAATGCATTGCAGCTATGGGATTGCCAAAGTATTGAGTATTGTCAGACACCAACCTTACATTAAGATGTCGATTCTGACCTACCATGTGTTGTTTATGAACAACCATATATTTGCAGTTACATTATTGATTATGATTATTACGGACAGCTTCTTATGGAGTTGGACTTCTGTGTTTACTATTTAGTATTTCAGTTGTAGACTCGCAATAATATGTCTTGTTTACATTATGTCATTTCATGCAGGAAACTTGAAGCCTTTGGGTATCTCTTCTATATGTATGCAATATCTTGACAATGAAAGCATTAGAATTTTGATAACTTGCTATGTATTGAGCTTCTAAAATGACCGTGGTCAATGGTTTATCGTTGTTCATATTTGAAACCTCGCTCTCCATATAAAAATTCGAATATTACTTTTATAGTTGTCCCCTACCATCCCTAAAAAATGGCCCTAAACTGTACCCATACCAGAATCACATCCACATCCCTGAAACTTTGGAGCATAGCATGAAAACCTTCAAACCAATATAAACATGTTAGCCATCCCATCATAAATCAATTCTGCAAGAAAACAAACAATGTAAAACACCATTCCATGAGCTCTTCTTTAGAGTTTGTAAGGAAATCAATCTTAAAACATTTATAAACAATAAACATTTGTATATATCTTGCACACATACAATTTGAAGCATGCAAAGTCGTTAAATGATGCCATAGTTAAACATGGCAATGAAAAAAGAATTGATCATTGAATATTTAAATAATGATGTTTATCTCACCATTAGGAAGCTCTGTATCAAGAAGTACCCCAGTTTCTACTGCCCAACAACGAGCAACATTCTCTTTTGTGTAACCTCCTCCCCCTGTAACCTGGGTAATATCCTTTTTCTTGTCAAGCCTTGTAGTCACAAGATTGAGATTATAAACTCAGAATTCATTTCATTACATAAGGCAACAGCTTACCAATAGTGGCAAATTGAATTTCTTTACTATCCTCACACATTGTGCATGTCCTGCCAATATTGATCAAAACAATTTACAACAAAGGTCACTTGTCATATAAAGACACTTAGGGAACGCTTTTATACTTCTATCCATGTATAGTGAATCAAAGTAACAAAGATGATAGACCTTCCATATAAATATACCTAGTGAATGTCCTTAAACTTCTAGCCATGCATGACGAACCTGTGATACATATCTAAAATGCCTAGTGAATCTCCTTAAACTTCTAGCCATGAGTGATGAATCTAAAACTTCTAGACATTTCTCCTCTACACACTGGCAGGTTAAAGATGGAAATCTCAATTACAGGGAGATTAAGCACCATCAATAGAAAGGTTGAAGCAGCCAAGACGATCGCCGGCAAGTGAATCAGCTCCACATTGAAGAACTATAGCCCCTGGCTGATATGTTTCTACTACCTTGGAAATTATCTGCAACATCACAATATAATTTACATGAAAAAAATGGTTTTTTTTGCTAAATGTGCCATCATCATCATCAATATTCAATAATTTATACTATGCTGTATAAAAATTCTATACTCACAGTTTTGAAGAGCCGTGTAAAACTAGCATCATCAATTCCATCTTTAAGTGGGACATTGATAGCATAATACTTTCCTTCTTTTTCTCCAACCTCCTTTACAAGATTAATAAAACTGCAAGTTAGTTTTCAAGCAACTTAACTATTGGATCACATGTTTACACAAAAAACAACAGGAGAAGAATAATTTTAAAAGGTAACCCCCAGTAAATCATATTTATTCTGATGACAAAGAGTTGAGGTTACAACACCTCTCCTAGAAAAGCAACGTATCATAATCTCATGTGCATAGTTGTCAATCTCAGTAATTGATACTATTGTGATAGATGAAGTTTAAATTGGTAATAATCGTGTGCTCCTTCACACAAATACTGACATACAAGAATCCCAGTGGGAACCAACAGACTAGGCCCAAAGACAACAAAAACTAAACACAACACTGCTACACCCCAAAAAAGCCTTCATGACTGAGTTGCAACCAGCCATCTAAAAGGATGAGAGACAAAGCTTCCACCTCCATTAGTAACCCTTGGGAACCTTCACCGAATGTCAAGTATGAGAAATTTTCCACATCAAGTCAAAATGCGATATTTCCATTAAGATTCAACTATGTAGTTTTTTAGTCAAACTCATTGACCCATGTTTCATGAGTGGTAGTTCACAATAACCCATCTCTCATTAGAACAAATCGAGCATTTCGCACTCATTGCATCTAGGTGATGCTCACAAAGGTGAAGCACCGAGACTTCTTGGGAGGTCACCCATCCCAGTAATACTTTAACTCATGTTCGCTTAACTACAGAGTTTCCTACAAGATTAAAGCCCACTTCGCTTGCAACCCTGATTGCAAAACCTTCAGTAAGTGTTGTGCCTCATGAACCATTCATTATAAAGCCCCTTAAGCTCATCAATTGACAAGTAGATGATAGTTTCCACAACAAGTCAAATTGTGATAATGCTATCAAGATTCAATGAGTTTGACTCAAACAGTATATAACTGAATCTTGATAGCAATATCACAAATTGACTCGTCATGGGAAATATCTCCTACTTATCAATTGATGAGCTTAAGGGGCTTTCTATGAATGGTTCATAAGGAACAACACTTATTGAAGGTTTTGCAATGGCGTTGCAAGCAAAGAGGACTTAACCATGGAGGAAACTTTGCTTGAGTTCAAGTAGTACTGGGATGGGTGACCTCCTAGGAAGTAACCTACTTCACCTTTGTGAGCATCACCTAGATGTAATTAGTACCAAGTAATCCATTTATTCTCATGAGAGATGGGTTCTTGTGGTTCTTGTGAACCACTACTAATGAAACATGGATTAATGCTAATGAAACATGGCTCAATGAGTTTGACACAAAAACTACACAATTGAATCCTAATAGCAATATCACAACCTTCACTAATTTTATCTAGTACTGTCATATGAAGCTTTTCTACCAACCTTCTATCCCTATTGACTTCTTCAATTTCTACTAAGGTTGGTGCATAGTCTTTAAAAATAAGCACTTGCTTTATGTCCATTTTGAGACCATTTTAGCCATCCTTAGTATGGCCTCTTATATTGGGATCTTGCATTGTACTTAATTGCATGAATTATTTAATTTAAGATCATCTCTTCTCCCTCAATCTTACTTGAAACTCTATCTTTGGCTCTAACTCCTATGCATAATATTCCAATGTATCCATACATTTGACCTATTCACCTCCCCTCTTAGCCCCATTTTAACATTTACGTGTGATTTTCCCACTTGTTTGTTCATCCTTCATCAAGATCATAAAATACTTCTTGGGCCCCACACCTTTTCCCTCAGAGTTAACACTCCTAGGTATAAGTCACCTAGGGGAGAGCTATACCCTGAGGTTCAAATTTCAAAGGGTTTTGAGGCCCAATGAAAAGTATTTTCCTTTTCTAGCTTTGTAGTTGGCTTCCTAAAAATTAACAGTCACAATCACTATAAAAGGAAGTAGCCTCCTCACATTTTCACACCACATCACATCCATGATCTATTACACAACCACAAAATCCCATGCATTCATTGCCAAGCACAATATCATGCATTCAAGGAGTTCAAGCAAGCTAACATTCCATCCATTGAGCATTGAAGCATTTCCTTCTATGGATCTAGTTCCTTTCTCTATAAGAAGCAAAGAAGATGGCCATCAAGGGAGGAGATCTACATCATTCATTATTCTTCCTTCTTCATTCATACATCTGTGGTTCATGATTTGTACAAGTGTTGATCTATTGCATGAATTGGAGACATCCTACATTCTACATTTTAATATACAAGCAAGCAGACATCCTTGTCGATATAGCGGATTTGTATCCATCCACGAGGGTTTGACAGGCAAGGTATACTTATTTCATTTCAAGGTTAATTCCTAAACGGGGGCTTGACCAAAGCAAGCCCCTTCCACAAACAATTTTCCTCTTCTCTTGTATATAGGTCCAAATTTGTAGAGATTCAAATCCAAAAAAGCAGTTTTTGTCAGATCTGAGACCTCTAAATTCAGCTCTCAAAAGTATGGGTATACCCAAGTCAAACATATACTTGTACATGTTCCACCAAGTCAACCTATGCCTACCACACTCAGGTTTCATGGTCGGAAGTTACAGATCTCGGGATTTTGGATCTCAGCCGATACTTGATTATGAAACGATCTGTCAAGGTATTTGTAGATCTAAAAGTGCAACTCCCTACTAGCCCTCAAGGTGAGTTCTTGTTCTTTCTCTCTCATTCGTAGCACTTATTTTTCGTGGAAAGTAAAAAGGGAGTCCATTTCTAGCAAATGAAAGGATGCAAGAACTAGGTCATTAGTCAACGTGATTGCAATATCACCTAGGGGGGCAATGGTTTTGGCAACTGGGGATTGTTAAGTGCGACTAAAGGATGCACAATTCATCATTGGGATTCTCATACAATGCCCTTAAAAACAACTAAAAATATTGTCCATGTCATGACAAACAATGCAAAGAATTGCAGAGCAGTTGGTATGTTGGTTGAGCCAATTCTCACAAATATTTTGGACACCTTTTGTTGTCCACTTGCTCAACCTCGTGCTACAAATGTTGGGTAGGAAAATACAATGGAACAAACAAGTTTGTACACATGTCGCAAGCCATTTTTGGATAGTTATCATGATTAGAGCTCTTGAAAGTAATTCAAAAAATGCATTTTTTGTTTTATGTTTTAGTGATTTAATTTAAAAAATTTAAATGTGCACTCTTGTTTACAATCATTTTTTTTCAACGAGGTTGTCCATGCCAGATTTGCATCTAACAGTCATCTTAAGACAACTTATGAAGGTGCAAGAGAGACTTGGCCCATACAGAGGCAAACCAATAACAAGAAATTGACAAATGATTCTACATGACACTTGGTGGGATTGCATAGAATAATTTTTATTTTTATCAAGCTCATCATCAATATGATTGACATGGATAAGCCATGCATTGGAGAGGTTAACAATATCAACTCAATGATTGAGAAGATGAAATTCATCATGAGTGCAAAAGACTAAGGTTCTAAAGAAATTTTCTTCAAAGCGGTGTATGCAATTTGTGTTGAGTGGTGGAACCAAATAGCCACCCCACTCCATCTTCTTGCCTTCAAATTGAGTCCCAAATATTACAGGAAAAAAGATCCTTGATATCCCAATAAGGGCACCACCTATTCTAACACAAAAGTCAATGAAATGTTTAGGAAACCACTTATTTGACTCATTCCTAGTCATGATATTAAAATGATGAAGCTACAAGTGATTTTGTTATTTTTTTGCAACCTGCACCAATTAAACTATTCACACTCCATGAGAAGTATAGGAAGGATTCTCACACTCAGTGATACCTTAGTGACTATAAATTGCCACACCTCTTAGTTCTTAAAATCAACATTCTATCACACAAAGGTTTTCACTCAACTCTCTAAAAGTTGACCTTTTCTCATTTTCAAAATCAATATCTTCAAATTTGAAGTTTGCTTTACAATTTATTAATTCAAACTCTAACAAGAGCTCTCTTTACTTCAATAGGTTGCTAGTCCTTTTTCATCTGAATTGGAATAAAGTACATACTACATCTTAGTGAAACACAGTGAGTGGCATCAAGTAAGTACAAAGAAGCTAGTTCCTTTAATAAAGATAAGTGATACTTTTGCGGCTGGGTTTTTCTCCCTAAAGTTGGAGGGTTTTCCCAAGATAATTCATTATGTCCTTTATTGTATTTGTTGTGTTTTATGGTACATTATTTTGTTTTTCTGATTTGTCTCATTTTTTGTCATAAAAAATCAACATTGCGAATCTGCAATGAATCCAAGGAAGGGAGCCAAGTTGACACTCGGTACCACACACTGATTTAAGCCTGGAGAAAAAGTAGGCAATAATTTCGCAAGGTTGTGTGCCAGCAGGACACTAAAGGAAAAGCAAGTAGTGTTACTTAGGGACGCGCCCCCGGTATATTTTCATCCTTCCCCATCCCGAAAATGTCTCGAGGACTTGGGGACACCTAGGGGACTTTGACTTTGACTTCTAGAACAGATCTGACTTTGACTCTCAAAGTAACACAAATTTGGCATATGAATTCTACTAACTCTTATATTTTAAGGTTCTATTATGTATAATTGTGTGCTTTATCCATGCTTTCATATGAATATTTCGAATTTCTCTATATATTTTAATTTTTCATATTTCCATATTGTTATATAGTCATACCATAGTCGTCCCCAAAATTGGTAAAAAAGAGGGCAAGTCATCTTTGATCTTTGAACTTGAAAAAAGTGGAGAGAGGTTGAACCTCTCTGAAGAGGCAGCAAAATCTACATTTGATCTCATAGTATACAGGACACTAAAAGATGAGTGCTCTTTTGTCTCAACCTCCTATACAGCATAATTGACAAATCATGTACACTCTGTCTAGTTGATGATCAATCTCAATGGAAGCCGATGAGAGCTCACTTTGAAAGAATCGAGGATTCATAAGGTATGTTACCAACAGTGAGATATGAATCCATCTTGCAACTCCAAGAAGTGCTCAGCATAAAACACCATCTAAGGGTGAAGGTTCATGTGGGGGTTAACACAAGTAGTATGGATGAACTGCCTGAAAATGTTTCTTCTAAAGACGTACTTAGCATTGAAACTATGTGGAGTTAAAAAATTAAGAATAAAAATAAACAACTTGAGATTTCACTTGTAACATTCTTTTTTAACAAGAGTTTTTTTTTTAAATCATTCTCCTAAATAATAACCAAATATTTAATCTATTTTGGTAAGGGTGTAATTACATCATTTGATTTACACATATGGGATAGCCCATCCAAGAAGCATTGGGAATCTAAGAATTTCATGTAGGAAATAGATATATGGATGACACCAATTCCAGTTGCATAGGTTGTAGAGTTGACTTGATCAACTCCGCTTTTGGATACCCAAAAATACATTAAATCCTACAAATTCGCAAGGCAGGGGTGATTCCTTCATACATAAGTGGCAAGCTTGTAGTAAAAGATATCTTTTAGTCTTTAAAGGTTTACATATTGTTATGCCTCAAAGATTAAAAAAAAAATTAAGCTTTATCTTGGTAAGCCTGTGGTGATTTCTCTAGCTATTAGTTATTCCTTAAGTTAGAGAGATTTTGGACTTATCCTGTTTGCGAAGGTGGGACCTAAAATCTCAAAAATAGATTGTTGGGCTTCTACTATTTTCAAAATTAGGGCTTTTTCTCCTGGTACTAATGAAATCTCCGTGTTTAAGACTATACAATTTTACAACATACAATTCTATGATAAATCTTATCCGTTTAGTTATTTCATGCAATCTCTAGTTTGAGTACCATTGGGATTATATCATTAGAATCTTTAGCACTCCTAAAAGGCATGTATTTGATAAATGGGCCATTACTCTTCCAAAGATGGGTTATTCTTCATACTTATTAAATGTAATTCTAATCTGTAGATGAGTCATCTTTGTTACTCACCATAGGAGCTCCCATCAATAGGTCATGAATTTATTAACACTGATATTTGAATTATTAGAGGGATATACATATAGTAAAAAATGCAAGCTGATGTTTTCATTCTTTGGTGATACAGATACAATGAAAATTGCAAGGTTGTTGAAATGGTGAACTTCTATTGAGGAATGGATGCTTTAGAAGCTATGGTTGTCCATCTCTTTCCTATGTCCTTTTAAAGACAACGAATAAAGACTTGAATGTAAGCAACTGTTTTGTTGCACGATAAATTATTTTATAAAAAGGAACACTATAAGAGGGTAGTAAATTGAATATGTATAAGTGTTGTGCTTGGTGTTGGTGTTGAGAGAGACTTTGAAAGCCAACGCAATGCCACAAAAGACAGGAAGAGAGGAGACTTCGAAGGGAAGAGATACTCAAATCTCTTATAACTCAACATATGATCATATATATACATAAAAATATGTAAAACAATATTGAAAACATATAGTGATTTTTTTATTTTACATATGTATTTATAGTAGAAATAATATTATAAAAGTACAATTTCTCTTAAATAACAATACTTCCTTAAATATTTTAATCATTGTATCCTTATTTAATAATTGATATTATAGTTATTTTATATATTACATCTGAAATATTTAACCAATTTTTTTTATTTAAATAAATTGACGAAATATAAAATAATACAGCATTGAAAAACCATGTAATCCTTATAATCAACTTCAAAGTCATGGTCTAAGAGTCATCTAGCATGTCAAGAAAGTTGAATACTTTTTCTACCAGAGGGGAACGGTTTCCTTCTTCTCTAATATTTCATAATATTTCTTGAGAGTGTGGTCCTCTGTTCCATAGATTAATACCTTGTAGTCCATTAGGTTTTTTCTTGCTCAGAAAGAGGGCATCCTCAATTACAATGTCAAACAGACTCACCTTCCTCTTTCTATCTGATGTCATCAAAGTGAGGAGAGACCTCTTTAGAGTCAAGCCCGCGACCTCACAATAGCGAAAGAGATTGGAGATGCAAGAATAATCATTCTGAACCAGTGAGCTTAGGGCTGGCACATTGAGGGGAAGGAGAACGCCTCCTTTCCATAATCAAGACAACAACTTTTGTGTAGTGTTGAGGAAGACGACATGAGATGAAGTACGAAAGATCGGTAAAAAATCTTGCTCAGAATGGGCATAGTAAAATATTGAATCTACAATCCATGAATCTATCATATGAATCTTAAAATGAAATAATATATGGTAAATCAAGTTTTGACCTTGCTCAAGTCCTTGTACCTCTATGAGCATCAAGATGGGATAACTGTTAAGTGCTCTACTCATTCTCATGAGAGATGGATTTTTGTAAACCACTACTGATGAAACATGGGTCTATGAGTTTGACTAAAAATACTCCATATTTGAATCTCGATATCACAATTTTTTTTGTAAAGTAGAAATTTTATATTTAATTTCATTTGAGAACTTATTATATATAACTTAGATGGCTAACTAATTTCCATATTTAAAACAGAAATGATTAAAAGTAAAATACTTATTCTCTCATAATAATATAAAATTTATATTTTTACTTGAAAAGAAAAAAACCGAATATCTAATATCCAAAAAAAAGTTATCAATAATAGTATAATTATTATATATTGAAAGTAATAAACATTATTAAAGCGTGTGTTTCGCATTCATCTTTGTAAATTAATTTTTGCAAGGGATTGCAAAAAGGAGGCTCACACGAGTGGGTGGCTGCCATATTTTTCAGATTTACACACTTGTTTTCTCTAGCTAAGTACTCATCCACATTTGAAGCCAAGCGATTGAGATCCTAAGTTTTAAATATGGTCTTCTTCTCCTAACTAAGGAGGTAGTATAGACGGAATAAATTGACCAGCTAGGGAACTCGCGAACTTCAAACTGCACACTTGTATTGAGAAGTTTCTACATATAAAAGTGAGATAACAAAGAGACAGTGGCTAAATTCATTGCCTTGCCCTTTTTTGGCATGTTATAAACCGTACTTCTCAGGCCAACTTCCAAGTGACTTTTGTCCGTAGTACTGAGAAATCATTTACCGGGTCTTTTTTTTTAATTAACAAAAACTAATAATTAAAAGGAAAAATGCAGCCAGCAAAAGGATAGACGGAGACCATTATATCAATGGTTATGTAAAGATCGAAAATCATTATAGGCGGTTGATTTGCGAAATCCGCTCATGAACTCAAATAAGAAACACGTACAACAAAAAGTGAAAATGAGTGATATCGGCAAAAAGTTAAAACAGACAATGAAATGAACAGATAGGATCTATCTTTTAAAGATCTTGAGCCGTTGATTGTGAAAATCAGCCCCATTTGGCAGGATAGAAATCCGATGGTCATAATAACTTCTATGGTCGTCAAGGCCTCTTCTAAGTTTTGAGCCATTGGATTGAGATTCCAGCTCTTGAATCCCATATAAGGAATGCCTATGGCATAAATATATATTCCTTTCTAATGGCATGGTTGATGACCTCCTTAGAGATAAGAGAGGAAGGGCATTTAGAAGGATCTGAAAGAATGACAATGATTGAAAGAGATATCATAAGATTGAAGGAGCTGGTAACTCTTGAGATAGCAAACGTCAATGTCCAACAAATCTCAAAGACGTAACCATCACAAAAGATTGAAGAAATGACATCCAAACTTTTGTGCTAAAATTGCTCTTATTGACACCATCACATAGAGTTCGGCCATTTTCATGATATTTCCAAGGGTTTCCCTTCAATTGGGAGCACAATTATACCATTTTATTGGTCCAAATACATAACCATCCAATTTCCTGTAGTACTGCTAAGCCTATGAGAAAAAGGGTCAGATAGACCACACTATTCAACAGATACTTGAAATTGGAATGATAAATGTTTCTTGGAACCGGAGTTTTGACTATTATGAATTAAACAGGCTGACCATTAAACGTGAATCTAGTCTGCGTCTTAAATTAGTTTAAATTTCTAAAAGATCTTGTTTTCCTTTGTTTTAGTCAAGCAAAGATGTTCTCCTAGCTAATCACACGGATGTTATGAATAAATCAAAATGATTATTGTAGTATCATAGTGATATCAAATGAGCTCCTCAAACAATTCCTAACTTGTCTTAATGCTCCTAAAACTGAGCCATACAATATATATAGTTGTTGGATGATCGCCATGCATTGATGACTTGAGGTCTTAACTAACTTACAAGAGAGATTTCCATATTTGAATGCATGGAAGTTCTTTTGTTGATTTATTGTGGAACTCTTTTGCATGAATGCATGAAGAATCCTTAGCTGGTTTGTTAAAGAATATTTTCCATGCATAAATGAAAAGAACAATCAATAAGCAGTTAAGGTTAGGCCTTCAATGCATGATGTGTGTTTGTACAAAGATGAAGGAAAAATAGTGAAAATTGTCAATAAATTTTACACAATCAACTTATCATTTATTAATGAATTATCTAACACACTAAGATTAGATATGGCACCATAATAATTATTATAAAATGCTGGAGGAAAGTTGCACATAGAACCTATTTATTTTATGTAACATACAGCATATATAGGTCAAAGATTCAATAAAAAGAGTGTAGAGATTCAATAATCAGAGTGGATACTACTCTACAGGATAAATGGCCCAGTAACTAAAGCTGAGAATCTACTCCAGGCAGTCTCATGTTTTATTCCTTACAAAAGTTGAACTATGCACAGGCTGTCATATACATCTTGACAATCAACTCCAGCTAACGCTGAGAATCAAGCAATACATCAATAATATGAAAACCTGTACATTTTCCCATACAATGCAAGGAAAATAAGCATCATAGAAATCACAATAATTCTTTCACTGCAGTGTACAGTCTGGCTTGTTTGAGTGTGCCCCTTAAGGTTATCAGGAGAAACTACATTAGCATCTTGACATTGAGTACAATGACAATTGCTCAAATGTTGTTTGCTCTTGGTGATCAATTTTTTTACATGGTTACCCTGCTTCCTAGAATCTAGAGATCTCTCTAGCATTAGATAAAAGGAATTTTATTTATTTTTGTATCAACTAAACCGACAGAGGATAGTCATTTAGGATCCATTTGTTTGCAATGTGAGGATAAAAACACCATGAAATATGCTGCCAATAAAATTTTGTGGAAATATTTATCAACATTCCATTATCATTGCCAGATCTCAAATGTCTCTGTTCTAAGATTCCTCAAAATTCCTAGAATCCATGATCCCAATTGAATGACCAAGTGGCGTGATCTGGTTCAGTACTTATTGATAGGAGATAATCCTACAACTATTCAATTCTCTCTTGTTACAAATCTAAGATATAAGAAAGCATATGTGTAAAGAATATGCCTTTTAATATTCTATTGATTCGGGTTATTGCAGCTACAAGAAACACATGATAGCTCTTTTAAATCAAAGCTTGATCCAAGCTGGAGTTTTTCACTAAGACATTCAAAAGATAAAGGAGAATTTTGATGGTTAACATGTCCACCAGCACAAGCCGTGTCATGGTCCAACAACTCCAATCATCATCCATAGACTGATAGTAATAATAATGATTTTTTTATCAGGGATACCAACAACTTGGAGACAATTGATAAAAATAAAATATTTCCCACTTTGTATGGTATGTTGGAAATTCTTAGGAGATGTGTTCATACATAATTGATGGCTCCCTTTCTTTCTGTAATTTCTAAACATTCCTTGTAATTAAATTGAAGATGTCGATGGCAGTGGTTCTCCACCCACTACTTAAGACCTTCAGAGAAAAAGTTACTAAAACACGCTCTGTTACCTTAAAATTTTCATTTTGTTTTGTATAATGTAATCTATTTTAGAGAACCGTATAGTTCACATTTATCCAATATTGCACACAGCAGATAATCGGAAATGCATTCACAATTGTTATTATTAGTATGACAAATAAGAAAAATAAGCATACTATATGGGTGTGTTTTCTGAGGTATAGTGTATATGTACAAGATCTGACTGAATATAAAGATTGTTACTATGTTATTGTCAGTATTCAGTTATAGTTTGAAAGTATATACTATATAGCAATTGTTTGTTAGGATACCCTACAAGGTCAAGCATTCTTGCATAAAAGGTTTGATTTGTACTAAGACTTCTGATATTCGACCTATAATTTCTATAGTTGCATTATTTACATGAAAAAAAGACAAGTATATTTCCTCTAGCATGAACATTAGAATTATAGAATTGTAATTAACCAACAGGGGAGCATAAGATTCTGCTTTGACCAAGGCCATTATCCCAAAGGTCCATCACATAACAAAAAACCTAACTTCTATAGTTGTATAACAAATCCTTGTAGCTTAATAAAAACATTAAGTCATGGCCAATAGTGGCATGTTGTGATGGTTAAGTTGTTGTGTTGTTATCCTTGCCATCAAGGTTCAAATCTCATGGGGATGAGGTCCCCCGTTTGTGGCCTCACTGGTTCATAACTCCAGGTCAAAGCATTTACCCCTCTTTGAAAAAAAAAAAAACATTAAGTCATAATATGCTATTACAACTTTGAAATGGACTAAATATATGACATACTATAAAAGATAAAATAATTAAGCATTTATGAGGTTACCCCACAAGATGGTGCATTATTGCATAAAATATTTAATTTGTGTCAAGATTTCTGTTATTCAATTTATCCTGTATTTCAATTACAGATTATACAAAAATAAATCTATATTTCCCCTGGTGTGAACTTTTAAATTATAGGCATTACAATTAACCAACAGAAGGTACGAGATTCTGCTTTGACCAAGGCCACACTCCCAAAGGTACAGTAGGTAACAAGAAACCTACTTCTATAGTCATATCATAATTCCTTGCATAGTTAATAAACACATTAAAAGTTATAATAAGTTGTAATTCCTTTGAAATGAACTACAGCTGTGACATTATCAAAGAAGATGAATTACTTGACTCCCTTGAACTAAATCTACACCTGTCAACTGGGATAACAAGGACAGTGCAGCTCTATTCCTTATGTCAAGTTCTATGTTTGAATAAGAATGCATACCATATTTTTCATCCAAGTAAAGCCTTCAAATAGTATCCCAACCAAACCAAACCAGATCAAATAGAATCCTAGCTATGTTTTCTTGGTCCAAGTGAAGCCTTCGAATAATATCCAAACAAAACCTTAAATTTAATCTTGATATAGAGATATCCATAACTAAGATACTTATGCTTCAGACATGTATGTTGGCTTGTGAATTATTCAATTCTAACCATGCACTAAAGACCATCCTGTAATCAAATTAATAAATTATCAATAATATTTCTTTTAAAACATTTTCTTAGGTCTTTTTGTTAAAATAAAATAACATACCTTAAGATCACCTGTTCCAGGGAAAAACATATCTCCATATTTGTGAAAGCTCACTGTCATCACCCTGCATATAAATTATTTAAGCTTATAATGTTTCCACACGTTGAGGTTGCCACAAAACCACTATTGTTAACACAAACTAAAGCATTATAATCATACTTGAAAATTTAAACTAAAAATCAATCACCAAAGAGAAAGAAAGATTAGCAGATCTAAACTTCTAATAGATAACAAGAAAGTGCAATATCTAGAACCCTTTTCTTAAACTGGCATGCATCAGATCAGGATATTTCACTGAAATTTATGAATAGAGATGTCCGACAAATGCGAACTTTTAGCTTGAAATACATCTTGAGCATCACAAACATCAATGTAAACCTGGATCTCAGGAAGTACACAAGACTAAACCAGGTATTATTTATACACGTTTAAGGGAAAAAATGACAATAAATATTCTAAGCAGTAAAGCATGAAATCTTAATGATGCTTAGCAGCAAGAAATCACAGTTCATAACATTGCATTGTAGACTTTGTGGTGCCATCCAAATTGAGAATGTGTATCATTTCTGGTTTAACTTTTCCTATCTTACAAGTAACAGGAATAACTTTCTAAATTTGCTTGATATTGCAATTGTACAAGAACTGTTAAAAGTTGTACTTTTTACAGAGGGTGGGATCTTAGATTCTGATCTTTTCTCTTTTATTTATGTTTCCTTATATTAATGTACCTGCTGACAGGTGGCACTTTCATGTTGAGCCCGTACCAAATCAAGGTATATATATCCTTTTATCACTTATGCACTGTCTTGATGTATTACAATGTGAAATTCCCAATTTTGTTGACTGCATTTGTCAACATATGGATTTGTATTGGCAATAGTACAATCAAGATTTTGAGGGTTTTTGAACTGCTATCACATTACACTGTAAGCAAAGAAATTGGTAGCATAGTCAGAGTTTCTATAGACAGCACAATTTCTTGGATGCAAGTTTTAGTTATAAGAATCTACACACCTATTCAAACTCCCTTTTATTTACTTGTTCTAACCTACCAAGATATTTGTCATATCATGTAACTGCATTTACCTTTGGTGCCTTTTATTTTCTTGCTCTCAACCACCTCTACATTTAACTGCATCGCTTTGGTGACTTTCTATATTTTAATTTTTCCTATTGTATTTAATATCCATCCCATGCCACCCCTGAGAAATAGGCTCCCTCACTACCCCATCCCTGAAACAAATCCTGTTGTCCCCATTCTATCCCATCCCCAAAATGCAGGGTAACATAGATCGGTAGTAGACACGTAAATCCAGATTTAGTCTATTTTGAAAACAGTAATCCTGGTTTGATCTATGCTAATCACACTAGGACTGTGGAATTCATCTGTAACACTGTTAATGGAAACATAAATAATATGATATTAGACTAGATATAGATATGTAACCAAATACATGAATCCAGATGATGAATATTTTCACAGATTAACGATATCAGCCCTTCAAAGGCAGACCAGTAATATAATCCTGTAAGTAGTCTTGAGAAATACTGTAACATAAATCAGAAGCTTTGTTGAAATATCAAAAGGGAAAATCTGAAACAATAAAATTTGGATGATATAGAAGGTCAATAGAAAAACCACCACCTTATGGGCTTCTGCAACGAGAGTCTCATGCAACAGAGTGATGTCTCAATTGTTAGCTTATAAAGCACCTTACCTCATTTTAAAATTTCTAAGACCAATAGCTTAGTAATTGGAATGTTTCCCAGTTTAGAGCTAATCACCAAATCTGGGCTACTACCTAAGATGCACTTTGTAATTGTAATTTATAAGAGCTAAAATGATAACTGATTGATTGAAAATGAAGTACTTACAAAGGAGATGAAGGCCAGTTAAACAAGGAATTACAAAGATGATGTTTCTAAAAGAAACAATCGTAAACTGAAAGGAGAGAAAAGAAAGTTACTAAACTAATACCATTGTAAGTTTAATAATACAATATTATTATAATACCCTCTTAATGGTCATTTTATTAACTACGCCGCAAAAGACTTAACAGAATCTGCACGTCATTTGGTCATGAATGCCTAGAAGGTTGACTACTCTTTAAAATGTTCTACAATATGAGCCTACTTCTAAGACCCTCCCTGATTGACCACAAAAGTGACATGTAATATTCTTCTTGAAATTCTCGTCAGATTTGTGTAATGACCCCTACCAATAGGCCACTAAAAACCTCTAATGCTGAACTGAGAAATTTTGTCAAACACTTGGCATGCAACTGAAGACTACTACTGAAAGTAAATGCTGAACATAGGAAATTGTTCAAAACCATATGCCATTCGTATATCAACAATTTGCAACAATGTCATACATATTTCAACCAATAATATGATCATCAAACCCTAGGTTGGCAATATAGATAATCTAAAAATTACAATACTCTTTCACTTGCAAAATCCTAGCCTTCCTTTGGTTCCAATAATGCCAAATGGCAAACAAAGACAAGTACAATGTAAAATAGTAAAATGCTGAAGCTATATTTTGTACTCAGCTGAAAACATACAATTCTCAGAAAATATGCCAAATGCCAAATGAGAAGTGAAGAACCTGATTGTAGATGGCTGTAATAATTTTAACCAGTGCTGAAGATGCCAACTCCCAAGCCAAAGTCACCCCAAATCTGAAAATGTACTTCCTCGCAAATTTTCGAAAATGTCTAAGAGTTTTGAAAAATTCCTTAAAAATAAATCATGGCATTTTGCAACTCTAAAATGCACCTATCTTTATCTCCTCGACGATAGAAATCCGATGCAAAAATGCCCAGAATGATATGCTGAGTAATGAGGAAGATATGAAAAAAAATGTGGTTCCAAAGCCCTATCCTCGAATTCTGAAAATTGGATCAGACTTGTAGCAAAAACAAACCAGCAGTTATAAATCTATCCTCCACCACATTTAAGCCTTCTAAAGATGTCCTGCAATCACTCCATGACTAAAAATAATAGTCCTCAGAAAAAGCCCTCCTTCTATAATTTCGGGTCTGCTGAAAGAAGCCTCCTAAAATTTTGGATCTGCTAAAAATGGCTTCCTATAATTTCGGACCTGCTAAAAACGGCCTCCAATAATTTCAACCCTACTAAAAATGCCTCTAGAAATGAAAATGGCCTTAAGCCCAATGATGCCCTAGCTGAAGTGACTGTAGTATCACCTCCAAATGTGCAACCCTTCAAAGGATATTTCACCTCCTCAGTTATGCAAAATCCTTAGGAGACTCCATTCCTAAAGAAGAAATGATAATCTGCAGACCAAGATGGCGCCACAAATGCTCAAAGAGAAAAGTAGTGTAAACTCAAGTTATGAGATGTCCAAATGAGAGGCCAAGTACTCTATTTATTCACTTCTCTAAGAAGCCACTAGAACCTCTAGAAATATCCATAAAATATTCTTATGAAATCCCTTTATAATGTATTTTTATATAAAAAGTAACTTTATAAAATAAATAGTGCAACTCAACTCAAAATTATAACATTTGGCCCCGCATAACACATAATAATAAAAATATAATAAATATCATCTCTCCAAGAGCAAATAAGACCATCCAATCCCCAAATAATCATCAAAATGACTCTCTCACCAAAACCATCTGCCTACGAGAGTCCATGATAGGCAAATCCACTAAAAAATGACATCACTAAAGAGGGGACATGACATTTTGTCAAGTCATTTCTGCTGAGTAGCCTCGCCTTTCCCTTTGTCCTCGACTGTGAACATCTATTCGACACCAATCAAGTCACTACTACTACCAAACTGTTGTGACACCTAGCTTGCTGCAGTAGCTTATTGCACAACATGTCAAACTTCAGGTCAACATTTGTGGATATAATGTTGAGAGTTTCAATGAAGTGCTCATAGGAACAGGAAGCATGTCATCAATGACTTATAACTCGAGCAACATGATCGTTTCACTATTATGTTCATCAAACTTGTAGTTGTCTTTGTGTAGACTCGCGACTACACAAATTCCTTGGCACATGTTATAGTCTGAGAAACATATAATCTCATTGCAAAAACAAGAGCCAAGCTCTGGTAGTGCGACTTTTCACAGGCACAGAAAAGATGTTGCAAAAATATAGTAGTTAAAGGAAAACTGCACACGCACAAGCTTGTGAACCACAGAGAAACAAACAGTGTAGAAAAGAAACACAGATCTGCCAAGAATGCAGAGAAAACTCGTCGGTGGTTAAAAATTCACAAAATACGACCCAGATCATGTCAAAAAATGATGTGTATGTAATTAAATAAGGGAACTGTCAGAGAAAAAAACCCAATTTTGCAGCTTTGAAATAACAGTACCCTTGGAAAAGAAAATGTGATTCCTTTACAAGATCTATAGGATCATTGATTAAACACTTTCAAAAACTTCTGAATAATAATTTTTCCAAATACCCATGAAAAATTCTATAAAAACTTCTCATGAATATTTTTTCTGCTCCCACTTTGAAAGCTTTCTCTGCTCATGTGTTGGATCTTCTCCTGGGTTGATTTATCTCCCACAACGGATTTCCCTGCAAGATGTTTTCACGCACACCATTTTTCAAGCACACGGTTATGGATTTGTCTTAGGTTTTCCCTGCATGGGATTCTCCTGCACACAATTTTCCTTAGACTTCTGTGTGATTTTCCTGCACGCGATTTGGATGTGACTTTCGCCATCTCTGGCTGCCATTGGGGTTTCGAACAGACAGACATTTGACTTCTCCTTCCTGCGCACTTGACGATCGTTTTTCCCTCCTCCAGTCTCCCTGTGTGTTGGTTCTTTCTTGCGGGCAGGCTTTTGTCTTAGCTGTTCGGTTATTCCTGAGCATGTTCCTCAGAAGGATGGGTGTGTGTTTGTGATTTGCAGTGGCTGAACCACATTGTTTGCTCCAAACAGTTGCTGAACGACATTAGTTTCTCCCTGCAGTTGTTGAACGGCTTTGATTTCTCCCTGCAGCTGCTTCCTGCATACTCTTTTTTCAGATCTGTGCTGGAACCTCTGCTTCACCCAGCATGTCAATGTCTGCTGAGGTTCCCCTTTCTCAGCCTTCTCCTTCCCTGACTTATCAAGCTTAAGCTCGGTCATCAAGCAACTAGGAGAATTAGACACCATGAAGGGTAAGCAAACTGAAATTGTGGCTCAGCATTCCTCCTTGTTGACCGAAACTGAGCAAAAAGTTGAAACTTGGGCCTCTTTATGCAACAATACTAGGGCTACACCTCTCGGGTGTTGAGAAGTTGGTTCAAGGGAAGATTAATGATGAACGGGTGGACCATGCTCATGAACGCAGGTCATGGGCCTTCCCACCTCCTCGGTGGACCCCACTTCAGCCAGTCAATCCTTTCTTACTGACCAACTTGGTATCCCCAATGTTACGTTGGATAAATGTTGATAGGGGCCTACTTGCAGAGACTAGGCACAACGGCGCGTGGACAGTGATTCAGAACCTCAAGGTGGCGATTCGTGACTACCCCTAGTGGTTGGGAACCGAGGTTGGCCCCCATGGCCAAATGACGGTCTCGCCAACAGTTACACAAGAGTGAGCCCTCCTCTCACTCTCTTCTTGTTAACTATTGGAATGGCAACGACTCTTTTTGGTCCCTTTTTGGCCTTCTTCGGCATGCGGTGGGGTCTACAGACATTCTAGTATTTACAGAGACTCGTGAGAGCCCTGCCCATCCTCTTCCTGGCAATGTTGGTTACCAATGGTTGTCTATTTGTAGGGATGATGTCCACACTTCTGGGGGAGTTTGCAATTTTGGTGGCATTGCTTGCTTAGCCACAGATGATCTTGTCAACTCTATCTCGATTGTTACCTCTGACATCTATGCTAGATTCCTATGGATTGGTCAAACGAGATGCTATCACAGTGATATCTATGTGGTTGTTTGTTACTTTCCATCAATCTCTTCGTCGTATGCCATTCACAACATCGATGACGAGGACCCCTTTACGAACATGCACGAGTGAATCTCCACGTTTGCAACTATGGCAGATATCATTATCTTGGGGACTTTAATGTGCATACTAGGGGCCTTCAAAGTCCTCTTCATGATCGTAGATTTGACCTTACCTACGTTTCAAAGACTAATCCTGCTAGTATGGGTCTGCAACGTACCTCAGAGGATTGTTGAGGGCCTCTCTCCAATTACGACCACTACCTACTTCAACTTTGTGAGTCTCTTAAGCTTGTGATTCTAAATGGCCTCTCGCACTCCCTTGGCTCTGAGTTCTTTACCTACTGGCCTCACTGTATTGGTGCTAGCGTGGTGCACTACACGATATTACCCATGTTTACTTAATTCCTTCTATCCATAATTTTACTACCCACCTCTCGCTCACCGATCATGCCCTCCTCAACCTTGAGATTCATTCCCCCCCACTCTCCATTCCCTCTTGCCCATCCACCACCTGCTGTGACCCACCCCTGCACCCTCTTCCTAGAGAGTGACCAGGACCTCTTCACCCTCCATCTCAAATGTCTCCTCCCGCTACCTGCTTCACGAACTCTAGCCATGTTTCTTTCATGCTCACCTTATTGATCATGGCAATCTAGGAGTCGGCTCTCCTCTCCATCTCGGATTGCACCACTCCTTCCTCCCTCAACCCCAAACGTTATAGTACCTTCTCTATGAATCAGTGGTATGATGATGACTGCAAAAACTTTCACCGTTCTTTGCGCTCGGCCTTTATTGCTTGCTCCCCTCCTACACTTGTCTTCATCTCTCTTACTACCACTTTCTTCACCATAAGAAGTAGTTGTTCATTGCTTCCCACTGTAGATCCTTTCGCGACATGCTTATCTGCAACCCCAAGCTTTTCTGGCACGCTTTGTTCCCTTTCCATCCCCTTCAAACCTCCACCCTTGACCTCCACTCCCTCACCTCCCATACCTTCACACTCTACAATAGTCCTAGCCAACCCTCTATTCACCTCACCCCCTTTCCCATTGCCACATTTTCACCACCTCCATCATTTGCGAGGTCGTTAGATCCATGAGATGCAGTAAGGCAACGGAAGAGGAAGGGTTCGAAGCAGATCTCTTCAAGCTAAGGCATCTCAGTATTGAGCTCTTTCCTTTCCACGCTCTTTAATAGAGAAGTGTGCACTAGTTTCCCTAAGTCTTAGTCGAGGCACGTGAACTATCTGATACATAAGTCTGGAGTGACTTCTGACCCTGGCAACTACAGGACCATCATAATCGTACACACCTTTGCCAAACTTTATGCCACAATTTTGAACTCCATCTTATCTAGAGTGCTTGACAGAAGACTTTGTCGAGCCAAGGGCCAGGCGGGGTTTTTCCGCAAATTATTAGACCATGGACCATATTTTGACCCTGCATGCTATTACTGAGGATGCTCGACACAATTCGGCGAAAGTCTACTATTGTTTTGTGGACACGGTTAGCCCTCTTCCAGAGAAAGATATTGGGATTTCTAAGATGTTATTGACAGCTATTATGAGGCTCTATGAGACTGTTAAGGGTAGATTCGGGTCTCCAAAGGGTTTCTCCGATCCGATTCAAAGCACCATTGGTGTGAAGCAAGGTTGCCCTCTGTCGCCCACCTTATTTGGCATCTATATTGATGAGCTTGAGGTTTTTCTCAAGGAGTCTTCGCTCCCTGGTGATGGGTGCTACTTACATCAAGTCATGATCTCTATCCTTCTTTTCGTTGACGATGTGATTCTTATGGTCTCCTCTCCACAAGGCCTTCACAGGCTTCTGGATGGTCTTGCATCCTTCTACGACTTACGCCAACTACTTGTGAATCTAAGCAAGACTTTGGTCATGGTTTTCAACTGCTTGAAGACTTCACATCTACATTTTTACTTTCAAGGTTAGGAGGTTGAGATTGCTTCCTCTTATACTTATCTCAAGGTTAAGTTCTCCAAACCTTGCTTCAGCTTGAGAGCAACCATTCAGCCTAGAATCGATAAAGGGATGGGATCTCTTATCGTGCTAGAGAGATGCTGCTTCGGACATCATTTCAGGACACTAGGTCTAAGTTGTCCTTTCTAGACTCCTTAGTCAAGCCAACTATTCTCTATGGCTCCAAGGTGTGGAGCCCTTCCCTCCTCAGTTCAGATTGGCCCTTGATTGAGAGAGTTCAGACTCATTTTCTCCAACAAATTATCAGATGCCATCGGTCCATTTTGCACATCATTATTCTTGTTGAGTTTGGGGACCACCCCTTTAGGCTAGGGGTTATCTTTGATTTGGTTTAGTTTCTTCATCGTCTTCGTGGCTTTGCAAACTCCAAAGTAATCGACACTGCTATTCTTATCTGGCTTATTGCTCTTTTGTCGCCAAAGCCGACACCAACTTTGCCACCAAGGCTCGTTTTTGGTACGCTCAAGCCACTACTTTGTTGGGCCCGATTGGGATTGAGATTGATAGGCTCCCTCCCTTCCAATTTTCATTGGATGCTCCCACTCACCTCCTTCCTTCACAGCAAGAGTGTAATGGGCATGTCAAACTTGACATCTATAGGCGGTACATTGCCACGACTTCTCGTTTTTGGTATGCTCAAGCCACTACTTTGTTGGGCTCAATTGGGATTGAGATTGATAAGCTCCCCCCCTTCCAATTTTCATTGGATGCTCCCACTCACCTCCTTTCTTCACAGCAGGAGTGTAATGAGCATGTCAAACTTGACATCTATAGATGGTACATTGCCACGACTTCAAGCGATTCCCCAAGGGGATTACATCTGCAGATGGCCTTCTACATTGAGCAATTTTTGAATATTCAAGATGGAATTATTACATGCCCAAGTTATTTATCATGGCGATGGAGCCACCCTCTGAATATCTCCCTGGGTTCCTTTCGGGTTGGTTCTCATAGACTTCGGACCCAAATTGATCACCACATTGATAGCAAGGGTCGGATTTGTTAGCTATGTCCCTTGGCGAAAGCTAAGATTCATTTTCCAATGCCCCACCTACTATGAGATTAGAGGGAGATATTATTGTTTATTCGGAGATTGTCGGTCTCTCTCCAACTTCAATTATACGAACCAGATATGTCTTGCGCTTTACCTTTGAGAGACTATGTTGCTCCATGACCATACTCTTCAACTTCTTTTTCCCCAAAGCCAAGCTTCAGACCAGCTTATCACTAACTTCTTCTCGCCCCTGCCTTCTGCTCAAGGTGCAAAGTGTACCATTGACAATAATACCATCAATCATTCTAGATTCGTGAGACCTTGCAATAGTCTTACACAACAGTGTCACCACTTCAGGAGTGCTAAAAAACGCACTAGGATTCTTGGTTGTCCTGGGTCTTACCCTTTTGTTATGGACTTCTTTATACCAAGGAAGGATCCCTTGTCCTTGCCTAGATGATGTTTGTGTTCATTTTCTTATTCTTTCTCTTCTCTTTCATGTTATTGCTTTACTTTGCTCTGCTCTATTCGGACACCGTTTGGTGATCCTCTTGCTGTTAGCCTCCTTGATTGTACGCTTTCTATCCCTTAGACCCTTTTCATGGTCTCTTGTTGGACATTGATACATTTATCTTATCTTTACAATGTCCAAAAAAATTCCTAAAAACATTTTAAAATATTTTTAGGCTTCTCCAATACTTTTCATCAAAAATTGTTAAAAAAATCTAAAACTTAATTCCAGTATTAAAGCACGAATATGAAAAATTTTCCCAAGCTATCCTATGGGCTTTAACACTATGACATAATAATTCATTGATTGACAACGAAGTATTACAAAGAAGACAAATTCCTTAAATAACAAATTACAAAGATGATGTTTCTGAAAGAAGCAACTGAAAACTAAAAGCAGAAAAAAAGAAAGATACTAAACTGACACCAAAAAAAATAAGAAAGTTGCTAACTAAACTAACTAGACAACTCAAAAGACTTAACTAACCATTATAAATTAAAAAATACAATATTTTTATAAGAATACCAGGCTAAGCATTGTAAAGAAAAATAAAATCATCTTCATAAGAACCTATTTAAGAATCAAGATTTAATCAGATATACACCATATCTTCTTCATAATCAAAGACAATATAATTATGGTCTGTTTTTTCATTCCAAAATTGGCCGACCAATCCCAGACAAGCATCTTCCTAAAACAGGTGGTGCACTTAGAGATCAACTATCAACATAAAAGTTTTTTATCCAAAAACATGGGACATGGACCACAAATTGCCTAGTGACCATTTTTACCCTAGTACGTTAATCAATCAACTATCCACTCTAAGATGCTTCACTTCGTACTGATCTATTCATATTATTTACTTGAATTTCTGACAAGTCAAACACAACATCAGATGCTTTTATTGCTCTAGATCCTCTCAAAAGTGCAGCGCCAGTCCTAAGTGATGCACTGCAAAAAGTCTTGCAAGCTGCCAGTTAATCCTGGAATGTCAGAGCTTCCTAGTGTATCGAGCTACCACAAAACATGAGGCATTTTCCTATTCCAATACTATCAGAGACATCTGCAAAGAAGATGTTTAGAGGTGTGGCATCTTTTATCCTGCTTATGCAGAAGACACATCCAATGTCATAGGGTTTGTATTTGGGAGCACATTAAAGCTGCCCAACCCTGACTTTAAAATGACCAAAATAGCATTGATCAATGGGCGAGAGATTGGCAAAACAGTGACAGAGATCTGTATTAAGTTTTCTGAGATTAATCAGAATCCTTTGTAGTTTAAGAGAAGTAATGAGTTCCTCTATTTTGTCAGGTCATTTGTTACTGCTATTAAAATGTGATGATTTTACCATATTGTCTGTATGGTGCTTCAAACACTGTGTCAGAATTGCATGGGTACCATTGATGAACGTGATAGTCACTGATAGTAAATATTAAATAAACCTGTGCATGTAGTCTTGGGTAAATTTTTGTATAGTCCTAAATATCAAAAGAATAAAAAATGGATTTGTAATCACTTTCTTTCATTGGTCTACAAAGCACTTCACTAGACCAAACTGCGTCAAATGCTTAAAACCATGAAAGGGGATATCACTGGGTTCCATGAAATCTTTTACTCTATTCATATTGAATGGGTCTTTTCTAAGCCAACATTCACTTGCATTTTTTATACCTGAAAGCTTAAATATGCTACAAACTTATTGTCAAAATGTACACAAGATAAAAAGGTTTTTGTGAACAAAACTTTTTGGGGTATATTTTGGGCAGTCGTGAATTTCACAAGTTTCTTGCAGTGCAAGCTAAGTCCCCAGAAATTATTGCATATCAGTTTCCTCTGATGGACTTCAGATCCTGGAAGCCAAATGGCAGAATTAAGGACTACTTAGATCACCCTCAATCAACCAAGCTGTATAAACAGTTAAAATATTCATGATGATATGGATAAACAATGTAAATGTGGACAATGATTAAGTGAATATTGCTCAGACAAAAGAGCATGGCTCATGGAAACAACTCGAAGACACATTTCAAGAACATGAAGAAACATGCCAGGTCCCCAGTAATGACAAAGTAGTGTATTCAACAAATTACAATGCAGATGATGTTTCCAAGGCTCCAGAGTGTTAAGTAACATGGATCGGTTTCTGCAAATGTAATTATACTACCATTTTTATAAGAACGTTCCAAATGCAGATCCCAATCTCTTATAAATATAAGAGTAGGAGACATGTCTCATGAAGAGACATGTCTCTATAATTAATCATTATTAGTTAATATAAATTAACAATATAAATCACAATATAACATGTGTATTATATATAATGTATATGTATAATATATTATATATATAATATACAATATAATATAATATAATATATTTATAATATTATATATATAGTATAATTATAAAATTATATATATATGATATATTATATCAACATGGTATCTTATGATTAAATCAATCCAACTGTAGCTATAATCTTAACACTCCCTCTTAGCTAGGGAGGATTTGTTATGGGACACATTATGCTCTCAAACATACGGAGATGTATCATCTCAATGTGATATTCTTGGAATGGCATATTTATGGATATCAAAATAAATCCATCAACACACACATATATATATTAACATATATTACATACGTAATTGGTTTCAATTCACTATGAGGCTAAATTTCTCAACACTCCCTCTTTAGCAAAGAGAACTAAAGCAATTATAATACAAGATTTGAAAACCGCCTTAGGTGTGGTCTGTGATGGATTAAAGTTGTGTCCAGCAAGATCCGGCCTGAAGAACCATAACAAATTGATTTTCATAGTTACCGGCAAAATCTGGCCCGAAGAACCATGATGAGTTGGTTATCAAGGCATCCAACAAAATTAAGCCCAAAGAACCATGATAACACTTGCTCCAACACATTTAGGTGTTAGGAGATAGATCAACTATTGATAAAGTCGTCACTTTACAATGGTTACCTTTTGGTTGATACATTCGTTATCATGACTTCCAGCACTCTGGGACAACAACTTAATGAAGTATGTCACGATAACAGGTCTACCATTTATAAGATCGTCACTTTACAATGGTTACCTTCTATTTATATATGTCAATGAAAGATAGTCACCTTTCATTACATATCATATGTAAAACAGTAACTACCATGAACCCAATCAGATGGTGGTACAAAAAATTTCACCTCAATTCCCTCTGACAGAGAAGAATGCATTACAAGGAATTTCACTTAGAACTTCTCGTCATAGAGAAGATATTATTTACAAAGGATTGCACCTCAAAAATCTCCCTCTGAACAATCATCTTGGGAAGTCAAGTCCTCTAGTTACTCCGTTAGAGTCTCTCTTCCACCAAGGATTCTTGTCAAACTTACTCTGAATCTGATATTTATCTTCCAATTCTCTAGTGATAAGTCAATACTTCTTCATGATGCCCTCAAGAGTAGGCCCATCAAAAACATACAGTCACACACATGTATTTCTAGACTCCCTTTGGGTATCAATCTTCTAAGCTCCTGCATTGCCTTCGAAGAGATGTCATACTCCCTCTTAATGTAGAAGAATACTCATAATCTCAATCATCAAAGATGTTTGTTTCAAGAGCCTCACTTTATCCATCTTGATCATCAGGGTCTTTGGAACTATCATTAGATTGAGTCTGCACAATATTTGGTAGCATGTGTAAAGTACTAACCTTCTTTTCCTGTAAGAACATCCTCAAACATAAAGGAAAAGATCAAGGTAAATAACCCTTATAGTATGTAAAGAAATGCAAATAAGAGAGACTACAATGAGTAGATAAATGTAAAAGATAAGAATAATTATCTATAGATTCAGAAATTGTCTTCTTAGATTATTTGAGAATGGAACATCTCCCCTCTAAATAAGGTTCAAGTGGGAATGGAACATTGACTATTATTCCCCCCACAATGTAAAATTTCCACTCATTCTTATATTGCTGAACAATTTTGTATCAAATATAACAACTCCTTTCTAAGTTCCAACTTGCTCTTTTCATCCATTGAAGATCCAAACATTCATTTAGCTTAACAGCAGAAGCGAACACGTCCTTCCATTTTCTCAAACTTGTCCACAATATGCCAATATCTTGATTGAGTATGATTGTGCCACATGAATGAATCTACAACTCATACATCAAGTTTCATTCATCAAAGAGAGACTCGTAGATGGTTCAAACGAATTCTTAAAAACTTCATTAGCGTCTCACAACAACTCAAATTTCCTTTGTTCATTCAAAGGTATTTGTTTGATCTTTTGATTAAACCTATATAATGCACATCTTGCAATTTGTGTATCCCAAATTCATATCATTAGTGACTCTATCACAACGTGGTTTACTCCCTCTGAATTAATATGATCAAGATCACCAAAAGTTGACCGAATCATATCCTCTATATGCTCCCTCTCTTTTAAGGTTGCTTCACATGTCAACCTCCCTCTGAATTTCAATTTTTCTCTTTCTTCCTGCAATAACTTTTTTGAGGGAAAACATCAAGGCACATAGCTTTCATAGTATATACAAAATACAAATAAGATAGACTTCATTGATTAAATAAAATAATCAAGGATAATAAATAATTCAATATAATAATATAAGATCAGTCCAATTGAATATAGATAAATATCTAATTTAAAAATATACTTATATCTATATTCACTAATATTCATAAGAAATTATATAACTATCTTGTTGCACATCAACTAATCCTCTTATATTTAATAATGTAAAAAAATTAAAGGATATTTTTATATTTTCATTTATGGAAATACGATAACATAATGCATCTTACCTTTTGTACTCTCATAATGTATCTCTTTATATTTGTCAAATTTTTAAATATCATTTTTGAATGAATGTATATATATAAATACATATATGCAAATATATATCTATATATATCAGAGTAACGAGACTCGCCGCGAATCGGACCAATCTCCCGAGTCAGCGAGTCGAGCAAGGCTCGCCGGGACAAAATGACCCGTGACTCGAGCTCGGCAAGTCAAGCCAGGCAACTCACCTGACTCATTCGTCAAGTCGTGACTTGCGGGTCACGACCCCCGTGACCCAGCCATGGCTGGAGCAATTTGACTTGGTTAAAAAATGAAAAAATGCTTACTTTTTTTATAACTTTTTTCTTTCTTTCTTTTGCTTATAACCCTAAACGGGCTTTCATAACACTCTATTGTGTGAAAAAGAAAGAAAGAGAGAGGAAGAAAGGGAAATAGAGTGCCATTGTTTTGCAATCAGTTGAAAAGAAGAGGAGAAAAGCTTGCATTTGTGACACTAGAGCAACTATATATTTGGATTTAGATCATCAAGGAGTTTATAGGAGCTCTTCTCAACACATGTCAACTCAATTCAAAAAGGTAAGAGTTGATTTTTTGGATTTAGATGATTTTTCTCTCTATGCTTATGGATTTTTTGGATGAATTTTTCTGTATGTTTATGGGTTTTGTTTTACTTTAGATCTTCATAAAATACAATGCTTGAATGGTAAATTTTGGTCTAAAATGTCTTATTGCAGCAACCTTGACATTTTTCCTCACTCATAATGGCTCCTCCAACTAGAAAACCCAAGCTCTCTAAAGGCAATAAAAAATATGAGTGTTGGAAGTACACCATAGACTTTCCGGGTAGAGGTAGAACTCAAACAAAATGTTTATTTTGGAAGGTCATTAATACTGGGGGGATAAATAGATTGAAATACCATATTGCTAGCATACGTGGTCATAATGTTGAGCCTTGTAAAGTTGCAACTACTGAAGCTCGACATTTTTCTCATGTTGCCTTAGAAAAATATGAACAAGAAAATGAATTAAGACAAAAAAAAAATTAGCAGAGTTAGCTCAAATTGGTTCCCCTTCCCATCCAGACTCATCTAGAACTGCTTTTGTATCTATTTTTACACCCCTAGGTTCAATAGGTTGTGTTGGAGAAGGTTCTTCCCTTCCCCCTATCCTCCTAGTGCTTATGCTAGTGTAACTGCTTCTACATCTATTCCTTGCACTGCTAGTAGCGCTGCCCCTGATAGTAGTATTGGCATTAACTTTCGTCCAATTTTTTGTACCACGTTCCACTCCTAGTGCACAACCCTCACTAGAGAGCTTGGGCTGGAATAAGGAGATCCATGAAGCTTGAAGAAGAGCAATTTGCAAGTTTTGGTATTTCTGCAACATTCCATTTATAGCAGCCAGGTACTTCAACTTCATTTTAATTTGATTGTTTTAAGTTTTAAATTTTACTTTTAATTTTGAAAATAAAATTTTATAATTTTAACTTAATGTTGAAAATGGAATTTGCTAATTTAAATGTTTTTATAAATGTAATAGGACTAATTATTGGTAGAGGATGATTGATGTCATTTCCATCTGTGGTGCGGGGTTTAAAGCCCCTACTGAAGACGAATTGAGTGGTCCCCTCTTACTAGAAATGATTGAGGAGATGAAACTTAAGTTGAAGGACCATAGAAAGATTTGGAGCCAAAAGGGGTGTACCATTATGACGGATGGATGGACAGATAGGAGAAATACGACTCCTAAATTTTTGTGTTTCTAGCAAAGGTAATTCATCATCCTCTATTTCTCAAAGTCTAAAATTTAATGTATTATTGAATAACTAAAATTTTGTTTTATTGATTATTCAATGATAATTATTTTGTTTTATTTTCACTTTTAGGATCCACCATGTTTTTGAAGTCTATAGATGCTTCCTCACATGTCAAAAATGCAAAATGCTTATGTGAGGCTATTGAGGAGGTCATAAGGGAGGTGGGAGAAGAGAATGTTGTCCAGGTGGTGACTAATAATGCAACTAATTATGTTGCTGCAAGTAAAATTTTAACTTCTAAGTTTTTAAATTTTTTATTTTAGTTTTTCATTAAATTTTGAAAATTAAAAGTTTTGCAACACATCTACATTTTTAATTGTTTACTAATTTAAAATTGTTACAGGAAAACTTTTGATGCAGAGACACCCAAGAATCTTTTGGGCTCCATGTGCGGCTCATTACCTCGACCTCATGTTAGAGGATATTGGCAAGATTGAATGGGTGAAATCATGTGTTGCTAAGGCCAAAAATCTTTGCAAGTTCATCTATAATCATGCCTTGGTCATCAGTATTATGAGGGAATACACGGAGGGAAATGAGTTCACTCATCCCGCTATCACAAGATTTGCCTCTAACTTTATCACACTAAAATCCTTGCTGAGTTCAAGGTTACCTTTGAGGTGCATGTTTGTTAGTCCACAATGGACTTCCTCATCCTTTGCCACCACCCCTATAGGGATAGATGCAACAAAATGCATTTATGATCAAGAAAGTTTTTGAAAGCCATGTAAGGAGATTGTGGAGGTAATTTAAATTTTATAAACTTAGTCTTAAAATTTATAAATTAATTTATCTTATACATATTTTTGTTTTATTTTCATTGTGCAACTTTGCAAAGTTTCATCATTCACTAAATTGTTTTTTTCTTTATTTGTTTTGTAGATCATTGAGCCCCTTGTAGCCCTCCTACGAGTTGTTGATGGGGAGAAGCCCGATATGGGCTACATATATGAGGACATAGATAGGGCCAAGGAGGCTATTAGAGCCAAATATGTAGGAGTTGAGGACAAGTATGGCCCTATTTGGGACATCATTGATAAGAGATAGCAAAATCAGCTTCATGGACCCATCCACACAGCAGCCTATTACCTTAATCCGGCATACCGTTTCTGTAATGATTTCAAGGCAGATGAGGAGGTTCTTAGTGGCCTATAAACTGTGATATCAAAGATGGCCACTAATGCCACAGATATATTGCTTGAGATGGATGCCTATAATAATGCAACGGGGCCCATTTTTTTAGGTCAAATTGGCAAAGAATGTTGTACAAAATTGCAGCCAGGCAAAAATTGCAGCTTAAGCCTTATACAATATGCAGTGATGCACGTATATACTATCTAGTTTCTAACTTTCTAGCTTTAAAGTTTAAATTTTGAAATGAGACTAATTTTTTTTTCCAAGGTTGCACGGCGGCGGGGATACTTGGGGTACTTAGGGTACAAGTATGGGTACGAGTACGACTATTTTTCATAATAGGGGACAAGGGTACTTGTGTATGTCAAACTTTATTTTTAATTATACTTTTATATTTATAGAAAATCTGAAATTATGAGTCATGACTCATGACAATGGTTTTTCAAAACAAGAACTATGATAAAGATTGCAAATGTAATCTAGTGTTTTCAGTTTCAGAATTGCTATATGTTTGTAATAATAATATATGATAAATGATTAGATGCATAATAGAGAAGGCAAACTTTAAACATGAACAAAATTCTGACTTGAAGAGTGATAAAGTTTATTGTTAATCAATATTGTATCAAAGTTTTAAACTGATTAGGTATTGAATTAAGCTTGATAAACAAATAGCTGATACGCAAACAAAAAACTAAATTTTTTTTAAGAAATCTTAATCAAGGTCCTTAGCTACGATGCTCTCCACTAAGTACCTGATACTTAGGATACATGTATTCGGTACTTGGGTAAGTGGGTACGAGTGCCAGGGGTGTGGGTACGAGTACCCATTCAACCTTGATTTTTTCTTTTCCTTTTTTTCAAAATTCAGATAGATGGTGGCAAATGTTTGGGCCTTCAACCAAAAACCTTCAACAAATCGCCATCCACATTTTGAGCCAGCCAAGTAGCACTTCTGGATGTGAGCACAAGTGGAGCATGTTCAAGCACATCCACTCGAAGAGGCGTAACAGATTGTCTGTGGAGAAAATGAATAAGCTAGTCTTTGTGCATTACAACCTGCACATTAGGACCAAGGAGATTTTGGATAGTGACACCTCTTTGATTACTCTAGAGGAGGTTGATCCAAAGTCTGAGTGGATCACTAAGGCTACTGATCCTATCTTTGATGATGAGGACCTAGAGTGGGTTGACGAGGCAAACAATGAGGCTGAGGTCGTAGCTATAGCAGAAAAGGAGTAGAGAGCTACAGTTGTTTCTAGTGGCACCTCACAAGCACTGGCAAAGACTACAGTTGATCCTAGATGCACCTCACAAGCTGAGGCTATGGCTAATCAGTCATCCAGGACCTTCCTTAGATGCCTTACTAAGAGGCATATTATAGATTATACTGAGGCTGAGGTTGAGGTGGAGGATGAGGATGAGGATGAGGACTAGGAGCCATAGCTATAGTCTTGTTTTAAATTTTTGTTTAACTTAACATATGATTGGAACATTTGATGATGACTATTGATTTGATATACATTTTGATGGGTTTCATGGATTTTATATATCTATGTTTTCTATTTCCTTCAGCTACTATTTAGTATTTAGCAATTTACCTTTGTACTTACGTAATCGATGTATGTGATCAAATTACCTTCTATTTAATGATGTTATTATGTCTTTAAGCTTTATTCAATAATGGGTACATGGAATGTTCTTTAAATCCTTAAAAACTCAAAATTTCAAGGGTTTTGTCAGTTTGTTGAGTCATTGGCGAGTCCGAGTCGGGGCACAAGTCGAGTTACCCCTGCTGAGTCCAAGCCGGGTCCGAGTCTCGTTACTTTGATATATATTTCTATACATCAATTAATCCTTTCTAACAATGTATTCAATTTATTTTGTGCCATTTCATTTAAAACAATTAATAATTAATAATTAAACAAAAAACTAAATGAATTTGAAATGTCGCTTCATTATATTGTTATCTCATATTATTAATATTTATTCTCTATTACCTCATTATATTCTGCTTCATACTATTATTGTTTATATTTCCCTTAATATTATAAGCAAATTCACATTTCCCTTTATTTACTAAATCATAATCATTGTACACCTCTTAATATTATTTATTATGAACTTAATTAAGAATGAAAGTTACCTTTCATCTCCTCAATTTGCAAGGGTTTGCTATACTTTCCAAGCTGATTACGCAAGTGTCTAGGATAAGTCTTAATCGTCTGATTTGTACTCTGCTTTATGTCTTCTCCTTGTGTTCACCATTTATGGAGAGATCTTGGTTCGATCTTACTTTCAATGCACATTCCTTCAAATATATTGTATTTTTGCCCCTCTTTTTATTTACTATAATATTGATGGGAACTCAACATCCGAAACAAACTCCCTGATATGTCTCAGTGCTAAATTGGCTTGTCTTAATTGCAGTGTGTGACCCTTGCCAACCACGTGGCTTGTTTCCCTTAGATCTTGCAACGCTATAAAAAAGATCACCTAATGTTTCGTTTTTGTCTTTTTTTTCTATTTTTTGTGAATTGATGTCTTTTTCCGACACCTTTGATACGACGCATTGACCGATAAGCGTCCTTTGTTTCTATCCATTGGCAAGGAGAATTGTTATCAATGTTAGTGTAGTTATCTTGCAAAAATGTAAGCGCACACTAAAATGTTCTTTTAAACTCCACGTTCTATGCTCGACAATATGTAAGGCCCACTAACTGTACTTTGTTTGTCGTTCTTTTCCTTGTTACCAATCAATGATAGTTGATGTTAAGTCAAGCTCAAAAGCTATCCAATTTACTTCCCCGAAAAGCCCGTATTTGGTCAGGTTCATTTTGACAATGTTGTGCTCATGCTCTCCTAATCCACAATACCCATTAATCCTTTGGAGCTTTTTTATTTATTTATTTTTAGATGAATAATGAAAGACCGTTCAAATTTATTTCCTGTATCCACTCTACGTCGAGGAGCTCTATGTCTGGCCACTGCCGATAGCGTAGGTGGTTTAAATGAAAGTCAAACCTATCGACAATCAATCTAACAGTAAGCATTCTCTGTTAAAGCATGTCCATACTCGTCGTTTGATATGTGCCGCATAATCTTTAGATTCTATGTTAATTTTGGTTGCTCTACGCAAGTGGTATACTTACCACGAGTTTCTTAGAAAACTCTTTCGATGGATGTCTTCCATCCTCCCTCATCTACTGGATGTCCTCCTTCAATAGTGCCTTCTTATTATGTAGAGATTGATCCCTTTATTATACTCTTCATTCTGTTTACATCTACAATTAGGCTCCGATACCATGTTGAGTAACATGGATCGGTTTCTGCAAATGTAATTATACTGCCATTGTTATAGGTACGTTCCAAATGCATATCCCAATCTCTTATAAATATTAGAGGAGACATGTCTCTATGATTAATCGTTATTAGTTAATATAAATTAACAATATAAATCACAATATAACAGATGTATTATATATAATGTATATGTATAATATTTATATATATATTATACAATATATATATAATATAATATATTTATAATATTATATATATGTAGTATAATTATAATATTATATATATATGATATATTATATCATTGGATCTTATGATTAAATCAATCTGACTGTAGCTATGATCTTAACACTCCCACTTAGCGAGGGAGGATTTGTTATAGGGCACATTATGTTCTCAAGCATATGGAGATATATCATCTCAATGTGATATTCTTGGAATGGCATATTTATAGATATCAACATAAATCCATCAACAGACACATATATATTAACATATATTACATATGTAATTGGCTTCAATTCACAATGAGGCTAAATTTCTCAACACAGAGAACCAAGCTGAATCCATTATTTTGAATGTTTCTGGCAGTGCACTTTATTATAGACACTGCAACAGCACTCTTAGTCATTGCTGTCTCGGATCCCATAAATTATTTCGCTGAGTTCCCAAGAGATTTTGTGAATCATTCCAATCCGGAACCAAGATCCCCAAGCCTGAGGTGCCTAATGTTCATGACCTCTAATCTTCATTTTCCTCTATAAAAGTCATCAAAGACTTCTTCACAATCTACATGGAGGTATTGAAGGTGGAAAAGTAGAACCCTAAGAATCTCAACATGTTTGTAGTGGGTGACCCAAAGTTGGAAATGAAGTATATAGGAAAGAAATGTGAAGGCCATAGCTAAGCGGGCCTAAATCACAAAATTCTACTTGGAGTGCAAGTAGTCAATTGAAGCCTTGATTAAGATAACTATTTGAACCTATTGTTATTAAAATATATTCAAAAATATACACCAGTTGAAGGTAATCTAATTATATTCTTTAGAAAGATGGTGTTTATTCTGTTATGTTAATATTCATATTTCTAGATGAAAATTTAATGTGCTAAAGTCTTAAACCAGCTAATTTTGACAAGCACATATTTGTGCATATTTCTTCTAAATTCTAAATACAATTTCATTAAGAGTGGGAAATCCATTACAAAATTAACTCTAATAAACTAGATCTGACCAATTTAAAATTATAGAGAAATATAGCATTTCATTAGAGTATCACCATGCAAGGAAAGTTTCATTATGCTACAATAATTACATCAGCTCATAAAGTAAAGAAAATTATACTGCCATTCCAGTGCTATATCAAAACTAGAAAGATGTCGAGTTCCCAATACTTCTACAAAATATTGTCCAAGAAAGAAGTTTACTATGACATGGATACTCAAGATGACAAAATGAGGGAACTTGCAGAAACTCAATGCTTCATATCTAGAATGCTGGGTGAGAGAATTATACATACATTGCAAAGGCAGCATGTGAGTGTGTAAACTCTTCGTTAGCACCATATAGAAATGCTGTTAAAATCTCGATGGACAATTGAATTAGAGATCATTACTAGTAATTGCTTTGGTATAATTTTCTTTGATGCTTAATTACCCAGGTTCACTGTTTTGGACCAAGAACCTTGCTTGGGTTTGAACCAATTTGAAATACTGGTCCAGTTTGAGCCAAATCTGATTTTCTTTGGGCTGGTTCGAACCCATAGTCCAGAATTCGAACCCGGGCGAATTTTGGTTGCCCAATTCGAATTTGGGACAAATTTGGGCGAATTTACGCAGATGAGCGACTTTCAAGTCACCTTTTATAACAATTTTTTTGTTTTGAGTTCCAATTGCCCTAAAAAGTGAATGTAAGTAGCTTTTTTTGGCTACTAGCATCATTTGTGGTGTGCAAATAGGTGATTTAGTTTTAATGTTTTGAATCTTTGATGTTAAAATTGAAAATTGAAATATATGATGGTATGATCTTTATTCATGACGCTATGATTACAACTTACGTGTTTAAAGTTAATGCCTATGGTGTTTTTGTAGTTTAAATGATTAACTTAGTTTACATCATATGATTTTATGATAGTCTATGCTTTTAGGCTTCATAAATATGTATATATATAATTTTGTATAATTTTTACATGTTTTTGTATGAACGAACTCAAAACCCTTTCCAATATTTTGCTGTACCGGTGAACCGGTTCTTTGAACCCATATTTCGAACCAAACTCAAACTGGTAACTATGCTTTAATGTGACAAATAGATTTGCTCAAAGAGTTGGTGTGAACAGCATATATTGTTGAAGTAGTTTCTCTCGTAGGTGCTTTTCGCAACTAATTATTTAAATTTACTTAAGGTCTTAGTTACTGGTTCGAGTTCGATTCGAAATACAGGTTTGAAGAACCGATTTGCTAGTACGGCAAATTTTGGAAAGGGTTTTGGGTTCGTTCGTACAAAAATATGTAAAAATTATAGAAATTTATATATATACATATTTAAGAAGCCTGAAAGCATAGTTAAAATTAGAATGGCACATAGTATCAGAAAATCATATGATTTAATCATTTAAACAACAAAAACACAGTAGGCATAAACTTTAAACTTGTAAGTTATAATCATAGCATCATGAATCAAGATCATTCCATCATATGTTTCAAGTTCAACATCAAAGATTCAAAACATTAAAATTCAATCATGACCCATGACACATTACAAGAAGTTCAAGTTTCAACTAATGAGTGTTATAAGCCAACATAAGCCGTTTACTTTCACTTTTAAGGGTTGTGGAAATCAAAAATTATCAAAAAAATTCTAAAAGGTCACTTTAACGCATACCGCTAGAAGAAATTCAACCGGGCTCAATGGAAATTCGACCTGGGCAATACAAATTTGCCCGGGTTTGAATTGGCTGCCTATTGGTTCGAACCACCCCTCAAACTTTGGTACCTTGTCCATATTTATGATAATATTATTGTTATTTCAAATATAAATATGATATTTTATAAATATTATCGTAAGATGAGATAAGATAATAATATTAATGTCCAACAAAAAACCATACAAGGTCTATGGGACTGAGAGTTTACGACAAGACAGTTGACAAAAGCAGGAGCACCAAACAGTGTTTGAGAAAAGCAAGCAAAAAACAAGGAACAAGAAGAAGAGAAGAGAAGCAGAGAAGTGCCAAAGCAAAGACTAGAAGTCCTTCATTAGCAAAAAGAAATCGGTCACAGAAAGATATGACTGCGGGTAAACATGAGCCATGATCTGTCTATGTGAGCTCCTGGAGGAGTGTTACTGTCAGGAGAAACAGTTGCGGGGTCTAATAGACCTGGAGTGACCAGTGGCACTAGATGGCCTTTTCACACCCCGTGACGGAGATAAGGGTGAGAAAAAGGCAATAATGAGCTGATCAGAGGTATGCTAACAAGGAAGTAGTGATTGTAAAGTACTATCACGGAGCGGGGTGGTCTCTTGAATATAAAGTGCAAGACAGCGTTGGTCAATGTAACTAAACAAAGCTGAAAGAGAAAAACAGTCACAAAACAAACAATGAAATCTCCCTTTAATCTCATAGAAGATAGGGCAACGAAAAATAAAGTGAAGCTTTGTCTCGACCTCCGCTAAAGTACACGGCTGACAAATCCGCTCGTTGTTACTATACGATGGTCGATCTGAACCCGAAGACGGTGAGAACCAACTCTGAAGGAGCCTAGAGAGATATGCAGGGCATGACACCAACATCAAGATAAGTAGCTAGGACAAACAATAATCCCATCACAGATCTCCAAAAAGTGCTCAACATAGAAGGCCATCCTTGGACGTAAACCTCCAAGAGGGTTACTTCAGGTAGTGATAATGTACTGTTTGTAGATATCAAGTCTAACATGCTTATTTAACTCTTGACGTGAGGCGAGGAGATGAGCAAGGGCATCCAACGAGAACTGGTATGGAGGGAGGCAGTCAATATCAATCCCAATCAAGCTCAGCAGAGAGGATGCCTGAGCATACCAGTAGTGAGGTCGAGAGCTAGTATTAGAACTCACAGTCATAGAAGAGCAGTAGGCCAGATAGGAGTATCTATATCGATCTCCAGTCAAATCCACAAAACCACGAAGGCGATGAAGGAACCAAATCAAGTCAAATATGGTCACAAGTCTGAAGGGATGAGCATCGAACTCGGCTAAAATAATACTATGAGTGAACCTGTGACATCTAATGATACATCGTAGAAGCAATGTCTACACCCGCTTAATCGAGGCCCAGTCTAAGACAAGGAGAGAAGGCCCCCAAACCACTGAGCCATAAAGAATAGTTGGTCGAACTAGGGAGTTGAAGAGGGACAGCTTAGACGAGGTATCCTGAAAATGGTGTCTGAAGCATTGTCTCTCAAGCATAGCAAAATATCCCATACCCTTACTGACTCTGAATTGAATAGTCGATCTCATAATAAAGTGAGGCCCAAAGAACTTCACTCCAAGATACATATATAAAGAAGTAATCTCAATCTCCTGTCCTTGGAAGAAGAAGTGAAGATGAGAGGTCTTTAACCAATTAAAGACCTTAACCCAAGTCTTACCCAAGTTAATCACAAGCTGTCACTAGTCACAAAAGGAAGCCAAACCATCAAGAAGCCTTTGTAAACTTTCTGTAGAAGAAGCTAAAAGAATCACATCATCTGCAAAAAGAAAAATGGAGATCAAGACCTGATGCAAGTAGCATCCATCGCTGAGGAGCGAGGAGTTCAAAAGGAAGTCCTCAAGCTCATCAATATTCAAACCAAATAAAGTGGGGGAGAGAAGGCAGCCCTGTTTAACCCCAATGGTGCTATGGATCAGAACTAAGAATCCCTCGGGAGTCTTGAATCTACCCACCATAGTTTCATACAATCTCATAAATTCATAATAGTAGTTAGTAGCTCTTAGAAATCTCAATCACATGAAGCCTCTGAAATAGAGCCATCCTAGGAATGAAATCAAAAGCCTTGCGAAAATCAACAAAGCAACAATATACTTTCGTCGATCTGTGTCTAGGCTCCTCAATAATAGTCCGTAAAGTGAAGATGTGATCCATGGTTTGGTAGTCAGCACAAAAACCCGACTGACCTCTAACTCTACAACCTCTCTTGTCAAGCTCTTTGGATAACATAGCATTAAGGGTTGTAGCATACAGTTTGGCAAATGTATGTCCGATCATAATGGTCCTATAGCTACCGAGGTCAAAGACATGACCGGTCTTGTGAATCGGATAAATCAGATGCCTTGACCAAGAATCAGGGAAACCAGTACAAACCACTCTATTAAAGAGTATAGAGAGATAGGAGACAAGGACCAGGACACCAAACTTGAAGAGTTCGACCTAGAACCCCTCCTCATCAACCGCTATGCTGCATCTCATGGATTTGATGGCCTCATAAATGTTGGAGGGGGTGAACAAGTGACAGTAGGGAGGCAGAATGGGTTGGATAGATGGCTGCCTAGGAATGTCATAAAGAGCAATGGTGTGAGAGGTTAGGGAGCGAAATTCAAGGGTGGAGGGTGGAGGGCGGAGGGGGACAACGGGGAAACAGGGTACGCTAGAAAAGTTGAGGATTGCGAATAAGCGTGGAGCATAGGGATTTACACTAAGACGCGTTAAAGGACCGTTTCTTACAGCAAAAAAAATGAAGTTAAGAAGAACGTAGGCAAGCATAGTCAGGGGAATAAGCCTCAAAAGAAAAACACACCGAGCGATGGAAAGATTTGCAGTCAGCAGCAAACCATTGGTTCATTGGGCATGTGTTATGGTATTTGCTTCTAAGGGAAAGCGAAGAGCAATAAGGGATGGAAAGTATGGCGGACTTCCAAATGGCCGCAGCTAGTAAATCAAACATAATATATAAAAATAATCACAATATGAAATATAGAATAAAATAATATATAAATAGATTTGTTGATTAATTAATTAACAATAATATCTATATAAATCTATTATTGATTAAACAATATCATACCTTCTTCCAAAAGGTGTGACTAGAGAAAAGGAAAGATTTCTATTAAATTACAAGAGAAAAGGGGGAGGAATCATTCAAACCCAAACTCAATTCCAACTAGACCTAAACTTGATGGGTTCCATGCACTAACCAAGCTTCGTAGCATTTCAAAAATGGTAGACTTATATAATGTTCACACATCTTGTGTCGACACATCACTTAGTGATAAGTGATGTAGTCTGATGACATGCACCAAGATCTCATCTCTATCATCCCCTACTTCAAAGCTTAGTGTTGCTTCAAAAGAGGCTTCCAATGATTAAGTGTAGTAGGATCATATACATTTTTTCTAGATACAACCATTTGGGATGGGTACTTGACAAAAACTATGAGTTTATTTTGAAAGTCCCTGCTTGAACATTTAGATGGCATCCATCTCCTCTTTGATGTTAGATCCTATGAAGTTGCATCATCATTTTCAAATATCATGAGAGAACATTCAGACCCTCGTGTTCTCTCCCCACCTATTATTTGGCATAATTTGGCATTAGCTTGGTGAACCTTGGACAACTTCTAAAGGAGTCATCACATGTAAGCCACTTCCAAAGACATCCTACATTTTGAGTTTTCTTCCTCCATGTTCCTCAAAAGAGTGGTAAAATATTGTGTGCCTTCTTAAGGTGAGCATCCTTTATTTGTCATAATAGGATCATCTTCAACATTCATTGTGAAGCAAGAACCACTATTGCAAAAAAAATACACATCATGGGATGACTGTGTGATCTATTTTCTTCTCTATTATGAGAGGGGCGTTTTCCTCACAATGGGTTTATCCTTCTACTTTAGAGAACATATTTGTAATGTCCTCTTTTATAATATGATTTGATAATAAAACTAAAATTAAAAAGCATTTAAAAATAAAATTTAAATTATTATTAAATATAAAAGAATAAATCCAAACATTGTCATAACTAAAATTTTGTTGAAGTTTAATGAATCGTCAAAAGGCGTGAGATGAAAAGTTGTGGCTCCCTCAAATATGAGATATAAATGAATGAATGAAAGATTTTTAATGACGTCCACGAGGCCATAAACCTAAGGGACCCACATAAAACTCCTAGTCAATCTGATGTGATTTCTCCAACCTGTCTCTTTTGTTGTGAATCTGCATAAGTAAAATGGCCCCCTTGAGGAGTCTTGGTCCTTCGAAAAGGTCTTTTATGTTGTTCACTTTTAACATTTCTTTGCGTTAGCTGTGAATGTCTTCGTATGCTGTACAATCCTTCATATAGTACCACTCTGTTTCCACCACACCTTCGTTGCAAAATCTACAAATTTTGTCCTCCCACTCTTCCTTAGGGACCTTCCATCTACCAATTTCACATCTCAAATGGTGGGAACCAAATCTCAATTGAGCGATTAGGATTTTTGTCTTTCCTTTGATCTCGGCTCCTAAATATTATTTGTCATCATGTTCGCATGTGGGATTAAATTCTTTGACATAATAGGCTTTTTTTCTACCTAGCTGGTTTGCCCACATAACAGAGCTAACTTATCCTGCCACCCATTTTTTTATTTCAAAATTGTTTTCTGAGCATTCTAGGTAGTCAATGTTCCACTTATTGAACCATTTATTATTTTTTTCTTCCATGTCTTCTTCCGACAAGCAAGTTCTCCGTCAACCACCCTACTAGGCCAGCGATGTGCATCCATTTTACTCACCTTTTTCAGATAGCTCAACAATCTAACAATTGTCAAAGCCTCCACTGGGAGCATGCTCACCTCCACTAAAATAATCTCGTATTGGACTGTGGATTTGATTTTGAGATTAGTTGTGATGAAGTGTTTCTGAATTCTTTCAATTTGTCGCCATTTATGGTTTGATACATTGCTCCCCCATACCTTGTTGCCATATTAAATAACTGGTATCACCAACAATCCAAAGAGGGTTTTTTTAGTCTTCCAATCCCATAACTCTACTGTCCTGCACCTGTTTTGAAGAAGATAAGATGCCTTCCATCCCCCCTGTATCATTTTTGGTCTGCATGTTTCCCAATTGAGTCGGTAATGGAAATCTATCCCCGAATATTTGTATTCTTCAACAATTTCTAGCACTTTGTCATTAAATATGAAAGTGCATTGTTGTTTTCTCTTCTTCAATGAAAAAACCATGATCTTGGTCTTATAAGTGTTGACCTCCATCCCTACTTCCATGCAAAAGGTTTCTAAGTTCTTCAAATGTTCTCTCAGCCCCTGTACTGTTTTAGCAATGAGAATGAGGTAATCGATGTACAAAAGCAATCTAATCACATATTCAGCCAACTGAATTCCCTCTCCATTGGCTTTATTTAGCCATTCCTCTAACTTGTCAATATAGAAGCCAAACAAGGTAGGCGATAACAAGCATCCCTGTTTGACCCCTGTGTCACTACCAAAGCATTCTGACATGCCCACTTTGGTTCTGATTTTTTCTTTAACTTGTTCGTAAAGTTTATAAACAGCAGCTCTATACTCTGTTGGGACCTCTAATTCTTCCATCCTATTCCATAACTTATCCCTAGGGACAGTGTCGAAAGCTTTCTTAAAGTCAACAAAGCAACAAAAAGCCTCTTCCCCTTGTTTATCCCACATTTTTTCTGTAAGGAACCTTACGGTAATGCAGTGATCAATGGTGGAATGTTTTGGTCTAAAACCCACCTGTCCCATAGCTCTTTTACCTTCTTTTTCTACCCATCCGCTGATTCTCCACTCTACCATACTCCCGTAGGGTTTTCTTAATAGGGGGTTCACCATGATAGTGCGGTAGTTAGAAAGGTTGTTGACATCCCCACTCTTATGGAGAGGAATAACTACACTGGTGGTCCACTCCGTGGGAAAGCAGCGTTGCACGACCATATTAAAAATGTTCCTGATGTGTGGAGTCAACAAATCTGTCCCCCACTTTAGAAATTCAGCCTCTAACCCATCAATATCCTGAACTTTTCCACTTGCTAATCTCCTTATCCCTAGAGTAATGTCTTCATCAGAAAATAGTTCATCTGAATTTTTGGTTGTGGGGAGTGAAACCTGGTCCTCTGGTCTCTCATAAAGAGACTTTGCATACTCTAACCATTGAGAATCCGTAATTTTATTTTCAACCTATTTCCTAGCTTGTTGTAACTTCCTCCAAAAATCTTTAAGATTGTGCTTTCTTAACATGATTAGCTGCTTCCTCTAATTAATCACATATTCTTCTCTCTTGGATTTGATCAGTTGTTTGTATTCTCTTATGATTGTTTTGTTTTCCTTTCTTCCTTTAAATTTCCTTTTTGCGGCCTTGCATTCTTCGTCATACCATGGGTTAGCCAGAAAGGTGTTTGAGATGCTCTTCTTTATCCTTGTTCTCTTGCAACCCTTTAGTTGTTCCTTAATTAGTGGGATTAGAAAACTGCTGCTAATGTGGCTTTTCTTATCACTGGTTTCCTTGATATTCATGATGTCATGATGCATTTGGAGTTGTTCAAGAGCAGTGCAAAATATCTTTTTATTATCACTGTTTATAAGAATCTTGCCCTCTTTATGTCCTTTTGTGCCTTCATCTAGGACCTGATCACTTTTCCGTCTTTTGACCTTCATATTGTATTTAATATAGAGGCATATGGTCTAAATTTAGCTCTATGGGATGTTGTTTAATTCTGAAATCAACAGCTTTGGTGACGATTGATTGTGAACATATAAGATAGCCTACCACACTTTGTCCCTTATACGTTTTGCAAGTAAATTTGTTTGATTTAAGCCACATCTTCATACAATTTCACACAACTAACCCATGGAGGTTGCATAGCCTTACAAGTTCAGCCCCAAAGTGAGACACACCACCTTTTTTCATCCTGAGAAGTTTGTTTGCTGATATTGTCATCATCTTCTTTCAGCCACAAGGGATTACTGTCTTCTGATAAATCGTTGCCTAGTTGAATAGCCCGATTACTCGTTGTACTAGCATTAAAATCTCCTAAAAGGATTGTGTTACCAATTTGATTAAAGGAAAGCACATCTTTCTTTAAAGCTGCAAATGGATCTTCGTTGTCTAGATGTCTCTTTTTGTAGAATTTAGAGCTTTTTGGTGTGAAATAGCACACTGCTAGCCATGTGATCTCCTCATCATCCTCAATCTTCAGCCATATAAATTGTTTATTTGGGTCCTCTTTCTCCAATTTTATGATTTTGTTCCACGTATCTTTTATCAAGATAGTAATCCCTCCATGCCCTTTACCTGTCTTTGTTTCTTCATTCCACATGGAGATTTTATTGTACCCTTTGAAATCTGGAATCCCACATCCCTCATGTTCATGTGTTTCTATGAGACACATAATGTCTTCACTCGGCTATGGGCCCCAACCCCAGTCCTCTTCTCCATGGATATCCTCTACAATTCCAACTCACCATGCTTAGATACTCTCATGGGGCCCTAAGTTTCTATTTCTAATTCGTTGATTTGTTGGCAATCTGTGCTCTACCATTTTTCATCCAAGCCCATTTGCCGGCAGCCCTTGCTGATTTTACTTTCTCCCACTCCTTCCTCCTTTCCTTTTACTAGTTAATGGTTAAATTCTCGTCTAAGTATATTTGGATGTCTTTGAGTAGCCCCCTGTTTTTCAAGATTGCACTCTTATTTTCTGTGTTGCTGAAAGTAACTCTCACATGTCTATTTTTCCCCATTACCATACTTCTCCCAATTATGTTTGCTTGTTGGATATTACCCGTCCATTTTAGTTTGTCCTAAGGAAGTCGTGTCAAAATCTTTGTTTTCTCACATTCCCCATAGTCTTTTAAGCCTTTGATAATGATGTTTACAGCGTTTTCTTGTATTTCATTCTCTCTAATTTGTCTCCTGATTTGTTTTTGAATGTCTTCCTTTTGTTCCATGGATGGTCCATTGACCACTTGTGCCCATGATTTGGCTTCTTTTATTTGCTCTTTTAGTTCATTTTCTCTTAGCACCATGCCTGCTAATGTTGTTTGAACTTCCTCCATTTTTTGTTGTGGTATTTGATTTAGTTATTTTTTCCGAGTTATTTTCTATTGACACTTTCCCTTCGTTCAAAGCCTGTTTGATAGTGATTATTTCTTGTTGCCCTCTATCGATGTCGTCTTGAAGATTTAAGACCTGCTTTTTCAACCATTTATTTTCTCTTTCAAGTTTCCAGCTGGCTATTGTGACCTCCTGCAACCTTTCTCTATCCTGTTGTCCTTTCTCCTCCAAGTCCTCCCTTCTTTTCATGTCCATAAGGTCATTCACATATGTTTCCAAGGACCAAAGCAAAGGAGAGGAGGAGGGGCTATAAGGTTCTTGTAGAAAGCCCCCCTCGCAAGTTCCTTTGTCTGCCCCATCATTTATTGTAGTAATCCCTGTCACAGTTTCTTGAGATCCTTCCTGTATTGGTGAAACATCTTTTGCTTGTTCCTTTGTGTCGGTTATTAGGACGTTTTTAGCTGTCCTTGGTAAAATCATGATAAGTTTCCTCTTCTACAATTGTTTTTTCTTCTTTCGGATCTGTCTCCACTTAAGTATCCCTAGGTATTGCTTTTCATTGACGAAAATGAATTGGTGTTTACATCATGATGTTGTTCCTGTTGCGTTTTTGGCGAGATGCATTGACGATCTGCAATAGCCCTTGGTTGTGATTGCATTTGAAGATTGCAGAGCAACCACTGTGCCATCCTGAGAGTGTTCAAATACTAGTTTAGGTTCCCATACTGCTGCCTGTCCTGATCCTGAATTTTCGATGTAGGGCCTCCTATTCTTAGCCTCACAATATTCTGCATTGTTAACCCAGATGTAGAATCTCTCTGTGTTTGTGTCTGCTATGTGTTTAGGTGTGGTGCTTGTTTTGTTGTGAGAGAAAAGGTGAATGCAGTTTTCGGGTTCCAAACCGTTCATAAACAAATACAGTAGGAAAAAAAAGAGAACAAAGGATAGTTTGTAGAGTCCAACCTATAACCTTGATGCTTGACAAAATAATAATAGGGTTTTGTCTCTCCTAGTTTGTCGTTTGCTGCTCCCTGTGGACCTGACCTGTCTCCTTTCCTGTGCTCAGTCTCTATGTGGTCCCGGCCTGTTGTCTTCTCTGCCCTGCTTGTCAATGCAAATCCCGTCACTGTCCTTGTCCTACTAAACCTGTCGTCCTTCAAATCCCATCGCTGCCTGCAAATGTGTTGTTCCCGTCGCTGCCTGGTATCTAATCCTGTCGCTGTCCTGCAAAAAAATCCCGCCACTGCACTAGCTCTCAAATCCCGTAGCACCCTACAGAAATCCAGTCTAGAAAGGAAGAAAAGAACTTAATTTGAAAGGGGGAAGGATTGAGGAAGGAAGGAAGAAAGTAAGGTGTGAATCTTTAATAGAAAAGAAAAGTGGAATGAGAAGAAAATAAGACATTTCAATGAGCAGAAATGATGAAGGGTTGTGACTCTTCCAATGGGTAGTAATTATCAAAGATTCTAACTCTTTCAAACAACAACAATGCTGAAGGGTTGTGACCCTTTCAAAGAGTGATAACTACGAAAGGTTGTGACTGTCTCAAAGGGCATATGGTAGGTTATGACTCTTCTGGAGGATGGTAATTCTCAAAGGTTGTGACATAACCATGACTAAATTTGGTTAAGTTTAACTAGCAATTGCACCTAAAAGAGGTGTAATGTTTAGCTGATAGCAGAATATATTTAGTATTATCTTATTTTACCAAAAGAAAGTTAGACAACAAATAGGAATTTGCATTTGTGTCTTTTTCCTCCCTGTGTCTAAGTGAAGGATTACACCATTAGCAAGACATATTGCATCATATGAAAAAGGCGACCTACATTTTTCAATTTGAGAACTTTTTCATTCTCTAATACTTTATCATACTTCTCTTTCTCCTTCTCCTCCTCCTCCTCTGTGTTCTTCTGCTCCTCTTCCTTGTCTTCCTCTTCTTCATCTCCCCCTTCCTTGTTTTCCCCCTCTTCTTCCTCCTCCTCCTCTTCTTCCTCTTCGTCCTCTCCATCTTCTCCTCCTCTTTCTAATACATACAGAACAGCAGAACAGGAAAAACATATACAGCAGAAAAAGAAAGAGAATAAAATATAAAAGACAGATCTAACAACAGAGGCATATGGAAGCATATTTGACATGTACTAATATATGTGTGTGTGTGTGTGTGTGTGTGTGTGTGTGTGAACTGGATCAGTAGATCAGGTTTATATAAGCATAAAAAACATCAAGTGAGATCAATCAAGTAGAAATCTGAATAAATAAATAAATAACATTCAAAATACAGTCCCTGTTCATTAAAGGAGTGTTTGGGTCTGGTTCATAGAGCATGGATCATGATCTTACTGATTTTCTATTTGGACATCCATATAAAAATGGATGTTATTAACGTGTTATTGTTAATATATACAACATATAGAAGGCAAACAATAATATCTTTAGGACTCCAACTAACCAGTCACTACTACATTGTGGAGGGGAGATATGGTACATATAAAGAGGGCAAGTAGCTGAAAATCCATTTAGGGTAAGCAGGAAGTCAAATTACAGATGTCCTTCCATGTCCCTGGAATTTGAAAAAATAAGGAGGCAATATGGCTGTTGTACTTCCTCTCCCTTGAGCCTGTTGAATAGGTTCAAAGGCACTTTATATTTCCACAGGTTCCCCCTAATGGCAATGAATGGTTTGGATGGATCCTCAAAGGCATCTACCAAATAATTGTGACTCTATATGCACATTGTTGAATTTCATGTTTTCATATACTGTGATACTAACCTGGTTGCCAGCTCAACGTTAACATACTATTTCGAGATTACAAGTTTCCAAGCCTCATCCAAACCCTAATTAGAGAAATTCAGTGCAGATTGAGTAAAGTCCCAATAGGGGGCATTACAATATTTCATATTTTCTCTCTTTTCTTTATTTGTGAGATTTACATTTGTAAATGGGTACCTCCTTGGGCCTTGTAACTGGAACCCGTCATTGCATATTTCCATGTTTTCCTGTTCTTGATAAGTTGCACTTAAAGAGGGTGTTAATGTGAACAAGGAATTTGTACCTTACATAACTGATTTCCTTTTAAGTTCCTTTTTAATACCACTTAGAGCATGTATATCACAAGCCATAAGATCAAGACACATTTCATAATCCTATGCTGCCTTGTGTTTTACCCTTTGCGATATATATGCAAGGGTTTTTCATTGTAATCAAAATTCATTAGTAATTACGATAGATATTTACATTCTTTAATTAAATAGACGCAATCTCCCATGTTGAGCCTCTCTTTGTGCTTTCACTAAAGCACCTTGATCTTGGGTAGCTATCTCCATGGACAAATCTTACAAAGGAAAAATATAATCCTTGAAAATAGTTATCTTAATTAAATTCTTATGACACACATAGTTTTATCAGTTGAATAATTATCAAAATCTATTACACTTCTGAAGCTCTGCTACGATGCATATAACAACCTGACTGATATTGTGGGAACTGTATTAGAAACTTGGTAAATTGAAAATTCCAACAGTATACATTTATTGAATATACATGTTAAGACATTTTGCCAATTAATAGATCAGGTATAAAGGACTATGACAAACCAATACAATTTTTAATAGCCAAATATAACAATAGGAATTGTGATAGTTTATTTGTAAACATTAAAAAGGGAAGCATTCTCGCAATACAACATGATTAGCTAAAATATGAACATCCATTTCCCAACAAATATCCATTCTCAGAACATCATGCAATGAGAAGCAAGCTTGTAGGTGATTTAAATACACTACATATACCACAATACATGACAGGTAGTCAAAGCATTATTCTAGTGACAGCATTCTAGCATATTGGGTAAACATTAGAAAAGAATGAATCAAATACCTGTCAGTGTAATAGAAGGCTTCCTCCACGCCATCACCATGATGAACATCAATGTCAATATAAAGAACTCGAGCATGGTATTTAAGTAGCTCCAATATTCCCAACACTAAGTCATTAATATAGCAGAAACCTGATGCCTCACACTTTTTAGCATGATGAAGACCACCAGCCCAATTTATTGCAATGTCAGAGATCCGATTATTCAGCCTACGAGCAGCATCTGCTTGCAAATCAAATTGTCAAATTTTCGAAAGTGTGCCAATACTAACTAAGCTTAACTTGACAAATATAATCAAGCTGTGGGAGAATATAACTACCTATAGTGCCGCCAGCATAGATCTGACAAAATTCAAATAGGTTCTCAAAAACTGGACAATCTTCTCCCATATTATCTAAAAAAATGGTCAACAAACTATTAACAATATGTGATCCTTTCATCAAAAACTGAAAACATAACAAAAAACTTTAACACAATAATGCATCATCTCTCAAAGATTACAATATAGCTAAAAAATCACTAATAATCGCGCATTAGAAAAAGTTGGTCTCTACTGCAAAACTCATATGGTTATCAACAAATGGAAAGAAGCTTCTATCAATTAAGACAAAATATACTTTGCACAAACATACACAATATTTTTCTGAAAAGAAATTAACCCAAATAATGGGGCATTGTGGATTCAAACCTGCCCCAAGTTCCCAAACTAACCCAACCATGCCTCACATAAAGAATCATCATTTGAGAAGGAAATCATGTTGCAATTCATGTTTTCTAGGAGACATGGACCTTACATTTCAGGAGCTCCTTTGTGAACATGTGTTGAGAATCAGGGGTTATCCGATGCAGAAATTCCACATAATCTGCTGAATGAAACTGAGCAAGCTCCACTGGGTATGCTTTGTGGGGTCGCTGCAATAGAACATTCATGTCAGATCACATTATGACAGGATGAATATTATTCATAGAAAGCAACAAATGTTGAGAAAAAGGAAGGCAATGGTATAAATTTTGACAGACGTATATCTCCATCTTCTTGTGAAGCTCGTAAGAAAGAACTAGATGATGTGTCATACAAAGTCGATGTGGCTTCATAGGGTGATTGGGACCAAAGTACACACTTCCAACATCCCCTGCATAAACATGTCAAAATTTCATATGCCACGAAACAGTTGTATTAAATATTTCAAGTTTGGACCATATAGAGGACCTTAATGATTGTTTCTTAACTAATTGAAAATTCAGTCATCCAAATATGCTTTCACATAAAGCTCTACAACTCCTCCAACAGACAAATTGAATCAAAATAGGAGCAAACCACATATTTTCATTTGGAGAACATGAAATCAAAGGTCAACACATACATGTATATAGTTATTAACCAAAGTAAACACAAATAATAATGAATAGGGTGGCCTTAATGTACTGATCTATTGTATGTTGCACTTCTAAACATAACAAGTTTAATCTGAAATCTCAATCTCATGAAGCTACAAATCATTTAAGTGATAGATGATTGTGTCTACAATATCATTAAACTCTCAGAAACTATACATTTCGAAACTTTCTTGATTATTTAACAAAGTACAAATAGTGGAGGCACAATCTTGTCCAGTGGCTCTCTTGTCTGCATATGAAACTTAATCAAAATTTGCTTTTTGACAAAACTTGAGCTAGGGTGATTTCTTTGAAAACTGGAAAACCCATGCTGCTACAGTCTGTTCCTTTCACTGAATACGGCAGACAGTGACAAACAGACAATGGAAAACTTTAATCCTTGAAGAGCTGGGGCATCTTAAATAGCATATCCTGTAGATAGAAACATTGACAGTTACTTAAACATAGTCTTAAATATATGATTCTGTCTTTTACTCAACATAACCAAGTTTCCTCAGGAAACCTGGCCCACCATGAATTGATTCAGACCAGGTATTGATCCTGGTCCAGTTCCCAACAAGGTTCACCTAGTGAACCATCGTTCCTGCCCCTTGACCTCCACATTCAGCCCAGACATGTCTGAATGTACCCAGGCCAAATTCAGAGGCTCCAGCGTGAACCCCGGACAAACCCAGGGAGAATTCGCCTGAAACCCAGACATGTTTTGATAAGATTTGTAAAAATGAACTAATCCCAACAAAGAGCTTTCACTGGCGTTGATTGGGGATGAAGGTAATGAGCCTGCCCCACAATGTCATTTGCAAGGTGCAGATCTTGAAAGTAGCACATGCGCTGCTTGTCCTTCCAAAGAACCATCCAATACATTGATGCTCTCAATGATAGCACTGTGATGACCTCCGTTGTTTTCACATATGTAGATGCACTCATATAAACCATTTTGATATAGCTCTATGTTTTCCCTTTGTGTTCAAGCTTCAGTTAGGGGTCAACGGAAAAAAAAAGGTTTCAACTATGCAATTTTTGCCCGGGTTAAGTATGATTGGTTTTGGCCATATATATATATATATATATATATATATATATAAACAAAAGAAACTTAACATAAAAATATATTGGTAAAATATGCAACATTAAATAAATTATTAGTTATTAAATTATTAGAAAGTAAATAAACAAAAAATGGTATACAGATGAAGGTAACTACTGTTACAAAAATGTTACCTCAAGATAATAAAACAATACAAGTAAAATCATAAAAAACATCACAATCAATCATAGAAATCACAAATTGCTTGGTTTAATGATTTTTTTTTTTAAATTGCTTGGTTTAATGATTTTTTTTTTTTAATCACAATCAACATTTGTTTTCCAAAAAAATTCCTTATAATCATGAAAGAATCAGAACAAAAATCAAAAATGCCAAAATCATGATTACAAGTTCTAAAGGATTTCTAACAGTTCTTTCTAATTTTAATTTTGACCTGCAATTTTATCATACTGCTAAGATTTTAACTTTCTTTTTTATTCAATTTGTTTAGAGTCATGCCACACTTGTCTGTTTGACAAGGCCTGTGTGCCATGCAAAATGCTCCATAGTAGTTGAGGGTTCTGAGCTTTTGTTCATTGCTGCAAGCAGTAAACCATCGATACAATTTACATTTTCTAAAAATCAATTACATGCATAACTGTATTCAAGGGTACAGTAGAAAAATAAACGTGCAATATTATACTTAGGTTGATGGAATCATTCTGTGGAATATTTGGCTACTTGGCATGATACTTCTCGATGTCTTTTTATGTTGAGGTTAAATATCATGAGAAAATAGCAATTTCTGTTATACACACACACTCACAGACTCCAGCTTCAAGCATACTTGTAACATCTTTTTTATGAATTATTACCCAAAACTATCATTTTTATTATAATATTTCAGCATTAGACAACTTAAGTTAGTAGTTAACTTAATTCACCCTAGTTGTGGAAAGAACCAAAATGACAGAGAAATAAAACTCTGACCATATTACCATGAAAGACTTGAAACATTGATTAAAGGCAACTACGACTTTTTAAAACTAGCAAACTCCCCCAAGAGGTTTGGAGTGGCCCAAAAAAACTGGAAACCAACTCTGAAAGCATAAAGTGGTTCCTCACCACCAACTGAACTCATGTCATGAATAAACACTCAACCAAACCTATGCTATGCAGCTCTCCAAGAATTTTGGAGTTCTCCCTTACCAATTAGCCTATGAGAAAACTCAGAAAAATACACTAATGTCCATAATCAGTTTATGCTCAAAAACTAAGTGAGGTGAATCGGAATAGACAATCTTTTACTTTTTTTTTAATTGACAACCACAATAACAACAAACACAACCATCCACACAATTAAGAACATACTATTTACATAGAAATCCTTAAAGGGAAAACCACAAAAAAAGACTACGTAGAGCTACTGTCCAAATGTAGCCACAAGAGACCAAAATGATCGTAAATATTTGTAAACACCAACTCATTGGAGACACCAAACACTATGTTTTGAGTTTGTAGGCACCAATCTACAAGAAACACCACTCTCCACGAGTAAGTAGCAACTCAACAAGAGACACCAAAATGTTTTATTACGAGGCATTAACCTCTTTTGTTTTCTGAAAAAAAATTCTTCAGTGGATGAAGAACATTTAGCTTTGCTCCAATAATTTGCTCATTAAAACATTATTAAATTTTACTCCATACTCTGCATTCTGATCTCCTTCACAGACATCTGCTTACATTAAATATACTCAAAATCATGCTTTGCATTAATTATGCTCTGCTCTCAAATTAGAGAACAATCTTGCACATTAATCACCCTCATTTGCTCATTAAATTTGCTTCTCCTTATACACCCTTTAGGCATGTAAATGCAAATTAAACTTATGATCAGACTGTTATGGTTATGGCTTATTTGCAGATTTGATGGATGCTAATTTATATATGCTTTGCTTGCAGATGATAATCAAGATATAATGAATATGAATTAACTCAATTCTAAAACTGAATGCAAGGTCTGAATATTATTACTGAACTGCAGTCCCAATCTGGAGAGATGTATATAATGTATTGATTTTGATGATTATGATCTCTTGAATCAGTTCATATTTTATATCGATACCAATAGCCAAGACATGGGTGGACATGTCTATTCATAGATGAAAAGACACGATGGTATAATTGACAAATCACTAAAGGACCTGATCCTTAACTGTTTGTAATTAGTTTATTAAACAGATTCCTTTATGATTTCTGATCTGTACAAGGCAATAGATCATTTGCTCGATCTAATATATGATCGATATTATATCAAGAACATAATGCTCGATCGAAGAGAACTATAATCTGATCGTTCATATTTTCATACTTGGTTCGATAATGATAAAACCAGTTTAATACTAGGATGATCTCGGCAAGGTAAAAATAATATCTATGCATATGTGTGTATGCATGTATATCAGTTCACATGGTGAACTGGTATACATACATGCACACACATGTGCATACAGTTACCATGCTGGTAGTTTTGACCCACGCTATCATACCTTAACACTCCCTCTTAGCTAGGGAAGCTAACTAAGTGCAAACTAATTTAGATATCACCTAACACGTGATATCAAGGAGTATACATAACATCAAGTCACATGAAATTTGTTTATCCGTGTTATGGTATGGGTACTGACATCACGTCACATGATGTCTGCCATAACATATCATGGCATGTCCATGGATATCATGTCACATAATATCCACCGTGATAATTTCATAAAGAACATATTGATAAACAACTAATATCAAGTCAGCATGATATCTATCAATAAGTCCAAGAGATGTTAACTATCAAGACTTTTCCATGAATATCAAGTCACCATGATATTCGTCATGTTAGTGAACATTGCAAAGTTGTCACCTTATAATGTTGAATACAAGTGTACATTATCAAAAAGATTTTCACCTTTTAGTAATGTACACGGGGAGCATAAAGTTATAGGGTCACACATATGACAAAAGAGTTTACAAATTAAACATCTTTTAAAAAAATATAAATATATATTAGTAAAAATAAAACAATTTTGAGACTTAATCTCAATAAATTACATTTCAACCATACCAAGTTTCTTTCTGAAGCGCTCCACTTTAACTCTAGAGAGAGGTTTGGTGAGAATGTCAGTTGTTTGATCACATGTACTAATATACTCCAACTGGATTATATTCCTTTCAACCATATCCCTCACATAGTGGTAAGGAATCTCCATATGCTTGGGTCGATTATGGAACACAAGATTCACTAAGAGCTTGATACAACCTTGATTGTTGCAGTAGATAGTGGTTGGCTTCAAGGGTTCACCAAATGCTCCCACAATCAACTTTCTGAGCCATACTGCTTCTCTAGCTCCCATAGAGGCTGCAAAGTATTTTGCTTCTATATAATTATGTGCTACTGAAGACTATTTCCCACTTAACCAAGAACTCATGGTTAATCCCATACTGCTTCTCTAGCTCCCATAGAGGCTGCAAAGTATTTTGCTTCTGTATAATTATGTGCTACTGAAGACTATTTCCTACTTAACCAAGAACTCATGGTTAATCCCAAACTAAAGCAACATCTTGAGGTACTTTTTCGATTAGTCACACTTCCATCCCAATGTAGTTGTTTCCATTTGTTGATGTTTTGATTTTCCTCTTGATGCTCCCTTTGATTCTTAGAATTAAGTTAGTTTTCATTTGAGACTTCTTTAGGATACTCCCTCGGTATCTCAATAGAAGAGTCTATTTCTATGGAGGTTAGGACATGAAAAAGTATATGTCGTAATCTTCTATGTCAGATCTCGTTGGAGTCATAAGTTTCATGAATGAGTGCTCGTTTAGTCTCAATGCAGAGTTTGTATACATATCCTTGTCTTTCACCTATAGTTTTGGCTTTCTAAAATGTAGCGCTCTTTGGCCATGCCAGAACTTTCCCATCCATGAATGTGACTCTGTATCCATTATCTTCTAGGGCAAATAATGATACTAGATTTCTTTTGATTTCACGTACAAATAGTAGATCTTGAAGTTGGATATTGATGCTTGATTCTAATTTGATGTTATAGGTTCCCATTCCTCTTACAGGATGTGCAGAATCATCTCCAATAGTTACCTCTTCCTCGATCTCTTCCACCATAGCATCTAGATGTTCTCGAAATCTGGTGATATGTCTAAATGACCCACTATCATTCACCCAAGTATTGCATTTATTTGATACATGATTTGATAGTGCTAAATAGAATAGGAACTTCTCAAAATCTTCTTCTATATTTGTTTTTCTAACTTCAGCATAGGATGCTTGTTTCTTAATTATGTCAAAGCATTTGGCAACATAGTGACATATTGATCACATCTAAAACATTAAACTTGTTAAACGTCTTTTCTTTGTCTGAATGAACCTTTTCCATTATAATTTTTCTTCCTTTTCTTATTGATCTCAAAAAAATAAGCTAATGTCCATAATCAGTTCATGCTGAAAAAGGGGGCATTACATAGAAGCCTTGTTGTGGGGAGTACACACTGTCAGTAAGTGAGGTGAATCAAAATAGACAATCCTTTACTTTTTTTAAAGTTGACAACCGCAATAACAACAAACACAATCTTCCACACAATTAAGAACATAATATTTACATAGAAACCCTTTCCAAGAAAACCACAAAAAGGACTACTTAGAGCTATTGTCCAATGTAGCCACAACAGTACAAAATGATCATTAACATTTGCAAACACCAACTTGTTGGAGACACCAAACACCATGTGTTGAGCTTGTAGGCACCAACCTACAAGAAACACCAATCTCCGCAACAAAGTAGCAAGTTAACAAGAGACGCCAATATCTTTTATTATGAGGCATTAACCTCTTTTGTTTTCTGAAAAAATCTTCTTCAATGAATGAAGAACATTTAGCTTTGCTTCAACAATTTGCTCATTAAAACAATATTAAATTTTACTCCATATTCTGCATTTTGATCACCTTCACAAACATCTGCTTACATTAAATATACTCATAATTATGCTTAGCATTAATTATGCTTTGCTCTCAAATTAGAGAACATTCTCCATTTTTTTCTGGCTACACTCGATCATTGACATTCTACAAATCCAGGGAGGGTCTCAACAACTGTATAATGTTTTGTCGTTTTTGTCACTACAAGACATGTATTGATCTTTTGCGGGTAGCTCATAGAATGACCATCAAGGGATGGCATTAGATTGTTTTTTGAATCTTCAGTTCTTAATATATTTAGCCTGTTCTTAAGAACCTCAATTAATCCGTAGTTATTGGTCATTTAGGCTTTATTTCTAATTTTCTTCAGTTGTCTACTTTTAGACTAAAGCTATAATTAGCATTTGTAAACTTTGTTTAAGAATTCATTATTAATGCAATATCAATTTGTTTTCTTTGTTCACTCTTTAACAATTTCAAAGATGGCTAAGATAGCCTTGCCTCTTTCTGTGTATTGTGGCATCTTACATTTAATTTGGGGAAAACCAAGGCTATGGTTTTCCATGAACTCAACACTTCCCATCTCCACTTCTTCATGTGCACTTAAGTGGAGATTTCATATTTTGTAATGTTCCCATTTTTGGCCGATCTGTGCGGTTGATAGAGTTAGCTCATCATAGCGACCCTTGTGAGCCAACAAGGCGTTTTGGGGGTCTCAGTTATGGATTTACTATTTTTAGTAGTTGCTATTTTTGGCAATGCAGTGGGTGGCTTGGCAGTTGGTCATCACCTGCGATTAATTAGGTTATAATTGCATGAGCTCTGATTTATTTATTACTCATTGAGTTGCATTATTATAATAATGTTTATATTAGTATAATAATAACTTTAAGGGGATATTTCCAAAAAGCAAGTTGGAAAGTTTCTAGTGTTGAGTTCTTTTGGTAAACTTCCACATTTTCTGAAGTGGATTTTTATGGAAACTTTTACCAACGAAAGCTTATAAATGAGAGCTCATTTCATTGGGAAAGGGACGCTTGAAAATATATTTGTTTTTTGTGCCTTCATGGCTTTTCCTGAGTTTTGAATGGTTAGCCCTTGCTGAAGTATAAGGGACTCTAAGTTTCTGAAGTTTGTTTGGAGTTACTACTGATGTATAGTGACTTCATTGGATAGATCTCCCTACTGTATTTTTCTATGACTAGGGGATTGGTTTCTTAATTCTAAGAATTCTAAGTGTTGTGCAAATTATTGCTGATTTATAATAATTTGCTACTTTACTCCTATTGTTTTGCCTGTGTCTACAGAGAAGTTAATATTGGAGTTTGCATTCCAGATTGGTGAAGGAATTGATTGTGAATTTTATTACAATTATGAAATTGTTCCTTGCAATGCGATTTCTACAATAAATATCCAGTGGTCATTTGCCAATCCACATGGGGAATGTGTGGTTTGATTTGATGTTGTAGAAGCTGGACGTCATATCCTCAGCACATGTGAGCTGCAGATTGAAAGTCCTATCGCCATTTCTTTGGTCTGAGATCCTACTTGTAGCCCAACGTTAAACATTTTTGGGCGTACGATTTATTGTCTATGCCCAGCAATTCGTATCAGACCCAACGCTTCACTGTTGGAGGGGTTGGCAATCAGTTTGGTGAGTTGCCATTGCAATTTGAAGGACCTACGATTTTGGACTGTGTTGATCTATTCATTTCCAGGCCAATACGATTTGGGTTATTGGGACTGCCAGGCTATGCACTGCAATCATAATCAGGGGTTTTTTACATATTCCTACACTTATCTAGGGGCCAAGTTTTCTAGCCATTGGTTCAACATAAGCCCTGAACTCTAGTTGTGTATAAACAATGGGTATGGTTCTTTGGTTATTCTTGAGAGACAGTGCTTTCGGTGCCACATCCAGGAGACTATGTCCGAGCTGACCCTCATGCACATTCTTATCAAGCCTACAATTCTCTATGGTTCTATTGTTTAGATGCCTTCCCTGTTTTGATTTGGCCTTTGTCAAGCTGATTTAGACTCTTCTTCTTTGATGCACCATCAAGTGCAAGAAATCCATTCCTCATAGTATCATCCTTATGGAGTTTGAAGCTCATCCCTTCAAGTTTACGGCCATATTTGATTGGATATATTTGATCTGATTTGGTTTTTGTGTCACTTTTGTGGTTTTGTTGACTCTCGTGAGGGGAGACACAAATACCCTTACCTTGCCTACTGCTCCTCAAAGTCGATTGCTCCATCTGCTCTAGTCAGGCTCATGGGTGATTCATTGAGGCCTCATCCCTTCTTGAATCTATTGGGATTTTGATGGATTGTTCCCCCTCTTTTAGTACTCTATGGACGTCCCTCCCCACCTCCCTGTACAGATGCAGCAAGACAAACATTTGTCGACAGTACATCCACATTACTTGGGTCAACACACAAGGGCCTTCACACCAAGATGGCTTTCTATGTATACCACTTCCTTGAGATGAAGGCTGGGCTCATTGTCCACCACCATAAGGACCTTCACCTCGTGATGGCTTTCTACATAGACAACTTCCTTGAAATGAAGTAAAGGCTTATTGTCCACTCTTCTTACTTATTCCACCATTGGTCCCATTCTCTCATTATCCCTTGGATTCCTTTTAGGTGGATTCTCACTAGCTCTACACTAAGACTAATCACCAACTTGACATAAAGGACAAGATCAACAAGTTATGCAACATTGAGAGATCAAGTAGGACCACTTAATTTTTTGTTGCCCTATCTATTACAAGATCCGTAGGATATTTTACTACCTTTTCAGCAACACTAATGATCTTCCCACCTATTATAGATTCACAAATTAGAGGTGCCTTACCCTTTATCTCCAATAGGCCACCAAGCTTCAAGACGACACTTTTTAGTGTCAGTCTACTATGCACCCACACTATTCTTAGCTTATCACTTCCTTCACTAAGCTCCCTTCAGCACATGGTATCAAACAACCATTTGGCCCCCCTTCCAATCATTCTAGATTTGTGAATCCTAGGAGGGAGTATTTTCAGCATCAACCTTCTTCTTCCAGAACCTCTCAGAGGCAACCTAGGGCTTCTGTTGATTCAACAACTTACCCTTTTGTTCGGAGGTTCATCTCGGTGGCTCAGGTTGCTTGGGTGGGTGGAGTTTCTTGAAAAAGAAAAGGAAACAAAGTAAACTAATCTTTGAGGGAAGATCTTTGGATAGTAGAAGAATAAAAGTATCTAGGAATGCTTTTTAACAATAGGCTCAGCTGGGAAGCATGTGGGACAAAATTTATTCAAGAGGATGGAAATCTTTTCACCTTCTTTAGAATATGCGCAAGAATTTAAATAGGAGCAGGAAAGCAAAATTATGGGATTAGAAAACCAAGAAAACTCTTTTTGGTTTTTGGTCACAAATGGTTGCAAAGTTTGGAAGAGTGGCATATCAAACCATAAGTGGAAACAATTAGAAAGAGTTCAAAAACATTTATTCACCAGCAATCTCAAAGTCAAATCAACAGTATCATATGCAATCCTTTTAGTTAAGTCTGTATGCTCACAATGGAAGCATCAAAAATAATTCATTTACTAAGCTACTTAAAAAAGGTTGAATGCATGGGTAAACACCTCTGTCCCAAAATCATAGAAGAAGACTTAAGAGGAAACAAAACAAGTTGATGAACAAGTGGGAGGCTAAGTGGCATGAATGCCCCAACACTAACATTGAAATAAAAAATATGGTGCCAGAAAAGTTTCAAATTGTAATGTGGACAAAACAAATTGGTAGAGAAAAAGTACATCATGTCAAAGAATTCAACCCTACAAGGAAGTATGATGAAAAGGCCTACTTGAAGGTTGTTATGAGTTAATGACTGGAAGAGATAGACATAACACAACCTGTGCTTTTGGTACTGCTTCAAGATGGAGATTGAAATTCTAATAGCGCAATTGATGAATGGTTCACACCATCTTAGATATGAAATGGGTAGATGAACTATCCCCAAAGAAAAGTGTGAGGACAAAACTTCTATTTTTTGTAGCAAAGACGTGGTTGAAACCTAAGTCACAAAATATGTCGAACTTCATCCATTTCAAATTTTAATGCATATTTACCCTTACTGAACTTTTATAAATATAATATTGGCATTTAATATTATATTGTTTTGTGCAGGTTTTGGTTGCTGGTTGGGGTTGCTGGTTTTGGCTCTTTTTACTATGTTCTGCAGTTTTATTTTCTAGCTTTCTTTATTGTGTATTTGACTATTTAGGTTCTAGATCCTTGTAAAACCTATTTGTTTGGCTTGGTGTCATACTTGTAGGTTCCAGGACCTAGGTCCTTGTAAAACCTGGTGGGACTTTTATCTCGTTTATCTAGTTTTTTTGGTATTATTATGGGGTTTCGGGTCCCCTCAAAACTTGTTTTTACTGTAATCCAAAAAATATTGTTTTATCTTAAAATTATATTGTGAATTTCAGCTAAATTATTTAACAATGTCAAACTATTTTGAAAATTTGGGGAATATATTACTTATATTTAAAAATGAATAAATTTATATAAAGCAAATTCAGAGTCAAATATATTTTTGAATTTTACCCTTCCCAAACTTCATCTGAATTTTACACCTCTCGAACTCAAATTCAAATTTGAACCTTGTGACTTTGGTTGACACCAAGTGTCACTTCACCATAATGTGCAGCATATGAGGAAATTTTATAAGCAGTTTGAAGATGCTTTGAAGGTGCAGTCTATAAGTGCTTTTTGAGGAGACACGGTTTCACAATGTAGCAAACCTCTTGGTCAAGGTTCATAAGAAAGCTAAAATTTTAATAGCAGGCAGGGGGACAGAACTTCTGTCTTTTGTATCAACGACATAGTTGAGGTCAAGTAGCACTCATCATAGAGCATGCAACAGACGAGGATATCTACTCACAATTTGGAGATACTTTGAAGGTGGACAATAGTCTAAACAAGCCCTTTGTGGAGACACAGCCTCACAAGTTAGCAGCCTTCTTGATCAAGATCCATAAGAGGATGGCTGAAATAGAGAGAAATATGAATATGTGTTAATGATGTGGCTTTTGTTTCCTTAAACAACAAAGTCTTGTGGACGTCATTAGAATTCATTCATTCATCTACGAATAGTGCCGCCATATTTTTTAAGCCACTATTACCGTGTTCAAATCCCGCCACTGTGATGAAACTTTCATAACACAGGCTAGTTGCAGGCCTGAAATACAAGTTAAAGTAATGGAGCATTCTAAATAAGGCCCATCCAAAAAAAATGCAACTAGTTTCAACCCAAAGTATCACTAACTTAACAAATACCGAAAAGCAAAATGGGAGAAAAATTGCCCCCCATACTCAGACTATTCAAATTACATACCCTTCCAAAAATTCACGAAATAGCTCAGGCGCACCAAAAGCGCACGCACTTGAAAATTCCGATGATGCAATAAACAATAAATATCCAAGCATCGATTTATCGAAAAAGTTGAGAAATTTTAAAGCACTATAAATTCCTTTCGACCTTACTAAAAAAAATCGCATTATTTAACGGCGTCAAGATAGATAAACATATAAAAATATAAAATAAATATGGAAACTTCTGATTCAAACCCTAAATAAATCAATGAAATTCAATACCATCGTAGAAATAAGCGACTCTGTCTTTGGAAGGCATCGTGAAGATTCCAAAAGCACGCTGCTCATCACAGGCCTTTGTTCGTCGAAAGAAAACAAAAGGACTTGACGAATTTCCCTTTGAGAATTGATTAGAGGCGCATCGTGGATTCGAGCGTAGCCGAGCTCATGATTTTGAGGTTTTACAATCGACAATGAATCTCCTTAGTCAGCTCGCGCGAAAATTTGAAAGGCGCCTCGTCCCCACTTAGATCTGTGTATGTTGTGCCTGCGTACCGGATCTTTTTTTAATTTATATTTCTACCAACGTCGCTTCGTGACCACGCCAGGCTGGGGAAAACGAAACCATAGAACTTGGGCGTTTGTGGTATGGAATGAAACGAAATGACTTATACTAACGTCCACGAGACCAAAGGTCTATGGGAGTTTTTGAGGCTGCCCTTTCTTTCGTGGAACTGCATTAGCAAGGCTGTCATTTTGTAAAGTCTTGGTTCTTCAAAAAGTTCTTTTAATACTGTTCACTTGCATCGTGTTCATGAGTTGGACCCTAAAGTCTTCGTATTTAAAGTGATTTTAATAATTTTAATGGAAATTTACTTTTAAGTAGTTAATACTAGTGGTTGTATGTCTTTGTGTGGAGTTGAACGATAAGTGATAGGAGTGATAGGTTTGATGTGGAATAAAAATGGAGTATTATGCATTAATGCAACCAGTTACTTAGTGTCAAAGACTATAGTTCAGTTAGATAAGTAGTTCAGTTAGATAAGGTTAGAACTATAGTTCAATTAAGGGTAGAATTAGTTAATTATATGAGGATTGGTATTTAATCAAGATTACTCTTTCATCAAGGTTACATTTTTATCTAGAATTGAACAATGATCATGGTTTAAATGGAGATTTACTTTAAGTAGTTAATATAATTCAATAATTGGCATAAATAGCATTCCTATTGGATCAAGAAAACCTACAATCCATGGCTTTTTAATATACAAAATTCTAGGTAAGAGCTGCAATGGCGGAGCGCTGGAGAAATGGAGTCCAGAGAAGGTTTACTGAGGATTACAGAAAAAATGAAAGGTTTGGTCGGTTTGGAAGGGGCATAGAGCCATTCAGAAGACATGAAGGGAGGAACTACTAACGGAATAGGAATGGGAGATGGCAGGATGGGAGCAGAAACTACCAAGAAAGCTTTTGGTGGAAAAAAGTGGGACAGCACAATGGTGATAAATGGCAAAATGGAAGAGAGAGACAGAGTTTAAATGGCTTGAGAAGCCACCTAATGCAAAGATTCACATCAGCAGATCTTGGAGGGAAAGTGGTTTTTGAAAATATAGTGAAAAGATTGAGAAAACCATAGATTGTGGAAAACCAAAAGTAGTTATTGATAGAAGAATAGCAAATGACTAGATGTACAGTAGAGAGGGTGGTGCTTGATAGTGGCTCTATGAAGAAGAAGAAAGATCTTTTGGAGGGAAACGCCTTTTTCTTGAAGTGGGGAGGACCAAAGCCAGCACTAAGTAAGATAAAAACTTGGTGTGATGAGAAATGGGGAAAGGTGAAAGATTTTAAAACTTTAGAAAATAGTTTTTGTATGGTAACAGTGGAAATGGCTCAAGATAGGGATTGGATCTTGAATAGTGGGCCATATTTTCTGGAGGAATTTGGGTTTTATATGCAAAAATGGGTCTTAAACTTTGATCCTACAAAAGAAATAATAAAGGAACTTCCTCTATGGGCGGGGTTGAGAAATTTGCCTCGAGAATATTGGCAGGAACATTATTATAAAGCTATTGGAAATAAGCTAGGAACATTTATTAAGACGATTGAAATGGTGGATAGAGAAACTCTTCAAATGTTCCCAAGGGTTTGCATAACATGGAATGACTACCATCCAATTCCTGAAATGGTTGAGATCTTCATTGAAGGGGTAGTTTGGAGATAGCCAGTGTCTTTGGAGGAAGGGTTGATGGTGTGCAAGTTATGTCTATGTGAGGAACATGATTCAAAAAGTTGTAAGCAAGAAGGACATCATAAAGGTAAAGAAGAGGAAATGTTACTCTAGAAGGCAATAAAGATGGCCCAGATAAGGGAATAGGAGAAAGAGGTGGCAGCAAATCTCTTGAAAAGGGATAATGCAGAGGTGGAAAATGTAATGATGTTAAAAACTAGAGCAAATAACTGTCAAGAAAAAGGGAGTGGGTTATTTAAGAGTTTGAAAATGGCACAGGAGAAAACCCTTGTGGATGGAAAATGTAGTGTCTCACAAAAGGCACTACAACAAGAAAAGGATGGGGGTGTGGCTTAGCAGAGGAGGGTTTTTAATGATAGTGACGGATTGAGGGTAGAACAAAGGCAAGGGCCAGTTATGGATGATGGGGTTATTTGCAAGACTCTTGGTGGGGGCGAACAAAGGGGATGTAAAGACCAAGAAGGACCTCAAATGTCCCATGAAGAGGAGATCGGGGAGGTAGAGATGTCTGAAAAACTGGAGGAAACACAAAGAAGGTGAGAAGAAAATGAGGGATCTATGACAAGTCTGGAAGGAGAAATAGAAAGAGGGATGAGAGAGTTTTTTAAGGACATTGAAATCTCTCCAATTAGAAACTTGAAAGGAGGATCACGGGAGTCAAGCTCGGAGGAAAGCTTGAATGAGGAAGATTGTGATAAGGAAGTTGAAGGGGAAGAAGATTTTTTCGGGGTGGAGGAGACTATGGCCCTTAAAGAAAAAGTAATCATTGAAAAAATAGAAAGTAAAAAACATAAAGCCCGTATCGGGGAGAGCCAAAAAAGGGGAAGAAGATCCATTAATGCATTGATCCAAATTACAGGAAGTGCAAGGGGCCAGAGTAAATTGAGAACTTGAAGGGAGAAGAACCCCTCCCGAAAAGGATGAAGATCTTTTCGTGGAATGTTAAGGGATGTAATGCCCCTGACAAAATGCGCTTGATCAAGAGGGGTCTTGATTAAGCAAAACCGGATGTGGTTTTAGTACGAGAAACAAAGATAAAGTTAGAAGGTTTGGATGGTGTGAAGAAAAAGTTTAGTAGATGGAATAGTGAGTGGGTGGCGGCAGAGGGAGCTTCGGGGGATTTGTGTGTTATGGAATCAAGAGACAGCGACTAGAATTGTATTATAGATGGGTAAGAATTGGCAATGGATGAAGGTTTCCTCAAAGCAATTAGGATATGAATTTAATGTTCTTAATGTATATGGCCCAGTTCAAAGTAGAGAGAAGAAAGAATTATGAAAGACTTTAACTGATATTTTGGAAATTCTACAATATGAAATTATGGTTTTAGGGGGAGATTTCAATGCTATCCTCTACCTTGAGGGAAAAAATGGGTGGAAAAGGGTGGAGATTGACTAAATAGGAGGATTTCTCAACCTTTGTAATGGAAAATGATCTCATTAATATTTCCTTTAAACATGGGAATTTTACTTGGAACAATAGGAGGCCAGGTTTTGTTAACAATGTTGAAAAACTTGATAGGTTCCTTCTAGGGGGGGTTGGATGAGAGTGGACTGGTCGGTTAAAGATAAAATTTTGCCTATTTATGCTTTGGATCACTTCCCTATTAGCCTAAGAATTTAGGAAGAATGTGCTCCTGACTGATGTCCTTTCAAATTTGAAACTATGTGGCTAAGGGCGGATGGGTTTAAGGAGATGGTGGGTTGAGGCCCTAAAATGGGAAGAAAATAAGGCTTTCAAAATTTTCAAGAAGCTACAACATATAAAGGGGAAGTTGAAAGTCTGGAATAGAGAGTCTTTCCAAAATATTTTTAAAAGAAAGGGTGAATTGGAGGAAGCTCTTAAAACTTTTAATGAAGGAATAATTCAACAAGGGATGAAGGAGGAGGATTTCCAAGAAGAAAAGAGGTTGAAAAAATAATATGATGAAATCCTTCTGAGAGAAGAAGTGTTATGGAGACAAAAATCAAGAGAAACTTGGCTGAAAGAAGGGGATAGGACTATAAAGTTTTTCCATAATTCAGTTAAAATAAGAAGAGCTCATAACAAGATTTTCTCTATCAAGAATGTGAAAGGAGTGGTGATTAGTGATCCAAAGTTGATTAAGAAAGAAACGATAGACCTTTTCAAAGGAAGAAAAAGAATGGAGGATGGGGAGGAGGCTTTAGTAGAGGAGGTTTTGGAGTGCATTCAAGGGTGTATTATAGAAAGACAAAAATTAATGTTATATGTTGAAGTCTCAAGAGAGGAAGTTTAAAAAGCTTTATGGGGTTTAGGTAAGGACAAAAGTCCAGGGTCGGATGGCTTTACAGGCAGTTTTTTTAGACTAATATGGGATTGTATAGAAGAGGAGATATGTGGGATGGTTGAAGAATCTAGGTGTGGGGGGTTTGTTCTAAAAGATTTGAATAATACTTTTATTGTGTTAGTTCCAAAAAGAGATGAGTGCAAAACCTTTAAAGATTTCAGACCAATTTCTTTGTGCAACATCCTGTATAAAATCATTTCGAAGGTGATTGTCAATAGGCTAAAGAGGGTTCTTAATGATGTCATATCAGAGGAACAAAGTGGATTTGCTCCAGGGAGATCCATTTTTGAAGGAGTGATTATTGCTCATGAAATAATCCACTCAATAAGAACAAACAAACTCAACAAAATGATGGTAAAATTGGATTTTAAACGAGCACACGATGAGGTAAATAGAATTTTGTTGTTCAAAGTTCTAAAAAAAAAGGGTTTAATGAGGAATGGATAAGGTGAGTGAAGGGTTGCCTAAGCTCTATAAGATTCTCAGTGTTGGTAAGTGGAAATCTCCAAGGTTTCTTTGAATTAGAAAAAGGGATTAGGTAAGGGGACCCTTTGTCTCCTTTCCTCTTTATTATTCTGGTAGAAGTTTTAGAAAGGTTGATTAGAGAAAAAAAAAGTGAGAGGTTTATGGGAAGAGGTGAAAGTGGCAAGGGGAGTGGACCCAATTTCACATCTGCAGTTTGTGGATGACACATTTTTAACTACTAAAGCTTCAGAGCAGGAAACCAGACAGATGAAAAAGACTTTGGAAATCTATGGAAAAGTTTTAGGACAAAAGATAAATTGGGCAGAGTCTTGAATTTTTTTTTCAACAATCCTTTTAATAAAATAATATCAATTGGAAGAATTTTGAATATTAAATAGGGATGTTTGCCTAGCAGGTATTTGGGGATCACTTTATTTCAAGGGCGAAATAGAAGTGAAGCGTAGAAGGGTCAAGTTGAAAAATGCTTTAGGAAGATGGATGGGTGGAAGGGTAAATGGTTGTCTTCTACAGGAAGAATTTTGATGCTAAAATTGGTAGTCTCAGCGATGCCTATTTTCTCTATGATGTGTTTAAAAATCTTGAAGAAGGTGATTAATTTAGTGAAAAAGCAGATGAGGAATTTCTTTTGGAGTGATATGGGGGAGGAGAAAAAATGACCATTAGTTAAGTGGGAAAAAATTTGTAGACCAAAAAAGTTTGGAGGAGCTAGCATTAGAGATTGGAACACTATGAACTTTGCCTTAGGGGCAAAGTTGGTATGGCACATGGCAAATGATGAAGATCAAGTGTGGATTAGGATCCTCAAGGCCAAATATTTAGACTCTAATGAGAATATAAGGATTCTAACAATTCAAAATCTGATTAGAGGTTCAGTAATCTGGAACTTTATTCTATCATGCAAGCATGTAATAACATACCATATTTCATGGGTCATAGGGGATGGTAACCATGCAAAGTTTTGGGAGGACTCATGGAATGGTAATAAATCTTTAGATGATGAGGGAGTGGATTGAGAGCTGAAATAGAAACTATGTGATTTATGAGGTAAGAAAGTTAGAAACTATGTTGTGGAAATAGAGGGAATCTTTGGTAAAAGGTGAGAGTGGAAATATTGGAGAGTGGATAGTCTCTCAAAAGGACAACAACAATATTTGATGGAGATTTTTAATAGAATAAAGGTGTGCATCATTAATAGAGAAGATAGGATAAGTTGGTGTGTGGCTACATCCAATAAGTTTTCAATAAAACTTGGTTATGAAATGATTGACAATAAGGAGGAAGAGTGTTTTGAAGCTGGGGATTTGTGTTAGAGTAAAGAAATACTTCAAAAAGTGGGAACTTTCTCATGGCTAGCAATATAAGGTAGAATCCTAACAATGGATAGAAGAAGGAAATTTGGCTTCCAGGGTCCTACAAAATGTGTTATGTGTGGAAGGGAGAAGGAAAGTGCTAATCATTTGTTGTTGAATTGTGACATTGCAACTAAATGTTGGAGTTTTCTTCGGGGAAAATGTTAGTACCCGATATGGTCACAATTTCAAAGCTTCAAGTTTAGAGTTGTTGAACCACTTCAAATTGAAGTTTAAAGTAGTTCAAAGTAGTTCGATGGTTCAGAGGTCCAAGTTGGTTTGTTGGTTCAACATGCAGACTCAGATCAGGCTTAAGGTTGTCAAGTTCAATGATTCAGAGCAAAGGTATAAGGATCATTTAATCCAAGTTCAGAGGACTTCACAAGAAGTTTCATAGTTTCAGAATTCAGTTTCAGATGTTGAACTTCTTTGAACCACTTCGAACTGAAGTTTGAAGTAGTTCAAAGTAGTTCAGAACGGTTTAATGGTTCAAATAACCCATCCTGCGGGTTCAATAGAAACAAAGTTCAGACTCTTAGTTCAAGATGCATATTGGTTAGTTCAGAAAGATTCAGAATTCAATTTGGGAGCTTGGTAGTCTCAATAGTATAGATGACTTCTGTGGTCTCCAAATGCAATAGTCAGCTTCATTCAATATTTTGAATTCAGTTGATACAACGTGGCTTACTGACTGACAATATCAATTTCAAGTGTTCAACCCTAGAGTTCATATGCTGGGAATTCAAAAGGCATATAATCTGTACAGGTGATAGAGAAGGAACCTGCAGATTGAGAATAGTTTCAAATTCATTTCCAAGAAGGAAGAATGAGGTTCCATGGTCCAAAATGATGAAATGTATGTAAATGCAGCCTATGCTCGAGCTTGATGTAAGGGATGTATCAGACATGACATGGATGCACTAAAGTATTGGCTTAGTCAAGAAGTGTTATTGGAACCCGCGGTCTCTCTTTTTCACAACAAAATATAGCAAGCCCGAGGAAACCACAAATGTAGCTATGATGGGATACCCGATGTCTCTTAAAACTTAGAACACTTGCTGGTGCCCAAAGGCGTAGCACCATGATATAAGCTTCCTATGATTAGGAAGTGAATTGCATGGCAAGGGCACTTAGAATCGGGTCAAGAGATAAGTCACCTTGCACTAAAGTAGATGAAATGGAGGATGTCGCAGGCTCAGTAATAAAGCCATGTGTTAATTATGAAGAAGCCGCAAGCTACACCAGTATTGGCAGAAGACTCCCGATTTATGCCGCCATCAAATTCACTCTCAGTTGGAGGAATGAATGATTGTCACTAGAGATAGGAATGAATCTAAACTTCAAACACAAGGTCATCATGATCCATGTGTAGTATCTAAAGCCATGCTGGTGATTGAGACTACGGTAGCTTTGGTTTTGGTTCATCAGTCGATACAACAGTGAGCGCAATGTATCTCTCTCGAGTCTAGGAGTATGTGGAGCTCAACAGAGAGACACTTATGTGACAGGAGGTTGTCGTGGCAGTGTTAAGACAATCTTTCTCTGCGCCTCTATCATATCTAAGTGTTCTTGGAAGGCCATTACATGAAGGGAATGTTACAATAACCATCCAAAGATGTAGCTCGGGTTGGGAAAAAGCTCTTCATTTTTTTATATAATATGCCTTCACATACTATGCCCTCTCCTGATTGATGGAAACAGACCTGCAAGCCAAATACATAAAGGCTCCAAGCATAGAAAGAAGACTGCTACGAAAACATGCATGTGTATCTTTGTGATCCCGAAGCACTGGGTATCTGTTCTTCGAAGTAAGCTAAGCCCACATCTAATTTCTGAAAATGTGATGGTAGAACTTGGAAGACTTCTTATTTATGTCACCAAGAGGAGGGTAGTGATTACTTTGGAATGCTAAAGCATGATAAAGACCAAATTTGAATAATGACTTGGTAAGATTTAGATAGGTACCCGTGAATGGAAATAGACAGTGAGGAGAAAACTATACTATATTGTTTTATTCGACATGATATTGGTCTTTAATACATTACCTTTCCTTAATAAAAGGATATGTAACATTATTTAAATAATTGGGGGCATATCAAAGGAACAATTTTGATAACTAAAAAGCGAACAGATCTTAAGAAATCAAATAGATCACGGAAACAGAGAGAGGAGGGGAATGTAAATGAATTTGAAAGGTTAAATTTGCATCATGCCCTTTTTCTCTCCGAAAATCATTGACAGGTGTAGAGTCAGGTGCCAATCATCTCCCAAAGATTACTTGATGCTTCTTGTGCAGTATCATTAATCAAAGGTGACCAAATATTAAGGAATGTGGACAGACTATATAGATGTATCTCATGTTATGATTGTAGGAGAAGGCTATCGATTATGGGAAGATTGGAAGATAAAGGAGAGTGCAATATCAAAGGTCAACTTTTTACCAAGAATCAGTTATGAAACTGAAAGGTCACGGGAAGGAGAAAGATTAAATAAGTGAACAACAGAGTAATAAGGGTTCCACTTCTTTTCTGTAGGGGAGACTTTGGTGCTGCAGTACAAGAGAGTTTGGGCTGAGAATTATGCTTTTTCCTTACAGGAGATTTTATGCTGCTGCAAAGGGGAGGGTAGAATGGTTAGAGTTTTAGATAGGCAGATATTGTAATGACAGTAATTGGTAGATATGATATGGGTGTTTTAGTTTTTGCATGACTTTGTGCATACATAGATTTGATGTCTATATATGTATCTTCTTGAATATGGCTTAGAAACCTTGTGTTCAGGCATGTTACGTCAGTATTACTTTGTGAATCTTGATTTATCAGTTCTAGATATCTGGTTACTGTCTTTACTGCAGATTAGTGTTATTATTCATTTTTGTAGATTAGTTAAAGCATCTCTTTGTTGTTAGAAATAATCTATACCTCACGATCTAAGAATCTGTGAGAGATCCTTTCGTACTTTCAGGTAAAAGTGCAGGATATTTAAATTCATTGAACATTTCACACAAGGAGCTGTACCCGATAAAATTCAGAGGAGGGTTATTAATCTAATAATAACCTATCCAACTGTTGGTGTTAGTTTGTCCTTTCACTTGGGCGTTCAGGGTCAGAATTGCATACATTTTCTCGAAGGACAATCTGTTCACTAACAGAAAATTAGGGTGGTTTGGACCTTGGAGTCCCTCTCTTAAGGCTTTCTTTATTTCATGGCCAAGAATGAGAAGGAGAAACTTATTTGAATGAATATGGTGGGTGAGCCCCTCAATTGTCATATGGGAAGTGTGGAAGGAAAAGAATAGAAGGATTTTCAAGAATTGACAGAGACAATTGACCAACTATTGAAAGGGATAGATCATTCAATTGAAGAAGTTTTAAATGCTGTAGTGTTTAAGAAAAATATGTCAAAATGTGTGTTTGAGTTATCACAAAGCAATTCAGAAAATGTGGCCTGGGATAAGAATTGGGGTGGTAGGAGTGGAGGGGAAATCTACTTCTAAGGCAAATAAGAGGGATTATGCAAAGTGGGAAGCTCCAGCAAAAGGTTGGATAAAAGTAAATTTTGATGGGGCATCGAAGGGAAACCCCAAAAAATCAAGTGCAGGATGCATCATTATGGATCATTTAGGGGTGACTTTGGCCTTTTGTGCTTTAAGATTATCAGATGGAACAAATAATGAAGCAGAGTTTCAGGCTGCACTCTTGGCAATAAAATGTGCAAAAAGGGTAGGAGGAGGTAAAGTGAGTTTAGAAGGGGATTTAATGGTTGTAGTGCAAGCTATTAGAAATGTTGGAAACTTGGCAACAAATAATATAACCATTTCCACATAACCCATAATAGATCTAAAATAAACACGGAATTAAAATCCACATGCAAGAGGATAGACAACATACCCACAAAATTGTGACACAAGATATACCCTAGGAAACCCTCATTGAGGGAAAAACCCAGCCTCCAAAAGCATCCATCACCATGTATTATTCAGCAAAAATACCATTGCCATACAACCATGGAAGCCTTCATGGCCATAGCCACAACCGAGCAAACTATGTGAACAAGCATGAATCCACACATCCCATGCCATGCTTTCAACCTTCACAAATGCTCCCTTAGCTAACCTGTCAAGCCTTGTCCCGCTCAACTCTTGCCTTTTGTCTTCTCCTTGTCACTCTCTCTCTCTCTCTCTCTCTCTCTCTCTCTCTCTCTCTCTCTCTCTCTCTCTCTCTCTCTCTCTCTCTCTCTCTCTCTCTCTCTCTCTACAACAACTACCCTTGTGGCTGCTTATATAGTAGCAAGTCCCACAAAACCACTAAGTGGTATTACATAAACCATGTGCTAATACCATGTGCTACCTAACCCACTGACCCCACATTTAATTCTTTTCCCCAATATTAAATAATTACATCAAATATTATCACAATGTTACAATACAACTCATCAAGAATATTCCACGGGAATCTTTACATGTTGCATGTCCATCTAGGTACAACATTACATAATAAAATAAAAATATTATGCAATGTGTGCAACACCCATTATCTCAACAATCTTCCACTTGTTGTATACATTGCATAGGGTCAATCTGTAGCCACATAAATGAACAAGGGAACAATCCCTCCCAGCACATCCACCATCATGGATCAAAATACACCAAGTGCTCCATCGTGGTACCCGCAACAAAATCAAAGTATCCAGCATCTCGAACACGAATGATCTCACCTCCTATTATGCCACTCCCACTGGACATACGTAGAAGCCATCCAAAGAGAAAGCCACCCAACCTGTCACATTATAAGATCATAAAATCCTGTACCAACTAAAATTTCAAGCACAAAAAAACCTGATCCAAAGGTAATCACATCTATCTGTAGTTGTCAAAATATCCATAGCTGAAATAGCACCCACAACAAAGTGCCAAACCCATCCAACTATCCATACCTCAAAGGTATAACAAGTGAATCTTATATCACCGACATATCCAATCTATAACTTGCAATCACAAGCCTCAAGAGCAATACCTGCCACATATATACCAAGAAGCTCCTGCTGCAAAAGATAATGTCAAATCTATAACCAATCCACTCAACACATCTCAAAGAAGTGAATCCATGTAGTATCAAGGACATCCACAATACATAAACTGATATCCTGCAAGAACAATTCTCATAACAAGTCTCCAATGCTCTCCCAAGTTCTCCACAACCAACAAAGGAAAGAGATAAAGGAATAACCATGTCATCTCTCACATGACATACATGAACACAAACCAGTCATCACAATCTCCAACCAATCTCAAATCCAGTGTAAGCAAAACTGAACATCCAGGAAGATAACCAAGACCAAGAGAAACCATGCAAATCATAACCTGTATCATGTCCTTCTACACACACCTCTAGATGTAAACTGTGCAAGTATGATCTCCTCCATAAAACCCCAACAAGAAGCCTCAACAACACCCAAACCATACCATATAGCTAATCATGGATGTAAGCCTCTCACAAGAAGATCAAACTCAATAAAACCATTCCTAAACCAAGGAATAACCATTCCTAATCCAAGGAATATGCCCAATATAAAACCATCTCCCAAACTCAACCATCATAATAACATATGCACATGGAGATAACCAATGCTAAACCATCTCTCAAATGAACCCTTTAAAACTAACTCATGTACCATAGCTCAAGATCCATATCCATGAAAGACAAGCATAGATATAATGCAACTGAGATAAACAATGGGCTATACCTCTCAAGTAGCAAACCGCCGAGTAGACCAAGAGTGGGGAATGAGAATGCTCATCAAGATACCCAAGTCTCCAACCAAGACTCATCTAAGAACAATCTCCTCTCAAGTCTATATCAGGTGACTGCCCCTCAGACTTCCTGCTAAAACCATCAACCGTCCCAACAAATACTTCTCTAATCCAAGAGAAATCAGCGTCACCACCGTCTCTAAGTTTCCATGAGCACCTGTAACCAATCAATCCATGCCAACTTCAAATGCAACATAGCAATATCATGAAGTATCCAGCTTATGATCAGTGTACTCAATACCAAGAAACTAAACCAAGATCAATGTCAAAGTTCCAACCATGGCCTCAGGAACATAAACATGACAACATGATCTTACCATCTCAACTAAAGAGATAACATGCTCCACATGAACACACCATAACATGTCACAACTCTAAACGTGTATCAAGAGTATACCATGACATAATAATGAAACCATCCTCATACCAAGGATAACATGCCAAATAAAAGCATAAACCACACCTTTGCCAAGAACCCTGTGAGTCCTCAAGATGCAACCATCTCGACACACTATGAAGAAAACCATCTCCACATACCAGGAAGAACCATCTCCATATACCATGAAGATAACCAAGAACTCCATGAGTCCTCAAGATCTAACCATCTTCACACACCATGAAGATAACACGTGCACCATGCAAATGTCAAAGACGCTTCTGCAGCAACAGGATCTAAGACAAACCTCCAACATCTGCAAACACTCAATAAATATATCAATGCCAAAAAAAACTCCCACTCAACCGTGGTACCAAGTCACCTATGGCATCATGAAATCCATCCTCTCCAAACCAAGAAGATATAAACCAAACCAGGAACTAATCCTGCACTGTCACCCCATCACTGTCACAAGCTCCCACTAAACCGTGTATCCAAGCTATCCATGACATCATGATGAAAAAAAAAAATCCATCCTCTAACCATGAGAATCAACCAAGGCATCAAACTATCAAAGAACTCAAAGTGCACATCATGAGCTCCTCAAAAGAAACCAAATAACCATGATCCTCAACCAAGAAGATATACCACCATAACTAAATCAGAAAAATCCAAGCTAATGAACATCAAGTATGTACCTGTATAACCAATCATGTCATGCCAAAATCCATGACACCATAATCACATCCATGAACCGAGCATCTGGCTCTCAATATGTCCAACCTGTCAACATAGTCAACCACAATCCTCCACCATGACTGTACCTGGTAACAATGTCTCATCCCTTCTACATGAAGATAAAATCATGTGACTTAGGGCATAGACAACCCAAATCCAAGCCACCAATCTGAATATGCATCAATAATGAAAGATCAATGGGCAAAGACAACCCATAACCAAGCTATAAATGCAACCTGTAAGTATAGACCGCTTACAACACTGCACAACTTGTAAATCCAACAAGTCATCATGCATATCCAAACCAAAACACTGATAACCATATCATCATGAGACCAAACTTGAGTATACAATGACATCAAAACATAAATTTCCAATGCCATAAACTCACAATGTTACCATAGTCAAAATATATCAATAAACTGTTCAGATCAATATATCAACAAATAAATCATGTCAAACCTGCACCAAATCTGAACCAATGTGTAGAGCTCTCCAAGAGCTTTCCGTTGACTACTCAAAGTCCAAAATCCAACTCCGTATGCCCAAGTTATGCCCTAATCCGTGCTCAAAATAAATAACATATGACTTTAGGGCTCTTAAAACCTGACAAAATTTCAAAATCATAGAACCAAACCTACACCATCTTGTAGTGCTCTGAATTAGCTTTCCAACGCCTATAAGAACTCTGAAATCCGATATTCTGAGAGAAAGTTATGGCCATTTTACTAAGACAGTCTTTTTACCATTTTCAGTGCGATTTTATTTTTATTTTTATTTTTTCAGTGACGAAAATTCCGACAGGATTAAATTTGACGGCCATCACAGGCTGAAACCAAAAAACTCTTTCATTTCCTTTGAACATGGCCAAACTAGGGCATATTATCTATCAAAATTTATGGAAATGTCAACCCGGATCCAATGGCGAGGTCTTTTTATTTACCCAGGAGGTCATTTCTGCAAGCTACCCCCAAAACCCTCATTTAAATGAAACATCCGAAAAAAAAAATCTTTTTTGTCCAACAATTTCACATGCCCAAATATTTTACCATCCCATCATAACAACAAATCCAAAACCCTCAGATCTGCAATAAATCATTCATATATCTTGCCCCTTTTCTTTTATCCTCTCATGCATTCCCATGGATTCAATCTAGGGTTGCAATAATAAAACCATAGCTCTGATACCACTTGTTGGAAACTTGGCAACAAAGAATATAACCGTTTCCACATAACCCATAATAGATCTAAAATAAACACGGAATTAAAATCCACATGCAAGAGAATAGACAACATACCCACAAAATTGTGACACAAGATATACCCTGGGAAACCCTCATTGAGGGAAAAACCCAGCCTCCAAAAGCATCCATCACCATGTATTATTCAACAAAAATACCATTGCCATACAACCATGGAAGCCTTCATGGCCATAGCCACAACCGAGCAAACTTGTGAACAAGCATGAATCCACACATCCCATGCCATGCTTTCAACCTTCACAAATGCTCCCTTGGCTAACCTGGCAAGCCTTGTCCCGCTCGACTCTTGCCTTTTGTCTTCTCCTTGTCACTCTCTCTCTCTCTCTACAACAACTACCCTTGTGGCTGCTTATATAGTAGCAAGTCCCACAAAACCACTAAGTGGTATTACATAAACCATGTACTACCTAACCCACTGACCCCACATTTAATATTGGGCATTTAATTCTTTTCCCCAATATTAAATAATTACATCAAATATTATCACAATGTTACAATACAACTCATCAAGAATATTCCATGGGAATCTTTACATGTTGCGCGTCCATCTAGGTACAACATTACATAATAAAATAAAATAATAAAATAAAAATATTATGCAATGTGTGCAACACCCATTATCTCAACAAGAAACAACTCAATTTCTACATGGCACTTAGGAAATTTGTTGGTGTCTATAAATGAAGATTTAAATGCCTTTGAGGAATTTCAAATATGTCATGTCTATAGAGAAGCTAACAGAGAAGCAGATACCCTTTTAAAATGAGCGCTAGGTTTAATGGAGGATGGAAGGTTAGTTTTCTAAATGTGTAGCCGTTGGAATGGAATTGGCAAATATGATTAAGGCATTTATTAGTTTTTTGTGTTTTTAGCATAGATGTGAACATAAGGTGACTGACATCATAAAAGACTATTACTAAAAGCAAGATGAACAAATTTGGAAGACCTGTAATAAATGTTTTCATCATGAGAGGGTGCAAAAGCATAAAAAAACATACTTTTGACGATGGGATGTTTTACAAGATAGGAAACTACTGATAGGCTTTATACAATGGAGTAAAAAAGGAATTTCTAACAGTCTGAATAGTAAATCATATAGAGCTGAGAGTGATTGAATTGATAGGAATAATGGAAGTGACCTTTACCTTTAAACCGAAGGGCAATAGAGAGCTTTGTTTGGCCTGGTGCAAAATAAGAGGTTAAAATTGCTACTTAAGTGCCCATCGCCATGTGTGGTAGATGTCATGAAGGTGATGATGGGGGAGCTATTTCAAAACTCTTCTGACCACTAGAAGATCAATGCTGATATAGTGGTGATAGTAAAGGCGTGGGGCTTGGGGCTAGCATTTCCTATGGATGAGGTTGAATGGGTAATGAAGAGGTTGTTTCCAGCGGACTTGATTGTAGGAATTAACTCTTGCTAGAGTGGGCATGGCCAAGGAAGGGTTTTCACTATAGTGAATGCTATGAAAATATAGAGGAGGGTAGGAAACTAGGAAAGTTTGGGTTTCTTTGGTAGCCAACAAGGGTTGACAAAGATGCCTATAAAGCCAACATCAAAATGGCCTAGGCCAAGTTGGTGGAGGAAATTGGTAAATTTAATGAAAAGAAGGGAAGGAAGGTTTTAGGCTTCCTTATTGCCCATCTGAAGCAGTGGAGGAGTGTGGGGGGGAGGAGGAAATAGAGGGTGGTGCAGGCCAAATTTCCAGTAAGGGTGGAGGAATGATGAGTTAAGAGGGAGTAAAAGGTGTTGAATTTTGACTGGTTTGTTTTTGGTTTTCACCAACCCGTAAATGACAACAAGGAACCTAATTAAGGGAAAGCAATCAACAATATTTTTTGAAACTCAACTCTAGGATTGTACCATTTTGTGTAGATTATTGGAGAGAAAGTTTAGGAAGAAACATGGTGACTCTTTTTGGCTAGTTTTTTTTTCCAGAGGCAGAAAAAAGTGAAGATTTGGTGAAATGCAGAGAAGCCTCATGGAAGAGAAGGATATGTGTGTGAGCTGCAAGTGGAAGAAACAAAGAAAGAACAAATGGATAAATGGTGGAATTTTTTTTTTTTTTTTTTTTAGTAAAGCAAAGATGAATTAGAAAACTATGTATTTGAAAGTAAGGAGTTAGGGGTATAGATGTATAAAGCTCTAGAAAACTTAGATAAGAGACTTTTGAAGGAATGTGTATACGTAAATGAAAGGCTAATCTTGATGATGTAAAAAATATTATTTTAATAAATAAAAACTATTCCAACCAAAAATATATATAATTCAATAATATTTCTCATTAAAAAATGATTTAAAAAAAATGTCAATCAAATTTTCATTGGTAAAATACCTTCATTTATTCATATAAACAAAGAAAAGGAAAGGACAAAAATGAAAAGAAATGAGTGTATAGTATTTGAAAGGAATGATTATTATATTGTATGAGAAAAATTAATACTATTATGTTATATTATTATTAAATTATTATTAAGATATAATTATATTATTGTATCGTATTATTTTAGCATTATATTTTTTCTTTGCATTTTTTTTGAAATTAAAAAAATGTTGTCAATGTGTTTAGAAATATTCTTAGAATCAATTAAGGTGGGATTACAAAATCCTATACTAATTTTGAAAAGAGGGTTATCTATACAAGTTTTCAAATCTTAACAACATTTACTAAAACTTAACAAAAATAAACATAAATAGCATGATGGTTTTTAGAGGGAACATCCATTTGGAGAAAGTTTCCACATTCTAAAAGTCACCTAATATATTATTCAAAAATTAACAATAGATTATGATATACTTATGGAGTTAAACTTCTCACAAGATAATCAGCAAGTGTATATCTAGAGGTAACTTGGTAGCTATCAAACTCTTACACAAAACCTCTATCTCATGCACCTAATATATGCAACATATAGTACATGAAACCATCAAACTATGCTATAAAAGTATAAGGCAAAAACCACTTAAAGGTGGTGCCCATCTCATCTCCAACCTAAGATGGCCTATGATGTATCAAAACAGAGATCAACACGTGTAACTCCCTTTTACAACTCATTTATGTGTTGAAAAAGTTTTCACATTTCCTATTTTGAGAGACCATAACTTTTCGACCAAGTGTTTGAAATACAAACGATTTGAAGTGTTGGAAAGCTCCTAACATGCTCTTTTAAGTTATAACTTGCTACACTAGTTACAAGCACTTTTGAGTCATTTAGGAAACTTTAAGGCATTTTTCATTAACTTCATAAAAATTCGTTGGCAACTTTAAAAAATTGGAAATTTAATATTGTTAAATTTGGACATGATCTTGTAATGTAAATTTATTGGCATTCTTATGCAGCCCATTTGAAACTTTGGAGAAAGTTTCTAAAGAAAATATACTGCAGTGTAAAATTATTATAAATGGTAAGCTTGTGTAAATGCAAGGTTGAGAGACCATCTTCTAAAAAATCTCTTGCTCGTCGAACACCTTGCAAGAGCAAAGGAGTGTCTACACCATAGTTTAATTACCACAAACTCCAAACACCGTTTAAACTTTTGAGTGCTTGCAACATTGCTTAATAAATTTGCAACACTCATCAAAGTCTCTACCTTGACCAACTTCACTCTACCAACTGATGGCCTGTATTTTCACCATGCCAAAATTTTCAAAATATTGTGAAAATTAGGAAGTTATGTGCAGGTAGGGTTTCATATATTCTATTACCAAAAAAAAAGTGAAACCCTAGGTTAATTAGCTTGTGCCCTACATTATGTTAAAATTCTAAGTATCTTTTATAACTTAAGATTGGGTTGAGTTTTTTAGCATATTGTTTACCTAGTGGAAAATGTTTTATACTATGGTCTACACTTGACCTTATTTATTGGTCTTATTCATGAGCGGGAAGTCGCAAGTCATAATTGGAATATTTTTTATTCTTCCCCAAACTCTCGGCTAAGTGTTAAGCATAAAGTTGTAAAAGATTTTACACATTACAAATGAAGTGTCCTGACCTTATGCCTAAGCCTCAAGCACATGATCATAAGTTTATCTTTCTAGAGGTGAAAATGTCTTCCAATTTTACATTCCAAGGGTTGAGCATAGAGTTGATTAGTCCTCGAGCCTAGAAATGAGCTCCAATGATATGGCTAGGGCTTGAGCATAAATGCATAAATGGTAACTCCCATAGGGCATCAAGTCTTCTGATGGTACGATCCAAAGGAAAGCATAGAATCGTAGGGTGTGTTACAAAGGTTGTTCAATGCTATGATTAAGGAGGAATGTAAGACCAGAAGGATTTTTTCAAAGGAAGCATTAACAACTTTGATGCTACAATGAGATGATATTAACCACCAGCGTATGTTCATGGCTTTGAAGAGGATATAACAGTTAGGGTCTTTGACTACACAACAAAGTGCAAGGTGTAAGATCAAAAGACTTTGGTTTTTAGGTTCACAGGGTTACAAAAAGGTTAGAATTCAATGGAATGCAAGATCAAAACCCTAATAGGACAAAATTTAAAGTATAATTTCACTAAAAAGGGAAAAGATAAAAAGATAAAATATTTCCATCCAATCATAATTTTTTATATAAAATAAAAAAGGCTTTGTTGGTTGTTAACATCATGAAATTTTGAAGTGATACTCATACTGCAAATTTTGAATCCTCGTGCATGTAGACATTTAATGGAGTAAAGTAAGTTAATGAGGCACACCCATACATAGAGACATTCTCTATGATAAGGAAAAATACTAGTTGCCAAGGCTAGAGAAATCATTGAATTACAAAGTGTTCAAGATACCAAATTGTTAAATTATTTCTTGTGAGTTTCAAGGTTGGAAGTTTATTATTAGTAAAAATATGGGAGATTGGAAGTGATGAAGGTCAATCCAAGGACACAAAGGTTGTCCAGTCATCAAAAACATCAAAGGCGGGCAAAACTAGACAAAGGAAGCCAAACAAATATTTAGAAGAATAGGCTTGACTCTTACCAGGATCATCAATGGGATTCCAAGGAATGACCGTGATTTTAGGGACAAATGGGTATGAGATTTTTTATGTTCTTTTATATTAATAAATTCAAGAAGCCACTAGCCTCAAATCCATGGTAGAGAAATCTGGCAAAGCTTATATTCCCAAAAGTGTATGTGGAAGTAGATTTATTGAAGGCTCCTATAGAAACTCACAATCTTGTAACAAAATCATTTCATAAGAAGGATAGAACCATACTGTGTACACTACACCATGCCTCCATTGAAACTTTTGCGTTTGAAGGCTAGATGAGTGTAGAGATTGATGTCCAGGATTTTCAAGAGAAATTTGAAAGAAATGCCAAGTTTTATACTAGGCAAGTGATGCTCCATCATATTCCATATGAGCTCAAATCAGTTGGAGATATACCAAAGAAGGTGGATAAGATGCTTCTAGCGAATAAGTTCTATAATTATCTTTAGAATACAATCTATGACTTGCATAAGGCATTGGGCACTGATGGTTTAGATGTGGTGTATAGAAGACTTTACCTCATGGGCTTAAATATTCAAGACCTATTCACAAATATTGAGTATGATTATGTGAAATATATTATTGGAAAAATGCAAGAACAAATTGAAGCTACCCAAAGAGGAGAATTTGGACATTTCAAATTCTACCATTATTCATTGTTGATACATTTGATTTTTTACAAGAACATTGGCTACTTTAATACAATTTTCATTGATCAAACTTCAGACCTCAATGGTGATTTTTCAGTTCAACTTTGGACCTAGGTATGGGATATGCATTACCCTTATTCTAGTTTTGTGTCATTTTTTAATAATTTCAGTTCTATTGTTATGAGGATGTTTGGTGCCCAACAAGCTAGGATTCCAGAAAAAAAGAAGAGATTGTTGAGGCCTTCCCTATTGAGAGATGACACCAAGTTAGATCATAACTGGGGAGATGTGTTTTTGTTTCAAAAGATTTAGTTATGAGAGTGTATGCTTGTCCTCAAACCCTACACATATTGCTAAGATATATACCTACTATGCTAGGGAAAATTAAATACATGTGGCAACTCATCATGATGGATAGGGAGTATTTAGGCCCTTGTTGAGTTGTCATTTTGCATGATGCTAAATGACATGAATCCTTTTGAACTCCTCCCTTGAAAAGTTAATCCGAGGATCAACTCCAAGGTTCCGGGTGATCTTGCAATCTTACTGGAATCCACTCAGTTGAACATAAATGTTAATGTTCGCAAGGAAGCCTTTGTTGGTTTTGATAACTTTAGATAAGATGTAGAATCTGTTTGTCACTTCAAAATAGTAAACACACAAAAAAAGAACTATGTTTTTGTTTTTTGTTTTTTTTGTGTTTTCAATGAATGTAGTCTAACAATGCAACTATATGAATGCCTAATTTAACAAAGGGGTTAGTAAAGCAGATAACAAAGACAAGGTAACAAGAAGTTTAAACAAATAACATGAAAGTAAAATCCTAACAGACATAAGCTACAAAAACAACACATCTGCAAGTTAAGCCTTCAAAGAAATCGGTGGGTAACTAATGAAAATAGGAGTAGCACTTCCTCAATTCCACTGATGCAATCATCGATGGGGAATTCAGTAACTCTGTGATGTTTCACTTTTCATCAAATTGCAAGGCCACAAAAAGTGCACTAATGCGAGACAAAAAGCTATGAAGGAACAAAATGGTTGATCTCTTCTCGAACTAGATATGTCAGTAGAATTTGTAAATACCTTAGCAAACACCAGAATTAAAAGATCACACAACCATAAATAACACAATAAACCTTTAGCTCAATTACATTCCATGAACATACATCCACAAAATATGACACAATTAGGCAAGAATCACTAGACGCCAAATGCGAGCACCAAAAACATATATTGTTGCAAAATAACAATGGACCTGATTACATATTACAATCCAGTATTTATAAGAAATCTTCTCCTCGATTTGTGTTGAGAGTGAGAGATATATTTACACAATCATATGCTTTAAACTAATAAAATAAATCTATTTATGTACAAACTATCTATCCAACTAGTGCTAAGTGGGACTCCATCCATTAATTGGATGCATGAGCCTTTACATGTCATAAAACAAAGAAAACATGAGAAAATAAGAAGAAGAAACCCTTTCGTTGATGTAGGAGTCTCTGGAAGTGTCAAAAGTAGAAGCTTCATCTTTACTAGGCGTCTGTCAGAGTTAAACTACTGTCAGAATGCGTTTCTGATGCATGGAAAGCTCTAATTTTGGGACTTGCAGTTAATTGTTGACGCACCTCTAACTTATTCTAAATCTTATAAAACACTTTTCAAAAAGTGCACTAGCACACCTAGTGCACCTATGCACCTTAGAGGTAAAAAATGCAAAATTTCACCAAGTGTCAAAATTGAAATTCTGGCTTCTAGGTTTTGTTCCCCTTTATACCAGAGCTATGTTTGGGTATTTTCCCTTGAATTTCTCTATTATCTCACTGACCTAAGCTACATTTGGTAAATCTAAGGCATTATATTTATCCTCTACTTTCTGCCTATAGTTATCTACTTCTATACAGGTTTCAACAAAATCCCCAAGTTTTCTATCAAGCTCCAACAAAGCTTCTTCCATTCTAAATGGCTACCAAATATCCTCATCATTAAAAACATCATCAAAAGTATTCTGAAATTTCTCAACTACTACCTCTATAGGTATTAGCTTTTCCTATGCATCATCCTCAAAAAAGTCCAGACATGCATCACTATAATGTCTCTTAGCTTCCAAAATTTGCTCTTGGACTTGGTCCTTGAGCCTGTGAATCTTTGCATGTAATGACTCCACTACTTTATTTCCATTTGCAATCTTCTCAATCCAATCATCTATTAAATCTAGTTCCTCCAGTGTATATAGATCCACGAGCATCTGATACCTCTGGCCTTTGATTGCCCATAATGCCTGCAAGTCTTTTCCCCAGGTATCCACTTCATCCATCAAACCAAAATCTTGATTCAAAATTACCACTAACTTATTTGCATTCTCCTGCATGACATGTAACAAGTTTAAATTCCCTTCAATGATTAATACACCTTTTTCTCAAAACTTTCCTGCCATTGCTGACAAGCATTCATCAATGGGTCTAATTGAACTGCTCCCCTATCCCTTCTCTGAATTACAACATTTAGAGTTTCTTCGAGGTTAGTGAGATCCAAGGGGCCAATAACTTTTCTCAAATATCCCTTTAGGATTTCATTCAAATGCTGAAGTGTTATCAATTCTGCCCCATCTTGTTCTAGGCTCCTAAAAAATTCCTTCATCCCTATTGTAACCATCATCTTCCTGGATCTAATAATCCCTAGGGGTCAATTCTTCAACATTTGATTGTGGAGGAGGAAGAGCTACATGAGCAAAAAGGTCCTAATTCTGAGCACTCATAACAATGGCCAATGCTTGCGCATCCTCTGGCGGTGAATTAAGCTTCCTCAGAACTTCTATCAATTCCATTCTATCCTCTTCTTCAATGGTGAACTGTTGCTTCTTGTTCCTGATTACTTCTTTTCTGAGCCACCTTGGAACATGTTGTATTGGGGACTTACCTTTAGAGGATGAAGGAGTTTCCTCAGCTATACTCTTCCCCTTATCACTCCTTTCTGTAGTCTTCTCCCTTTGTGAGAGGTTTGTGATGGCATTCTCTATATCTGTGGAGCCCACAGTTCTCACCTTTGTGTCCTAGGAAGTTTGTTGAGGTTGTTCACCTATCTATCCCTCTTCTGACACTTCATTGGTGGATACTTGTTGTGGCTCTTCTTCATGTTCTACCTAGACCTATTTAACTTATGTTCCTGGAGGAAGAGGGGTAGTCGATCCCTTATCTACATAAAATGTGACTTGTAACTGGAATTTGGAAACTATCTCAGGTCCTTGTGATTTGAGGGGCATCTAATTCCAGTCCTTCTATTGAGGTTGATTGGTTGGTGTGTCTCTAATCTTGTCCTCGACCAACTCAGTATTCATGGCCATAAAGTTAAAATCTAACATTTGGAAGAAATTAGTACCCTCCACATCTTGCTCATCTACCATTGTTGCATTTCATCCTCTGGTGTACTGGTCTGCATGGGTTCATCAGGGATAAATGGCAATGTGATCATGGAACTTCTCCTTCATTCCTGCTCTATGGATCTGGCTAGGCAAGTCCTCTAACTTAAAGGTAGATCATCCTCTTCATCTGCCTCTTCTACAATGGGTTCAAGGATAGATGGAAAAAGAATCACTTTCCTGATCACCTTTTGTCTCCTCTTCACTAGAGCCTTAATTTTTCTTCTTTTAGGCACTGAGGGGAAGGCTTGTTCTTCCTGTCAAGGTAGGGAAACCTCTTGTACTTTTGTTTTTGTTTGGCCTTGTGCAACTGGCAACACTTGAGGATCACCTTAGGCTTGTGTGGCTTCTACATTTTCCATCCTTTGTATGTTTTCTTCTCCTTGTTATGGAGGTGCCAAAATTTCTCCCTCTTCTGATTCAGCTCATTTCGGAGAATTCCTCTTTCTCTTGCCCTCACCCTTCCCCTTTTGAGCTTGATAATAACCGACCGACCTATCAATTTGGTGCATTGTTTATGGCCTTACTAGTGACTGAGCTATAAACATAGGGATGGTGACCTTTTTCTCTCTCCCTTTGGCTGGACGGGCTTGTGCATGGAAGATCATAGTCCAAGGAATTGGATCAAGTTTGAATGGTTTCTTGATCCAATCTTGCATCAATTTGATGACGTGCCTCGCCCTATGGTTGATGTTTGAGTTTTCTTCCCTGTCAACCTCGAAATTCATAATAGGTCATTCACCAATTTTATCCCTGTTAAAAAAAGGATCAAGCAACTGCTCTGTGTCTTGTTGCACGATGCTAAATGATAGGAATCCTTTCAACTAATCTCTTAAAAAGTTAATCCGATGATCAACTCTAAGGTTCTGGGTGATCTTCCAATCTTACTAGAATCCACTCAGTTGAAGATAAATATGAATGTTCACAAGGAGTCTTTTGCTAGTTCTAATAACTTCAGATAAGATGTAGAATATGTTTGCCACTTCAAAATAGTAAACACACAAAAAAAGAACTATGTTTTTGTATTTTTTGTTTTTTCAATGAATGCAGTCTAACAATGTGACTGTATGAATGCCTAATTTAACCAAGGGGTTAGTAAAGAAAATAACAAAGATAAGGTAACAAGAAGTTTTAAAAAAAACATGAAAGTAAAATCCTAACGAACATAAGCTACTGAAATGACACATCTGCGAGTTAAGCCTTCAAAGAAATCAGTGGGTAACCAATGAAAATAGGAGTAGCACTTCCTCAATTCCATTGATGCAAAATCGTTGATGGGGAATTAAATAACTATATAATGTTTCACTTTCCATCAAATTGCAAGGCCACAGAAAGTGCACTCATGTGAGACAAAAAGCTATGAAGAAACAAAATGGGTGATCTCTTCTCAAACTGGATATGTCAGCAAAATTTGTAAATACCATAGCAAACACCATAATTAAAAGATCGCACAACAAAAAATAACGCAATAAACCTTTAGCTCAATTAAATTCCATGAACATGCAAGCACAAAATATAACACACTTAGGCAAGAATCACTAGACTCCAAATGCGAGCACCAAAAGCATCTTTTATTGCAAAATAATAAAAACCTTGATTACATATTACAATCCAGTATTTATAAGAAATCTTCTCCTCAGTTTGTGTTGAGAGTGAGAGATATCTTTATGCAATCAAATGCTTTAATCTAATAAAAAAAATCTATTTATGTACAAACTATCTATCTAACTAGTGCTAAGTAGGACTCCATCCATTAATTGGATGCATGAGCCCTTACATGTCATAAAACAAATAAAACATGAGAAAATAAGAAGAAGAAAGCCTTTAGTTGATGTAGGAGTCTCGGAAAGTGTCAAAAATAGAAGCTTCATCTTTACTAAGTGTTTGTCAGAGTTAAACTACTATTAGAATGTGTTTTTGATGCATGGAAAGCTCTAATTTCGGAACTAGCAGTTAAATGTTGGCGCACCTCTAACTTCTTAAAAATCTTTCAAAACACTTTTGAAAAAGTGCACCAGCGTACCTCAAAGGTAAAAACTGCAAAATTTCACCAAGTGTCAAAATTGAAATTCTGGCTTCTAGGTTTTGTTCCTCATTATACCAGAGCTATGTCTGGGTATTTGCCCTTGAATTTATCTATTATCTTAGTGACTCAAGCCACATCTGATAAATCTAAGGCATTATATTTATCCTTTACTTTCTGCCTGTAGTTATCTACTTCTATACAAGTTTTTCCAAAATCCCCATGTTTTGTATCAAGCTCTAACAAAGCTTCTTCCATTCTAAATGCCTACCAGATATCCTCATCATTAGAAACTTCATAAAAAAATTTCCAAAATTTCTCAACCACTACCTCTACAGGTATTAGCTTTTCCTATGCATCAACCTCAAAAATGTCCAAACATGCATCACTATAATGTCTCTCAGCTTCCAAAATTCGCTCTTGGGCTTGGTCCTTGAGCCTATGAATCTCCGCATGTAATGACTCCATTACTTTATTGCCATATGCAATCTTCTCAATCCAATCATCTATTAAATCTAGTTCCTTCGCTGTGTATACATCCATGAGCATCCAATACCTTTAGCCTTTGATTTCCCATAATGCTTGTAAGTCTTTTCCCCAAGTATGCACTTCATCCATTAAACCTAAATCTTGATTCAAAATTGCCACTAATTTATTGGCATTCTCCTGCATGACATGTAACAATTTTAAATTCCCTTGAATGATTAATACACCTTTTTGCTCAAAAATTACCTGTCATTGTTGACGGGCATTCAAAAACGGGTCCAACTAAACTGCTCCCCTATCCCTTCTCGGAATTGCCATATTTAGAGTTTCTTCGAGGTTAGCGAGATCCAAGGGGCCAACAACTTTGCTCAAATATCCCTTTAGGATTTCATTCTGACGTCGAAGTGTTATCAACTCTGCCCCATCCTATTTTAGGCTCCTAAAAACTTCCTTCATCCATGTCATAACCATCAGCTTTGCAGTTTCCAAGGTTGGCTTTCTGAGCATAACTTCCCAGATTTGATAATCCCTACGAGTCAATTCTTCAACATTTGATTGCAAAGGAGGAAGAGCTACATGAGCAAAAAGGTCTTGATTCTGATCACTCATAACAATGGCCAATGCTTGCACATCCTTTGGCAGTGAATCAGGCTTCCTCATAACTTCTATCAATTCCATTCTATCCTCCTCTTCAATGGTGAATTGTTGCTTCTTGTTCCTGATTATTTCTTTTTTGAGCCACCTTGGAACATGTTGTACTGGGGACTTACCTTTAGAGGATGAAGGGCTTTCCTTAGCTATACTCTTCTCCTTATCACTCCTTTCTGGAGTCTTCTCCCTTTGTGAGAGGTTTGCACTAGCATTCTTTGTATTTGTGGAGCCCACAGTTCTCACTTATGCGTCCTAGGAAGTTTGTTGAGGTTGTTCACCTATCTATCCATCTTCTAACACTTCATTGGTGGATACTTGTTGTGGCTCTTCTTCATGTTCTGCTTGGACCTGTTCAACTTCTATACTTGGAGGAAGAGGGGTAGTCGATCCCTTATCTACAGAAAATGTGGCTTGTAACTGGGATTCTGAAACTATCTTAGGTCCTTGTGATTCAAGAGGCATCTGATTCCAATCCTCTTGTTGAGGTTGATTGGTTGTTGTGTCTCTAATCTTGTCCTCAACCAACTCAGTACCCATAGGTATAAAGTCAAAATCTAACATCTGAAAGACATCAGTACACTCCACATCGTGCTCATCTATCCATTATTGCATTTCATCCTCTGATTTAGTGGTTTGCATGGGTTCATCAAGGATAAATGAAAGTGTGATCATGGAACTTCTCCTTCATTCCTGGTTTATGGCTCTGGCTAGCCGAGTCCTCTAACTTAAAGGTAGATCATCCTCTTCATCCTCATCACCTTCTTCTTCCACCTCTTCCAGAATGGGTTCGGGGATAGATGGAAAAGAAATCACTTTCTTGATCACCTTTTGTGTCCTCTTCACCAGAACCTTAATTTTTCTTCTTTTAGGTGTTGAGGGGGAGGCTTGTTCTACCTATTGAGGTAGGAAAACCTCTTGTACTTCTATTTCTATTTGGCCTTGTGCAACTGGCAGCACTTGAGGATCACCTTAGGCTTGTGTGGCTTCTACATTTTCCATCCTTTGTATGCTTTCTTCTCCTTGTTGTGGAGGTTCCAGAATTTCTCCCTCTTCTGATTAAGCTCATTGCAAAGAATTCCTCTTTCTCTTGCCCTCACCCTTCCCCTTTTGAGCTCGATAATAACCAACCAGCCTATCAAGTTGGTGCACCATTTCTGGCCTCACTGGTGACTAAACTATAAATGTAGGAATGGTGACCTTTTTTCGTCTCCCTTTGGCTAGACGAGCTTGTGCATGGAAGATCACAGTATGAGGAATTGGATCAAGTTTGAATGGGTTCTTGATCCAATCCTACGTTAATTTGATGATGTGCCTCACCCTATGGTTGATGTTCGAGTTTTCTTCCCTGTCAACCTCGACATTCATAATAGGTCATTCACTAGTCTTATCCCTGTTAAACAAAGGATCAAGCAACTCCTCTATGTCTTGTTGCATGATGCTAAATGACAGGAATCCTTTCGAACTCCTCTCTTGAAAAGTAAATTCGAGGATCAACTCCAAGGTTTCGGGTGATCTTGCAATCTTACTAGAATCCACTCAGTTGAACATAAATGTAAATGTTCACAAGGAGGCCTTTTCAGGTTCTAATAACTTCAAATAAGATGTAGAATTTGTTTGCCGCTTCAAAATAGTAAGCACACAAAAAAAGAACTATGTTTTTCTATTTTTTTTGTTTTTTCAATGAATGCAGTCTGATAATGCAACTATATGAATGCCTAATTTAACCAAGGGGTTAGTAAAGCAAATTAAAAAGATAAGGTAACAAGAAGTTTAAAAAAATAACATGAAAGTAAAATCCTAATGGACATAAGCTACAAAAACAATGCATCTTCAAGTTAAGCCTTCGAAGAAATCAGTGGGTAACCAATGAAAATAGGAGCAGTGCTTCCTCAATTCCACTAATGCAATCATACATGGGGAATTTAGTAACTGTGTGATGTTTCACTTTTCATCAAATCACAAGGCCATGAAAAGTGCACTCATGTGAGACAAAAAGCTATGAAGGAACAAAATGGGTGATCTCTTCTCGAACTAGATACATCAATGGAATTTTTAAATACCATAGCAAACACCAAAATTAAAAGATCGCACAACCAAAAATAATGCAATAAACCTTTAGCTCAATTACATTCCATGAACATACATCCACAAAATATAACACACTCAGACAAGAATCAGTAGACGCCAAATGCAAGGACCAAAAACATATATTATTGCAAGATAATAGTAGCACTGATTACATATTACAATCCAGTATTTATAAGAAATCTTCTCCTCAATTCGTGTTGAGAGTGAGAGATATCTTTACACAATCATATGCTTTAAACTAATAAAATAAATCTATTTATGTACAAACTATCTATCTAACTAGTGCTAAGTAGGACTCCATCCATTAATTGGATGCATGAGCCTTTACATGTCATAAAACAAAGAAAACATGAGAAAATAAGAAGAAGAAAGCCTTTAGTTGATGTAGGAGTCTCTGGAAGTGTCAAAAATAGAAGCTTCATCTTTGCTAGGCATTTGTCAGAGTTAAACTACTATCAGAATGTGTTTTTGATGCATGGAAAGCTCTAAATTTGGAACTGGCAGTTAACTTTCAATGCATCTCTAACTTCTCCAAAATCTTCCAAAACACTTCTTAAAAAGCACACTAGCACACCTTAGAGGTAAAAAATGCAAAATTTCACCAAGTATCGAAATTAAAATTTTGGCTTCTAGGTTTTGTTCCCCATTATACTAGAGCTATGTCTGGGTATTTTCCCTTGAATTTATCTATTATCTTAGTGACCTGAACCACATCCGATAAATCTAAGACATTATATTTATCCTTTAATTTATGCCTATAGTTATCTACTTCTATACAGGTTTTTGCAAAATCCCCAAGTTTTGTATCAAGCTCTAACAAAGCTTCTTCTATTTTGAATGCCTGCTAGATATCCTAATCATTAGAAACTTCATCAAAAGTTTTCCAAAATTTATCAACCACTACCTCTATAGGTATTAGCTTTTCCTATACATCATCCTCAAAAATGTCCAGAAATGCATCACTACAATGTCTCCCAACTTCCAAATTTTGCTCTTGGGCTTCATCCTTGAGCTTATGAATCTCTGCGTGTAATGACTCCATTACTTTATTGCCATTTGCAATCTTCTCGATCCAATCATCTATTAAATCTAGTTCCTCCACTATATATACATCCTTGAGCATCCGATACCTTTGGCCTTTGATTGCCCATAATGCCTATAAGTCTTTTCCCTAGGTATGTACTTCATCCATTAAACCAAAATCTTGATTCAAAATTTCCAGTTACTTATTTGCATTCTCTTGCATGAGATGTAACAACTTTATATTCCCTTCAATGATTAATACACCTTTTTTGTCAAAACTTTCCCACCATTGCTAACAGGCATTCAAAAATGTGTCCAATTGAACTGCTCCCCTATCCCTTCTCTAAATTGTGACATTTAGAGTTTCTTCGAGGTTAGCAAGATCCAAGGGACCAACAACTTCGCTCAAATATCCCTTTAGGATTTCATTATGACCTCGAAGTGTTATCAATTCTACCCCATCCTGTTTTAGGCTCCTAAAAGCTTCCTTCATCCCTGTTGTAACCATCAGCTTTGTAGTTTCCAAGGTTGGCTTTCCATGCATAACTTCCCAAATCTGATAATCCGTAGGAGTCAATTCTTCAACATTTGATTGCAGAGGAGGAAGAGCTACATGAGCAAAAAGGTCATGATTGTGATCACTCATAATAATGGGCAATGCATGTGCATCCTTTGGCAGTGAATTAGGTTTCCTTATAACTTCCATCAATTCCATTCTATACTCCTCTTTAGTGGTGAACGGTTGCTTCTTGTTCATGATTGCTTATTTTTCTGAGCCACCTTGGAACATGTTGTACTGGGGACATACTGTTAGAGGGTGAAGAAGTTTCCTCAGCTATACTCTTCCCCTTATCACTCCTTTCTCTAGTCTTCTCCCTTTGTGAGAGATTTGTGTTGGCATTCTCTGTATTTGTGGAGCCCACAATTCTCACCTCTGTGTCCTAGGAAGTTTGTTGAGGTTGTTCACCTATATGTCCCTCTTCTAACACTTCATTGGTGGATACTTGTTGTGGCTCTTGTTCATGTCCTACTTGGACCTGTTCAACTTCTATACCTAGAGGAAGAGGGGTAACCAATCCCTTATCTACAAAAAATGTGACTTGCAACTGGGATTCTAAAACTATCTTAGGTCCTTGTGATTCGGGGGGCATCTGATTCCAATCCTCCTATTGAGGTTGATTGGTTGGTGTGTCTCTAATCTTGTCCTCGATCAATTCAGTACCCACAGGCATAAAGTTCAAAATTTAACATCTGAAAGACATCAATACCCTCCACATCTTCCTCATCTATCCATTGTTGCATTTAATCATTTGATGTAGTGGTCTCCATGGGTTCATTAGGGATAAATGGCAGTGTGATCATGGAACTTCTCCTTCGTTCCTACTCTATAGCTTGGGCTAGCTGAGTCCTCTAACTTAAAGGTACATCATCCTCTTCATCCTCATCACCCTCTTCTTCCGCCTCTTCCAAAATGGGTTCAGGGAAAGATGGAAAAGGAATCACTTTCTTGATCACCTTTTGTCTCCTCTTCACTAGAGTCTTAATTTTTCTTCTTTTAAGTGCTGAGGGGAAGGCTTTTTCTACTTATCGAGGTGAGGAAACCTCTTGTACTTATGTTTTTGTTTGGCCTTATGCAACTGGCAGAACTTGAGGATCACCTTGGGCTTGTGTGAATTCTACATTTTTCGTCCTTTCTATGTTTTCTTCTCCTTGTTGTGGAGGTTTTCCAGAATTTCTCCCTCTTCTGATTCAACTCATTGCAGAGAATTCCTATTTCTATTACCCTCACCCTTCCCCTTTTGAGCTCGATAATAACCAACTGGCCTATCAAGTTGGTGCACCATTTCTGGTCTTACTGGTGACTGAGGTATAAATGTAGGGATGATGACCTTTTTCCCTCTCCCTTTGGTTGGACAGGCTTGTGCATGGAAGATTATAGTCTGTGGAATTGGATCAAGTTTGAATGCTTTCTTGATCCAATCCTGCATCAATTTGATGACATGCCTTGCCCTATGGTTGATGTTTGAGTTTTCTTCCCTATCAACCTCGACATTCATAATAGGTCATTCACCAATCTTATCCCTATTAAACAAAGGATCAAGCAACTCCTCCGTGTCTTGTTGCACAATCTTCAATAGAATCTTTATCTTCAAGGCCTTCTCATACAAAGTCATCCTACAATAATCCCTTATACAGACATCGTAGTCATTTGTTGCATTCATCCAATGATCTTTAATAGCTTCTTCATGTTGAAATGTTTTGCTTGCCAAGTACTGCACTCTCCCAATATTGTCAAAATATGGCCGCAAAAAATTATACTCTTCCAAGGGATATTGATCCCATTTACCTTCGAAAGAGGGGATATCTTGCCTATGGTCTACTTGGAAAGGTCCTATAGCCATAGGCCAGGTCCAACATGTTTTATGTTGTTTTCTAACTCTTTCATATGTAGACAAGAGTTGTTGGGAGATCTCCAGGAGAATAAGCCTATCGTTGGGATACATAGGGAGCTTCTTAGGGTTGAGAGTTGTTCTTGCTACCCTTAGATATGTAAATATAGAGAATTGGATATAATATGCTCTGACTAGGGATATATGTGTAGATGCCTACTTTGATATTCTTTTTGCATAATCTCCTTCTATAAACCAAATTATGGCAAATATGAAAGCATCATTCACAATTCTATATTCTTTGCTTTGCTTTGCTTTGAAATCCTTTTCTTCACCAATTGAGGTTATACAATATATGGCCATGCATTGGCATCCTGCATACTACCCCTCTTGTAGAGCCCTAGATAATATGTGGCTCTTGTAGCTAATAAGTACACCAAGTATGATGTCATGTGTAATTTCCTATTGTTCTTTGCTGCCACCAACTATTCACCTAAATTCTGACTGAGAGTAGAAGCCCAATCCAACGGCATCTCTGCTCTCTTTATCATTACAATAAAATGCACCATGAAAATGTTCAAGTGTTTGGCAACTGGCAAACTAATAAACCTACTCAAGAGAATAATTGAATATCCAATATCCTCTTTCATGTATCCTTTTCTCATGTCCACTTTGCCAGTTTTCTTTCCCGGAGGAGTCTTCCCTATAAGGTAAGAACACTAGATTATTTAAGAAGCCTCGTCAATATGTTCTTGATACCAGCTTTCTACTTGCTCATAGGTTAGCCTAATGAATTGGTCTACCCGTGGGAGATGGAACACCTTTTCAATGTTCTTGGGTCAGGGATCAAGAATGATCTCTCCTGTTATGCTCTCGACAACCCTCTCTTTAGGAACAAAATGTTATGCAAGTGTCACGATCAACTTTGAAGACTACATTGACACTAGGTGTAATGCTGCATTGACGAGCCCTGATCACATTAGTGCGGAGATCATTTGGGACCTCTCAATCAGTTTGTTGCATATCTTTAAGAACTCTCCCAAATTCATGTGACCCAAATCTGTATCTCAAATTTCCGAGTTGCCATCTTGAAAGTGTGATTTTGTTGGAACGCCCTAGAATTTGAACACTACTAGTTTTTGTGCCATTTTCTCGTCGAGGGAGGATGAAGAAGATGCCATTGTATTTGCAAAAGTATGCCCATTAGTCTAGAATTGGAGAAAAAATGAATTAATGATGCCCTAGAGCTGACTCGCATAAAACCCCTAAAACCTAATTACTTAGAAAATCATTAAAACCCTAAATTTACTCTTATAATGATAAAAAGGTGCAACAACACACCTCAGAGGTGTGTTTGCTGCACATTTTTTATAGAAAACTTCAAAAGGTAGGGTGCACATCAATGACCTTTTCATCACTGCAAAATATTTTGTTAAGTTTTAGTGGGTGCACAACAACACACCTAATTAGGTGTGCTACTACACATCCTAATTAGTTAATTGTTAAGTTTTTTAAAGGTTTTTTCTTGTTTTAAAAGTTGAAATTGGGTGCGCATCAACACACCAAGGTAGGTGCACTGATGCGCACCCAATTTAAGGTAAGGTTTAACTTTGTCTTGCTTTATTTTCAAATTTCTTGATGTGAAATGGTGTGCATTAGTGCACCCAGGGAGGTGCGCTGCTACGTACCATAATTGTTTTTAACTTGTGTGTTTTTTTGCAGGGGAAGGTGACGGTGGTGTGGACCTTGGAAATGCGGAGCTGCAGCTGGGAGAAGTTTAGAGAGAAAAGTGAAAGCAAAGTGAGGACACAAAAGGGGGGTGGGGGTTTATATAAACCTCACCCACCTTTAGTGCTGCACAACTGCATGACTGCACAACTGCACATCACCAAAGGTGATCTGTCCCCATTATTGGTGCACTAGCACACTAGATTAGGTGTGTTGGTGCACCTTTTAAATTTTGCAAGAAAGTTATTTGACTTTCTTGTGAGAATTCTAATTTTTTTGAAAAATGGGCTTTCCAGTTGGGACTCGGATGCGAACTAGGAGACTAGATAAAACCTCAAAAGGACTCAAACCCCAGACTAAGTAAGACCTCACAATTGGCAGAGAAGTCATTGTTGAGATTCATGAATTTTTGAGACATTATAATTTGTCATCTGCTCCTTATAGAATATACGACGCTAAGAATGTAGTCAAGATTGCTTTGAAAGAAATAAGAAACTATACTCTCCCAAACAACAAAGAGTTTCCCCAAGAATACATAATTAGAAATAATTTGATTGAAAGTGATGTAGAAGAGAGGTTAAGAAAATATGAGGACGTTCAAAGGCTAGAGAAGGAATTGAAGAAGAGTGACCTTGATTTCAAGGGCTTTTCCTTCAAAGTTTCCTATCCTTTCATATTAGAGAAACTCTTAGAGAACTATTATCAAATAATGTCTCATATGCTACAGGACCCTATAGGGGAAGAAGATAGAGTAAGCCCAGACTCTGTTGAGCCAAATGTAGGTATGGAAGAGATAGATGATCAACTTGAGACATCTACTTGGGTAGGGAAAGGAAACAAATGACACAAGATTGTTCGTATGCTTGAGAAAATTAAGGAGATGACATTGCAACTAATGCCTGGCAAAAGCCAATATTTTGCTAATATGAGGCAAAATTTATTGCAAGAAAGGGTTAAGACAGCTGAAAGTTCCTTGACAGACTTGCAATTGACTATTGCAAGATTGGATGATAGGATCATTGAGGCAGAGAAATTATTAGAAGATGATGAATTCATCAAATCATAAGAATTTAAAAGTTTCTTGTATAAGGTTAAGCAAAGTGAATTGACATTGACATTGAAGCCAAGGGAGTCAGAGGAAAAAACTAAAGAACTTATTGAAAAACTACTGGCATATGACCTTGATAGTGAAACAATGATAGTGAATGAGGTAAGAGACCTCATGCAAAGTAGTGGGATGCTACTAATGCCTAGTACTTGGGAACAACATTTGTGCTACACCAAATTAGAAGACAAGAAAATTCATTTTCATATGAAGCATTTGGTGTACAGGGTCTACAAAGAGGCTTTGGTTTCAGTATTAATACTAAGACGTTAGTCGTGTGGAGCATTGCTCTTGAATCATATAAGCCCAGATTGATGGATGTACAAGATATAGCTCAGGGCAGTGCAATAATATGGACATTGGACTCAACTACTGGTAGCGAGATCTCAAATACTTTGAAGCATTTCTCTTTTATGAATGAGGTCAAGGTTGATTAGATTGAGAACCGAATTGCTCAAACATTTAGAGAATACATAGACACCATGAAGCTATATGAAGAAGAGCTCAAGAAAAGCTATGTGTTAGAATAGAGGATGCAGGAACTAGAAAATAAAATACAAGAACTAGAAAATGAGGTTGTTTCTTTGAAGGAGCAACTCAAGGCTCAAGAAAAGAATAGATTTGAAGTGAGGGTTGAGGAACCTAAAAAGACTGATGAATTAATTGCACCTATGCCTGAAGAAAGGTTAGTTGAGATTGAACAAACAATTTTAATGATGGAGATTGAAGCTCAAAGTCAAATAAACCAACTGAAAGTGGATGTACAGAAAGGAATGCCATCTTACAAATTGGAGGTATTAAAAAATATATCCCAACAAGCCCACAATGTTTTCATTTCCTTATAAAGTGTAGAACATGTGTGCAATGAAGCTCTGACATGGCTTTCTCCTATTTTTAATCAATGGGGCCCATGCATTCAATTCTTTCATAGGTTAGTTATTTTGATGGCCAAGAAACCATAATTGCTTGATAAGATTTTCATAGTAAAGGAGGCTTTAGAGATGGTGAGAGAATTGATTGGTTTATTTACAAGTAAGTTATAGATAATCCAAGGGAAGATGAAGATAATGAATGAGGTTATTGATATAAATTTTTTCCTTCCGTCATTGATGAAGTAAATAAGTTGAAAGACTGGCAAGAATGGTTGACATCCTTTGATCACATTTTGACTTTAGAGAAAGTTACAACACTTTTTTATGGGGATGTTGATGAGGACTCATTTTATGATATGATTAATACCATATTCAAAGTGAAAGTTGATACAAACAAGTTTGTTACAAAATCAAAGGCCAGGTGGAGCAAATTTGTTAATGATTTGGAAACAGTTAGAGGCACTAAAATGCCAACCAAGAGAGAGATTTATGTGTGGGAAGCGATTGGTGAGATCAAGGCTTTACCCACAAGAAGTAGTTAGAGGATAGTTGATGAGGACAAATGAAAGACAAAATAGAGGAAGGACAGGAATCATATCAAGGTATCTTACCTTTTCATTAACTTGCTAGGGATACACCTGCACTACAAACAAAGGTTGTACTTAAATATGAAGATGCTAGTTGTCAAAATTTGAGCTACTTATCAAATTAGTTTATTATTGGCTATTATAAAATTGTCATTAAATTGTAACTACAAGGAGTTTCAAGACCAAATCTGTTGTAGGGGATTTGTGAGATAATGTATTATTCATGAATTGTCAAATCCTTAGGTTGACCCACCTTGGTTTAACATAACCAGAAGAGTAGACAACTTCATTACTTTATTAGTTGGTCTAGACTCAAATAAGATGTACCAAGTATGAGAAGTAGCTAACCCCTAGGTATCATCTTATTTATTATTTTTACAATATTGCTAAATTTGTTAAATCAGAAACCAACAACATCCTTGACCATATCTTCCATAAAACAAGATTGAACATTAATGCATTTTATCCTCGCGTGAAAATTTATGTTCTTAGATAAGTAGATCACACTCTACTATCAAAATAAAATGTCATTTCTCCTTATTTTATTCCAAAAACTAAACATAGTCTCCTAAGCCAAATGAAGTCTTTACAATCATGAGTAGTTTCCATGTACTCAACTTTAGCAACTTGGATAGAGAAACCAAAACCTATCACTTTCTTATCCAACTAATTGTGCAAAACAAATATTGTAAATATATAAGCAATGGTGGATTGAATATCATCGATATCACTTGCCCAATTTGAACCCACATAACTATGAATATTGAAAAATCTTATTTCCGACAATATTACAATGATAGCATAGAGGATAATATGATGTACCCTTCAAATATCTAAAGAATAGTTTAATAGTATTACAATGAAATCTAATAGGAAAGAAACGTCACTTCTTGAGAAATGTCTTGTCTAGCATAGATCATACTATACATTAAACTTTTAAGTGCTCTTTGGAAAGGTTATCCACTCATTTATTTCATCTTTAATGGGGGTGTAGGACAATAAAAGATAAACAAATTTATTCCAATTATAAAAGGAACACATAATCTTCTATAATCATGCATGTTGAACCTTTGTAAAGCTAAGTTGACAAACTTACTCTAGCCTAGTCAAAAGCTTCTAGTTTACTCTATCTCTTTTAATTTTCACCCTAATAATGTGCTCATGTACACCGAGATCTTTCCTTTAAATTTTATAAGCAAACTAATCCTTCAATTTTTATGTCATGCATTTCCCTTTACCAATAAATAACATATCATCGACATATAATGCAATGTACAAGAATGATCACTATCAAATTTACAATAAACACAATGATCTTATTTAGAATGCTCAAATATCAAACTCAACAAATATGTATCAAATTTGTAGTACCACATCCTAGGACTCTTCTTGAGGCCATACAAAAAGAAACCAAGTTACTTTCATATTTTACCATGCAATGTTGTAGTTGTATCATGTAATATTCTCTTTTGTATCACTATAAGCAAATAATTTTCATATCAATTTGCTTGACCTTTAAATCACAAGTAGTAGGAATATAAAGAAAAGTCTAATGAATGTTATTTTTATGAGAAGTGAAAATATGTCACTGTAGTCAATACCACCAACCTGAGTGTAACCTTTTGGAACCAACCTTACTTTATACTTCTCATTGCCTTCGTCTAAACATATCTTTTTCTTGAGCACTTATTTGAGACCAATGGGCTTTTTTCCTTTAGTTAATGGAACATGATCTCATGTATCATTATTTTTCAAAGTTAGCATTTATTCATCCATAGTAGTTTTTCATGGTTCTACATTATTCATACATAATACCTCTTCTACATATCTAGGCTCATTGGACTAGTATTCCAAGAAACATTAAATCTCCAATCAAAAGGTGGATACTCCTCAGATAATTTTATGTTTCTTATATGTCTTTGAAAAAATTGAGGTAGAGGTTTCTCCCCTTCTCCAAAGATCCAATGCTAGATGGTCTCTTCTTTAATTCTCATTTGTCTAGGGGTCTCAAATCAACATTCTCAAGTGTAGAAGATACTTGAATCACATATTTCTTTTTATATTGTGATGTTTGTAATGTAGCGAGAGGAGGGCTAGTTTTTTTTAATAACACTTCTACCACATATCACCTTCTATTCAATAGGTCTCAAAATTTGCATCTTTGTACACCATAATTCTGTCTGTTATGATACATCAGTTCTCCAACTCTCTTTGATTCTCATTTGACACACACACATATACCTCATAACTAAAAACTCTGAGATATCTCAATGAATGCTCACAACTTGACCATGTCTTTGCAAGTGCTTTATCAACAAGAGTTGATGTAAGAGACCTGTTAATTAGGTAACAAGCAATGATAACAAATTTGATAATAAATATTTTTTCTAGAACAACACTAATCAACATACCCCTAGCCTTCTTTATCAATATCATATTCATCCTTCCTATTATGGATGATAAAAACTTATCCTTTGTATATGAAAATCACAATCTTTAGAAAATTTCTCAAAAATGTTAGATCAAACTTTACTACCATCATTAATCTTTGAACATTTTATTTTCTTTTTAATCTACAATTTAACTATTGCTTCCAATTCTTTAAATTGACTATAACATATATATTACTCTTAGGAAAATATACACATGTCCTTGTACTATAATAATCAACTATATATATATATATATATAACATATATATCATGAACACGTGAGTTTATAATAGAAAAAGGAGAATAAAGCATGAAAGGCTAGAGAAGCTACATATATAGAACATGTACTAGAACTCATAACCTATAGAACTAAAATATAACCTAAGTCTTGATTCCTAGTGGGCTCTTTGCGAGCCATTCAACTTCACCAGCAGACCAAGGGCCCACTGACTCTTGGCTCTAAGCCGAAGAGGTTTTAGGCACGAGTGGGCCCGTACTGGGTTCCTAAATCATTTTAGTGGTGGCCTTCACTAGTTGGTAGCTCGCAAGCCTCGTGCCTCACTGGGTTGCCTCATAGGTCTGAACCCTCCATAAAAAAACCTAAGACAGAGAAGATTATACTATGTAGATGAAATACACATATTTTGAAGATCAAAGGAAAAAAAAATCTGAAAGGTTATGAGCATTTGAAGATCATAAACTAGAGCCAAAATATCCAAAAGTAACAATAAATTCAAGTTAAGCATCTAGCAATATTAAGGGATTTCTTGCCAAAGGCTAATCATGACAAGAATGATGATTCCCACCTCTATGACCATGTGAAGACCTGAGAAATATTTTGGAGGAGGAGCATAAGGAGCAATGTGTGAGTGTTGCATCAATTTGAAAAGAGCACTAACTTGAGTATAGATCCTCCTGGTTAAACCAACATCAACTGCATCTCTGTGATGACTTAGATTATGGGTAACATAACGAAAATCCCTAACATGAAGTACATGCTTGACAGTGTCAAAAATAACATCATATGGAGAACCTTCTAAGATAGAATATTTGGAAAAAATGTCCCCAATGAGACCATCATCGACCATATATTGTAGTGTAAACAAGAATACATATAAGTCATTATTAGAAAGAACCCTCACTCAAACTGCTTTGTGCACAAGATCATTCAACTCATCCTCAAATTGGAGAAAATCAAGAGCATTAGACAAGAAAATAGAAAGAAGTTGATATGGGTAAATCAACTTGCGAATCAATGGCCAAAGAACCTCATCCCCAATAACAAACCTAATGTTGGTTACATTCCTCACAATCCATATTAAACGTATGATTAAAAACTTCATAAATAACTTTACCTGTAATGACACATTGACCATGCAAGGGAAGAATGAGAACCTTTTAATTGTATGGCTTGTTTTCCATGATGTGTAGACTACAACGGTAGAAAACTCTAGATTTTTCCTTGTTTTCATGAACAAGCCCCATGGACACCATATATGACAGCCAAAAAAATAAAAAATGAATGTGAGAAAAAACTAATTATCAACTCACAATTATAAAGAGAGGTGGATGGACATCGATAATAAATAAGTGCCACATAGTGACATGTACTTTTTCTATCGGTAAGAGGTTGAAGCCAAGGTTAATTATTATTATTTGTTGTGATTAATGATTTCAATTTTTAGTTAAGCTTGAGTAGATTCTGTCATGCCCAAACTACGAGGGCAAAAACACACATTTTTTTAAAAAAAATTAATTATAATAAAAATGCTCTAAGTTCGATATGGTTGTGATCACAGTTAAAGTAAAGGTTCTCTACATTCATCTTAAGTTCATAAACTTGTGGAGGAATCAATCGCTACACTTGAACTCAATGGTTATTAGCTTGATATCGATCTTTGTTTTGTTATTTCATTTCTTATACAACTTGATAATTAGAACCATTGAATATCCATTTAAATGAATACGTGATTAATTAAATTGAATTATTAAATCAAGAACTAATTTAGACGAAAGTTACAACATGATTTTTACTTAAATCACTTTTTCCACTTTATTCAAATCACGAGTCTTAATTAGATCCATGAATACATTTTTTGTTTACATTTCTAATTGAATAAATTAAAAAAAAAAAATTCCCTCGAATATTAAAGCAAAACAATTTTAATCTTTCTTATGGGTCTCACGTAAATTTACCACTAATATTAATTTGTAACATTTAAACTAATAAATCAATCAATCCATTTTTTAAAAAATTACTTTAATAAAATTAATAAATCTAACATTTAACCTAACTAAAATTAACTCAATAATACATTTAAACTAGTAAAAAAAATCATATTAGTATAGAACTAAAGTTACACTAATTTAAATGATGATAGAACCTATAAATTAATATTAATTTAACATGATACTTAATTCATAACAAAACTAAACTTTTTATTATAATTCTAATAAAATCATAAATCAAATATCAAATTCAATTTTCACTAAATTAAAACTATATTTGCAACTAAACTACACACACACACACACACACACACACACACACACACACACACACAAACTAATTAAAATCTAAACTATATTACATTAAAAAAATAATTTAATACTAAACTAACTTAATTTACAACTAACTCTAAAACAAAAACTTTAAAATAACACAACAAACTAACCTAAACTAACACAATTTTAAGAACTTAGTTAAATTTAACACTAATAAACATAACATATTACTAACATAAACTAAACCTAAAATATCCTACACTAACCTAGGACTATCCTACTTTCTAACCACTCCTCACCACCTACACTCTACCCTACACTCCACCCTACACTCCACTCACCCAAAAGAGGGCTTGGGCGAATCCCCACATCCTTATGCAAACTGAGGGTCTGCAACACACAGCCCCAAGAAGACCTGGCCCAAGTACGTGGGACAACAAGTCCACATAACATAAACTCCCTTCCAAGGTGATTGGTGGAGGAGATGGGTTAAATAAAAGTAAAATTTTATACAATCCTTCACTCAAACCAAAACCAACATCCAAAAAAAAAAGACTTGGAAGGTGACGTCATCACATCATGATGACACTTGACTTTGGTTAAAAAGAAACTTTTTTTAAACATATCCAAAACTGACGCCCATCAAGGAGGAGTTAATGCCAAAGTTAAATAGGTAAGAAAACGATATTTAGTTTAGTTATAATTTTTTTTTTTGATATTTACTTTATTATTGTTTTTTTTCATTTTAAATATAACATTCAATAAAGCAAAAAGGATATTTAGGGAATCTTTTAGATTCTCTGTTGCCAAGAAGGTAACAATTCTTTTTCCCATACAAAAAACAAAGTATTTTTACTCTCTTGAAACTTTTTTTTTTGAGTCATAATTTTTCTAAGTATACATTTTCAAGCCACTATATTTTTTTTGACAAAAAGGGGTATTTTGTTGAATGGATTTAAAACATGGATTTAATAGTTGTGTCACAATAATACATGATTTATTTTATCTCCTAATAAGTACAAACTTGGATTGAAATATCACTCATAACCATTCTTCTTTCCTTAACATAATTTTCATTTTTAACATATAAGGAAACTTGAAAATTTTGCTTAATTAAACCATCATCATTTCATCCTATTTTTGATGTGCATCCATATAACTGAAAATTATGATTAAATCTCATGATAAGCAATATTACTCAATCACCATTTTATTGGCAAACCCGATTCAAAGGTTCAGCCGGGAAAGAACTAGGAAGAAAACCCGGCATCGTTGCCATTACAACAAGGTTTTGAAATGTAATTACATAGGATTCCAATCCCAAAATTACAACAATTTTAATTGAATTTCCTTCATGACCCTCATCGAGGGTTCCATATCAATTTTTGCAACACATTTCTAAGAATCGTGGAGGGAACAGAATCTGGTCAGGTGACAACAAGCATGACCAAAAGACAAATCAAACATGCATATTCATACTAGGTTTTCACAATAGGATTCACAATGAATCAAAACTAGGGAAAGGTGGATTTTTCCAACAGGAGATGTTAGACACAACACCAAACCAGGTGCCCAATCGGGGTTATAAATCAAGAACTTTCATTCTTCCATTCTTACATGCCAAAACTCATACGTGGTTTGTGCTGACAGGTAGGGGCCCATAACACCCTACCCTCTCTCCCTCTTCTCGTCCCAAGAAGAGACTCTACACTGTTGGAGTCCAACTAAAATGACCTTTTTCGAAATTGGCCACTTCTGCCCTCTCCAAGGGTGAGTAATACCAAAACACCCATACAAGTAAACTTCAAAATTCAAACATAAACATGAAAGAAAAGCATTCAAGAAACATGATTTTCAATCCTTCCCAACATACCCAACATACATACAAGCATCCAATCAACAACAAGTAGCATAAGCATGAACAAGCATGAAAATCTGAACAAGGGAGATGAGGAACTCCTACCTTCACAAAGAGGTAATGGCAAATGAACAATTTGAGTAGAGCTTTTCCCTTCCTTCCTCCAATCTTCTAAGTCTCCTCTCTAAAAGTAGAGATTGGGTAACCACCAAACTACTCCAAAAAGGGCCTCTAAATAAGTCTCAAACTCAACCACTAAAAAGGCAATAACTTCCCCCACCCACCTACAAATCTAGAAGTTTCTAACTCAACCCATACCAAGGTTAACCACTAAGTGGAGTTGAGGTGATGCAACTCATGGTATGAACTTGCAATTTTCGCACAAAGGCAAAAAGAGACTTTTTGAGTGATCTCAAAAGTCAATAAAAGGGGCTTGGGAGTTGGAAAAGACCCCCAACCCATACCCATACCCATTGGGTATAAATATTTCATGATTTAAAGCCTTAGGAATAGGTTTGGGACCAAACAAAAGCTAGGAAATAATTAGGTCCATCTAACAACTTAAAAAAAAAAAGATTAAGCACTAATCTAGATTAGGGGTGACTAAACTTGATTAAGAAACAAATTAGCAAAAAGACACTAACTTACTCTGACTTAGGTCCAAAAGTTACACAGCTAACCCTAACTAGCACGCTGAAGAACATAAACAATTCACGAGTTTCAAGCGACACTAAAAGAACATAGTTACAAACATTAACATTTACTGATCACAGAAAGATACATACATACATCTCACAATTAATTTAATTACGAATAACAAGGTTTCCACAATTAGCACATAGGGATCAATTATGTTCCTCCGTCAGGTTTCTTGGCTAAAATATCCTGCACACTCATTGCACACATTAGTAGCCCCGTAAAATCACATGTACAGATGTATATACGTATCAAAAATTCACATAAATTGAAACATACATCAATCAGGGTTTCTTTCATCCTACTTAATTCTTAACCATTTTAAAATCTCTTAAACCAAAATGTTAATCCTACCTTTTACTTAATTCATCAACATACATATACATAAAACATTAAATGATGAACATCAAATATCTGAAAATAACATCACACAACATGAAATAATATGATATGTTCAAAGCATCAGATAATGTCTCGACATCTCGAGTTGTGAGTATCAAAATGATAATGTAACAACTAAGGCTATGAAGGGTCAGGGTGAGGCCTCATAGATTCAAACCCAAGACCTCCCAATTAAGAGGCTCACAATTTACCGTTGTGTTGTAGGCCCTTGCCCACATAGTAGCATGTACTTGTTCCTATAGTTTTATAGTTGATTGTTGTATAGTATTAAATTTTCAAATAGATTTTTACTATAAATTTAGAATAAAATTTATTTATTTGTATAGAACTATTATAAAATTAAAATTAAACTCTAAATATAGATTTAAACAAAAGTTTACAATTGAGTTTATATATATATATTTAAATAGTAAAAAATGTAACATTTTTATATGCTTATTAATTGACTAAGTTGTAAGAAACTTATTATTGAGTTATTAATATAATAGATATAATATTTATTTTAAATAGATAGAATTTGAAGAACTTAGTAAAATGAATAAATATTCTATTATTTGAATATAGTAATCTCAAAAAAATTAGAATTTGATTAAGTAACTACTTAATAAAAAATATTTTGGGCCTAAAATTAGTAATTCAATTAAAATGCATTAAGATCTGAGCAAAAATAGTGCAATATGGAGTAATATTTTTACATTCTAAAAAATAAAATCAATAATAGAAACACTCACTTATATATAAATTAAAATGTTTACATAAATTACATATATCTATATCTACCTTTTTTGCAATTATATATAGGTAAAATTGTTATGTTAATTAATTAACAAGTTTAATTTTATTCATAAATGTATTGTTTAACTAAAATTATGATTACTAATTTATTTTTAACATTTACCAAAATTTTTGCTAAAAAGAATGAAATATGGAAGAACCCCTAAAAAAAGGGCTCTTATAATGCAAAACTATTTGAGCCAATCATGTAATTTGTATTTTATATAAAACTCATGAAAAATTAACAAAAAACTTAGAAATATTTCTGCGTAAAGAAATAGCGACAAATGATTGGTGGAAATTAATTCAAATCTCAAAGAGAGTAAATGCAATAGTACATTGCCTATGGCAAGTACAATAAGGGAGAATTTGCAGGACATCACAAAAAAACATACGAAAAGCCAAGGTGGGAGACATGTCATTAAGTTATGAGCTTAATAAAGAGTAGAAGATTATGCAAAACTATTGAAAATAGCAAGTGGTGAAAAACATGCAAATTTGAATTGCATACAAAATATAATGGAGAAAATGAAGTGATTGAAGTGATCAGGAAAGTGAGGAAAATGACAGTATACAAAAAGTTGGTATTAGTAATTATAGTTATTAGAAGTGGTAAATAAAATGAGTGTTGATGAGATAGAAGGAAGTTGGGTAGACATAGTTAGAAAGTAAAGTCCACCAAGATAATTTAGAGGGGGGTGGTGAATCAGTTATGCACTTAAAATGAATCTCAATATCAAGTTATTAAATTTGAAACATGTAAATAGTAGATGCAACAACCATAGAAAGATAACCATGCACAAATGATGTACTAATATAAATTTCTTTGTTAAAGGATGGACCCTATTAGGAGTTAATGAAATACAATTAGTACATATGAGTCCTTGTTAGGAGACTTTTAATCCCTATTAGGAGTTGTGCCAACCATGTTAGGAGTTGAAAGAAAGACCACTAAACCCACTATCTAAATAGCCTTAGTATTATTCCTTTCAAATAATACAATGCAAAACAACTATCCAACTAGCAACCTAGATTGCCAAATACAGTTTCTTGTAAGCTCATAGTGCCTAAATTGAACCAAAATCTGCTCTGATCTTTAGAAACTGACAAATCAAACTCGCACAAATATAGATATTAAAAAGATATGACCACATATCATTGCCACACTCTACAATAAGTAAATAACCTTTCCTTTATACCAAGTCCTAAAGCAAGTTATTGATTCAACCTTGAGGCTTTCCCAAATTACAATAATAATATAGGATCATCTTAAGATATTACAATACATGTTACATTGTAATTTTACACTTTATCCAAGATTACACACAAACTGTCGGCTCATAGTCTTCATAACTTTCTACTTTATGATCATCATATTATGTCCTCTTAACCAAGGCATCTCTAACTTGTCTTCAACCTATGTTTCAGTTCACTCAAGCTAATTCCATCTATGTGAGAAGAAAGAATCAAAACAACAGTACATGCTTTTTGAAAAATGTTGTATGAAAGCTAGCTGCACTGAAATCCTCATAGCTTTGTCCAATCTTCATACTTTCATACACACTCTTAGATGTAGCATCTAGACATACTATAGAAAATAACCTGAAGTATGCATAAGATGATCTTCAATCAATGAACTGTGCCAACCACTTCTACCTTTGTAACTCTACCAATCTTCACAGAATAACCAATATGTTGACATCAATGACAAATACAGTCATGAATTCAACACATAAGCTTTGAATCATGTCTTTAGTAATGCTAATATACTCCCTCGAAGGAATATCATTGGCATTCATGCTAACATGGCAACAAAAATCTACCACATTGGTAGAAATTATGGCTACATGGGAAACATGCATGATACATCATGTAAACTAATGAGAATGAGTGGGAAAAGAAATCAAGGCTGATCAAAGTGAAAAATTTGAATGATGTCTAGATAATCCAATAATTGTGCAAAAAAATCTTGAAGATTCGAGTGAAGTCAAGATAATCCGATAATTTGATTTGATCGAAAGAAGGACTATTGAACCCACTGTCCAAATAGCCTTGGTACTATTCCTTTCAAATAATACAATGTAAAACAACAACTATCCAACCAACAACCTGGCTTTCCAAATACAATTTCTTGTAAGCTCATTGTGTCTAAACTGCACTAAACTTTTCTCTGATCTTCAAAAATTCACAAATCAAACTTGCACAATAGATATACAAAGATACGACCGCATATGATTACCACGCTCTACAATAAGGAAATAACCTTTCCTTTATACCAAGTCCTAAAGCAAGTTATTAAGTCAACTTTGAGGCTTTCCCAATTTACAATAATAATATAGGACCATCTTAAGATATTACAATACGTGTTACATTGTAATTTTACACTTTATCCAAGATTACATACAAACTGTTGGCTCACAGTCTTTGTAATTTTCCACTTGATGATCATCAAATTATGCCCTCTTAACCAAGGCATCTCTAACATGTCTTAAACCTATGTCTCAGTTCACTCAAGCTAATTCCATCTCTGTAAGAAGATAAATCAAAACAATAGTACACGCTTTCCAAAAAATATTGTCTAAAAGTTGGCTTCGCTCAAATCCTCATAACTTTGTCCAATCTTCATATTTCATACACACTCTTAGCTATAGCATCTAGACATACTGTAGAACATAACCTCAAGTAGGAATAAGTTGATCTTCAATCAATGAACTGTGCCAACCACTTCTACCTCTGTAACTCTGCCAATCTTCACAAAATAACCAATATGTTGACATCAATGAAAAATATAGTCATGAATTAAACACATAAGCTCTAAATCATGTCTTTAGTAATACTAATATACTCCCCCATAGAAATATCATTGGCATTCATGCTAACTTGGCAACAAAAATCTACCACATTGGCAGAAAATATAGCTACATGGGAAACATACATGATAGATCATGTAAACTAATTAGAATGAGTGGGAAAAGAAATTTAACGTCGATCAAAGTGTAAAATTTGAATGATGTCTGGGTAATTTGATAATTGTGCAAAAAAATCTTTAAAATTCAAGTAAAGTCTATCACATGCATAGTTAGCTAAGATATCTACAAGATGATTCCCTTCCTCATACGTGTGTGTGATATTAGATATGATTGGAATTATGATAAATTTCCCCAACATTGTAGAAATGGATACTGAATTTTCTAATTTTGATAAACTCTATTTTTAAGGGCCTCTATAATAACTAGAGAGTCACCTTCAATACATACATGAATATGTTGAATACCTAAGGCAATTGGCTATTGGAGACCAAAGAGTAATGCTAGCACTTTTGCAAAAAAATTAGTACCATTTAGAATGGCTTTTGTAGATGCTAGGATGAGATTACCGTAGCATTCCCTAATGGAGAAGCTAATACCATATTATCATGGGTTCCTCCTTGTCAAACCATAAAAATTAAGCTTCAAGAAGGGGGGTTGAGGAGCTCTTCATTTGATTTCTTTCATGTTAACTCTATTTTTGTTTTGACAAAATATAGAACTAGGGAAAGGAGTTTGATACAAATCCATGTTTGTAAAACAAAATTATCCCACAAGGAAAATAGTGAACCAAGGCTCTTCTCTATTTGAACAACAACTCCTATTTCCTCTTCTATTGCCTGATCAAGATGAACTAGGAAGTGTTTGATGGTGGAGCACTACTGTTTGAAGATTTGTATATTTTTTTCCCACCAAATTGAATGAAGAGTGATAGCAAGAATCACAATCCAAAGAGTTTCAAAGAAGGCCTTAAAATACAATATGAGTCGTTAATTAAATAGATCCCATTATTTAACCAATAACACCATTATGTAATTCAACTTGGAAAGGATATGACATCAAATGGATTGAGCAAAGTCACAATTAAGAAACAAATGATCTGCATCCTAAACTTGATGGCTGCAAAAGACATATTAGAATTGGTTGGAAACATTAAACTTGTCCAATCTATCACAAATGAGAGCCCTGCATCTAATTTCTAACCACGCTAAACAACCTTCCCAAGGAGGGACTGTCACAACTCGCTCTTCCCATACTCGAATAAAGTGATGTTTGTGCTGCCACCTAGCTCTTTTACTAGATACTAAATTACTTTGGTCAATATAGATTAAAATAATTAAATGAATAACTCAAGAATTTTAAGGTTGTGACGGTTACAAATCAAAATGATGGATGACAATTACGAAGCTATCATCCTCATCTTGTATGAGTTCTTCATAATATCGTCCTAACGAGAGTTTTGGGGGAGATTTTCTTGAAACAATTGACATATATAGAAGGGGATAGCGCTGAAAGAAGGGAGGATGATTACAAGTTGGACAACGAAAGGCATAGCTGGAAGAAATATTAGCAATCATTGGAATAACCCCATGCTTCTTGCTTTGAATAGTTTGTAGTTTTTGTCTTATGCTTCATATAAAATATGATTGTTCATGCTATTCTGATTACCATGATGATTGTATTCAAGAAATAACAACTTCTCGTGTACCCAGTCGTTTCAGTCGTTTGATTGGTTAATCTAGATAAAAATAGACAAAAGAATGTTGGGAATCAATAATGGAAAATCACTAGGAAATGTATTCAATTTCAATTACTGGGATTCATATTGAATCAATTTTATGGTATAGTATCCCTAATTATACATGCTTTCAATAAAAATGCTATGATATCTCATACGATCAAAACCTGACAACTCATGAAATTGAATTGAATAATATAGATATTTCCAAGTAATACCACTAGAGATGTTATACTATCATTGTGACTCTTAGCTTGACCATGAACTTGTGCTTTGATTTACCTATCAACCGTTCTTTAACTATTCTATCACAACTCCAAAATTCTTTAGCTTAGACCAAAGGATTCACATACAGTTTCATGTATGATTGTTCTTTTCCAATGCCATGGATTCTTTGGAGCTCTCTCTCTCTTCTTAAGTGTTAGATGCAAACTTTTTTCTAATGTTTCCACTTACTATTTATTCTAAGTGAAAACTACTTAAGTAAAAGCCCTTTGATAGCATATAAAATTGCTAAAAGACTATATATGTTTCTTCCTTGTTGACTGGTTGTAGGATGTGTTATAATTCTTACTCAACTATGCCCAATTGGATGGATAGATGAGGGTCACATGTAAGGTTGTGGATGAACTCAAAACTAGATCTTATCTTCATCTTGGCTAAACTAAGAAAGAGTGCTCATTTTCCTCCTTAGGTACAAGGCCAATAGTGCATATTAGTATTTAATCTTTGTTGGATTAGCACTTGCTGCAATTGTAATCTTTGTATTAAATGTTATATCATATGAGTGGTTGTTGTGCTAAATCTCTGAATTTAACGTTGCTAGATTAGTGTTGTTGTAGTTGTAATCTCTATATTCAATGTTATATCATATGAGTGGTTTTTGTGTTGAATCTCTGTATTTAACATTGTCAGATTAGTTTTTTTGTAGTTATAATCTCTATATTCCTTATTCTTACGGATACACTTCCGCTGATTTCTAATATAAAACAAGACTTCATATATAATGTTTTTACTATATTAGGGACATCACTGAATCCTAATATATGTTGAATCTTCGTATTTATTGATAAACTAAACTATTACATCCATTATTCTATGAAGTGTGTTGAGGTTAGATGAACACATTTCTAAATTGATTGTCTTTAATACAACATTTGAAAAACTATAGCTATGTTGTTCGTAGGAGATTCTATTAATTATTGAAAAGAAAACAAGGTGAAATTGGATGAAATCGAAAAATAGTCTTTTTGTATTACGTTGAACTGATCCTGGGTGTTAATTTTTAACTCCTTTATTAGATGGGTACACATCGACAAAAAGGGAGGGTTAGACATGGATTCAGGACTATTTGATTCCCTCTACCCACTAGTACCAAAGGATGGATACTTTAGTCATAGTTTCTCCATTCAGTTAATTCTGGCATCCCATTTTAAAGTGGATTATTTTGGAACAGTTAGAACTTTTCCTCTAAATGAAACTTAAATGACCTTCTCATTGAAAGGATACATTGATTTATTAATGAACTTACAACAAAATGTGAATATTCTTTTTACAAGATGTCTATGACTACATTGAAGTATAATCATTGTGTTTCAATAGTGAATAGTGGATGGAAACCTTGTATCCTTTTCTTTTCTTTTTCTAAGATGTAGTGGTATATGACATTTATTAATTAGAGAGTGGTAACACATTAAAAAAGTTGTTAATTTTTAAATTATCATGCCATGTAATCATAAAAATTGTCATTGCATGATGCCTTGGATAGGTAATAACAATAGAAAAGGTATTATTGCATTGTTATATTTTAGTGTTGCATAAGTTTGGGAAGAGAATATGGCCCTAAGATGTGGAGATGAATGGAAAGTAATGATGTTGTTTCTTTAATATGCACCTTGTATATCTATGTTTTATGAGGGTAATTCAAGACATGATTGTGTTCTTGAAATATTGCTCAATGGAGGGTGAGTTTAATTGTAGTGTGTGTGTGTGTGTGTGTGTGTGTGTGTGTGTGTGTGTGTGTGTGTGTGTATCCATTACTACTCTTGGTTTTATCTGCTTAGACTTCCTCAGTGTTGGGTTGGGTATCTTTCATCTCAGGAAAGATTTTGGGGAAGCTTAATAGCTTCGTGGTAGGGTGGTAAAACACTCCTACAATATTCTCGCCCTTGTGTTCTTAGATAGGTTCTAGAGCTTCTGTAGAAATAGTTGACATAATCGGTTCATCATGGTATTCTAGTAAAAAAAAAAGATTCTTTTAGATTTCAGCATATATATATATATATATATATATATATATATATATATATATATATATATATATATATGTATGTATGTATGTATGTATGTATGTATGTATGTATGTATGTATGTATGTATGTATGTATGTATGTATGTATGTATGTATGTATGTATGTATGTATGTATGTATGTATGTATGTATGTATCATTTTTATTAAATTTAATGATAGTTAATCAACTATTATTAAGTGGTCAATATTCATTAACTTTGACTCGCGTTGAATTTTCCACATTTTATGGAGATTGCTGACATGGCATTGGTTTTGTGGGGACAGTCTTTACAGGGATCACATGATACCAACATAAAAGGAAAGGTCTTTGAGTAACCATACTACTTTGGACATGCTAGAGAGTTGAATATCCTTGTTTGACTGAGTACTTTCCATTACTAGCTGGTGCCCAAATAATTTTTTCTTTGGAGCCATTTTGGATAACCAATCGTTGTGACAAGACATGGGCAAAAATGCATTGGGTGGTGACTGGAATAGGTAACTTGGATGTATCATTCCAAATGATAATAGTTGATTTGATCACAAGGGCATCAACATAATTTATAAACGTTTCCCCCTAGGATTGAATGACCAATGAGGCAATTTGCTCAAGCCCCTCTATATTAATTACTGGTGGGTGTCTTGACTAGGAGTTTGTCCAAAATTTTACTTCAACTTCCCATGGGACATATCAAGTAATTAAATTCCACACTACTGAAACTGAAAGTGGATTTTGAATAGTTAGGATTCTAGAACTAGTTGAAGGTGGATTACGAATAGTTAGGATTCTGGAACTAGTTAGGATTTTGGACCCATAGAGAATTAAACTGAGAATACATCTTACAAACTAGTTTATCTCCAAAAGCAATGTTTCTAATGTGCATATCATGTAGACCAACTCCATCCTCCAATTTTCCATTAGTCATATTTCTAATGGAGACAAGGGGAACCTTTTTCTTATCTATCATGTTTTCTCTCCAAATGGAGTTGGAAACAATATGTTCAATCTACTATGGAGCTTGCAAAACTAAGTGCCCATTTGGTTACAAGCACAAGAATAGGAAAGTAAAATGGAAAATGGGAATGGGAATGTGAATGGGAAAGGGGAACATAAAATGGCAATCCCATTTCTATTTGGTTCACCTAAATTTTTTCCCAATGACAAGTAATTTTCCTTTTACCTTTTTAATTTGTTTTTACATAGCTAACAATACATCTTTGGAGCCAAAAGGGCATCTGATTAGAGATTCATTTTTCTCAGTAAAATCTACCAATGTTTATATAAAACCAAATACCTAGTTATCAAGCATATAAATCTTACTTTGATTTTTTTATTTCATGGTAGCCAATGTATGAAATTTTGGGGAGGGCATTCTTCCACTCCTCTAGTTTCTTTGGGTATCTTGATTTGTGTTTCTTGAATGCTCTTTTATGTGTATCATAACCCCCATGTCTCAACTTCATAAAACATAGGGATAATGTTGGCCATAGTCTCTTTTACATTTGACCCTCTTTGGTTGATAAACACGTCAAATACTTTTTATAGATTCTTCTTATTTTTGCCATCTACTTAGATCGTCATCTAATATAGACGAAGCATTTGGTTCATTTTGTCTTGAAATTGTAGAGGATTCAAGGTCAAGGGAATTACCATCAGATAGGTGGGATGGACTAAGTTGTGCACCATTGGCACCTGCAAGAACACCAGGGAAGACTTAGTACTTAAGATTTCAAGATGACGGTGACATATTGCTATTCTTCATTCCAATAGCAAACATTTTTTGGAATGGAGTTATGCTCATTTTTGGCTAAAATGGGAATACGTAATCCTATTCCTCATTCCCATTTTTCACACCAAACAAAGAATTAAAAAATATATTATAATTCTCAATGACCATTCCGGTCATATTCCAACAACCAAATAGACCCTAAGAGAAAATAGTTAGGAATTGTGGAAAGGCAAGTTTAACTAGTTTAACTAGTAGAATCCTTTTGGAGAGTGAAAGTCATTTGGCATTCCATGACTTGGTATGTATCTAAAGCCTATCTATAATATTTTGCCAATACTAAGAATGAGTAGGCCCCATGAAGAAAGGAGTGCCCATATAGGAGTATGGAAAATTATCCTTTTTAAAGCCCAAATTTTGAATAATGTTCTTTTATACTGTTGGAGGAGCATTCAAAATGAAGATTGTTGATTTGGAAGAATTTATCTTCTAATTGGAAGTCATCTCATTATTGTTTAGAATTCTTTTGATGTTTCTGGCTTCTTAGAGGTTTGCTTCCCCAAATAATAAAGTGTCATCAACAAAAAGAGTGTGGGTGATTGTTAATATTGTCTCAAGGATATGCACCCCTTTCCATAAATCCAGGCTCTGAGATTGTGTGATAGTTCTACTCAAAGCTTTAGGCATGGTGATAAATAGAAAAAGAGAGAGGGGATCCCCTTGACGAACTCCTTGAGTACTATGAAAAAGTCCAATAGGACTTCCATTGATGATGATAGAAAATACAACTCCCATAAGACATGCCATGACCCATTTACACCATTTTGGATGGAAGTCAAATCTAAGAAGAACCCTATTGAAAAATCAATTGACTTTATCATAAGCTTTCACCATCTCTGAATTTGATTGCACACATTGGAAAATGATGTGTTTTAATTGAATGTAAAACTTCTTATGCAACTATTGCTCCATCAGCAATCTCCCTGTGTAAGACAAAGCCCCCTTTTTGTGCGGACATGATTTTAGGAAAGAGACTTTGCAATATGAGGTATATGACCTTGGTGAAAACCTTGTAGATTATGTTACAAAGTGCAATTGGTTAGTATCTTGCAAATGAATTTGGTTGATCTCTCTTAGGTATTAGTACAATGTTTTTTGAGCTGAAACTGTTTAGCATAGCCCCACTTTGCCCATATTATTATAGTGTCAATAATATTTCAAACACTATAATCTCCCATGTTTTTTTGGAAAAAATGGTGCAGGGAAATCATTAGGCATTGGAGCCTTATTAGGGGCCACTGAGAAGACAACTCTTTTGATTTCCTCTAAAGTGAATGGTTGAAGTAGACAAAAAATTATCTTCATGAGATACAATATGGGGGAAATTTTGTTAAAGTTGGATGGTCATTGCATTTGGTGAGAGTTGATTAGGTTAGGAAGGAGCCAACAACTCAATGATTCATCTTGGAGTTCTTCATGCCTATTGTAAGTGTTTGAAGTTAAGCCATGTAGGATGATGTGCTCATGGATGTTTTTGAGATCCCTTTCTACCATCTCTTTTTGATGGAATATATTTTTGAAGACCATTTTGTTCCATTGTATTAGTTAGAATTGAAGACGTTGTAATTTCATGTGGAATTGATACATCTGAGTGCCTTGCACAAAATGGGCATACGTCCACCATTAATTAATTAAAGAGATAAATCCACAAGATTTACAAGAACTAAATTAAAATTGAGTGCAATTACATTTTCAATAAATGTAGCACTTACAAAATCAAAATCATTCAAACGTTTAGCAATTTTTTTTTTCAAGGTCCTTTTACTCTTCTCTCCGATGTGACCAACTCTCTAGTGTGATAATGTTGTCTTATTTATAATTAAATATGGTTTCAAATAAAACATGACATTGAGTACCCAAAACTCATAACCATCCACTAAACATAAGTCCTTTACATTTTCCAACACAGTATCCATAGATTTTGTCTTCATAGAAGTACTAGATTATACAAAGCAATATATTCATCAAACTTATACAACATGTCAATTTTGGTGCTTCTAGTAATCACCTTAACACCTCTCACCTTTTTCATCATGCATTAGAAAATACTTATTATATAATAGTGAGTAAGTTTCCACAATTCATAACAATTTTCAGATGTTGCTTCTGGATACAATTGTGTCACTATTTTTTTCATAAAATTTTATGATCACACTCTGTGATCCATCATCGGGATGAAAGAGAGAAAACAAAAGGAGAAAATCATATTAATTTTCTACTAATTATGTACTAGATTTATTGATTTTCTCACATGTAACAAATTTCATTTTAGACCAAGCAGATGCAACATATCATTATTTCTTCTTACCCTACCACTAAGAAACCTAATTCTAATTTTACCAAGATCAAAATATTTAAATAAAAATTATCACTAAGGAATAACTTACCTCCATCAAATTATGCATATTCACATTTATTTATGATAAGAAAATGAAATCTCTCTTTGAATAGAAACTTGTAATTGATTGTTACCTAGAAGAAATCTCTAAAAGCTTCTAGTAGTAAAAATAGTTGGCAAAAATCCACCCAAAAGAAAATCATTGCTTTGCTAAAGGAAGACAAATGATTCCCATCCAAACTAGGTCATCTAGGTTCATATGTTCTCTAAAATTATAATTAACGTTTTCTTGTAAATTAGAACCAATATTTATAAGATTTCATATGAAAAGATGCACTTGAGTGAATTAACCATGCATCACCACGTGGATAAGATACCAAAACTAAAATTCATGCATCATCACATTCCTTCTCAAACTAAGAATTAGAATGAAATTTATTATGTCTCTCCCTCTTTTCTTAATTTCAATCATTACAATTGTATCCAACTTACCATAATCATAGAAATAAACTTCAAGTTTTCTTGTAGGTTTGCATCTTTCCATGGACTTGGATTTACTGTACTTCTCATTCTTCTTATTTTTTTCCTTATATCTTCCATGAAAAATAATGACTTCTTGGAATTAATGGATAACATCCTACTTATGTCTTCATAAATAAAATAACCCACCACATCATTCCTCAATAATAAAATCATTGTTGATGTTTGTGAGAAGTGAATGCACAAATTAGGTAGAGAACAAAGCAAGATTTGACATTTATCCTCTTAATCCATCTCGATGCCAACTTATGTTAATTGAGACACAAAAACATAAAATACTTCTAGGTAGTTTGTAACTTATCTTCCCTCCTCCATTCTCAATCAATATAGTTTCTTCTTCAAGAAAATGGCATTTATTAAATATTCTACCTTGATACATCTCACCAAGCTTCTTTCATAATTTAGTTATTTTCATACACATTTATTATAACAAATTATGTTAGGTATAGTCTAATTAGGCCCTTGAATTTATGATCCACAACATATTATTTAGAAAGCTGCTCTAAATTTGTAGGTCTCTAAACATTCTTATCAACAATATCCCATTGTTAATTAATACATTGGCCCTTTTATAATATCCACTTAAACCCTTAATAAATGCCTTTATATTAACAATTGTTAAACAAGCCTCTAATTGACTTGATCTCTAAATTGATAAGTACATCTCCCTATGTAGATATGTATTGAATGAAATTTTGAATTGTCTCAAATTAGTGCATTCTTTAAACTGAAGAGCAAAAGAGGCATCTATGAACACCCATCACCATGAAGCAGTCACAAAGAAAATTTAAATTTAAATTTATGAACCAACACTAGATTTTGTAAATGTATTTCCACAATTGCGAAAACTAAATATAGTAATAACAATAAGAAATAATGGTTTCTACAAATAAAGTAAATAAACAAAAATCCATAACAAATAATGTCACATGGGACATCTAATACTACCATTCCCAAAAACACAAATTTCTATTTGTAATTAATTCATCACACCCATTATTTGTTTGTCCATTCAAAAAATACAATTTTTAATTTAAGACTTTAATGAACAATAGTAATTGCTCACAAATCTAAGTCAGACTTGACTGTAACAATAGAAGGGGAGATTTTGGAAAAATAATATCGATCCAATTTATGTCCTTGATTAAAAATTTAAAGATTTTGGAGGAGGCCCTTTAGCTCCATGTTGTAATTGTTTCTTGAGAAAGAAATTGCTTGTCTCTAAACACTTGTAACTAAACTCCTCACTTCCATTCATTCTCTTTTAAATGATAGGTGTCAAATATCTTTGAAAAAGAGCTAACAAAATATGTTTGGGCACAAAATACTATTTAAATTCTCAGTGGGTACTTTTCCTTTTTAATTCTTAAATCTTTTTTTAATCATCTCTGATGATTTTGTAAGACAATGCAATGATAAATCTACCCATTCTATCCTTATCTGGCCTACTTCTTAAAAGTCATGCTAAAAAACGTAATCTTGTTGTAGAAAGAAATTTGGAACCAAGTTACTTACACAAGGATGACACCTTCACTTCCTTTTTCTACCTTGTATCGAAATTCTAATTATTGTTGCCACTACAAAGCTATGCCAATTTCATTTCTTAGTATATAGAAGTCATTAGGGATGATAATAGTACCCAATGGTTTTGTACAAATTGAATATCATTTGCAACTCATTTCATTTAGTTATGCAGACTTTACTCTTCCCCAATTGAATAAACCAATTCGAAAATAGAGCATCATCTCATTCTTTTGTTCTGTTCAGTATTAATTTGCCAAGGTTGGGTCTTCAACGGAATTTGACACCTTTGTTGCCACTTCTCACCTTAACTCTATAGTTTGTTTTTTGAAGTTACAAACTTCATTTTAAAATCTAAAATACACAACCTCCCATAGCCATGCAAGACAATTGAAGGAAATTTGTCCACTCATTTTCAGGTCACTGTATTTATTTTTTAAAACTCTTGTTTTTTAATAACATGCTCCATCTTTAGTTAAACTTCTCTATTCTAGATAATCTTCACTTTTTCCACAACAAAACCATGATATCTCAACAAATGGAGGTTGATTCTATTATTTCCAAGCTTTTTTAAAATATAAGGTGGAGTGGAAATGTCAGTGCATTACATATTGATTATGTCTAGCTCACCATCTGTTAGTGTTGTCACTTTTTGTATAAACTCCATTGGTAATTAAAGAGTAACATTATATAATTGTTAAGTTGTTATAATATTAAATTCTTTGAAGAGGAAAAGAACATTGTGTTGGTTTATTAAGAAATAATATATTTTTAATTTTTGTGTTCAAACTTTATTAAAACTTCTTCTTCCAATATTCCATTCAGAAATGCAAATTTGATATCCATTTGGTACACTTAAAATCTTTTACAAGCAGAATATTGTTAGTGTAGTTTTTTATTTTTCCTATATTGCTAGGTTTTTTACACTTTTAATAATCTTGCTTAGGTTAATAAAGCATGTCTTATTAGGTGAATGGTTGTGAGGTGTCACCTTCCTACATGTGAGCATCCATTAGCTATCTTGGGAAGATACTTTGCTATCTTTAGTCCAATAGATGGTTGCTCCTCATTGGTTGGTGTTGCCACCTCCTCCCTCTTCCTAGCCTATATAAGCATGCTACCTGGCTTGTATTTGCATCTCTTATTTTTGCATCCTCTTAATGATATTTTGCTTCCAGCATTTGCATTACTCTCTTGGAGACTAACTCTATGATGCTATTTTGATTTTGTATCATTTGCATTCATAGTTTAGATATTTACTTTTTGCACTAGTTTTCTGGTTTATTAATCTTTTCAGATTCTAACATGGTATCAGAGTTTTTCTATGTGCAAGAGTAGATTTTAGTTTCCTTATTTGAGAGATTCGGGGGGGGCTAATAAACTTTATTGTAGTTTTTTGAAAAATGAAGTATGCTCTTCTCTTGCATCTTTGGATGAACCTGAGAATCAGAAAAGTTTTGACAAAAACGGTTTTTCTCTGGGGTTTCAATCTCAAATCTGACAACCAACTTGCATATTTGGAGTTTTCAATCAGTTTTGCAGGTTTCAGCATGCCATTGATGGACTTAAGAAGCTGATCCAGCATTTGCATGTCATATTTTGGTTGCTGGGGTCGTTTTTAAATTTTTGGAGCCGTTTTTTACTGTTAAAGGCGTCTGATTTACACTACAACAACATCTTTTGTACATCAGCAAGAAAAACGCTTTCTGGGTTTTGTTTGCAGCCTCGAAAAACCATCTGGGTATCTTTTATATTTTGCATGCAAGCTATATATTTTGCAAAATCGAGCATGCAAAGCTACAGCCATACCCCTCTCCGTTGGCAGTTGCAGATTTGAACGCAGTTTTCAAATGTCTCGTTCTTGCTCATACGGACTCCGATTTTGATGATTCTTGTTATGAAATTGGCTATTTTTTTGTGCTCTATCCACTAGTGGAGTTGGTTTTTGATTTTCATGCATGAATTCTTCAGAAATTGCAGATTATCTGTCGTGATTGTGCACAGTTCTCGTTTTGGAAACTTCGGAGGATCATAACTGTCTCATACGACATCGTATCGAGGCGATTCTTTTTTTGAAAGTGCATGATTTTTCAAGTAGATCGCAGTGGTGCTATTTTTTCCTTGATTATTGTGCCCAAGTTTCACTTCTAGCATATGCTCTTCATGAGGGTTTGTAATGCATTGAAATCAAGACCACTAAGTATCTCTTTCTAGTGGTAGTTGTAAATGCACTAAAATAAAGTGCCAAATCATATTTTTTTGGGGGGGGTTCTTTGATTGAGTAAAAAGGGGGGGGGCATTGTCGTGGCTGGGTTCTCTTCTTTCTAGCATTTCTTCTCTGCATTTCTTCATCATGGATCAAACAAATATGCCCATCCTAACTCCATACAATTACTTTGAGTGGAAATCACGCATGACAATTCACTTAAGGAAAGCTGGATTAAATAGGATAACTATGGGACTTGAAACTGAACCTGCTAAAGATGAAGATAAACCTGAGTGGTTTAAAAAATGTGATGAGGCATTTGGAACATTGTGTTTGTCTGTTTCTCCTGACTTGCTATTTCACATTGAGTCTTTGGATACACCAAATGAAGTATGGACAAAGCTAGAAACACTATTTGGCACACAAGATTCAATGAGGGGTCATATGTTGGAAAATGAATTAATTAGTTTGAGTCCAGGCAATTTCAACACAATCCAAGATTTCTTCACCAAATTGAAATCACTAAGGTTGCAGTTAAAACAATGTGGAATTGAAAAGAAAGATGAACAACTGATTCTTAGTATTCTCTCTAAGCTAAGTTCAGAATATTCTGTGTTTGTCTCTACCTTCTATGCTACTAAGGGTGCACTTGGTACTCAATTCACCATGCCATCTTTAGATGATTTTGCTGTCAATCTCACTCGAGAACAGGACAAGCTAATCCAAATGGGCATTCTTAAGTCCTCTAAGTCACATGCCTTGGCTGCCAACCAAGGCACAAAAGAACAACAAGGACAAAGTAGTAACAACAATAGTAAGGACAAGAAACAAAAGAATAGCGAGGAGAAGAAGGATCAGATGCCAGTTTCTTCAAAAGAAACTATTGGTACACCATCTTCCAAGGGCAATAAGCCTAAGAAAGAAAAGGTCAAATGTGCTTATTGTAAAAGACCTGGTAATGATGAACATAAATGTTTGCAGAAACAACTTGATCACTTGACATACATTCTTGAGAAGAATAATATTAGTGTTCCTGAGTCTATCAAACAAAGTTCTAATGAAGGGTCTAACAAGGAAAAAGAAAACAACAAGGGGAAAGGAAAGGGCAAGGCTCTTTTTGCAGTTGCTTCCTCACCATCCACTTGGGTTCTTGATTCGGGTACTTCACACCACATGGCTTCATCTAAGGAAGAACTTCCATCCTTGGAGCCGTGTACTATGCCTTCTATTTTGATGGGTGATAACACTCTTGTTGAGGTGTGTGGGAGAGGGTCTGTGGGGGATGGTACATTCCATGATGTTCCTTATGTACCCTCATTGTCAACTAATCTCCAATCGGTACACCAGATCACTCACACAGGTTTAGGCAAGCGGGTTGAGTTCACTCCTAGTTCAGTGGAGATATGTGAGTTGCACAATGATTCTACAGTTGCAGTTGGGAGAGCAGATCATCAGTCACAACTCTATATGTTTTCTCACTTTGTTCCTGATCCTCCTTTGACTGTTTCACTCACTCACTTTAATGATCTGAGCAGATTATGGCATGAGCAGTTTGGCCATCTTAACTTCCACTACTTGCATCAGCTTAACCAGCAGAGCATGGTCACAGGGTTGCCTTCTACTTTGACATTGGAGTCACTTGGAATACATGATAGATCTTCTAATGGGTCAAATTCACTTGAGCAGTCTTCTACCTCCACTTCTGATGCAGAGAGTGATTCAGAGGAATCACCTCCTTCCTCTCCTAGTCATCATTTACAGGTTGATGATTCTCCTCTAGATTCTCCATCTTTTGGTCCACTTTGGGCTAGACGGACCTCGCATTTTGTAGGTGATTGGGTTGGGGATCCATCAGACACCAAGCAGACTCGTTCACAATTCCAGGATGCTCTACATATCTTCATTGCTACTGCCTCAAATCCACATTCCTTTCATGAGGCTTATGGTATTTCTGAGTGGGATACAACTATGCAGGAAGAGTATAGTTCCTTGATGAGGAACCACACTTGGGATCTTGTCCCTTTTCCTAAGGGAAGAAAACTTGTTCGATGTAAGTGGATCAACCGGACAAAATTTGCAAGCTTTGCTGGAGGTGCAGGATGCTTCATCTTTTGGGGGGGCCTCTTCCTCTCACTTGGAGTCCTAATTTTCTTTAGGGAGTCTCTTTTCTCTCTCTTTTGGGGGAATTTTATGTACATGGGTACCTCATCAGGCTTGACTTGCCGGGACCCATTTCTACATCCACCTAAGCTTCGCTTATGGGGGGGTGTTAGTGTAGTTTTTTATTTTTCCTATTTTGCTAGGTTTTTTACACTTTTAATAATCTTGCTTAGGTTAATAAAGCATGTCTTATTAGGTGAATGGTTGTGAGGTGTCACCTTCCTACATGTGAGCATCCATTAGCTATCTTGGGAAGATACTTTGCTATCTTTAGTCCAATAGATGGTTGCTCCTCATTGGTTGGTGTTGCCACCTCCTCCCTCTTCCTAGCCTATATAAGCATGCTACCTGGCTTGTATTTGCATCTCTTGTTTTTGCATCCTCTTAATGCTATTTTGCTTCTAGCATTTGCATTACTCTCTTGGAGACTAACTCTATGATGCTATTTTGATTTTGTATCATTTGCATTCATAGTTTAGATATTTACTCTTTGCACTAGTTTTTTGGGTTATTAATCTTTTCAGATTCTAACAAATATGCAAGCAATGTTCTACTCCTAATCTTGCAACTAAGGCAAATATTTCCCCATAATCAATTCCTTCTTCTTGTGAATATCCTTTTCATAGCAGTCTAGCCTTGTTCCTTGTCACCTCAGCTTTTTATCTAGCTTGTTCCTAAATACCCACTTTGTTATAGTAACATTTTTGTCCTTTGGTCTAGGTACCAATGTTCAGGTTTTATTCTTCTCTATCTGCTCAATTTATTCATTCATTTCTTGAATCCAATCCTCACTCTCCAAAGCATCTTTTACTAATTTAGGTTCAAACCCACAAAGTAAACATGTGTCACTACTAAGTCTTTTTATTGTCATAAATCTAGATTCTTTGTTACCAATAATTTTCTCAAGTACATGGTAGCTTCTCACATACTTTTCTATTATAGGCTCTTTCCTTCTCTCTTTTTCTACATATTCATCTTGAAAAATGATTTCAAGTTTATTTTGTCTCTCTAATTTAGGTTCAGGTTCAGGTTCCGCATGCTTGGCACTGTCTTCCTAATGTTCAACTTCTTCTGCATGTACCTCGGGCATCATTTTGTTATTTCTTAGCACCTGCAGTCTGTTGCTCGACCACTTGTTGCAACTCGGCATTCACATTTTGTTCTTGATTTACAACATTGTTATCTTGCTTAGGTAGGGTGCAAGGAGCACCTTCATTCACATATATGAATGTGCTATAATCTTCAAGTTCTATCTTGCATTCAAATTCATTCTTTTCCGCATATTCATCAACCTTCACATTTTCACTTTTTACAACTTTGTTAGCATTAAAATTCAAACACTTATAAGCCTTTCTCTTAGTGGAATATCCTAGGAATATGCCTTCATCACTCTTAGCCTCAATTTTTCCATTTCTATTATACTTTAGTATATAGCAGTTTCTTCTAAAAACTTTAAAATACTTCACATTAGGTGCATATCCATACCACAATTCAAATGGTGTAACATTTATACCTTTCTTGACTTGCACTCTGTTCAAAGTGTAAATTGTTGTACTTACAACTTCTCTTCGACATTTATGTGACACATTCTTCTCCATCATCAGTGTTCTAGCACAATTCATGGTTGATCTATTTCTTCTTTCAACTATTCCATTTTGGGGAGAGGTCCTAGGTGTTGACATTTGCATTTTGACTCCTCTATCATTCTAGAATATATTGAATTCATTAGAGATTAATTCTCCAACTCTATTAGATCTCAAGCATTTTAGACTCTTGCATGTTTTCTTTTCAACTCTGGCCAAATACCACTTAAACAATTAAAAATCATCAGATTTTTCTTCAAGAAACAGCACAATCATCATTTTAGAATAGTCATCAACAAATAGAATGAAATATTTGTCTGCACAATAGCTTTGTACACCAATAGGTCCACAAAGGTCAGTATGAACCAATTCCAAAATATCATTAGATGAGTATGCTTTTGCCCTTGAAACTAGACTTTGTCATTTTTCCCAACTGACATTGTTTACACATAACATTATCAAGTTTCTTCAATTTTGGAAAATCTCTGACTCTTTTCATCTTACTAATGCTTATCAATTTGTCGAAGTTCACATGACAACCTCTTATGACATAAAACATATGTCTTCATATTGTGCAAACAAACATGTCTCATCAAATAAATCTAGATAGAACAAGTTACCTTTTGTTTGATCACCACTTCCAATTAGTTCACCAGTAGCATCAAATATCTTGGCTTTCTTGTGATATAATTCAACCCTGTATCCTAGTTTGTTCAATTGTGAAAAACTCAACAAGTTATAGTTAAGTCCTTCAAACCAATAAACATTGTCACACTTGATCTTATCAATCAATTGTATTGATCCTTTTTCCTTTCACAAGACATGGTGCATCATTACCAAACTTAACACAACCACCCTTGTATGATTTCATGGTTTCAAATTTACTTTTGTCACCAATCATGTGATGTGAACAACCACTATCAATTATCCATCTATCAGCTTTACTCACATATGAGATTAATGCGGTTTTCTCATCTTCATCAGAATCTTCTTTCATAGAAACATAGATAACTTCTTCATCATTACTATTATATTCATTATTAGTTTCTTCTTCAGCAATGTAATAAGATTTCTTACCTTTGTCTTTGTAGTTCTTGTTTCTCCTGTTGTCTCTTTCATCCCTTCTACTTTTGTGTTTGTTTTAACTTCTTTCATCTTTTTCTTCTCTGTTACGACATCTTGCAACAATATGACCAACTTTGTTACATGAAAAATAAATTATAGGAAGTTTAACTTTGTATTTTCCTCTGCCTCTTGGAAGTCTTCTAGCCATCAGTGCTTCAATATCATCATCAGAAACATCACTAACGTTGACCCTATGGCAAGAGATATTGTCAATTAATGACAAACCACTTAAGCCATCTAGGAAGGTCGGTTAATACTGCAACTGAGCTTTCCATCAAAGAGAATATTTTACTATAGCCCAAGCAGATGAAGGTATATTGTGTTAACCGAGCTCACAATATAAATTGAGTTACCTGAGTTGATAGTGGAAACCACGCTCCTAGTGTGAACTGATTTCACAAAGTTAACCAAGTTCTTTGTGTAATGAAGCTAATTATTATCACCTGAGTGCCACAATGTTATCTAAGCATCGAGTGTTAATCAAGTAACAGTGTCACTTGAGCTAACTGTATTACCTGAGAATCAATAGAAGATCAAGTGCACAGTATTGCCCGAGCATCAGTTTTTGGGCCGACCTTAAGGTATAATTTGACTCTTACAAAGTTATCTATTGTGGGAGCTGACTTAATATAGAGTTATTGTTTGAAGGGTATATAAGGAAGATAAATTCATTTGTCTAAATGTGTGAAGAATGTAAGAAGCATAATATGAGACGTATATGAAGACAAGGAGATAATATGGAATAGATTAAGTAATCAGGCTACAAGGTAGTATAAAGGGTATCACAACCAAGTGGTCATATTATTCAAAGGATCTAATTCAGAAAACCAAGTTACAAAGTAGAGGTCCTCTTGTTGATTCATCCTAATCGGTGCATCAGTCAAATCCTCTATTCAAGTGGACCTAACATTCTTTTGCTAAATCTCTTAACAAAGTACACACTTCATTCTATTGTAAAATCCTTTTACAAGGTGGACCTAATAGTCCTTCATACTCCTAACAGAGTAGATCACCAAAAGTGATCAATTGTAAACCCTAATAGGCCAACTTTATTACTACAATAGTGAAGCATTGTGGGTGTCATTCCCACCCCAATTTTACCTTCTATTTAGAGGGTTTATGGGTTACCATATCTTGTTTCAAAGTGTTATGGTATTGATTTATTCATTGCTTTATATATATGCATGGAAGTAGATTAGATAATCTAAAGTAGTAAAGCTGAAGTAATCTTAGTGAGAAGAGTTTAAGTGGTTCCCAATTCACCTCCCCCACCCCCTCTTAGTCACTTTTTTATCATTACATTGGCTATGGAGAAAGTCAAGAAAGTCAAGGAACAACTCACTCACTCTCTAGAAATAAGAAAAGAATTAGCTATATAGATGAATGACAATCTCTACATAGAAGAAACAATAGAAGATCTATAAAAAAGAAGAAGTTCAGAAGAAGCAGATGCAACCATAGAAGATGTACTGGTGAGGAATGATACTCTACAAGAAGAAGTAAGAAAATTGAAAAGAGAACAAGAAATTCACTCAGTCGGGCTATGTGAAGTCATGGAACAAAAGAACAAAGCAATAAATGCTAAAGAAATGGAAGATGAAGACATAAGACTACTTGCTACAAGATTAGAGGAAAAGATCAATTAAGTTAAATATTTATCTCAACATCAGGTAGACATGGTAGATCAACTAGATGGTGCAAATAAAGGAATCAGCAATTTGAGAAAAGAAAATGAGAGACTCTTGAATGAACTAAGAGTTGAAAAGGAACTAAATGAAAGAAAATTAAGATCAGGAGAAAGTGCAAATCAATTATATGAGCAAAATATGAATATACCTAAAGGCACTACCAGCTTAGGGTACACCAATCAAGGAGAGTCATCACAATAAGGAGCATAGAAGAACAAAAGGCCTACATGCAACACTTGTGAAAAAATAGATCATACATAAAATGTTTGTTGGAACAATGCTATGCAACCCAAGTTCAAAGGCCACTATTATAATTGCAACAAGTATGGTCACAAGGCAAATAAATGTAGAACTAAATCAAAGTTTGAAGGAAATTGTTTCACATGTCACAAACAAGATCATAAATCTTTAGAATGTAGGTCAAACATTCAACACAATGCAAGAAAACAAAGAACATTTATTGGTTGGGACTACAATACATGGGGAAGATGTCATTATTGTATAGAATATGTACACATTAGTGTAAATTGTGTAGAGACTCACATTAGAAAAAGAAATACCAATATGAGATGCTATGTATGCAAAAAGATAGGTCAATTGGAAAGAAACTGTATGAATAGAGATACAACAAATAATGGTGAAGAAAATAAAGGCAAGTCAAAGATTGAAGAAATCAGAACTCAGAGGAATCAGAAATGGATAAGAAATCAAAAGAAAGCCCAAGGCAATAAGCTATCATCATCCAATCCAATGAGTTGGGTGAAGCATCCACATCCAACTAGGCAGTCAAGAAGATGACTTGAATTGAGAAGTCAAGAAGATCTTACACTAGTTCCAGATATATAAGAAAGAACATTCAAATCAACATAGTAAGATGCACAAGGTCAAGAAACAAAGATATGTTTTAACCAAGTTACAACTTAGTTGTAACCGAGTTGCTTGTTATCTTTGAATAAGACAAGTTAGAACCTAGTTCTAACTAAGCTATATGATGACCAGTTCATGTTGAGCTTGAATGAATTAACTATGATATTTTACTTACCATTGTATGATGCATTTAAGAGGCCCCAAAATTTGAAATTCTTAATAAAAGGAAAAATTGAGGGTTTTATTTTTTACCTTGCATTTAATTTTCAGAGTGATTTTGAGCACCATAGTGACTAAAAGATGAAGTGTCAAAAAGCGAAGTTGCAATTGTTACAAATTCATCTCTCATTGTGCATCATGACATCTAGCTCCAGTTTGAAGGTGAAGAAGGGTTCAAAGATGTTGGTAAATGATGTGGTTTGCGAGGCACCCAAATTCAAGCTTCATCCAACAATTGCCGAGTAAAAGGATCTAATGGGAGCACACTCAACTTTACCTCCAAAGGTACTATTGATTAATGATATCAAATCATTCTATCACTACACTATTCAAATTAGATGCATTTGAAATGAATGAAGTGTATAATTCCTTATGTGATAATGGAGTACTGAAGCTTGAACATAGACATTTGGAGATTAAGGGTTTAACTAATGCCCTATACATGCCAAAGGATTTCAAAATAAAGTAGATCAGATTCATTCTAAGCAGAGTCCATGACAAGTCCTTCTGGTTGAGAAACTTGTGAAGATCATGAGGAAGATGGTTCACCAAGTTATAGGCTAACTTATGTTGGATAGACCCAAAATGACCAAAACCCTAGCTCGCGGTGGATTGGTAAAGAAAACCTTAGCATAATGGGATGACAGAGGAATGAAGCTAAAAAATGTTACTAACATGGAGATCAAATTTAGGATTCATGTCATTTCTCACAAGATCTATGGCTCAAGTAGATCAAATCGTGTCTCCTATGAAGCAGTTGACTTAGCTTACAAGGTGGGGAAGAATAATTTGTCTTTTGACCTTGCTGAGTTGTAGCTTAGTTAGCTATGCAAAAACATAGAGAGCATCCAAGCATCAAAGAAGAACATATGTAAGTTTGGAACTCTCCTCATTTGTTTATTCTTCTATGTTCATAAGTTATTTCCATCAAAAAGTATTGTGATGTGGAGAAAGGATAGGCCAGTAATCTACCAGATCAATGATTACATAGAAGAGTTGGGAGAAAACTTTGATGGCACAATGGATGCATACTTTGAAAATTTCAAGGAGAAAATGCAGAACATGTATCTAATACCCCATCAATTGGTTGAGCACTATGCTCAAGATATTTGTTTCTTGGTTGATTGTGACAATACTCACATTCAAGCAATCATACCTATAGGTAAAACCCTTGAAATATGAAGTTAATATAGATAATACAAGGGATATCATAGAGGATCTTCTTAATGGGCCAGTTGACCCCAAGACAACATACTTTGGTATCTATGATGAAGCCAAGACTAGGAGCGATTCCTCAAGTCTTGAAAAGAGGGAAGAAGAGGATGGAAACCCTGAAGAAGAAATTGAAAGGTGACCCTCTCATGCTCATTGAGGGTAAAGGTGAAGATGAAGAGGAATAAGAATAGGGAGGACAAGAAGAAGCAAAGGAAGAAAAGGAAGAGGAAGAAGAGGAACATGAACCTCCAAAGAAGAAAGAAAAAGTGATCATAAAGGTACTTAAGAAGGCTACACCCAAGAAGGAAGCTACTCCTATGATCACAATTGCTAGAAAATCCAGAAGGAAGGTAAAACTTTAAAATGGTGAAGAAGAAGAGGAAAACACTGCTATCATTCAACTAAAGAAGCCCCTACTATCCTTTGAGCAAGAAGTGAAAAGATTAGGAGAAGGAAGTGGCATGACAAGTTTTAAATACATCAAATATAAATCTAGAGGTAGAGAAGAGAAATAACATGTAGAGGATGCTCTAGTAGAGAAAATGACCAAATGGAAATATGACCCAAATGAGCTAAAAGGCCAAGCCTTTGATGTCCTATTAAAGGCAGTTACACAAAGATGGACAAATATTGTGAAAACAAAGAGGGACATTAGAGAGAAAACCTTGAAGAGAATTATGCCTAACTTCTCAAATGAAGAAATCAAAGAGGCCTTGTCAAAGCATGAGATCAGACAGACTACAAGATTCAAGGCATTTCAAATTTTGAAATAATATTGAAGACGTTGTGCAGTCCACAACAAAGTTGTGGAAAACCATATTTGAGGAAGAAGGTAAAATGAAGAAGGATGAAGATCAAGAGGTACAAACTATAAAAGAGTCTGATACATAAATGATGGCAAGTGTTGTGATTGCATGTTGACCCTCTACTTTGAGCCAAGCCATTGCTACATCTAGTGTATACAAATCATAGAAGGAACAAATTCTTGCATCCACCCAAGTAGGAATTGAGTTATAGACTCAATCTACCTCTAGGATAGCTTTAACTGAGCAAAAACCAAAGGATGAAGACAAGGTTGACAACGAAGGAAAAGAAGAAACTAAGAGTCAACCGAGTGGAGAGGAGAAGAAGGATGAGGAAAAAGATAAAGCAATCATAATTTCTCCCTGTACAAAAGGTAAGGAAAAGGAAAAGATCTCCGATGAGATTGACCTTGATACTAAGATTGTGATTCCAAATTGGGATCAATCCAAACTCACTACTAAGAAAATGGAGATGCTCATTGATCTATGGAGAAAAAGAGCACAACAGAGAAAGTTAAAAGCGAAAAGAGACAAAGGAAAAATTCTTGAAGATAACAAGGACATATTTTTGGATGTTATGCAAATAGAGGTAAATAATAAGGCACCCATTATTGAGCAATTAGTTGATATTGTACATTAATTCAAAAAAGACATAGATGGGCAAGAAAAACTTATACAAAGGGTAGAAAGAAAATTTGAGAATAAAGTTTTGGAGAATGTAGCAAAGAAAATTGTTATTGATCAAGTGGAATTGTCCACTTTTATTGGAAATCTTGAAGCAGTTATAAATAATGTTGTTTCCTTGTTCACAAAATTGTGTGATAATTCATTTTTCACAAAGGAAATAAAAGACAAATTGACCAAGATTGATGGAGATTTGAAGATTAGTGCTAGTCACTTAGCACTTGACCCGAGTTCCACCTCAAATCATTTCGTGAAGGTTAGATTTTTGACAGATTTGTACGTAGAATTATTAAGGGAGGAAACCAAAATAAGGGAAACTATATTAGACATCCAACGTATGATACATCCTCACATGGATATGATGTGAAAACATTTCACACATGCAAAGAAATTAGTTCATGACACCAACTTCTCAGTTGTAGATCTCGTGATGGAGCTATCAGTTGAAGTTTAGATTGAACTTTACATCTTGAAGGTGATTCAAGAAAATTGGGATAAAACTATGTCTTTGATTTTGAAAATGCATAAATTATTTCCTCACACATTTTGGTATTACCTTGCAAGTATATGTTCTGGTATTTGTAACAAAAACAAGGGGAAAACATAGTATGTGTGTGATCGAGGAGGAAATATGTATATGAGAAATGTATAAAGGAATATGTATATGATGATTAGTCAAACAAAAACAATTTTGAAAAATCCAATTTTAGATAAGTTGTAACTGAGCTACAATTCCTCGTTCAAACCGAGTTATAGAACCAAGTACATGAAAAAGAGGAGTTTGACAGAATTAAAAAAATTGGTTACTGATTGAATTACTCAAGATAAGTGTTTTTGTCACTAATTCCAATGGGGGAGATTGCTGACCCTATGGAAATACATATTGTTAATTAGTGACAAACCACTTAAGCTATCCAGGAGGGTCGGTTAATACTGCAACCAAGCTTTCCATTAGAGAGAAGATTTCAGTGTAGCTTTCCAAGCATCGAGTGCTAACTGAGCAACAATGTTGCCTGAGATCACTATATTACCCGAGCATCAACAAAAGATCAAGTGCACAGTTTTTCCCAAGCATCAGTATTTTGGCCGACCTAAAGGTATAATTTGATTCTTATGAAGATATCTATTGTAGGAGCCCACTTGGTATAGAGTTATTGTTTGAAGGGTATATAAGGAAGACAAATCTATTTGTTTAAATGTGTGAAGAATGTAAGAAGTGTAATATAAGACATATATGAAGATAAGGAGTGAATATGGAGAAGATTACGTAATCAGGCTACAGGACAGTTTAAAGGGTAGAGTAGAGACTCATCCATCACACTCAAGTGATCATATTATTCAAAGGATATAATTCAATAAATCAAGTTGCAAAGTAGAGATCATCTCATTGATTCATCCTAATAGGTGCATCGGTCAAATCCTCTAACCAGGTGGACCTAATAGTCTTGTGCTAAATCTCTTAATAGAGTAGATACTTCATTGCATTGTAAAATCCTTTTACAAGGTGGACCTAACAGTCCTTCATACTTTTAACAGAGTAGATCACTAGAAGTGATCAATTGTAAGCCCTAACAAGCCAAATTTATTAGCATTGTGGGTGTCATCCCCACCTCAGTTTTACCTTCTGTTTGGAGGGTTTCTGGGTTACCATATCTTGTCTCTAAGTGTTATGGTATTGATTTATTCATTTCTTTATGTTTATGTATGGAAGTAGATTAGATAATCGAAAGAAGTAAAGTTGAAGTAATCTTAGTGAGAAGAGTTTAAGTGGTTCCTAATTCACACCCCCCCGCTCACTCGCTTATCTTTACATTTCGAACAACTATCACTTTTCACACGTTTTCCTTTTTCTTTCGTACTTAGAACTAATTTTTTTTTAAAGCAAATTCAATAGCAGTTTAGGTGAAATTATAAAAAAAATTGACATTTCAAAAGCAGTAAGCCTACCAATAACACCTTCTAAAGTTAGGTTATGAGTAGGAGTACATCTCAATTATTGTATTGCAAAAACCCTAATAGCATAAATAAGAAGTAGAGTTCTCAATACCTTGCTGATCACAATCTCATCATCAATCTTTCCATTTTCTCCTCTCGTGACATTAAGAACCTCTTTGGTTCTTCCAAAATACTAGACAATACTCTCACCTTCCAATGGAATGCAAGGATAATACAAATGAATTGATTCTCGTGGAGTTATGATTGAAATTGAATAATAATTTTTTTAATGTGTGTCAAATTATTCACAACACCCATATATCTTGATCTAGTAACAAAACCTCTATCTTTAGTTTCCATATTTCAAAAATCATTTCCCAAAACAAAATCTCCACATCCATTCTCCCTAACAAACTTGTCATCTAAAAATTTCAATGAAAAGATCAGAAAGTATCTTCAGCACAAGCTCTAACTCAAACATAGATAATCTTAAAACCCAAACAAACCACAACTAAAACCAAAGGTGACTAGGTTGTTATACCACTTGTAAGTAAATTAAGGTAGTTGATCAACTATCTACACTAATCTTGAGAAGAGAGTTATACTATAAAACAATTACATAAATGTAACATAAATAAACAAAAATAACATGCGTGTCACAAAGCATTCACTTTTGGGGGGGGGGGGGGGGGGGGGACCCTTCGAGGAGAATAACCCCACACTCCAAAAGTTTCGTAGTATATTATCCATATATCAAATGTAGTGCCCACCTATAGCTTGCTTTTCCGTTATATTTACCAAATTCTTTTATGCCTATTTCATGGATGTGTTAGTTTCAAGGATATTATTTCATAACTTGAACTAGAGATATATCAACGATGATTACTTTGTTGACTATATTTCATGTGTTGATTGATGATTATGATTACTAGCACATTAATGAAGCTTGAATGGTTCATAGTTAATAAATGTGATTTCTTTCATAGCAATGTTAGACGATGCTTTAATGATGAATACTTCATATTTGTAACAATGTATTATTTTATCTAAGCATTTGATGTTCAACTTATAATTATTATGGTCTTACCCCATACTTGCATATGTATGTTGTGTGTGTCTATTTTATCTTTATGTTTATCATGTTTGATGTGGTTAAGGGAGGGAGTCATAGTCACCTACTAGTCAAGATCTACACAATGCACCACTCCCTGCTATTGCTTGTTTAGTTTAGATATATTTATATACATGTACATGCTCATCTTTTATGCAGAATGTAGGTACTGGACATCGACTTCCTTGAATTGCCAGGATGAGTGTGCCCTATCACAATAACTCAATGGTAAGAATGAAGAGATAATGTTTAGGTCCAATTGCAACCATAGCCTAAATACTTGTCTTGCAAGGAGGACTCATAACTAACTTTCCATTCTTTTTAAAATCTGTGAGTTTATTTTTGTCTGTGTTGTTTAATTTTGAGCTTTGGTCTGTTTTGGTAATGTTGATTTTATGTGGATTTCACTATGTGATTTATTTGGTAAATAATTTAATTATAATATTTTAGTTAATCATATAATATTGAGAATTATTAAATATTATTTGATTAAAAAGCAAATATTAAAAGATGAGAATATTTAATTAATTAAAAAATTAATTAAATATGTGCTATTCTAACTTTAGAAGTCTAAATTTAGAAATTTGGTTAAAGAGAGATTAGAATATGATGATATTTAATTAATTATTAATTAATTGAACATGTACTTCAATTTAAAAGTTTAATTTGAGAAGTTGGACGAAAGAGAATTAAAATATTTAAATATTAAAGATTTACTATTGCTTTATTATAATTATTTATTTAATAATAATTAAATTAGAGTTGCATTTAAACAATGAACTTTGATTAGTATTATTAATTTAAATAATAAACTATACTTTAATTAATAAACTGGAGGAAAATAAATCATAAAAGAATGAAATTTATGATAAAGTTATAGTTCTAATTGTGGCGTAGTTATATTTATTTAATTAATGATAATTATTTTAAAATTTTATTTTAATAATAAACTCTAAATAATGTTATTAATTAAATTAATAAATATGTTATTAAAAATGCTTCGAAAATTAATTAAAAAGATAAAGTTAACTAATTAAATTAAGATATTTTGTAATTAAATATTTAAAAGAGTTGTGCATGAAAATGTAAAAGGTAATAAAGTAATAAATAGTAATGACCAGTGAGTTCTCTCTCGTGATTGCACAATCAAAGCCCCAATTTAGGGAAAAACTCTTTATTAGAGATCTAGAGCTCATTTTGCAATTACACAAGTTTTGGGAAACAAAATTCAGAATTGGATCAAAAGAATTGTTGAAAGTTTCAGAGGGTTTGGATTTGCATGCATTCACAGATTGTCTCATATTTTAGCTATGGTTTTGAAGTAGGGTTTGAAAACCCATTGTAGAATTTTATTTAAAGATCTATCTACTTCGTGTCTTCCTAGGTGTTTGCATATTGCTTATTAATTTGCTGTAGTGATTGTTGAATAAAAAATTATATTGTAGATTTTGAAAAAGGAAAACTTATTAATCAAGAAAATTTGACTAAGAAAAATTATAGAAAACTGTAGAAAATTATTGTGACTGTATTCTTATAAACCTCTTTATAATCCAATGAAAATTTGATTATTGAAAATTGGAAGAAAACAATAAATTGAACAGTTAGAGTTCACCTTTAAATTTTTCAGTAGAACTATGTGATTATCATGATTTTTTTTAAATATATATGAATATTATTCTTACATCTAAAATAATTTAATTGCAATATTTATTTAGAAAGCAAAAGATTAATTGAGAAGAAAGCACGTTGTAACTAAATGTATACATGCATGTGAAAACAAATATGTTAAAAATAGAAAACTAAGTATAGTGTGGTTACATGCATGTGAAAATAAATAAGCTAAAAATAGAAAACTAAGTATTGTATGGTTACATGCATGTTAAAATAAATATGCTAAAAATAGAAAGCTAAGAATAGTATGGTTATATGCATGTGAAAACAAATGTGCTAAAAATATAAAATTAAACATAGTATGCTTGCATGATTTGAGAGATCAAAGATATGCAAAAATATTAATTGCATGTTTATTTTTATTTTATAAAAATATAATATAATTTTTAGTTTTATTTATTTAAAAAATAAAAATAGTTTATTAATTTTTAAATCACATAAATACTATCCATTTAGTTATAATGAAGTGAATGTTAGTATTAGTGATTATTAATGCCGATAGGCATTCTACAATGGCGGAATGGGTGAAGTGGGATAGTGTGAACATGTTAATGTTAACTTTTATTCTTCTAAGTTAAATTTGACAACCATTTAAATGTCAAAAATTTAAATCTTATTATAAAAGAATATACTTTTAAAAATAATTTAACAAATAGTATATAAAATATTTGTTTAAATTATAATATTTTTAGATATAAACCATCAATTTTTTAAAAATAAAAATAAAAAGCTTAAGTTAGTAAAAAATAAATAAATAGAGATAAATGAAATATAAATAATTTTAGATGTAGTAAATTAAATTATAATTATTTTGTAGTGGATATCTATTGACATATATTTAGATAGATTTATTTAAGATATCTTTACTAGTTTAAGTCAAATTAAACTCGTAGTTGCATATAAATGATTTTATAATTATTAATGCAAGATGGAAGTTAATAAATAAGTATTTAGAATTTTATTTTATTTTAAGAGAAGTTATGGTAGAGTTCACTTTGTAATCATTACTTTATGAGAGAAGCTATAAATAATTAAATTAAATTCATAATTTTATTGCTAGTTGCATTATGAATTAAAGGGAAAGTAAATATTAATATTGGACTTAAATAGAAGTCAAATTAATAGTTTAGAATTGAAATTGATGTTAGTATGTAATCTAATAATATACATTTATGTCATTAATTAAATAATTTATGATTTAAGATTATTTAAATTAATAACATGATAATATTGCATGATATTTTATATGCACAAAAAAGATTGGATATTTGATTACTTATTATTTTAAATAAGTATATTAGCATAACAATTTATATTAACATATATATTTTTACTTTATTTCTAAACACATCCTTGTGACCCAAACTAAACAAGAGAAATTTGTGAAATTAAATCATGTGGCTGAAAACTATGTGTTTTCTAATATTCTATTTATAGTCTTGTGATGTTTATTTTCTTGATAGTTTTCTTTGTTGGTTGTTTAGTTGGTCAAGTTAAGATGTGCACCAGAGGCATTTTTGAGATTTCTTTTATAATTATTTGACTAGATGTCATGATAAACTTTATGATTTGAATTGAGATTTATGTTTTATGAGTTTTATGCTATTGAGCATTTATGAGAACTTGGGTTTCGAGAACTAATGTTATTTTTTGGGTTGCCTATTAAGGAACCAAATTCAATCAATATTATTCTTGTGGTATGGGACACTATTGTGGTTTGTGATTTTTGGAAAGGTAGTCTAGGTGCATGTCTATGAGAGTGGCTTGCAAAGGGGGTCGGGGCCCAAAGTGGCTACCAGGGTAACTCATTGTTGCGTAACAAGTGATAATATAGTAATTAAACTATCTTGCCTAGCTCTTTTCCTTGAGATACATTAAAAAGATAAGTTAGACATTTTTTCTCATCCATGCCTTGAGTGCTTGTAAAGACTAAGGATGAGATGGAGATGATATTGTGTACTAGAAAATGTGACTTGTTGGGAGCACGAATCAACAAACAAACATTAATTAAAAACCTCAAATATGCATCAAAGACTCAACAAAATGAAGAAACATTAACTAACTAATGCTTTCTTGAGTTTTGCAACTCTAAGTAGCCAATAAATCAAATCCTCTAGCCACCTCTACAGCTCAATAAGGACACCCATGAGAGGCCTTGTTGGTGTGTTAAGATGGGAGGTATATTTGGTGTGCTCTTCCAAACATAACAAAGTGTTGAATCTCTTGAGTGAATGTGCAAATGTGAGTGATGATGCAATATGAACTTAAACTATATGAGATGAAGAATACTTCAAGAAATGGCTATGGAAAAATTCATACTTGAAAGCATTTAATGGTAAAAATATGAAATGCAACAAAGAAACTAACTAGATATGCAAGCTAAATCAACAAGTAAATGTAAAGGCAAACTAGCTAGACCATGCAAATGCAAAGCTAAACCAGCTACCAAATTGTTAGTATGCACCTACAAAATCACCATGAAAACTCTACTAATGCAAGCTCAAACTACCATGAAAGCTCAAACTATGAATGCAAGCTCAAATTTCAAACCAACATGGTAATAATGCAATAATGAGAGATGCAAATGCTTGAGACAAGGCCTCTATTTATAGGCTTGAGGGAGGGCTTGGTGAGGTGGCATCCATGTAGATGCCACATAAGGTGACATGCAAGTCATGCAAATGGTCAAAAATTCAAAAAATTTTCACACGTGTGAGCAAACTTGAGAAGAAGAGTGAAAGACAAGAGTGCAAAGGGGAGTGTGTAGGCATGCCTTCTCACACATGTGTGAGCACACACTTAGGCTAATGAGGGGGATTAGGAAGATGATTAGGATGATTAAGTGGGATTAAATGAGAAAGTAGGCTTAAGATGATGAAAATGATGGGTATAGGCTAAGCTTAAGATTAAATTAAATAGGATTTAATTTAATCATAGGTTTAGAGGAATTAATGGGATGTGGAGATTTAAATAAATAAAATTTATTTAAAAAAAGGGGAACCATGGAGGATCATGTGTTAAATTAATTTAACACATTAGGACTAGGAGTATTTAAATTAAATTTAAATACTTAGAAAAATGAACTTATTTAATTAATTAATTTAATTAAATAAATAGAAGAATGTGACCAATATAATTAATTAATTAATAATTTCCAATAGTGGCATGTTGTGATGGTTAAGTTGTTATGTTGTTATCCTTGCCATCAAGGTTCAAATCTCATGGGGATGAGGTCCCCCATTTGTGGCCTCATTGGTTCATAGCTCCAGGTCAAAGCGTTTACCCCTCTTTAAAAAAAATAAAATAAATTAATTAATAATTAATTACAATATCACAGACAATATTAAATAAATTAATATAGTATTTAGGGATGATTTTAAGCGTCTACGGATACTTTGAGAGGTATGACTAATTTTCTCATCATCATGAGAGGGCATTCTAGTTCTACATAAAGTCACTAGGGGGTCGGGGTCTTGAGAGACTACTAGGATAACCTTATAGTTTGCTCGTGTGATGACACTCCATAGTATGTAGCCTGAGTCTCCTTCATGATTTTTTAAATATTTGCCTCTAGTGGTTTACTTGTTGGATATTTGTAATGTCCCCATTTTAGCAGTTGACCAAGTGTGTGTGCGTTAGCCTTGTTCTACATGATCCCGAGGGCTAACGAAGGGTTTAATGGGATCTTGGAGTGTTTTGGCCTAGTCATTTCCAGTTTGGGCCAAAACGAAGTTGATTTACTCAGTTTCAGGCATACTTACTATTTTTAGTAAGTCGACAGGACACAGTGCAGGTCAATTTTGGTGATTGGATTCGATACTCCTCGGTGAGAGCTTTCCGATGAGTTATCACTCGCATTATTCGGAGTCTGATTGCTAATACATTTTAATGCCTGAAGTTTTATTAAAGTAACGTCTAATTTAATTGTAAAATATTAAAGTGTTACTTTAATATTTATTTTATGGTGATGTGTACCCAAAGGAGACATAAGGGGTATTTTAATATATGTTTTATATTACACATCTTTTATCCCACATTGCCCATATGAGTTGAGCGGACCTGTGGGAATAGAATAAAAGGAAGCATTTGTGGCTTCATTAGGCAGGTTGAATATGAGAAGAAATTGGTGTGTGAGTTGCAGCTTTGTTCTTGGCATTTGAGGACGTCTATCCTCTCTTGTAACATTCTAGACGTCATTCCCTTGGGGTTTGGCCTTTGGAATTCTTTCTTATTGGCTTCATTATCAGGCAGTTTAGTTGCATTTCCGGCTACAGGCAGATTTGATATTTTGCTCATATCTTCTTCACTACTTGTCCGTCGCTTATGCTGCTTGGAAGGAATGGTATTATGAAGGTAGTGGACTGATTGGAGGACAAAGTATTGTAGCAGCAAGTTCGTAAGCATGGGCTGGAGTATTATGACAATATTGTTGAAGTAATTAGTGAGTTGATAAATCTGCCATGTATTTGGTTTTATGAATTCTGAAAATAACATTTTATTAGCAGCAATTCATTTTCACTTTGCATATTATTATAGTTTCTTTCTTGTTTATGTTGTATGATACCAATTCCATAAAAACGTTTGATTTTCGGAGTTATAAGGGGTTTTAAGAAGTTGAATGCAAACTGTTTGACATAATTCCTTTCAGCAATTTGGTTTAGTTTTTTTTTGGGACATCCAAGGGTGACCATTACAGTTGTATCAGAGCTATAAGTCCTGCCATCCTGTGGAGGTCTTATAGGGAATTTGGAACAGCCGGATAGAGGGAAAAAGTAAGTAAAAAACACAGGCTAAGCATTTATGTTTGAGCATGCGACAGGGGTCTTATAATTTCCGCGATACCAAAGCAAGACAAAATAGGATTTCAGACTTGCAAAGCAAACAGTCTAGTACATCCGTGCAGGGGGACATTGAATCCAACCATACAGACACAGAGGAGATATTCTGTGATCAGGACAATAATATGGGTGATCGAGATGACAGGAATACAGGATTAGGCGGAGGCAGAAATGCTGGTCCAGATCAAGGGGAGGTACTGTTTCGACAGTTACTGGATACATTAGAGCAGGGGCATCGTATGCAGCAGGAGCAGAATAGGCGAATGGACATGATGTTGCAGCTCATGGCTAGACAGATGGGTGTCAATATTAATCCAGGTGATGCCAACAACAGAAACAATAACAACGAGGGAAACAATAACAACGGGGGAAACAATAACCATGAAGGCCAAGGCAACAACAATGGTCCTGAGAATAACATTAATGGTAATAATGGACACGGCAACAATGGTAATGAGGCTGATAAATTTAGACACGTTGCACGCCCAACACGACATACGAGCTCGAGACCTCTTCTACCCACTTTTCCACCCAGAGATCCGGTTCAACCAGTAAATGAACCGCAGATTACCGAGTTACAGGAACAATTCAGGAGGGACTGGGAGGCTAGTGGACCAGAGTTTCAGGTGGATATTTCTCTTAGAGATTATATGGACTTGAGGATGAGACACATGCCTAAAGCAGGAGGAAGGAATCAAAACTTTGAGTTGAGGAAGAAAGTTGGAAAACTTTCTTTACCTTATTATGATGCTTCAGGGAAGATGACTGCACGAGCTTGGGTGCAGAAGGTAGATACATACTTGCAGCTAAATCCTATGCCTGAGGAGGAGGCTATCAAGTATGCGGCTATGCACTTGGATGGCATTGCACATGAATGGTGGCATCATGGCATGGTGACTTTGGGGTATAATCAGATTACATCCTATGAGGAATTCACCGAAACATTGATTGGGAGATTTGACACTAAGGATCCCGAGTTACATTTCAAGGAGCTAGCACAATTAAAACAGTCAGGTTCTGTGGATGCTTACATTGCCGAGTTTCAGCGCTTGTCTGTACTTGTTACTGATATCTCTCCTAGGAGATTGGTGGTGTTATTTTGTGATGGTCTTGCTGATCCATTACGAGGTTGGGTGAAGGGACATGATCCACTCACGTTAGCTGAAGCAACTAAAAAGGCACGAGATTTAGCCCCTTCGGTATACAAAGGAAAAAACCATTCAACAGATTCTTCCTACCGCAAGGACAAAGACAAAAAATTGTTTCAAAAAGAGTATAGCAAACCCAAAGAAGGATTAAAAGGACTAGACAATGAAACCTTGAATGAACTTCGAAAGAAGAAGTTGTGCTTCCATTGTAGAGAGCCTTGGGACTTATCTCATAAATGTTCTCTCAAGGCTAAGGCAAATCAAATGGAGTATTTTTCAGCAGAAGAATCAGAGTCAGAAGGGGAGGATCAGCACTCTGATTCAGATGAGAGTAACACTATAGAGGAGAGCAACATTCCTAAGGATGATAGATCATTGGCACGCTTGACAGGGGCCCAAAAGGCAATCACATTTAAGGTCAGGGGTACTATCCAGGGGCAGAAAGTGATATCTCTTATTGACACTGGGGCTACACATAACTTCATAGATGCACAGTTGGTAGCTAGGAGAGGGTTACAGACAGAGGAGCATGATGGGTTTAGAGTCATGGTGGCTAACGGTGATAAGTTATTATGCACTCGGAAGATATCTAATCTTCGCATCAAGTTTGGAGATGGCTACGAGTTGGAGGATGAGTTCTATGTTGTGGACATGGGAGATTATGATGTCATCCTTGGCATGACATGGATGGCTTCACTAGTTGAGTTCACACTCAATCTAGCGAAATTGGAGATGAGATTCCAGCATGAGGGTAGAACTGTGGTACTTAGAGGGCTTTCAGATGGAGGTTGCAGAGTAGTGTCCTTGAGGAGAATGCAAAGACTTTTTCGTCATGATGACATAGAGTGGGCGGCAGAGTGCCACATTATGCCAACTTCACCAGAGCCACAAGAAAAGAGTCATCCACTAGATGTCCAGAAGATACTTGATAGACACGCTAAAGTATTTAGCGATATTCCTCATGGGGTTCCTCCTGACAGAGGGATGGAACATGTTATTGAGCTCGAGGAGGGAGCCAAACCAGTTATGATTACTCCCTATCGTCATCCTAAGAAACACAAGGATGAGATAGAGAAGGCGATTAAGGATTTGTTGGAGATGGGGCATATCAGGCCCAGTAAGAGCCCCTTTGCTTCAGCAGTAGTATTGGTAAAGAAGAAGGATGGGACGATGCGCATGTGCATCGATTACAGGGCATTGAATAAGAAAACAATTAAAAATAGGTATCCCATTCCTAGGATTGATGAGCTGATTGATGAGTTGCATGGGGCATGCTTCTTCACCAAAATTGATTTGCGATCCGGATACCATCAGATCAGGATGAGAGCAAAGGACATTGAGAAAACGACCTTCCGATGTCACTATGGCCACTTTGAGTTCATGGTTATGCCATTTGGTCTAACCAATGCACCTGCTACATTTCAAAGTTGTATGAACCAGGTATTCAGGAAGCAGCTGAGGAGATTTGTCTTGATCTTCTTTGATGACATCTTGGTCTTCAGTAAGACCTGGGAGGAGCACTTACATCATCTAGAGGAGCTGTTATCTATTCTGGAGAGAGAGTCATTGTATGGCAAGGAATCTAAATGTGAGTTTGGCATGACTGAGCTCCTTTACCTGGGGCATATCATTAGTGCAGATGGCGTTCGGGTTGATCCCGAAAAGATTAGAGCTATTGTAGAGTGGCCTACTCCCACAAACCTTACACAGCTTAAGGAATTCTTTGGTTTATGTGGTTTTTATAGGAGGTTTGTTAAGGGATTCTCACAGATTGCTACACCCTTGACAGATCTTACCAGGAAAGGAGCCTTCGTGTGGACAGGGGTAGCACAGAGGTGTTTTGAGCATTTCAAGCAGGTAATGTCTTCATGTCCAGTTCTAGCTCTACCGGATTTCACGAAGCCTTTTGAGCTTCATTGTGATGCATCAGGTGATGGGATTGGAGCAGTATTGATGCAGGAGAAGCATCCCATTGCATTCGAGAGTAGGAAGCTCCGAGGAGTTGAGAAAAGTTATTCTGTCTATGACCGGGAGATGTTGACCATAATGCATGCATTGGCCAAATTTTGATCATATTTGGTAGGTGGACGTTTTGTGATCAAGACTGATCACAACAGTATTAAATACTTCATGAGCCAGCGTGATCTTAATGACCGGCAACAAAAATGGGTGACTAAATTGCAGGCTTATGACTTTGACATAGAGTTTGTCAAAGGTAAGAAAAATGTGGTGGCTGATGCCTTATCTCGGAGACCTCACTTATGTGCTCTGGCAGGGATTTCAGGAGATTGGAGAGATCGGATTATAGCAGAGTATGTCGGAGATGCTTGGGCTTCTGGATTGATTTCAGGTACCATACAAGATGATCGCTATGAGGTGATAGATGGATTGATCAGAGTTCAGGACAGGGTTTATTTGATTCCGTCATCACATTTGAGAGAGGCGATACTGAAGGCATTTCATGATGCACCCACAGCTGGACATCCGGGGGTCTTCAAGACCTACAGGCAGATCCGAGAGCAGTTTTCATGGAAAGGGCTCAAGGATGATGTTCAGAGGTATGTCAGGGAGTGTGTGGTTTGTCAACAGAATAAGGGAGAGCACACATTTCCTGCAGGTTTATTACAGCCCTTGCCCATTCCTGATAGAAAATGAGAAAGTATTTCGATGGACTTCATCACTGGTTTACCACGAGTGTAGGGAAGGGATTGCATCTATATGGTGGTGGACCGCTTGACAAAGTTTGCTCACTTCTTTGCTATTCTGTCCACTTACACAGCAGCACAGGTGGCAGATCTTTTCTTTAAAGAGATATTCAGGTTACATGGGCTGCCCAGATTCATTGTCAGCGACCGGGATAGTAAGTTTATGAGTGTTTTTTGGCAAGAGTTGTTTAGGTTGTGTGGTACAGATCTTACACCTAGCACTAGTTATCATCCGCAAACAGATGGGCAAACAGAGATTGTGAATAAATGGGCGGAAGGATATTTGAGGAACTATATAACTACATAACAAAAGGCTTGGATCAGATGGTTGCATATGGGAGAGTATTGTTATAACACCACTTATCATATGTCCATCAAGATGACTCCTTTCATGGAACTCTATGGTTATGAAGCACCTAGCTTCATGGATTTAGTTTTGGGGGACAGTAGAGTGCCCAAAGCCAAAAACTTATTGCAGGATAGTCAGGACATCCTGAAAGTGCTCAAAGAGAATATACGACAGGCCCAGAATCAACAAAAATTGTATGCTGATCAGCACTGAATAGGGCGCAGCTTCGAGGTAGGGGATATGGTTTACTTGAGGCTACAACCATATAGACAGTCATCGCTCAAGAAGAGCGGAGCTGAAAAGTTGAAACCTAGATTTTATGGTCCCTATAGGGTGATTCGCAAAGCGGGCAAAGTCGCCTATGAGCTTGAGCTTCCAGAGGGCAATCGAGTGCACAATGTGTTTCATGTGTCTAGGCTTAAGAAAGCCATTGGTCAGAGTGTAGTGCCTTCTGCAGATTTACCCCCTTTGGATGAGGAGGGGAAGCTTGTGTTAGTACCTGAGGCTATTCTAGATACCAGAGAGAGGAAGCTTAGAAACAGGATAGTGAAGGAGTATTTGGTCAGATGGAAAGACCCGCCGGAGGAAGATTCTACATGGGAGAGTGAGCAGGTTATTCAGCAGGCTGGACTGAGATTGCTTGAGGACAAGCAATTTCAAGGGGGGCGGACTGTAATGTCCCCATTTTAGCAGTTGACCAAGTGTGTGTGCGTTAGCCTTGTTCTACATGATCCCGAGGGCTAACGAAGGGTTTAATGGGATCTTGGAGTGTTTTGGCCTAGTAATTTCCAGTTTGGGCCAAAACGAAGTTGATTTACTCAGTTTCAGGCATACTTACTATTTTTAGTAAGTCGGCAGGACACAGTGCAGGTCAATTTTGGTGATTGGATTCGATACTCCTCGGTGAGAGCTTTCCGATGAGCTATCACTCGCATTATTCGGAGTCCGATTGCTAATACATTTTAATGCCTGAAGTTTTATTAAAGTAACGTCTAATTTAATTGTAAAATATTAAAGTGTTACTTTAATATTTATTTTATGGTGATGTGTACCCAAAGGAGACATAAGGGGTATTTTAATATATGTTTTATATTACACATCTTTTATCCCACATTGCCCATATGAGTTGAGCGGACCTGTGGGAATAGAATAAAAGGAAGCATTTGTGGCTTCATTAGGCAGGTTGAATATGAGAAGAAATTGGTGTGTGAGTTGCAGCTTTGTTCTTGGCATTTGAGGACGTCTATCCTCTCTTGTAACATTCTAGACGTCATTCCCTTGGGGTTTGGCCTTTGGAATTCTTTCTTATTGGCTTCATTATCAGGCAGTTTAGTTGCATTTCCGGCTACAGGCAGATTTGATATTTTGCTCATATCTTCTTCACTACTTGTCCGTCGCTTATGCCGCTTGGAAGGAATGGTATTATGAAGGTAGTGGACTGATTGGAGGACAAAGTATTGTAGCAGCAAGTTCGTAAGCATGGGCTGGAGTATTATGACAATATTGCTGAAGTAATTAGTGAGTTGATAAATCTGCCATGTATTTGGTTTTATGAATTCTGAAAATAACATTTTATTAGCAGCAATTCATTTTCACTTTGCATATTATTATAGTTTCTTTCTTGTTTATGTTGTATGATACCAATTCCATAAAAATGTTTGATTTTCGGAGTTATAAGGGGTTTTAAGAAGTTGAATGCAAACTGTTTGACATAATTCCTTTCAGCAATTTGGTTTAGTTTTTTTTTGGGACATCCAAGGGTGACCATTACAGTGGTATCAGAGTTATAAGTCCTGCCATCCTGTGGAGGTCTTATAGGGAATTTGGAACAGCCGGATAGAGGGAAAAAGTAAGTAAAAAACACAGGCTAAGCATTTATGTTTGAGCATGCGACAGGGGTCTTATAATTTCCGCGATACCAAAGCAAGACAAAATAGGATTTCAGACTTGCAAAGCAAACAGTCTAGTACATCCATGCAGGGTTTCCTCTTGTCTTTGACCAACAGGATTAGGCGGAGGCAGAAATGCTGGTCCAGATCAGGGGGAGGTACTGTTTTGACAGTTACTGGATACATTAGAGTAGGGGCAGCGTATGCAGCAGGAGCAGAATAGGCGAATGGACATGATGTTGCAGCTCATGGCTAGACAGATGGGTGTCAATATTAATCCAGGTGATGCCAACAACAGAAACAATAACAACGAGGGAAACAATAACAACGGGGGAAACAATAACCATGAAGGCCAAGGCAACAACAATGGTCCTGAGAATAACATTAATGGTAATAATGGACACGGCAACAATGGGAATGAGGCTGATAACTTTAGACACGTTGCACGCCCAACACGGACTGCGAGCTCGAGACCTCTTCTACCCACTTTCCCACCCAGAGATCCGGTTCAACCAGTAAACGAACCGCAGATTACCGAGTTACAGGAACAATTCAGGAGGGACTGGGAGGCTAGTGGACCAGAGTTTCAGGCGGATATTTCTCTTAGAGATTATATGGACTTGAGGATGAGACACATGCCTAAAGCAGGAGGAAGGAATCAAAACTTTGAGCTGAGGAAGAAAGTTGGAAAACTTTCTTTACCTTATTATGATGCTTCAGGGAAGATGACTGCACGAGCTTGGGTGCAGAAGGTAGATACATACTTGCAGCTAAATCCTATGCTTGAGGAGGAGGCTATCAAGTATGCGGCTATGCACTTGGATGTCATTTATTGTTGATAGTTGATTTTTATTAATTGGATGTCATGGATTAACAGTCTAGTACATCCTCTAGGGTTTCCTCTTGTCTTTGACCAACACTTCCCCCCCCCCCCGAATCTCCAATACTGTCCTTTTTTTGCTCATTTGGTTGGGCTTGAGGATGGATAAGGGAGAGAGGCAACAAAGACATATCCGGTTCCAAATTATTGTTACTTTAATTTGTTTAAACTTTATATATATATATATATATATATATATATATATATATATATATATATATATATATATAGTTTAGTAAACTTTGTAACATATTAGGTTTTTTTTTTTGGGTTCCTGAGTAGGGTGTTACATAAAAAATTATTTGTAATATACTTGTAGAACAATATTATCATGGGAGTACCACTAACCATATATCTAGGGGTAACTCAACAACTACCAAATGCCTACACAAAACCTCTATCTCATGCACCTAATATAGATGAGATATAATACAAGTAACCATCAAAAAATATTACAAGACTATGAGCTATAGTGCCCATATTTTTTCCAATCAAATGTCATATGAGATGTCAAATTAATTATCAACACATGTAACTCACTTTTACATATTACTTATGCATTCAAGACATTTTTACATTTTCTATTTTCTATTTTAGGAGATCCAGCTTCGAGAGACCATAACTTTCAAACCAGATGTCTAATTGACAAATTATTTTGAATTGCTAGAAAACTTGCAACGTGCTCTATCTATATAACCTACTATGCCAACGAAAAAGAAAAATATTTATATCATCAAATCTATAAATGGTCTTGTAATAAAGAACTATTAACATTCTTATCTAGTTCAACCAAAACCTTGGGGAAACTTTAGGGAAACAAGTGCTTAAATGTAAACTTACTATAAATAATAACCTTATATAATTGCAAGGTTGAGATACCATTTTCTTAAAATAGAAATCTAATAACCAATCGCACACAAGTCTAATAAATGCATCATCTCAACTTTACATGGATTCAAGGGGATAAACACCTCATAGTTAGCAAGAATATTTTTTTTATCATACCATAGACTTGTCTCTAAAACCTTTGAACCCTCAAATAACCTTCCTTGAAATATATTACAACTTTGATTAAGAATTTTTTTTCAAATGATACATAAGGATGCAATAGGTTAATCTACCTAGAGAAACAAATCCTTGGTTATATGCCTCCTCAAACTACTCAAGTTCAACAAGAGAAGAAGCATGGATACAAGTCTACTTCTAAACCCTCCAAAAAATAGTGTCAAGATTTCCCTAAAATAGGAGCATTAAAGATATAAATGTGAATAACATTATTCACTATTGCAATAGAGGACACATATTGATAGCCTTGGAAGTCACATTCCTCTAGATTTTCCAAGTGAGGTATTTATTGCAAGAAGAAAGATAAATAAATAGATTACATTTAGGCCAAGAAAACTTGCACCATATATTTTTCACATCTGGATCTCTATTCTCTCCCCCCCCCACAATCCTTCATCCAATTCAAATTTTATATTTAAAGGAACTCAAATATTCACCCTTGGGATAGAGGATTGAAGCAAAGATGTCCATAGCATCCAAAGAGTTATAATTTCTTTTAGGCTTCAAAAAACTAAGACAAATGTTAAAGAGCCTCCATTGTTTCCCACTCTATCCACTCAAAGGGCTTATCCATTTTAGCATCTCCAATATTCCCACTCATTTCAACAACTTTAAATTCCTCAACTCTAGCCACTCTTAACTCCAAGAATCTCAAACTAAAATCTTGTAAGTGCTAAAAAAAATTAGATAATAGAAAGGGAAACCATCCCAATATTTTGATTTTAAAATAGCCTCAATACCCATTTTTTAAACCTAGAACAATCCATGATAAATCAATCTCTCCCTATTTTGAAAAATGTCCCACATCATAAAACCTTTACCCATCATGATTTCCCTAGGAATATCGATGCTCTTAACAACTTTCAAGAATTTTAAAGAAAGAATCTTAGCCCAAGATTAATTTTTACTAGTAAACCATTGGTATTTTTTCTTAGTATCCAAGGTTTGACCCGCGAACGAAGTCCATATTTGACCTTGAGATCACCCTCTTGTTTTGATCTATAGATGGATTCTTAGTTAGACACACTCTACTTTGATGACTCCAAATGTCTAGCCCATAGGAATTATCTAGATAAAGCATCGAGATCTGTAATGAAGCTTGAGAGAGTAATTTTTACTATGCACCTATAATGGGGAGGTCACGAGATTTAGTGGTAACTCTTTATTGACAAAGGAGAGCCACCTCGAAGTGTAATGATCAACTTTTACACAAAAATTATCAAGGACATTTTGTCAAGTCTCTCTTAAGAATGATTCAATAGAGAGATTAGTGAACACATGTACAAAAAATAAAGAGATCCACTAAAATAATAAAGATACATGGAAAATTCTATCTTGAATAAGATGAGTATTGAAGAGAGATACAAGATACTTTGCCTCGTTAGTTTTATAATATGACGTTGCAAGATAGAAATTTAAATCCATTTGAAATTTGTAGCTTAACTAATTCTAACAAATCCCATGAAGGAATTATCATATGTAAACTACAAAGGAGATTTTGGAGGTAAGCTTCTCTACCAAATATATTTTTGAATGAATCTCTGTGTCATGTGGTATCTTAAAAGTATATCCAAACCTTCTACCATGATAATTGAAAGATAGGGGAGAGAAAATCCCCTTCTTGTAGTCCTCTTAGAGCATTAAATAGGTCATAATATTGATCATTAATTAAAATAGGTTAGGATGTCATCGTGTTTCTATTCAATCCAAATCCAAAGGCCAATAGTAATTTGCAAATGAAAGACCATTTAACTAGAGCATATATTTTTCTATTGTCAATCTTGATGAACGCAACCTTTTCTTTAGATGTATCAATTAATTAAATGGGCTTAGAAGATATGAAAACCCCATCTAAAATTTTCTTATCTCCCATAAAACCTCTATACTCTTAAAAAATAAATAACATTAAGCCACAAATTAAGTCTCTCTACTATTGCTCTTGAATTGGTCCCATAGACAATAATACAAAGAGTTGTCAATCTAGATGGGTCCAATGAGTTAACCATTATCATTAATAGCAATAAGGAATGTGGAGTTAATTGGAATTATCATATGTAATTGTTATTTTAAGATTATTTCACTATTTCCAACAAATCAAATCTTATGATTTGATGCAATTCTTGAAAGAATTCAATTAGAAAACCATTAGACCTAGGACCTTTCCCTTTATTCATCCAAAATTCAAGTTTTAAACTAAAGAAATAGAAATTATAAGCATCATGCCCATTTCATCAAAGGAAAGAGAAATAGACTCTTGAATTTGATTCTCCTTAGCCACAATGAGGTGAGAATCTTCCTTGAAAAGAGACTATAAGTAATGAATAACTTCCTTTGATATATCATGAATAAAAGATAAATTATCTCTATGGGAGAACACTAGGGAAGAGATTGTGTTTCCATGCCTTCTATTTTTAATAAAATTAAATAATAATAATAAAATTGTCCCCCTTCCAAAGGCAATTTGTCTAAGATTTTACCTTCCAAAATATTTCTTTTCACAACTCTCGTTCATTGGGATATTAAAAACCTATAATTATTTTTCACAAGTGACTCCTTAATGGGGTATAAATCTTTATTTTTGCTAGTACTTATATTCAACCTACTCTAATATCATAACTTAGCCATAAATATACTACCAAAATAAATCATATTCTCATTTGAAAGCTATAATTTAACAAATTGTAATGGAGAACATGGTTGTTCTAATGTGCAATATGCTAAATTTAGTGGAAGTAAAGATATGGTTGTGGAGGATGAACCTCCTTCTCCAAAACCTTCTCCTAATGCATATCTTTATATTCCTCCTAGTGATGGTGATAATAATTCTACTTCTTGTGATTCTTCTTCTAGTGACGAGTCGATAATTTTAAGAGAAAGCCTAAATGGTTTGAGAATTCACTTCATGAAAGTGATGATTATTTAGCTAGGATCGGTGAACTTAAACCTTGAAGAGTTAATTATTGAAATTATGCTTTGATGTATTCTATTATGAAATCTAATGATCTTAAATCATTTGAACAAACTAAAATTCAACCTAAATGGCAAAAAGATATGGAAGATGGATATCATAATTTAATTTCTAATCTGACTTGGAATTTAGTTTTTTGCTTCATGGTAAAAAATTGGTTTCATGCAAATGGTTATATAAAACTAAATTGAATTCAAATAAAGAATCTAGTAAGTTTAAAGCTAGATTAGTTGCTAGAAGTTTCTCTATAGTTGAAGGCTTGGGTTATAATGAGACTTTTGCTCCTATTGGTAAAATGCCTACTCCTAAGCTTATTCTTGATTTAGTTTCTAAAATAAGTTATGTTAAAGAAATGGATGTTAAAAGTTATTTTTTAAATGTTGATTTACATTAGGAAATTTATGTCTCAACTTCTGGGTTTAGTTATATAAGATAATAATTAGTTTGTAAGTTGAAAAAATTAGGGTTAAAACAATCTCCTAGAAAATGTTATTCTAAGATTAGTGAATTCTTTCTTTCTTGGTGCATAGTAAGAAGAAAAAATGATCCTAATCTATATATTAAATATACAATAGATGATATTAGACTTATTAATTTATATGTGTGTGATTTGATTCCCACTTTGAGTTTGAATACTATAACATGTTTGCTATTAAATTTCAACTTAAAAGCAAGTTTCAAATGATAAATTTAGGACTTTTACATTATTTCCTAGGAATGCAAATTTGGCAAACCCTAAAGGATATGTTTCTATCTCAAAATAAATATGTTCAAGATATTATAGACAAGGTTAACATAAATGATGTTATTCTTGTTTCAATTCTTTGTAAATTAGGCACTAAATTGATGATCTATATGCAAACTTTATTTGTGGATGCTACTTTATAGAGACAACTAGTAGAAAGTTTGAATTATTTAACGATCACTAAACTAGATATTATTTATAGTATTGGTTTGGTTTCACTTACATGTACTTAGGGTTTCTAGAAATTAAGGACAATGCTTGCAAGGCTTATTTTGATAACTTTACACTTAAATATTTGTTGGTTCATGGTTGTGTTTCGTGTCATTACCATTATCTATATTGACGAGGGTCCCTCCTTTGATAAAAAGGATTTGGAAATTTCTATTTCTAGTTCCCTTTCAAAGCCAAAGAGAAGAAAAACTAGTAAAAAGGGAAAAATAAATTATCATCATTTCAGGTGAAGAAGAAGAAAAGGGAGAAAGCAAGAAGAAAATAGAAGAGAAGGAAGAAAGAGAAGATGGAAAAGGATGAGGTTTCTCCATTTAAATCTAGTTCTATTGATTCATATGTAGTTAATGTAATGTTAGGAGAAATTAAGTCAATTAAATATTTTATCGATAAGGATGTTGTTGTTTCCAATATTTCTAGTGTATTGGTAGATGGTTTAGTAAAGAATGTTCAAAGAAGTTTTTGTGTGTTTGTGTGTGTCTATATATATATATAAGAAAATTGTTACGAGATGGTTCAAATTGATAAAAGTTTAAAAATTAAATTGAAAACAAGTTTACTAATTATCTAAATAGTTACATTAGCCAAGATAATGTATAAACAAAATATTTGATATTTATAGATATTCTCTTTGGTGACCCCTAATGTTGATTATTTTAGACGAAGGATTGAAGTTATTAAGTTTAAGTTGAATGAGATGGGTAAGAGATATGATTTATACAAGGATAAATATAAAAAAAAATAGGATCAAAGTTGGTGAGCTATAGGTTGATTTGTTGCATGTGCAAAGACATAGGGAAGATCTGGTAAAAATATTCCAATTGGTAAAGGATATGGCTGAGATTTAGTTAGAATAACTTTCCAAAATTATTTCTAATGTGGAGGAATATGAGTACAAGTCTTGGTCTTTGGGATGGACATGTTCATTTGATATGTTCGTTTATCATGATAGTTTACATTTTCACGTGACATCAGTTATGGATGAGTGGAAGAAGAGTCTTCTAATTATCAAGGAGAGGTACAAGAAATTCTTTCTTATAAAATCTATTTTAAAATAATTTGATTATCTGAAAATAATTTGTGTGGCCCTTTTCCATTGTGAAAAAAGGGGGAGATAATTTTTTTTAAAAACCCTAAAATGTGATATCTAGTTGATGCAGAGTTTTTCTATCAATGCCAAAGGCAAAGATTGTTGAGAGTGTTGAGATTTTTAAGATGTTAATGTCATTGTCATTGATGTCAAAACCATTTTACCAAATGTTTACATCAGTCTGTCATGCTCTAGTAATGTGCAAATCAAATCTATTCTATGTGTTTGTTTTTGGTAATAGATTGTGTGATGAGTGTCCCTTGTTTTGGTTATGATAATATATTTGTTGGTTAAATCTATAGTATTTGATGAATGCAAAAGTATGAAGTTTTGAATGGACATAACTAGTTGTTCTATTTTAGAGCTTCTTTAGGCATGTCTGCTACTTGGACATTCATGTAGTACATAATAAAAATCTAGTATGGCAGTTGTATTCTATTTTTGGATAGGTCTCATGTTGTTTCTATCCATTAACTGGTTCATTAATTTTGTAGAAAAATACATGGTCTTTTTTTTAGTATTCCCATTAGTCCAAAAATGAATTCATCTTTTGGATTTCATGATATTTAATGTGATTATCTTACATGTGACCTATTTTTTAGGTCCTTTGGTGGAATGATATAAAGTTATCATCTGTATCACTTATCTTTTGGGTTTGATTCTAGGATGTTACTTAGCTATATTGCAATATCTTTTGTAGCTCAAGATAAATTTTTTTGTGGCTAGGTCAACATATTTATTTGTTACATTAGATATATATGTATGCAAGGAAACTTACAATAAAGAATATAACTGTTTGCACATAACCCATAATAGATCTGAAACAAATATGCAATTAAAATCCACACAGAAAAGAATAAACAATATACTCAAAAAATGTGACACAAGATATACCCTAGGAAACCCTCATTAAGGGAAAAACCCAGCCTCCAAAAGCATCCATCACCATGTATTATTCAACAAAAAACACCATTGCAATACAACCATGGAAGCCTTCAAAGCCATAGCCACAACTAAGCAATCCATGTGAACAAGCATGAATCCACACATCCCATGCCATACTTCCAACCTTCACAAATGCTCCCTTGGATAACCTGTCAGCCTTGTCCCGCTCAACTCTTTCCCTTTTTGCCTTCTGTCTTACTACAACAACTATCCTTGTGGCTGCTTATATAGTAGCAAGTCCCACAAAACCATCAAGTGGTATTACATAAACCATGTGCTACCTAACCCATTGACCCACATTTAATATTAGAAATTTAATTATTTTCCCCAATATTAAATAATTACATCAAATATTATCACAATGTTACAATACAACTCATTAAGTATATCCCATGGGAATCTTTACATGTTGCACGTCCATCTAGTTGCAACATTACATAATAAAAAATAATAATATAAAATAAAAATATTATGCAATGTGTGCAACATCCATTATCTCAACAATCTTTCACTTGTTGTATACATTGCATATGGTCAATCTGTAGCCACATAAATGAAGAAGGGAACAATCCCTCTTAGCACATCCACCATCATGGATCAAAGTACACCATGTGCTCCATCCTAATATGTGCAACAAAATTGAAGTATCCAACTTCTCAAACATGAATGATCTCACCTCCTATTATGCCACTGCCACCAAACATACATAGAAGCCATCCAAAGAGAAAGCCACCCAACTTGTCACGTTAGAAGATCATAAAATCTTGTACCAATTGAAATACCAAGCACAAAAACCTGATCCAAAGGTAATCGTATGTATCCGTAGTTGTCAAATATCCATAGTTGAAATAACACCCACAAAAAATTCCAACCCATCCAACTATCCATACCTCCAAAGGTATACCAAGTGAATCTCACATCATCAACATATCCAATCTATAACCTACAGTCACAAGCGTCAAGAGCAATGCCTGCCACATATATACCAAGAAGCTCCCACTACAAAAGATAATGTCAAATCTATAACCAATCCACTCACAAAATCTCAAAGAAGTGAATCCATGTAGTCTCAAGGACATCCACAACACATAAACCAATAACCCGCAATAACAACTCTCATAAAAAATCTCCAACAGTCTCCTAAGACCTCCACAACCAATAGAGGAAAGAGATAAAGGAATAACCATGTCATGTCTCACATGACATACATCAGCACAAACCAGTGATCACAATCTGTAATCAATCTCATATCCAATGTAAGCAAAATCGAATATTCAAGAAGATAACCAAGACCAAAGAGAAACCATGCAAATAATAACATGTATCATGTCCTTCTACACACACCTCTAGATGTAAACTGTGCAAGCATGATCTCCTCCATAAAACCCCAACCAAGAAGCCAGAACAACACCCAAACCATACCATATAACTAATCATGGATGAAAGCCTCTCACAAGAAGATCAAATTCATAAACCATTCCTAGTCCAAGGAATATGCCCAATATAAAACCATCTCCTAAGCTCAACCAACATAACAAAATATGCAAATGGAGATAACCAATGCTAAACCATCTCTCAAATGAACCCTCCAAAACTAACTCATGTATCGTAGCTCAAGATCCATATCCATGAAAGACAAGCATAAACATAATTCACCTGAGAGAAACAATGGGCTATACCTCTCAAGTAGCAAACCACCAAGTAGACCAAGAATGGAGAATGAGAATGCTCATAAAGATATCCAAGTCTCCAACCAAGACTCATCTAAGAACAATCTCCTCTCAAGTCCATATCAGGTGAATGCCCCTCGAACTTCTTGTTGAAACCTAACAACTATCCCAACAAATAATTCTTTAATCCAAGAGAAATTAGCATCATCACCGTCTCTAAGTATCCATGAGCACCTATAACTAATCAATCCATGCCAACTCCAACTGCAGCATAGCAATATCATGAAGTATCCAACAAATGATCAATGTACTCAATACCAAGAAACTAAACCAAGATCATTGTCAAAGTTCCAACCATGGCCTCAGGAACATAAACTTGACAACATGATCTAACCATCTCAACCAAAGAGATAACATGCTCCATATGAACAAACTATAACATGTCAAAACTCTAAACAAGTATCATTACCATGACATAAAAAATGAAACCATCCTAACACCAAGGATAGCATGTCAAATGAAAGTATAAACAACACCTTTACCAAGAATTCCACAAGTCCTCAAGATATAACCATCTCCACACACCACGAAGAAAACAATCTCCACATACCATGAAGAACCATATCCACACACCATGAAAATAACCGAGAACCCCATGAGTCCTCAAGGTCTAATCATCTTCACACACCATGAAGATAACCAGGTGCACCATGCAAATGTTAAAGATGCTTCTGCAACAACAAGGTTTGAGACAAATCTCCAACATCTGCAAACACTCAATAAATATATCAATGTCAAGAACTCCCACTCAATTGTGGTACCAAGTCACCCATGACATCATAACATCCATCTCCTGCATGAAGATCCTCTAGGTCTACACTCATATAACCAAAGTATCAGTACCAAGTGAAACCAAAATCTCCAAACCAAGAAGATACAAACCAAACTAGGAACTAATCCTGCACTGTCACCTCATCACTACCACAAGCTCCCACTAAATTGTGTATCTTGTTGGATACAATTGATTAATTATGTTTTGTCCTTGATGTTACACAAATGTCATAATCATTATTAGTTAGTAAATGCCGAGCTCACTTGGGCAATGAAGACAGTTCTTAGTGCCTACCGAGCATTCTTGTGTTTGCCTAGTTCAGAAAGTAGTGTCTACCGAGTTCACTCGAGTGTCGATGGAAGAGTTGTAGAAAGTGAGTGTTAACGAGCTCACTCGGTTAATGAAGGAAAGTTGGATGGAACAAGTGCTAATCAAGCTCACTCAATTGCTAAAGGATTTTCGTAAGGTTGCAGTGTTAACCGAGCTTCTATTGGTTAACAAAGGAAATTGTTTCAGAGTTAGTTTCTACAAAGTAGGGTTAGCTAACAAAGGATTTTCTTGTTTTGTTGTATTAAACTTAATTGACTTATCTATTAATTCCAGCCGACTAAGGCGATGAATATTGATTATTGTAAGTTGTATTTGAGCTGACTGGACAAAGTGGAAGATATAAGTATAAGGTCAAGTTGTGATTTCAAAGTGAAAAAAAGAGTGTGAAAAGGTGTGCAAGCAAAAGTGTAAGCAAGTGAATGTGCGAATTATGAAGATGTGGTTGAAGATCTATCGATGAGAAGAGGAAGCAAATTTGAAGGATAAGTAGAATATCCTTGTGGTGTAGCAAAGTCGTATTCAATCAAGAAGGATCAAATGCAAGCCAAAACAGAGATCTAAAATCAACAGATTGGTTGCAGTCAAATTAGGTCATCTCATTGTTACTCACTAACCATTGTAGCAGTGATCTAAATCTCCTAATAAAATTTTCTTAATAGCTATTTTCAAATCCTCTAACAAGGTGTCAATTCTTTTGAATTGTTCTCAAGACCTCTAACCAAGCCACTCCTAATAGGATGATTAAATATTTCAATAGGGTCACACCTAACAGTGTGTTTTGTAACCTTTAATAGGCTTGGCTCCTAACAGGGCTCACTTTAGAAGAGTGAAAATCAGTAACTAGTTACTATTGGTGGTTTTTCCCAAATTGGGTTTCCATGTTAAATCCTGGTGTCAAATTTGTTCATGTTATTTTCTTTATGTGTTTGCAACTAAGTTAAAGTAATGGTAATCACAGATAACATATAATAGTTTATATGATAAGCACTTACCGAGCTCATTCAATTATTACCGAGTTACAACATTTTGTGTGTTTACCAAGCTTCAACGGTATTTAGTTATTTGTTTGCATCTTGTACTGACATCTAAGGGATTTGGGATTTATTTTTGTAGTAACTAATTCACCCCTCCCCTCTTAGTTAATCCTCTTATATTTCCAATAATATCTAAGCTATTGATGACATCATGATGAAAAAATCCATCCTCTAACAATGAGAATCAACCAAGGCATCAAACCATCAAAGAACTCAAAGTGCACATCATGAGCTCCTCAACAAAAGCCAAATAACCTTGATCCTCAACCAAGAAGATATACCACCATAACCAAATAAAAAATCCAAGACAATGAACATCAAGGATGAACCTGTATATCCAACCATGTCATGCTAAAATCCATGGCACCATGATCACATCCATGAAACTAGTTCTCAAATTTTCCAACCTGTCAGCATAAAATAGTCAACCACAATCCTCCACCATGAGTGTACCTGGTAACAACATCTCATCCCTTCTACATGAAGAAAAATTAACAAATCATGTGACTTTGAGTATAGACAACTCAAATCCAAGCCACCAATTTGAATATGCATCAATAATGAAAGATCAATGGGCAAAGGCAACCCATAACTAAGCTATAAATACAACCTGCAAGTATGGATTGCTTACAACATTACACAACTTGTAGACCCAAAAAATCATCATACATATCGAAACCAAACATTGATAACCATATCATCATGAGACCAATCTGAAATATGAACTAAGTATGCAATGACATCAAATCTTAAATCTCCAAACATACAATGTCATAAACTCACAATGCTACCATAGTCAATATATACCCTAAACTATTCAGATTAATATATCACCAAATAAGCCATGCCAAACTTGCATCAAATCTAAACCAATGTGTAGAGATGTCCAAGAGATTTTTGTTGACTATTCAAAGTCCAAAATTTGACTCTGTATACTCAAGTTATGTCCTAATTTGTGCTCAAAATAAAAAACATCTGACTTTTGGGCTCTTAAAACTTGAAAAAGTTTCAAAATCACAAAACCAAACCTACACCAAGTTGTAGTGCTCTGAGTTAGCTTTCCAACACTTGTAAGAAGTCTAAAATACAATATCCTGAGAGAAACTTATGGCAGTTTCACTAAGATAGTCTTTTTACCATTTATAGTGTGATTTGTTTTTTGACCAAAATTCTGATGGGATTAAATTTGATGACCATCACTGGCTGAAACTAAAAAACTCTTTCATTTCCTCTGAACATGGCCAGACTAGGGCATATTATATATCAACATTTATGGAAACATCGACCCAGATCCAATGGTGAGGTTTATTTTTACCCAAGAGGTCATTTTTGCAAGCTCCCCCTCAAACCCTCATTTAAATGAAACATCCAAAAATTCTATTTGACCAATAATTTCACATGCCCAAAATCTACCAATATCCCATCATAACAGAAAACCCAAAACCCTCAAATCTGCATTAAACAACTCATAGATCTTGCCCTTTCTTTTATCCTCTCATGCATTCCCATGGATTCAATCTAGGGTTACAATAATAAACCATAGCTTTGATACCACTTGTAAGGAAACTAACAATAAATAATATAAACCCATAATAGATCTGAAATAAATATGCAATTAAAATCGACATGCAAGAGAATCGACAATATACTCAGAATGATACAAGATATACCTTGGGAAACCCTCGTTGAGGGAAAAACCCAGCTTCCAAAAGCATCCATCACCATGTATTATTAAAAAAAAAAACACCATTGCAATACAACCATAGAAGCCTTCAAAGCCAGAGCCACAACCAAGCAATCCATGTGAACAAGCATGAATCCACACATCCCATGCCATACTTCCAACCTTCAAATGCTCCCTTGGGCTAACCTATCAAGTCTTGTCCCGCTTGACTCTTTCCCTTTTTGCCTTTTGTCTTACTACAACAACTACCCTTGTGGTTGCTTGTATAGTAGCAACTCCCACCAAACCACCAAGTTGTATTACATAAACCATGTGCTAAAACCATGTGTTACCTAATCCATTAACCCTACATTTAATATTGGAAATTTAATTCTTTTCCTCAATATTAAATAATTGCATCAAATATTATCACAATGTTATAATACAATGCACCAAGTATATCCCATGGGAATCGTTACATGTTGCATGTCCATTTAGGTGCAACATTACATGATAAAATGAAATAATACAATATAACAATATTATGCAATGTGTGCAACACCCATTATCTCAACAATGTATATTTAACAACTATTGAGGAAGGTATGTGTGTGTGTGCATGTGCACTAAAGCTGGTGTGATGCAAACATGAATATGTATTATCGATGATGAATTTTTTAAGAAAAAATAACAAGAATGAAGGGTTGTTGTGAAAATAGAAAAAGGCTTGCAATAGAAAGCAATATTCAGTAGGTTGAGGAAATACTGGCCAAATATCTCTAACCAGATTTGTTACAATTGATTACTATTGTAGTTATGATTGGAACCATCTCATACACAAGTATATGAAACTATATCTGTTCAATTTTTTTTGTAAGACCCCTTTTGTAATAAATATTTTGTATTAGGAGAGTTATCCCAACTAGCAATGAACCTAGCCATAGCGAGAAATTGACAGTGAGACCTTGTAAAAATCATCTTAACCAATGTCACCTTAAATGATGTTTATATTCATGGGAATTATTATTATATTTTTCCATCTTGGGTTTCGACATTATATATGGTGTTTTGGTGTTTGATGTTTTTGACCTTTCAATTTTTTATTAGTTTTAATTATCTAGATAGTTTAAACTTTTACCAATTTCGAAAAGTTTATTTAAATTGTTTTAGAATAGTTGTTCAACCCCTTCTTAGTTATTTGGGTTGTTCAACACTAGGAAATCGTGGGAGAGAAGCTAGCAACAATGGATAAATTTTTTCTTCAAAGATGCCTTAGATGCAAAACTGTAGGAGAAAGCTAGAAATCTTGATCTTGATTACAAAATTTAAGAGAGATAGGTTGATTTTATACATCTCACAACACTTCTAGGGTACAAATTTGAAGGAGACTGACACAAATATTGTAATCTCTCTAAGACCATAAGGCAAGATCCTAATTAAACTTAGGGGTTAAACATTGAGGAAAAGGATCCCTTGAGTGTCATCTTCCTAAGAAGAGGATGCACAAGATGTCCTCTTCCACCTAGAAGAGGCTCAAATTAAAATTAAAACATGAGGAAATCAATACATAAATGTAGGAGATAGGTTGGGCTAAGCATAATTGAAATGAAATCTAAAAAATACTAAAATTGGGCCTAATTGATCATATAATTAAATGCACCTATATTTCAAGATGATACATTTAACCCCAACTTAGCAAGATCGTGAGATAACATCATTCTCATGGTAAAGAAGATCAATGTATCAAAACATATTTTATCAGGGTCAAGGGGACATCAAGCCCTTTAGTAACTTAGATGCTCATCAAATCTAAAACCAAGATAAAAAGAAGCATGAGAGAGAGAGAGAGAGAGAGAGAGAGAGAGAGAGAGAGAGAGAGGGGGGGGGGGAGGGGGGTCTATAAAGATGCATTATATGATTTAGGTTTTGACTTATCCTTAGAGTAAGCATAATCTTTGTCAAGGGATCCAAAAGAGAGAGGTTGTTCCTAAGGAAAACATTGTCTTCAAAGAGATCTAAAAAAGGAGCATCAATCCATAAGGAAAGTATTATCCCTATAATTAATTGTTTTGATAATGCATAGAACATTTAATGTAATGTAGCATAAAGGATGGTTCCAAGAAAAAATATGTCTCCTTATCCATCTACAAAAGAGATTGAATTGAAACATATTATGTGTGTGCGTATAAGATGTGAAACAAGGAGCATAGTGCATTCCTCCAAGTTAAAGTGATTACAAAAGCCTTAATGACAACAATTACTTAATCATATGTGTCCAAAGAGATGTTTGCAATATAAGATGCTCCCAAAAAGAAAAACCCAAGGTAAATGAAAATTATGACAAATGAGAACAAAAGGGGCCTACTAACTCTACAGTCGGTATGATCATATGATAACTCGTGTATATCGATAATTATATCAAAATGAATCATTATTATCCCATAAAAATGAACAAAATAATCCATTGTAGAAGAGGATTTTGTCAAGCAATGTTCCTATCCTCCTTGCTCAGTATATATTATTTAATGAAGGTGGGAAACACACAATAGGAAAAATTTCAAGCATGGTTGATAGGGCTATCATAAGTTCTAAACAAGGGCCATTCTTTAGTGACGAATCACTCTATTTTTCATTAGGATAATGAGATAATTAATTTGAAAATCTAGCATGTAAATCATGATTAACATCCATAAGCTCATACATATCATCAAAATGGCTAGAATGAACATCATTTTCATTAGAAACATTTAACTCATCATCATTAAGAGTTACTTACCCATCCAAATTAATCACAAGAGAATCTCTAATATAAATAGAATCATCATGTTTATGTAATTTTATATTTTTGAGATTACCTTCCTCCCTTTAGTTGTGCATAGTCTTTTCAAAGGGAATCAAGAAATAAGTAGGTGTCTTAAGGGAGGAAATAATTAGGAGTAAAACTCATATGCCGTAGCTTGATGTCCATGGAGGTGACCACGAGCATATTGGTTACATTAGGATCTTATTAAAATATGGGGATGTTTAGAATCGACCAATATCAAGACCTTTTCTCCCTTGGGGAGGGGGAGAATGAAAAGAGCCACCCTAGGTTGATATATAGAAGTTGTATGGTGTTTGTTAGATATAAGAGGTAGAAATTAGGCATAAAAAGGAGGAAAGAAAGATATAGCTTGAGCCTAGGTCTAGAGGAAAAAGATGGAACTATAGAATTGCTAATTTTACAAATCAATTTTGGCTTTGAGTTTTAGATAAGATGATAAGAAACTATACTTGTGTAGTTGAATTAGTAAAGGCATGCTAGGCCAAAAGACACCAAGATAAAATTTTGTACAACTAGTTAAAGGTTGATATAGACTATGGTTATTTCTGATGATTTCTCCATCATGGGGAAATTTAAAATATTTATGGATAAGAGAGATTATATATTTCATGGAAATAAGCCAAGAAAGGTTTATTGTAGCTTGAAATTGATAAAAAATTTGGATGACAACAATGGTAACATCTAAGGATTTATTGAACTGTTAGTTTTATCTGTTGCTTAGTTGCTAGACTTGAACTGTTAGTTTTTTTATGTTGTTAACTAGTGGGTTTCAAGAACCCCTGTAAAAAAGCTTGTTTTACTTAATAAAAAATATCTAAGGATTTATTACTAACTTCAATAGGAAACCCAATGGAATCATGGGTAAGAATAGTAGAACCATTGAAAGTCTTAATACTTACATCTAATTTGTGATAAGAGACTTATTAGAGACATCTTGTGTAGATATATTCTTTATTTATAACATTCACCATGAAAGTAGGATATATAAGGACTCTACAAGAGGGGATTGCATTAGTCTTTGCAATAATATAAAGAGGTCCATCTATTGTGATGTGGATCCTAATCAAACTCGACGGTTAATTTTTTCCCCACTTCATTCGGCACAACTTCTCCCCAGATTTTTCTACGAGGGTTTGGGGACAGTTCTCCCAAGCTCTAGGAGTTAAGGGGTAATGCACCTTGCGAGTTTCTAGGGCAGCACCCAAGGCAGGGTCATGGGGCCAACAACTCCAAGTGCGTCCCTTGTCATGATACAGGACGAGATTAAGGGGCAATGCCCCCAAAGCCAAAAATGAATTTAATATTGTAAAAGGCATTGCACGTTATATTTTTCTATTGGTCAACTTATTCTAGCCCTAATTTTGTAAGCGATAAAATCTTGTATAAAAAGGCTTAGGCTTAGGGATTTTATTATGTATGATGAGATTATAACTTCTTGCTACGATATTGAGTTGTAAGGATTATAGATTGTAATCAAGCTATAATCACTAGATAATAAGAATATCAAACTTAGTGTTTGGTGGATGTAGCCTAGGGATTAGGTGAACCACATTAAATCTTTGTGCCTTGTATTCTCTTCTGTGCAATTTATTATTTTCTAATATTGGTTATATTTGCATGTAATTGCTATTTCTGTCTCATTAATCCTAACAAGTGGTATCATAGCAATTTTATTTTTAGTTATCCTCTGCAGGAAGGTCTCGCAGTTGAGTGGGAGTGATGGTAGATGAGGGTAAGCTAAAGGTTGAGAAGTTTAATGGGTAGAACTTTTAGCTATGGAAATTGAAAATGGAGGACTATCTTTATCAGAAGGATTTATGATGGTCATTAGAAGGAAACTCCAAGAAATAGATAGCTATGACAGATGAGGACTAGGATATTTTTGATAAAAAGGCACTTGGAAGTATTCATTTATGCCTGGCATAATCAGTGACATTTAATATCACAAAAGCAAAGATGACTAAAGAGTTGATTCAAATCCTAGCAAGGTTGTATAAAAAGCTCTCCACTTCAAACAAGGTATATCTCATGAAGCATTTATTTAATATGAAGATGGAAGAAGGTGGATCTATTGCAGATCATTTAAATGAGTTTAATATGGTTACTAGTCAAATTATTTTTTGTAAATATTAATTTTGATGAAGAAATTAGCGCTTTCTTGATTTTATGTTCTTTTCCTAAAAGTTGGAATGGCTTGGTAATGGTTGCAAGTAATTATGTTTCTAGATCTAATACCCTAAAATTTGATAATGTAATTGGCATTATTATGAGTGAGGAAACTTGTAGGAAAACCTCAGGTAGATCTACATCAAGAAGAATTTTGAACGCACAAGGCAGAGGCATAATGAATGAGAGAGGAAGCAATTTTGGAAATCGTGGGAAATCAAGAGGAAAATCAAAGGGAAAGAGATCTCAATCTAGTGGACCAAGAGATTGATTGTCTAACTTTGCTAGAATTAAATCCAATCTTGATGTATTGCACCCTTATGCATTATGTCCTTGTCAATCTAAGAGGTAAGATTCTATGAAGATAAATGAAAACTTATGCACTTCAGTAAGCGTTCAAGGATTAGATAAATAGGGGATCCTCTTGTAAGGTCTCTCAAATTTCATTGCTGAAATCCAAAAGCCTTTGTACCTTTAAACTAGGGATACACATATAATGAGTAACTTCAGAGGATGAAAAAGTGGCTTCTAATTTAAGGATTATTAGTAAGATTTAGAGTGTTCCCCTAACTGATTTGTACGAGTGTGAGGCACTTAATTCTCTAGTGGACCACATAAACTCCTCAAGGAATCTTTGCTCAGATTGAGCTATCATCCACATTTAGCCTAATTCACTAAGATAAGACTAGAGTTTACTTAGACACTTGTTTATATATTGGTCAGGGTATTTACTAGTTTGAGGTCATCTTCTAAAGGGGAAGTACTCCCTTTAGATAGACCTTCCTAAAATAGATGTTTTTAAAGTTTTAACAACATTTTTCTCTTGCACCAATGACCATGAGAGCCAGTGTGAGAGGCTAATGTATATTGCAAGGGGGACCACTCTACAAAAGTGAAAGTGCATAAAACACTTCAAATATGGGGGTTCTTTAACCAATACGTTCAAGAAAAAAAATTCTATCTTCTATAACATATGAAAACTTGCATAAGGGTTCATTTTATGCACCAAATCCAAAAATTATTTGCTTGCTCAATTTTAATCCAAAATGAAATGTGGGTGACTTGTTCTTTTTAGCCTTTAAAAAAAAATTATTCATGTACCTAGATCAAAGTATGATGTGAAGATGTTTAATTTTAACCTTTGCTTATTTTAATCCCAAATTCCAAACATGAAATGATGTGCGGTATATAGATTATCCTTAAACATCACACACTAAGGAAGAAATCAAGCTTGGAAAAATAAGTCAACTTTGACTATTTAACACTTTTAGCCTAGGAATTCAACCGTAGTGTGTGATGTTTAAGCTGTCTATGGTATACATTATTCTTTTTTAAGGGACAAAATCAAAATGTGTGTTCTTTTCAAATTAAAAAAGTTAACTCCATGAATCTACCAGTTCAAAGTCTGTTCGTAGTGGGGAAAAGTGATCTCACTAGAGTTGAAAGAGTTCCTGTGAGTCAATAAATAATAGATAAAAATAAGTGCAAAAAAAATCACTTGACAAATATTATCTGCATTTGATGACTGTATTGCTGAGCTTGCTAGTCTTGTGTGAACTCACAAGTTAAGGAGACATTCCTGTAGAGGTAGAAGATTATATAGGAAATTTTTTCTTAAAGTTTTTATGCGCCTTAAGGATTATAAATGAGGTCATGCATCGTCAATTAGAATTCACATAGGGTCAAAACACATTCTCACAAGTTTGTTTCAAAAAGGAAAAATGCAAAAGATATAGAAATATGGTCTCAAGTAGGGAACAAAGAGTCAATCTGTAAAATCATGATCCTATCAGATTAGTGCGTGTTTCAATTAGTTCATGTTTTTATTATTGTGTGAGTTATGAGAACACTTGCAGGAGCTTAAATCCTTCCTCTTGCTTATCCCAACTTGCAAACGAACCCACTCAAACCCACTCAAACAACCAACTTGTTAGCTTGAAGGTGTTAGTATGCAACTTGTTAGTTTGGAGGTGTTAGTATGCAAAAATAAATTGATGAGAATGAGAATGACCGATAGAAGTGGGCCCCTCCAAGCACGCTAAAATGTATCTAATAAAAAATGTGAATTGAAAGGAATGTTACAAACTAATAAAACACCTAACAACACACAATAATGCAACATATATGACAAGACAAAGAACAATGTAAATAACCCAAATGATGTAAATTGTTAGAGTAAAGCATTAATTTAATTTAATTTACTAAATTACCTTTACTCCCTTCTTAAGATTTCACTTTATGCACTTTTCATTTCCATTCAATAATTAATTAGTTACATATTTTTTAGAGCAAAACCCTTGCCTCTTTTTGTCCTTTTCTTCTCTATGACAGGTTCTTGCATGTAGGTATTCTTTAGGCTTTGTGGATTTGTATTGTTCAAATCCTTCATGGTATCAAAGTTGGATCTGCTATAACTTGTTCAATATTTGGAGATAAAGAAGAATGAGGGCTTGGCAAAACAAATCTACTATTTTTTTTTGTTTGTTTGTTTGTAAAAATAGGGGTTTCTAATTTTTGGAGCACTTTGAGGCCAAACAGACCTCATGGTTGGATTCATAAAGTGTCAAAACCTCTGTTTTCATATAAAGTTTGTCAATTTTGGACAATATTGATTTGGGAAACAATTTTTTTTGCATAACAAGGTTATACGACCTTTGCATGCAAGTCGAGAAAAATCTATTTGCATTTTTGGCCTGTAGAAAGGTCAAAAAATTGCCAGGAGTCACTAAAACTACTAGTAGTCCTAGCAATCACTGTAGTGACCACCATTGATCATCCAAACCACTGCGACTATCTTTCGAGCAACAACTACCGCTCCTTGTGGCTCCACCCACCCACTGCTACCGCTTAGCCAATGGGTCGTTGCAGTCATCGCTCAACCAATGGGCCGCTGCTGTCATTGCTTCTCCTCTCGAGCACCTCATCGATCCTCTTAGCTCCACCCCGCCCACCCATGGTCATGTGGGGGACGAGGGCTATTTGGTTTAATCCCCCAACAATTTTTTAAGGGCTTTGCTATTTTTCTTCTTCTTTTGGGGGCCTTGTCAGTTTTTTGATGATATCTTGAGCAAACATGGTTCTTTTTTCAATCCAAAAGAAGCACCAAAAAGTTGGTTCAGAGACAGAGACAATGGAGCAGGTATTTTTTGGATTTTTTTTCAGTTTGGTACCTTTTTTTTGCACTTAAAGTCTGTTGATGTCTTCTCTCTTTCGGGGGCCATAACTTCTTTGTTATAGCTCCATTTTTCAACCCGAAAAAAGCGTCAGAAAGATTTTCTTGAGAACTTTCTAGATTCTCTATCACTTCACTAGTATTTTGTACTTGGTATTTATGATTCACATCTGAAGCTTTTTTTCTCTTTTCTCGATTACACATTCCTTCTATAAACTAGGGTTTGATTATTTGTATTGTGGGAGTTATTTTTATATTACTTTCTATTATTATATCAACATATTAGAAAACTTAAAAAACCCCTTCTAAAACAATGAATGAGACCTCTTCTTGTCTAGTACTTCTAAACCCACACAATTATCATACATGGAAATCCCATATGCAATAACTTCTCCATTCAAAGGGTTTTTGGTCTTGTCTAGATACAGTGAAGCCAATTTTTTAGAGTTAATACTAGACTTTGTAGCATATGAATAAGATGGATGAAGCCATGGGTTTGATTTCTTTGAGTGTTTCAAACAGCTTATAGTTTCATCGTGATGAGTTTTTCACTCCTCAAGAAATGTGGGACAAGTTTAACGACTTGTTTGACACCATCAACGAGTTCAGAGCACTTCAGATTGAGGCAAAGCTTACTTCTCTTATACCCAATGTTTTCCCCTCTATTGAGGACTTTCTTATGGGGTTCAAATAGTAGAGGACTTTGTTATAGGGATGTGGGAAAGAGAAGACATATAAGGAGTGCATCTACCTTATTCTCTCCAAGCTTCGAGGAAACTTTCAAATTTTCTCTTCTACCTTCCATTCCATTATGGATGCCTTGGGTCCTAGATTTACCATGCCCACTTTTGAGGTCTTTTGTGATCGATTGACTAGAGAGCAGACCACACTTACATAGTTGGATACTATCACTAATTCAAATACATAGGCATTGGTTGCTTAGACATCTACAGGGAAGCAAAAGCAAAAAATGTAGTCCAAGACAGCTTCAACAGGCAATGAGATTTCCTCCAATCCTACTCCTAAATTAGATGCTTGGAAACCCTCTTAGAAGGGTAAATCTTTTAAGTTTGGTGAGTCTTCCTCCAAGACTCAGAAGTACAAAGGTGCTCCTTGTAGTTTTTGTGGCAAGAAAGGACATCTAGTTTCTCTATTTTGGAAACATTTTGAGGCTTTAGAGGAGGCCATGCAACAACACAATATTGCTTCTTTGAAGCAACCACCACCTCCTTCAGGGAAAAGACATGCTCTTTCTGCATGAGCATTATCTTCTACAACTACTTGGATTCTTGATTCTGGAGCTTCACACCAAATGACACATTCACCTGATTTGGTTACCTCACTTGCTCAGAGTGTTACTACACAACTTTCAGTCACAGGTTTAGGAACTATCTCTTTAGAAGGTGGTTCACTATATGATGTTCTCTTGGTTCCTATCATTTTTATGAACTTCTTGTCTATATTTCAGATTTTTCATTCTAGCTCTAGAAAGACAATTGAGTTCTCACCACATGATATGGTTATTCAAGACCTCCATGATCTTGACTTGGTTATTGCTATAGGGAGTGTTGATCTTCAGTCTCACTTATATCAGTTTGATGGCTTTGAGAGCTTTGATTCTACTAGTGTTTCTCTCATTGCTGATGTAGACATTGTGAGCAAGCTTTGGCATGAGCGTTTTAGCCATGTTAACTACAGATATCTACAACATATGAGTACATAGGAGCTAGTGATTGGGCTACCTTAGATCTTTTGTACTAATGGTGTGTGTCAAGGTTGTGCCCTTGTCAAACATCACAGAGATCCATTTCCGACAGGCAGATCCACGCATGTTAAGGCACCATTGGAGTTGATGCACAATGATCTTATATAATTTTTGATTCCATTTTTTTCAAGTGCTCAATATGTGCTCACCTTCATAGATGACTTGTCTAGATTCACATGGGTGTAGTTTTTGAAGTACAAGTCTAATGTCTTTGATTCATTTTGAATCTTTAAGACATTCGTTGAGAAGCAGTCTAGTCTTTTTGTCAAGCATATACACACTAAAAATGGGGGGAAATATGTGAATCGATCTTTTCAAAGATTTTTGTACTGAGCATGGTTTACAACATCAGTTCATAGTTCCCCACACCCCACAATAAAATGGGGTTGTAGAGAGAAAGAACATGACATTACATGAGATGACCAATTGTATGATTCAATCTCGAGCTATGAGTTCTTCATTTTGGGCTGAAGCTATCAATTGTGGCAACTATATTCAAAATCAGATGCCTCACAAGGCATTGCAACACTTGACTCATGAGGAGGCTTGGACTCATGTCAAGCCTAATGTTTCTACTTTTCACATTTTTGGTAGTGAGGCATGGGCATTTATTCTAGATACTTAGCGGAAAGCCATGGAGAAGAAGAGTCAACCACTCATCTTTATTGGCTATATGAGGATGTGAAGGTGTATAGGTTGTTTGATCCTGATTCCAGAGATGTCTTATTTCAACGAGATGTTCAGTTTGATGAGTGTTATCCTTAGATGGACCCACCATCACCAGCTTCTTTCTCACTACCTAGTACTTCCTCTACTCCTCCATAGGATCATGCATCCTCTAAGGAAGATATTGATATTGATCCCCTTTCACTACCTCCACCATTTTTTTAGCGCATGTCCAAGTGGGCTCATGATACTGTTGATGCAGCCATACCTCTAGCAGGTGATCCTACTGATGCTCGTCGCACACGTGCTGAGATTATAGGTATTGTCCTCTTGTGTCATCCCATTTTAGATGATCCACAAAGTTTTTCACAGGTGACAAGACACTTAGAGTGGAATAGGGCTATGGTTAAGGAGTACTCTTCTTTGATGAAGAACTACACATGGGATCTTTGTCCTCTTCTGAAAGGAAGAAAGTTGGTTTGGTTCTCGTGGGTGTACCATACCAAGTATGTTGCAGATGGTTCTATTGATAGATACAAGGCACATCTTATTGCAAAGGGTTTTTCATAAGTTGAGCGTATTGATTACTTTAAGACCTTTTCCCTTGTTGCCAATATGAATTCTATTTTCCTTGTACTCTCTCTTGCAGCTTCACAAGGATGGACAGTTTATCAGATGGACATGAAGAGTTCCTTTTTGCATGGAGACCTTCATGAGGAGATCTATATGGAGCAGCCTCATGGTTTTGTGCAAAACTCTTCATTAGCATGTAGGTTTTAGAGGTCTTTATATGGTCTCAAACAGGCCCTTTAGGCTTGGTATGAGAAGATGGATTCCTTCTTGCTTGCTTCATAGTTCACTTAACATCATTCCGATCCTACAATTTACATTTAGCGTCATAGGGCTGACTTATTGATACTTGTGCTTTATGTAGTCATTACAAGTAGCTCAGTCTCCATGATATAGAGTGTTCAACAAGTATTGAGAGAGTAGTTTGAGATGACAAACCTTAGACTTCTGCACTATTTTTTGGGGCTACAGGTTGTTTAGTCTTCAGATGGGATAGCCATACTCCAATAGAAGTATGCTCTTGATATGCTTTAGAGATTTATCATGCTTGATTGTAAGCTTGCTCCCACACCTTTTAAGTCAAGCGTTGTTTTATCTACCACTCACACTACTCCTACAATGGATTACACTTTATATAGACAACTTGTGGGTAGTTTGTTGTACCTAATACACAGATGTCTTGATATTTACTTTGCGGTTGGAATTATCTCTTGATTCTCCCATGATCCACATGAGAGTCATTGGAAAGCTTCCAAACATATCTTGAGGTACATTTAGGGTACAACATGTTATGACATTCACTATACATTAGGGGATCCTTACATTGTTGGTTACGCAGACTCAGATTGGGTTGGTGATATTGATGATCACAAGTCTACTTCTGGATTTGTCTTCTGTCTTGGTTCTAGTCCTATCACATGGTCTTGCAAGAAGCAACATGCTCACACATTATCATCTACAAAGGCAAAGTACAGGGTAGATTTATTGGCTAGTCAAGAAGTTTTGTGGCTTTGACAGTTGATGACAGAGTTTGGATTTCCTCCTGATAATCCCACCTTTCTATGGTGTGACAATCAGAGTGTTATACACATTTCTCGCAACCCAACTGAGCATCAATGAACGAAGGACATTGAACTTCACATGCACTTCATTAGGCATCTAATTTAGGATGACGCTTTGAGCTTGGAATACTTTCCTACTACTGAGTAGGTTGCAAACATCTTCACTAAACCTTTTGCATCCCCGCGATATCTTCGATTGCGTTCTATGCTTGGGGTGAAGGAAGTTGTCCTTGGGGGGTCTCAGTGATAAGTCCTTCATTCCTTCTTTTCTTCCTATTTCTTTTTGGAGTAGAGTTTTTCCCACTGGGTTTCCTTTATTTTTTCATTTTCTAGATATTTGGTTGTGATTAGGTACCTCATTAGGCCTTGTTGTCGGGACCCAAGTTTGCTTTCAGCATTGCATTGTAGTTTCCTTACTCTTTTTGTATTGTTTGTAGTTGCATGGGTGCTCATCTTAAGGGGGGGTGTTAGAGTAAAGCATTAATTTAATTTAATTTACTAAATTACCTTTACTCCCTTCTTAATATTTTACTTTATGCACTTTGCATTTCCATTTAATCAATAATTAGTAATTATTAAATGACTTTTACCTCTTAGGGTTTCCCTTTTAGGTTTTCGATCTCCTTCTATAAGGATTGATCTTTTATAATTATTTCTTATATTTTTCATTTATGAGAATACAATTTGCATATTTTTAGAGCAAAACCCTTGCCTCTTCTTGTCTTTTTCTTCTCCGTGACAAGTTCTTGCATGCAGGTATTCTTCGAGCTTTGTGGATTTGTATTGCTCAAATCCTTCACAAACTCATACACCCAAGAAGCTTTCCTTGATATGTATACGTGTCCAATAGGTTAGATATGTGGTCAATGTTGTTTTCTCATGCTTCAAATTAGAGTAGGGATTTTGTCATTATAAGGATACGATTCATAGAGTTTCTCTTCGAAAGGGAATGGTAATTTTGCTTTAAATGGTGGATGATTTAGAAGGGATGAAGGAAAATTTATAGGCAAATGAGACATAAAATGGATGATCAAAATGTAAAGTGGAGGGAGTGTTGAGATACATTTGAGGGGAAGCACATGGATCACGCTTTCTCAAACTCATAGCCTTGTGGAAAATGTCACAAGGAGAGAGGATGCAAGGACATTGAGGGTTGAGAAGATATGCCATCAGACATATCTTGTCTCAAATCCCAAAGGTCAATTTTGAAGGAATGTGATCATTTTGGGAAGTGGAAAAGTGAGACAAATATGTAAGAGGTGTCGGGGATGTCTAAGTGCATTAAAGGAAGACTTTAATGGATGTGGTTGGCATTGAAGTTGAAAGTGACAAGGGTTAATTTGGGGCTTGGTTTAGGATTTCTTAATCTTTGGATTATGATTGTGCAAATGTTCAATGAAGGATTAGGCTTGGATCGGGGTGATTAGAGGGCAAGTGGAAGGATTAGTAGAAGGCAAGTGAGAGGAGAAATAATAAGTGGAGACTTAATTAACTAAACAAGGGCGTCTAACTTATTAAATAAAGATTAGTATGCATGAAGTGGTTGGGTCATGTTAGAACCCTAGGTTAAGTGGTTTGAGATTTGGTTAGATGCAAGTTAAAGTTATGAGCCATGTACTCAAATATAATTAAATTAATTAATCTAATTCCTAAATGGAGGAAAAAGGGATAAATGAATGAATCAAACAAATATGAGTATATAATCAATTAATGGAAGAAGGGGGTTTGATTAATTTAATAGTTGTGGGTTGATAATTAATGAATTATACTATAATTATTTGATTAGAAGGATTGACATAAATTAATAAAATATAAATATTTAATAAATAATACCTCAATGAGAGCTAAATCTAATTATGAAATCGTTAATTAGATTTAGGTGTCTACACTTACAAAATTTAGTATTACATTTTGAAACAAATTACATTATAAAACTCAAAAAATTAGTAAGTCTATCTTCATAGATTACATGTTCACATCTACTTTGAAATCCAAATCTACACAATATATGCAAATTAAGATAAATCAAGTTCATAAATTAATGATAAAATACAAAATGTCATGATGTATGTTTTAAATTTAAGGAATTGGGTAGCCTTTCTTATAAATTGTAGCACACTCGGTAAATATTTCAACATGACTAGTGATGTTGTCACGACATGTCCTCCAATGTCAAGGGACTAGACTTTATGACCTCATGCTTACCACATGTAGCTCTCACTAATAGAACTATCCCCAACCAATAAAATACAACGACATTAGCAAATACCTTTTAATCTCTAGTGAAACTCTCTATAACAAAATTGGGACCAAATACTCATAATTTTTTTTTTTCAAAATTTGCCATCTAATTATAGCTCAATCAATTGAATACAATTGACAACGATGATGCCATGATATATAGAAAAAAACCCTCTATCAAAATACAACCCCTTAAAGTATATTTGTAAGAAATTTAACCCGTAAAAAAATTTGATGAACAAGACTGCTTAAAATTTAAAAAGACTTGTAATTATAATTTAAATACATGTTTACTTGTATTGGTATAATCTGCTATATAAAAACAGAGACACTAACATTTATTTATAAATACTAATATGTTTCCATTAATGAAATAGTTTTTTTTAAACCCCACCTAAAACAAAGGGGCATGATTTTCTTATTCTAATCAGGAGAGAGAGTCAACCATCCATGCATAGCTACTAAGGACGCGAAACGCCAAACATCCATGTATAGCTACTAAGGACGCGAAAGGCCATGATTTTTTCCAGCATAACCCATAAATACATTGGGAGGAATCTTGGGGGGGAAGTTAAACTCACAATTCTATCATATGGTGGCGATCAGAGCACGTCATCACCCAGCCCATCATCGGATTTTTGGACACCATTTCGGGGTACGAATTGCTCGTAAGCGTGTGCTGCCCACAAGTTAAAACCCACGTTTCTGATTCCCGAAGCCTTGCCAATATCTCAGTTAAAAATGGCCATGCTGGTTACAAGCCTTGCCAATGGCTATTATGCCAAGCCCTTAGCCGGAAGGTCCAGTGCTACTTCTCTCACAAAGTCTTCCCGCAGTAGTTCTCTCTGTGTGCCCCGAGCTCAGGCCACTCCAATTAATCCTTCTATACGAAAGGAGGAAGCCAAAGTGGTTGATAATGTTCCCGTTGCTGAGCTCTCAAAACCACTAACTGCCTATTGCAGGTAATTCTTTTGTGGATTCTGTTATTTTGGTGGCAAGTAATGTACTAGTTTGATGGGTTTATCAGTATGTGAGAAAAAAGAGTTGTTTGATTGATTGGGTTTGTTTATTTTTGAGTGCATTCAATTTAGGTGCTGGAGATCTGGTACATTTCCTCTTTGTGATGGAAGCCATGTTAAACACAACAAAGAAACTGGGGACAATGTGGGTCCGCTCCTCCTCAAGAAGTAGTACCGTGGACGTAGATAGGGTGGAACTATAGTCGATTCTGGCTCATCAGTGTAATAATTTTATAACATCTGGGGTTCTGCCTCATTGTAGACCTGTTTCTAAAAGTGTTTGATGGAAGACTTCAATAAATGTCTGAGGTGATTATATTAACACCAGTGTATCTTTTAGTATATTTGCATCGTAGTATATTTGCGACTATCTCTAAACTTTCCAGTTTTCCTTCTCATGCAATTTACGCGTTAGTTTTTGGCCAAATTCATAACATGCTTTGCTGATTCCGACACTTAGGTTTATTTCTGTGAAAGTCTAAGCAATGTTCCTTAAACGTCAGCCAAAAGGACTTTCCTGTTTTTATTGTATAAGGATAACCTTAAAATGATTTGATAAAACCCAGGAATTTTTAATGAACCGAAGAGTGTTACTAATCTTATTTTGTGGAATGAACATGTAATTTTGCCTTATGGTTCCTCAAGATTTTATCGAACTCATTGGAGGCTTCTTAGTGTAAGAAAGGCTTTAGCTGTGATTTTTGTTATCCTTCTGTAGTTCTGATTAGTCATCTATTTATTTTCATCGTTGAAAGCTCTCCTAATTTGCCTTGCACCAGATACATTTATAGATGTTTCTTTACTTAGATTTTGCACATCTAAGATACCAAACACCCCAAAGTGCGAGAGCATTTGGAACCATAATTTCTTGTGAAAAATGGTGGTGTGAGGAGGCTTGGAGATAAAGGTATGTATGATCGCTTTTGTTGTATACTGGGTGAGCTAGTGAACCCTCACCTTTCCCTGAGATAAGAGCTACAAGGAAAGATAGAAATTGTTTTCTAATTCTTCTTCTTTGATGCTGGCTCAATTGTTGCTTAAACCAGTGCTCAAAATATCGTTACAACAACTTATTGTCGAGGGCAAAAAAAATACCGAGAGAATATCAGGGAAAAATCATAAACTTATTGGGAACTTAAAAAATTAGTATAATTAGATTTCCACAATCCATTTTTTTTCCAAACTGTAGCTTCTTGTTTATAGACTGTGTGCATGTTTTCAACATCAATGTTTTGGATCACTTTGTGATCCATCATTACGATGAATGAGAGCAAGATACGCACAAATGAGAAAGGATGCCTCTCTTGCTCTCATTCATTCTGATGATGGATCACAGAGAGCGATCCAAAGTGTTGATGTCTAAAATATACACAATTTAAACTAAAAGATACTGTTTAGAAAAAAACTAAAAAAAATACTTAAATTTTCTTAGAAATGCTTTTTTCATTGCAAATTTCAATGAGATGCATCTAATGAGTTAGTGAATGAGGGAAAGAACCAAATAAGGTGAGTATGTATATATATATATATATATATATATATATATATATATATATATATATATATTATAAGTGTAAAAAGGGTACAAAATTGCATCCTCGTAGAATGTTGATGGCTGGTAGTCATAGTCTAATAGGCTAAACTCTTAAGCAAACAAAAAATAGCAAATTGTCTTTGTAAAACTATAAGAAAACACAAGTACAATATTAAATTAGTCCACATCTTCCTCTTCCCCTTCCCGGCAGCTCTAGTAAAGACTGCTGGAGTGGCAAGGGGTCTAGCCTTAGAAGTCCGTTTTGGCTGTGATTGTGGTTGTGTCTCCTCCCTTTGCACAAGTGGTTTAGACTCGACCTCCTCCATCCTAGATATAGATGGTGTTGATGGTGGCAATGGCTCCTTTGAATGTTTAGTGCTCCCATCCTCTTGAATGTCATCCAATCCCATTGCGAATTCACCCTCTTTCATAGCCTGCCTCTCTAAATCATAGATCTCATCCTCTAGAAACAATGAAGGCTGCTCCTGTGATGTCCAATCACAATAAGGATCTATGTCATCCAAATCAAGTGGACTGGCTGGTGTTTCCTCTACCTTTCTTGTGCACAATTGAAGGTTATGTTGCATAAAAACAAGGTCATTGAGGCATTTTTGTGTAAACTTGTTTCTCTTCTTCATATGAATGGCCTTGAACAAGCTCTAATTGCGTTCACAACTGGATGAGCTACAAGGCTGACAAAAGATTTGAAGGGCAAGTCTTTGTAGAAATGGGACATTCCACCTCAATTTCACCACCAAGCATCTGCAAAATAAAATATTAAAGAGTTAGAAAACAAGGTGAAAACATATTTTAGTAACTTAGTATCTATCTACTTATCATGCATGTGAAGACTCCAAAAATCCAAATAATATATTTGGGAGTTGATTGTTTCTTCCTTTCTTTGCCAAGTCCAAAGAGAATAGCTTGCCCATTGCATTCTACTACACACTTCCATCTTGGCCACAATGATGTCTCTCACCTCAACCTCGGGTACTATCCTTTGCATGCATTTAGTAAGGCCCTCCATGACCTCTCCATTGGGATCCACATAGGATAGAGAGACAAAAATGAGAGTTGAGGAAGTACCGCGGCTCATGAATGGGTTGGTGGAGCTGATTGTTCCACATATCAATAATTTCTTGTATGAGGTCAAATCTGTGGTTGTCTCCCTTAATAATTTTTGATAGCCTCGTTGGCCCTGTCCATGGCTTCGTAAAGATACCTATTGGGGTTTGATCCTCATCTACCAAGTGGATACTCTAACCAAGGGCTTCATCACCAACAATTGAAAAGTAGAAAAAGATTATCATTATTTATTAGAGACTAGAGTTACAGATTAATAATGAAAGACTTGATTCTTGGATACAAAAAAATTAAAAGTTCAACTTTTGAAGTTTCCAAGTTACCTTCACAATTACTATAGTAGTTTGTGTAAATTGTTTGTTGAAGATGAAGTACGGAACACTTTCTCCATTAGGCGTCTGTGAATAACTTGAGTCTAGCCATTCCCGACTCACAAACATTTGCTTCAAAGCAATCATGGAATTAAGAATATTTTGCAACATTAAGAAAATCATTGCAAACCTTGTGACTGCAGCTCTAATAATCTCCTCCACTTGGGTTTGTTCTCTCATCAAGCAGAGAACCCAAGGGTGATTGTAGATGTATTTTGTTATGTTTCTTGAACCCTTTACAACCGGTCTCACTGAATCTAATTTTATTACATCCTCCAAAAGGAGGTCAGGATGTGCTGCACAAGGAGACCAAAAATGTGTGCAATCCCTACTTCCATTGCAACTTGCTCTAACATTAGAGCCAAAGTTTCAGATATCTTTACCTTGTTAGAGTCATCCAAAAATTTCATTAAGACCACCTGATCCTTGCTAGAAACCTAAAAATTGATTATGACACAGTTTCCATCTGTCCATCCATCTGAAATTATGGTGCAACCAAATTGTTTCCATTGTACTTTTTGGTCTTCACAACATCTTTGAGCAACTGACAAACATGAGGTAAATTTAACATTAAGTCTGCAATTTTGATTAACAAAAAAGCTGAATTTCAACAAAATAAGTAAAACTATAAAACATTTAAAAGTTAATTCAAGTGAACTAACCTCCCACTCAAGTCTACAGGAGTAGGTGCCTTGTAGCTCTTTCATGCCACAATAATTCCCATCTTGAAGTTCAGCCAATAGGGACTTGCTGCAACATTGAGCTGATACACATCATTGTTCCACTCATTAACAACCAATGATGGTTGTGCTCTAGGTGTGTTCTGTGCACAAAAGAAACTATCTATAAAAGATGGTTGTGGCATAGATGGTGATGGTCTAGTAGAACCAGCAGAAGTGGTGGTCGAGGGAATGGTAGATTTGCTGATACATGGTCCATGAAGAGAGTCCACTAATGCCCTTAAGTGCTTCTTCTTCTTGAAGGTTGACTGCGATATTAAGATAATATCTTATACTTTCTATAATAGTCAACTACTTGTCTGTAGTCCGTCTTTCAGTCTAGATAGGAATGTTTCCTATCCTGTTGCTTTTTTCTTCAGTCCAGATAGGAATGTTTCCTATCCTGTCTCTAGTTTTGTTTCTAATTCCGTCTTCAGTCTACATTGTTTCTTTTAGAAACAACGTCCTTGTAATTCTTTATAAGGAACACATTTGTTCCTCTGTTAATCAATCAATCATCCGGAAATCCATTAATCTGCCAACTCTTCTTGAATCTTGTAACATGGTATCAGAGCTATTACTTAAATTTTTTCGAAAAAATTTATAATTTCTTCGTGAAATTATTTGTTTAAATTTTTTCAAAATTATTTTTGTTGAATTTCTCTAAAACCCGCTTAGGGTTTTCGGCCTAGAGAAATTTTCGAACTCGGGTTTGCCTGTGTTTGTTCAACACACTCTAGCCCCATTCGTCCATGCACATCGATCCTTGAAGAAAAATCTGCCATTTTTTATCAAGAAATCTGAAGTTTTTTCAAGCTTTTTTCAGCTAGGGCCTTTTTTTTAGAAACCCTAATTTTTGGTGTCGAAAAAATATTTTGTTTGCGGATTCTTGGTGGGTTTTTCGAGAGCTCAACTGGGTTGTTGTCTGTTTTTTTCTGGGTGCCTCGATTTTCGAGCTAGCGGATCCAAAAAACGACAGCAGATTCCTTTTGGGTTTTTCGAGCTCTCTTCTGGGTCATTCTCTGATTCTTTTGGGTCTTTCGTATTTTTGCCTCGAAGAATGTGCCTTCACAAATTTTCACAAATTTTCACAGTTTTTCATTGAAAAACGTACCATGGCATCTCTGACAAGTATTCTGCTCGAACATAATTCCAAATTCAATGGTCACAATTATGGAACCTGGAAGCAGCGGATCATCGCAATCTTCGAATATCGAAACATTGATCAACTTGTTCTAGGTGTTAGGTAGCGTCTGACTTCTCCGGGTCTTGATCAAGGCGAAGCTGCATTTTTCGCCTTCTGAATCTGTTTCTGTTTTTTATGGGTTTGTTGATTTTCTCCTCAAAAATCATTTCAAGTTGTTTGTAATACGCAAGGTTGTGTGAGATTCTGGGTTTGTTGATTTTCTCCTCAAAAATCATTTCAAGTTGTCTGTAATACGCAAGGTTGTGTGAGATTCTGGGTTTTACCGTTTTTTCCACAAAAACGAAGTTTTGTAATTGCAACTTATATTGAGTCATAGCACTCTTCTGGCAAAGCTTCTTGGTTTCAGCATTTTGTAGATCCAGGGAGGGTCTCAATTATCACAGAATGTTCCGACATCCGTACGTTGACCATTAAGGGAGGGTATTAAGATAATATCTTATACTTTCTATAATAGTCAACTACTTGTCTGTAGTCCGTCTTTCAGTCTAGATAGGAATGTTTCCTATCCCGTCTCTTTTTTCTTCAGTCCAGATAGGAATGTTTCCTATCCTATCTCTAGTTTTGTTTCTAATTCCGTCTTCAGTCTACATTGTTTCTTTTAGAAACAACGTCCTTGTAATTCTTTATAAGGAACACATTTGTTCCTCTGTTAATCAATCAATCATCCGGAAATCCGTTAATCTGCCAACTCTTCTTGAATCTTGTAACATGCGATACTTGATCGCAACACACATTATGTCATTGTGATCATTGTTTAAGAAAAATCCAAACTAATAATGGTGATTAGAAAATAATAAATGATTCTTCAAAAGGAGACATGGTGGGATACCTTGAGATTCAGTGATGGTTGCCCTTATCGCTAATTTTGCCCTTTCCCTTTGCATTTTCTTCTCTTCTAGGCAATGCGAAAGGTATTCATCTGTGTCTGTTTATTTCTTCTGTGGTGAACTCACAGACCCCTATATCATGCTTCCTGATCCTTCCAAGCTGGTATTTCAAACGAGATATGCTTCCACTAATTACTTTTTCACATTTTATGCATATCGCAAATTATATTTGGGTCCTACAAAACAATGTCTCCAAGCTTTCTCTCTACTCCCTTTAGGGTGCATGCCTACATATCCAGATGGACATGCTTCTTCTGAGGCACTGACAGATGCTGCAGTTGGCCTAGTTGTGGAGCTATCTCTATTTGCCAACTTAATGAAATATCAACTTACGCATACAAATTGAAGGCACAAATCAATATATGCTATATTTTGATAAAGAAATTTAGTAGATAAACTAAATTAGTTTAAAACTTGAAATAGTTTTAACATAGTTGAAATTTGAAAGAAAAGACAATAAAAGTGTAATTTGGAATTTTTAAGAAAATATGAAATTCTTGAGAAAAAAATATTTACAAAAATTGCTAAAAATGGTGTTATATCTTGTTCATTATGCTCTAAAACAATTTAGAGTACTTTGGAAATGCCATTATAGAGTTTGTATAAACTTAGATGCAACAATGAACAAAGACAAGACAGAAATTTTTGTTAAAGGAAGAAAAAAGAATATTGAAAATTTATGAATCCAAATTTGCTTGAATAATCTCATTGAATCCTCTTCAAATCCACATCAAATTGCTCTACAATGCTTCAAATCACATTTGTTCTCCTCCAAACCCCTTTTTCCTCTCCAAACTGGTATTTACAATTAAAAATAAAAAATGTATTTTGACATTTTTGGGGCCGCCAGTCCCTATAGGTGAGCTGCACCTGATAATTTGCAGAATATTGCGATATTTTATGAAGTTATCAGTGACATTTTACTAAAATCTCTGCGATATTTTTGGAACTTTCTGCGATATTTTCGGCGTGAAAGTTCCAGGTTTTGGTGCCATGGAAAATTTCTCATGATAAGTATACTTATTGGGGAGAAGTCTGTGATATTTTGATCTATGGTTTAAACAAGAGTGGAATGCCTAAAACAATGTTTTTAATTAAGATATTTAACATTAGTATTATCCACTTATTGCTTCCACCATTTAGGTTTGAGTCTTTTGGTTGAAAGGAGGTCAGCTGAGCTTAAAATCTTTTAGTATTTATGTTGGCAACAACTGTTTACAGAGTTGACCCATTGCTACCCTATAATTGTTTAAGGTAAGTTTCCTTAAATGAAATCATTGTGAATTTAAAGCTTAAAACTTCTGGTTTTGATTGTGTTTTTTTTAGCATCAACATTTTGGATCACACTCCATGATCCATCATTAGGATGTAAGAGCAAAAAGCATGTAGGATATGTAAACATAAGATGAGAACACTGTGGATGTCAAGGCACATCTCTGCTGAGCTAGCAGTTTCTGCATCATTCCTTCTTCAATAAGATTGACAGTCCCAGAAAGATTAATCTTTGTAAAGAGTGGGACTGCATCAATGATGATATCATCACCACTAATTTTCTGTCCATTACAAACTCTACAAGCCTCTTTGAGTTTTTAATAAAGGAATCTGTTTTTCTCACTGATGGTTGAAGCTTCTTAGAAAGTAAGAAAAACTGCCAAAGGAGTAGGGGACTGACTTGTTTGAACAATCAATCCAGGGGAGAATTCATATTGTGTATTTGGGTCTGTCCAAAGTTCTTTTGAGTCATTTTTCTCCTAGGCAGCGAATTCTTCTTTAGATCTTCAGTGAGAGAAGAAAACTTAATGGCTTTTTTAACATCAATAATGCTGGTAGGCACTAAATTTTACTTCAGATCTTCATGGAAAGGAAAAACTTAATGGCGTTTGAACACGTCTTACTATCTTTATAGGATTTTGCTCAGCTGTTTGCAACAGATACAGTTAAAAAGTTCTTATATTTTTCTTACATACTTGGCTCTGTCCATAACTACCACATCATTACTTTTATTTCCTCTGCAATCACCAAACCGGATGTTGCCCTCAGATTTTTGATTTTTTGGAGCTTTTCCATTGGAAGAACATTCATCTTGGGTGGTTTCCTTGCCCACAAGGCAATGGCACATTCCTGCCTTATTAAATCTTCTGTCTTCCTGTATATCCTTTCCCATGCTTTTAAATTTTTATCCCAACAATAATGTCTTCCCAGGGAATATTGTTAAAGGGAACAGCAAATCTTAACCTTTAAATAATTCATGATCATCTAGTTTGTGCAAAGCCAGATTATTAACTAGATTCCTCTTATCATATTGTAAATGTTATTTTCCAAGGAGAGAAGGGATAGTTTTGCTGAGACTAGCCGACGGGATCGACATGTGGAATTGAGAAATGGAGCAAGATATCTCTGCATAAATATGCTCATTAAGAACAGAGACTGCTTGCAGATCTGGAGAGTAGTACTCTGACACCTTGGTGTGAGCCAGGGCAATGGGGTGCTCAGGATGCTTCATTGAGGACTTTAAAGGTAAAGATAGTAAAATTTGAGGGCAATGTGGAAAAGAATTAGTTCTTGTCACAATTCTGCCAACAGTTTAAATATTGTTAAAGCTTCCGTACTGCATCGGACACCACATCACTCTGAGTTCTGATAGATATATCATAGTCTAAAATAATCTCGCCTTTGATTTTAGACTTAGTGTGACAATGCTTATGAACAAATCAATTACAAACACTTGCTGATGCACTTAGTGTGCAGGTTTCGCTATTGTACTACCACCCAGTAAATTGCTAATGATGCTAACCATAGTCACTGGAAACTTGGGGATAGGGACAGGGATCAGGAATGCCATTTCAAAATAAGAAAGAGCAGTAAACAAATAAAATTACTGCAAACGGCCCATAAATATAGTTACCAGGAGATGTGGGTACAAGTGTGGACCCAACTTTCTTGCTTATGTTTCATCTTCACTGTAAAAGATTAGAAGAGATATACGTCAAAGCTGTGCAAAGTGTGTAATTAACTACACAATCTGTCATAGGTGACTGCGCTGAAAGTTCCCATCTATTTGTGGCTTTATGACATCTAGGGCTGTCATGACCTGACAGATCAGTAAGATTGCAACTTAAATAATTAATGAAGAGGTGGTTTTAATGTACATTAATGCTGTAACTTGCAAAGCTATTCTATTGTAGGATAAACCTCGTGCTGCATGGTAAGATTTGAGATGATGTAGATTTTACAATTCATAGAGCCAATTGTTTCTAACTTACAATTAGATGTAATCCCCTGCTAACAGGGCTGTCTTTAAGAACTGGTGTGCATCCATCATCATGAATTCCTCAAAATCTGGGTTGGAACTCAAGAATCTGAAATTTATGGATTAATTTTTGAGTTCTGAGTCTTGTCACTTTAAAGCCAATTATGATTACCATAAATGTTTTATCCGAGTGTATGTGGATAATTGTCAAGTCTGTTGAGTGCTCAACTTAAACAGAAGATTGGATAGCTCGGGGATATAACAGCCCGAGGTCTATGATTCATGCTTCCTTCAATTGAAGTGCCCCAAGATTGAAGCACCAATCTACCTTGCTGGAAATGGATATATCTATTGTATACATAAGGATCATTGTTTTCTTCGTCAGGCCTTATGATATCTTATTATCCTGCACGTTCTTATCCTCATGATGGATCATGTAGTGTGATCCGAAACGTTGATGAAATAAACACATACAATCGAATCCAGAAAACTTAGTACTTTACAAATGGATTGTGGAAATCTGTTACTGTTAATTGAATGCTAACTTGTTGAATGAGGGAAACTTAATAGGAAAAAACAATCTTCTCATATCTTTGTCATGAAATAATAACATGGAACTGGATGACCATTGTATTCTTTTCCAAGCTTTATGAGCTCAAATTTCTTTTCTGAGCTTTATGAAGTCAAATTCAGTTATTGTTACTGTAAATATTTTGTTAGTTATTGTGCATGTAACATAAGTTTTTAACCCCTTATAAAGATACTTAATGTATTATAGTATAGATGAAAGATCAACTTCATTATCACATTTCTTGCTTACACGGAAGTAGGGCATAGTTTCCAAGCAGATATAGAGGTTTAGAGGATGGAAGAAGTCACGGTGGACTTATTTTCATAACAACTTTGCTTAAATCAAAGTATTGCATAATTTCAAATAGATGTATATTAAGAGAGGAGAAAAGTCTGGTGTCCTTGTGTTAGAAACAATGGCATTTTTATTTAGACAACAGTATTCCAGAAAGAATCTCAGAAGAGAGAAGTCATTCTGTTTTTACTTCCTCCAATTTCCTTTTAGCCCATTTGTATATGTAACCTATCAAATATTCCTTTAGCTTTCATTTCTTTTCCATTTGAAGAGAGACTTTAAAATACATTGACATTATCTAGTTGATTCATTTGAAGCTGCAAGTTGTTCTCCACAATTGCCTTTGCATCCGAACAAAATGCAGAAGCAATGGATCTGGTAGCACTTTTACAATAAAATGGTTTTGATGGTATGTGTCATTATCAAATTTCTAATAGATTGTAGTGAAAAGCAAAATTTATTAGTTAAAAGATTTACAGTTAATAAATTATATAGAAAACAATGAGTTATGGAATCAATAGGCTTCTTCTCCTGGAGAGACTTTAGCCGAATTGTTTGGACAATCCAGCAGTCTTACGCCAAGAAAGTGTGATGAGCCCTGCTGACTCTCAACTCAAACTCCAGTAAATTCTTAAGTCTTATTGTGTTATTTTAATCTTTAGAGAAAAGTTCATAGACAGAAGAGAAGGGGCGCAGCATATAGATGTTTATAAACTGAAATATAGAATGGAAATGCAGAAGACGTTATTTTATTGCAACGACGAGATCATGAATGATAAACATACCAGAATTTTTCCAGTTTTTTTATTTAAAAAGTAGGCCAGCTCACCTGCCAAGAATGCTAAAAACTAACAGTAAAGGACGCCTGGCCTCCAAATCTAGGTTCTCCTGCCTCGAAATTGGATACAAATCTCTAAAAATACTAGACGCCAAGGATGGAAGTCAAACAACAACCAAAAAGGAAGGCGTTTCAACCAAATCCTTCATACGCCTCTCCAGAATGCACAATTCCCGTTGCAAATTGTATGGCCAAGAAGAGGAATGGATAATAACCTTGCTGAATGCTCGGTATGGTGTCATCTGAATACTCATGTGATGAGTGGTATTATAGCAATACTCACAAAGGTATAACCACTTCACCCATGCCTTCTGTTGTCTTGAATTGTAATTCCTCAAGTATCCCTCCACCCATTTATTGACTATCTCTGTCTGCCCATCTGTCTGTGGGTGGTAGCTGGTGCTCGTAGTGAGTTTTGTCCTACAAAGTTTGAATAACTCTTGCCAAAAGTTACTAAAAAACTTGCTATCCCTATCACTGACTATACTCTAAGGCAATCCATGCAATTTGGAATACCTCACAGAAAAACAAGTCCGCTACCTGAGTTGCTGTGTGTGTAGTAGTGATTGAGAAGAAATGTGCATACTTCGTCAACTGATCTACTACTAAATAAATGTTGTCTTTCCCTTGAGCTTTCGGAAAGTCTATGATGAAGTCCATAGACAAGCATTCCCACTTCCTCTTAGAAATAGGAAGCGGCTAAAGTAAACCTGTAGGGTAGGTGTGTTCTTGCTTGTTTTGCTGACAAACAAGGCATTCCCTGACATACTGAAGAACAAATAATTTGAGACCCTTCCAAGAGAATCTCTCTTGTTTTTGCCTGTAGGTCTTAAAAGTAACTGAGATGCCTTGCCATCGGTAAATCATGGAATGATCTCAATACCGTGCCCCTCATCTCAGAACCTGGGACAAGAAATATCCTCCCTTTGTAAATGATAAGATCATCCACAAGTGAGTATCTGTCATCCTGTATTGTCCCATCCACTATGCTAGAAGCCCACAAATTCTTAGCATATTCTGCTACTATCATGTGTCTCTAGTCTTCTGTAATCAATGAAATGGAGCTCAAGTGAGGACAGCGAGATAAAGCATCATCAACCACATTTTGAGTGCCCTTGACATAGGCAATGTCAAAATCATAGGGCTAAAGTTTGCTGACCCATTTCTGTTGTCTTTCATTCAAATCTCATTGTCCAAGAAAATGTTTTAGACTATTGTGATCGGTTTTAACACTGAATTTACTACCAATCAAGTAGTGCTTGAATTTGGCCATGGCATGCATGATGGCCATCATTTCCTTATCATAGAGACTGAAGCTTCATTTAGGACCTTTGAGCTTTTTGCTCTCAAAAGCTATAGGGTGTCGATCTTGCATGATAATTGCACCAATACCCTCACCACTGGAATCACAATGTAACTCAAATGGCCTGGCAAAATCCGGCAAAGCCAATACTGGACAAGTAGTCATAAGAAGTTTAAACTTCTCAAAGCATGCCTATGCAAGAGGTGTCCACAAAGGCTCCCTTCTTAGTCAAATCAGTTAGTGGCCCAACATGTTGCGAGAATCCACTAATGAATCGATGATAGAAGGCGCACAATCCTACAAACCCCCTAAGCTGTGTCAACGTCTCAGGTGTAGGCCAATCGATGATAGCTCGAATTTTTTCTTGGGTCCATGTTGACTCCATTTCTACTGATAATGTGACCCAAATACAAAAGCTCAGCCATGCCCAGAGCACACTTGGATTCCTTGGCGTACAAAGACTCCTTGTCAAGTATACTCAATACCTTATCTAAATGAACAATGCGTTCCTCCCATGATTTGCTGTAAACTAGGATGTCGTTGAAGAACACCAAAACAAATTTCCTCAAGTGAGGATGGAAAACCTTGTTCATAGTAGACTGAAATGTAGCTGGAGCATTGGTTAAGCCTAATGGCATAACTAAGAAATCATAGTGTCCATAGTGACACCTGAATGCAGTTTTCTCGATATCTTCTTCTCTGACCTTGATCTGATGGTAACTAGTCCTCAAATCAATTTTCGAGAAGTAGCAAGTGCCGTGAAGCTCATCTATCAACTCATCTATCTGTGGAATAGGATACCTGTTCTTAATAGTCTTCCTATTAAGCATCCTGTAGTCAATACACATCCTAAGTGTACTGTCCTTTTTCTTAACCAAAACAACTGATGAAGCAAAGGGTGACTTACTCGGCCTAATGTGCCCCACAGCTAAAAGTTCCTTAATGGTTTTCTCAATCTCATCTTTTAAATGTTTGGGGTGCCGGTAAGGAGTGATCATAATAGGTTTCGTGCCCTCATCTAGCTCAATGATGTGCTCAATACCTCTATCAAGAGGTCTACCTAGTGGAATAGCACTGAAAACCTTTGCATGTTTGATTCAAAGTTCTTGTATATCCGGATGGTTAGGAGAAGCTTGTTGCTCTAACTGTGAGGGCATTAACTTGCACTCAGCACCCCATTCTACCATATCATGTTGAATCAAACGTTCCATTCTTCGGAGTGAAATTTCTTTTAGATTGCTGGCCTTGATGGCTTTAAGAACATGATTTGTGCCATCAATTTTGAATTTCATCTCCATATCATGCAAATTAAGTGTAAACTCTCCTATAGCATGAAACCACTTCATTTCGTGAACTATAGCCGTTCCTCCCATGTTCACAACATAAAAATCTGCCTTAAACTCAAAATTGTTGAGTTTCAATGGTAAATTAGGAATCATCCTCTCACAAGTGAGAGTGTGACCATCGACAACCTTCACTCGAATGCCTTCAAATTGCGGAGTTTGAACTCCCCTTTTCTCCACTAACTGTGAATCAATAAAGTTGTGGGTTGCACTTGTGTCCGAAAGAGATATGACTCTTTGACTTGCTAGAATCCCATGGAGCATGAAAGAACCCTCTTTCTGCATGCTGGACATATGAGCCTCTTGTAGCTCACTTTCTACTTCAATTTCTGCCTCAATTTTTGACTTTTCTTCATCTGTGTCATAAATAGCAGCTGGCTGATCAGAAAAATCAGTCAACGTTTCTCCCTCATAAAACCATTCCATGTGCCTGTTTTGCCCTTTAGGCTTGAGGGGGCAGTCATGATTGAAGTCATATGGACCTTTATAGTAAAAATAGAGCTTCCTTTTACATAAATCGTTCATTGTGTCCTGATCTAATGGAGCTGCAAATTTTTTCTTTCGATTAGCATTATCAATGTTCTTTGGATCAGATTTATTCTCAGTGTAGAAGGAAGAAGGTTTGGTGCCAAATTGCTTACGAGGTGTAGTGAGCTCCATACTGTGAGCTTTTCTCATGATCTCTTGTAAGGTAGGTGGATCAAATGCCTTTATCCAACCTTGCATAGGCTCAAAAAGACCCTCAATAAACAATATGATCAGCCTTCTCTCTGAAATACCTGTCACCATTATGGATAGTCTTTGGAACTCTCCAATGTACGATTTCAAGCTACCCATTTGTTTTAATTGTGCTAGATCTTTGAAGAATAGTTCAGGATCACGTTTATCAAACCTCTCTACCAATCTATCAGTAAACTCCTGGCATGAGGTAATCTGGTCATGGTGAAGAGTAGCCATGCCATGAATCCACCAGTCGTGTGCCATGGCATCAAGTTGTAGGGCTGCAAATCTCATAGCATCTTCCTCTGGCATAGGGCGTAGTGTTGGGAATGTATCCAATTTACTCACCCAGACACGTGCTGTAACATTGCCATTGTCATCATAGTTCGCTAAGGTAAGCTTATTGGTAGCCTGTTGTAGATCATTATGTTGGTATCTAGGCCTCCTGTCATTCCTATTCCTAGCGTGTTCTCTTTTTTGACTCATAAAATGATCAAAGTTAAGATGATCCTTAACTCGTGGAGGCATTGCATCCCATTCATCATGCATAGCTAGGATGTTGTCAGCAAAGTTTCCTTCACCACCTTCTTCCATCTCCTCTTCCTCCACGTCATTTCTGACAAAAATGGGGCATGTGGCTCTCTCAAAGGTGCGTGTTGGAGCAACATACCTGTGATGCTTTCCATGTATGCTACCTTCCAGATCTTGATCAATATTCGACCCCCTCTGAACTGTTAAGTTTTGCACATTGGTGCTAAGTTGCTAAAAGATGTTTGCCACCTGTTCTTGACCGGCCACCATTCCCCTCAATACTTCTCTAGCATCCATGTCTTTGTCATTAAGACGAGCCTCATCATTCCTTTCAGCCATACTTTCAAAATCAAAATCCTCTTCCTCTTCGTACAATGAAGGTGCTTGAAAATGGGCAAAAGTATTTCATTGATCTCTAGGACCCCTGCGTGCGTAGTGCCTATGAAACCTGTTCTGGTGTGGCCACATAGAAATGTTTTCCCCACAAGTTGGCAGGATTAATATGCTCTGGTACCATAGTGATGAGCCCTGCTGACTCTCAAGTTGAACTCCAATAAATTCTTAAGTCTTATTGTGTTATTTTATTTTTTAGAGAACAGTTCATAGACAAAAGAGAAGGGGCGCAACATATAAACGCTTATAAACTGAAATACAGAGCAATTTCCTACAGAATAGAAATGCAGAAGGCGTTATTTTATTGCACCAATGAGATCATGAATGATAAAGCTTCCAGAATGTTTCCAGTATTTTTATTTAAAAAGTAAGCCAACTCGTCTACCAGGAATGCTGAAAACTGACAGTAAAGGACGCTTGGCCTCCAAATCTAGGTTCTCTTGCCTCGAAATTGGATACAAATCTCTGAAAATACTAGATGTCAAGGATGGAAGTCAAACATCAACCAAAAAGGAAGGCATTTCAACCAAACCCTTCATACGTCTCTCCAGAATGCACAATTCCTGCTGCAAGCCGTACGATCAAGAAGAGGAATGGATAATAACCCTGTTGAATGCCACTGATCTGATGAAGAAGACGCCACAAGCAAGAAACCCCTTTCTTATTACAATCAACAGTAAATCTTTATATAATACTCTGTGTGAATCATGTAGAACCTCTAAATGAAGCCCTCAATTGCATTGATTCGATTGATCTTTCACAATCTCAAGAGTGCTCAACACTGAAGAGATATCGTTCTCGGATAAAAAATGCTCAAACCCTATCACAAGAGAAGTACAGGAAGAAGCCGAAGGCAAAGTCAAAATATTCAAAGATGAATTTCCCATTGCCCAAAATGCCTATATATGCCAAAAGGGCACAATTTCCAAGAAAAATATGCCACTTCTTATTTTAAATCTATTAAATTATAATTTAAGTCACTTTCAATAGTTTTTGACTTAAATAGAGTGGCCACACTTTATTATTTTAAGTGAGTAAATATTAAATCACTTTTAAAGAATATTTAAGTGATTTAAAAAGTACAAAGTCAATTTGACTTTATAATAAACTATTAAGTTAATAAATAATTTAAATCACTCAAATAGGCATAACTTCCACAAATCTTCATAGAATTCTGTGTTGTTAGAAGTTGCCAATTTCTATACTACTAATGCCTATTATGAACCAACACTGGATTTTGAACACGAGAAAAATCCAACTCTCTAGAAAGTACTAGTGACCCTCTAACCAATCCAGCTAGCCCACAAGGGTCCAATAAAGGGCTAACACACTGTTCTCGAGAACTGACTAAAGCGGGGACATCACAGAAAGAAGGATATCGTTGCTGGTAAAAGATTTCAATCTTGTGTCATTGAAAACGGTGGAAGCCCTGTTGAACTTGGGAATGAAGATTCTCTGATGAGCATTCTTACTTGCAGAAGCCCCTTTTGCTGAAGCCTCACAACTCATTCATTACAACAATTCTCACCTCATCTCATCACGAGTTTACATATCTACATCCCATCTTTCATATCCTAATTCATTACTGCAAATCCAAGTTTAGCTCATCACGAGTTCGAATCTTACTAGCTACTGACTGCCCTTGTAACCACACTACTTCACAATTGTAAGGCTTCCTGCCCATTACAACTTTCAATTTCTTGCTTTTCTTGCAAAGAACATGGTTAAATCCTGGGCAAAACAGAATCCCCATAACAACATAGAGAAGATGCAACCACAATTCAAGGGAGCTCAAATAAGGAAATGGGGGAAATGGGTGTCAAAAGTGAGAATGCCCAATTCCAAAACCTTTTGACTGTGCAGTGTATTGCCTTAGAGGATTGAATGCAGATTTCAATTTCCCCTATTCTTTGCTAGAAATTCAATCGGCCTCTTTGCTATCTACCACTCACATTCAAGCTATTGCAGCCAAATTTGCTGTAGAACAATTCCAGCAGCCACTAGAGTATAACAACATATTTTTTGGTTTAGAATCACAATTGTGCATAGAAAGCGAAGAGAGTATGGAGGAGCAGAATTGGATATTGTGGGATTCACTTCTTGAAGAAGTTGAGAGTGGGCACTCTTCATCTAATTTAGAGAAATTCCCTTCATTTGGAGGTTTTATTTTATTTTGCTACAGTGAAAAAATGGGAAGGACCTTTTCTATGCCTTGGGAAAGACTCCTCTACCTGCAGAAGCTATACTACCCTCTTCTGAAGCCTTGCTCCCTGTTGACACTCCGCTAGTAGAAGCACCCCCAACTGCAGAAAATAAACCAGCAGAAGAAGTCAAGCTGCATGAGAAAATGACCCCAACAAAAGAAAATATAATACATCATTATGAGAGACCACTTGTCATGCTCATATTTTTCTACAAGATACACACACACACACACACACACGTACTATTCAATTTTGATTTTTAAAACACTTCAAGAAATCATATCAAATCATTTATAGGTTATTGCTACAAATTTCAATACTTTTAATCATATTCAAAGAAACATTTAAAGTGATATTTATTTACAACATTGATTTTTCTCTATAATATTACAATCACATTTAAATCTTTACAACACACCAAGTTTTACATAAATGAAGATCCACATGTGATCTTTACAATACAAAACTTTTACAAATACTCATAATAAATCATCTTGAAATCTCCAATGGAAAATGAAATCTTCCAAGCTTTTCTTCAATACAAATCCATTTAGAAACTTGTAGAAAACAATATTGAAAATCATGGAGAGCTCACCTCCCAACCTAGGTCTCTTTGAGACCACCCACCAAGCTTGGAGAACCAAGACCAACCGGGTAGCTATCAAGCACCAACACATAAAACAATAATTACAAGATACAATTTTTGAGCCATGTCACCATTGCCATCTATGTCTGCAGATTTTATACCAATTAATACAATAGATTTATATATACTAAAAGAGAGGAAGACGAATTGTTTTCCTTGTTTATCAAGACATAAATATAATTAGATGGGTTTTTTATTGGAAAAAGGGCAAAGGAGTTTATGTTATAGCAGAAAATGAGAATCATGCTATAATTCAGGGGTTTATTATTTGCCTACCTAAAATTCTATGGCTATGGCCACCCGCCCCTATACTTTTATGGGTTCATATTATTGTAGCCTATAGAAACAATGGGGGCAGATTATTGTTCAGAATAGGGACGCTAGATTATATACGTAACATGCCTACCCTTGCAGGGGTGGGTGGAGATACGAATAGCCCTTCAATCAACATTCGGGGGGTGGGAAACTAGCCTGACGGAAACTAGCCGTCCCAACAGACCCTACCCCTACAATCAACGAAATAACAGTCTAAGTGCCTCAAGTATCTAATAGAGACGATCATATAATGTTGATGTAGGAGCATCTTGGGTTTGCTTGGTGACTACTTTGGAGTTCATGGAAGAAGGCTTAGAAGTTGCTTTGGAGAGTGCTTGGATTGATACTCAGTTGAAGAATAGATGCTTGGTAGAGGTTACTTGGTCATCTCTTGGCAATTCTTGGTTGAGAACTTGGTGGATGTATAGACTTGACAATCCTGGAGGTGCTCGGTTGTCAAAGGAACTCGAAGGTTCTTGTGGGAACTTGACACACACAAGGAGCTTAGCGAAGCTTGGCTGCAATGTTGCCCGAGTTGATCGGTCATTGAAGGGGCTCGATTTGCGAAGGAGGAAGTCGGTAATAGTGTTGCTCGAAGTTGCTCGGTTATTGAAGGAGGACTCCACATATGCTGAAGGAGCTCGACAGATGTGCTGCTCGAAATGTGTTGGTTGCTCGAGAATGCTTGGGAGTTTGCTGACACTCGGCAGTGTGTTGGTGCCGATTAGAGTTCTTGGTGCATTTAATGCATGTAGCGTGTGATCGTGACGTGGATCAACTTGATAGTTTGTGTGGACCTATTTGGGTTTTGGTTGTCTCCTATGTGCATTTAATTTGTGTTGTAAGCCTTTTAAGACATTTTGGCATGTAATATCTATTTGGAGGCCGATTTGTGGCTCAACATGTGTTTAATGTAAGGGTTTATTTAATTTGTAGCTGACTAGGCCGACTTGTGGCTTAGTTGGGCATAAGTAGGGGGTCTTGAGGAGTCTTTAGGTATTCATTCATTTAGAGGAGTGAATCATTGTTCACCTAGCTTGGAGAAGAAGAGCGAACTTTGAAGGGCTAGTAGCTATGGCTTGGGAAACAAGGAGATTGCTTGGTGGGCTTGCGAGCACAAGTTTAGATCTTTCTTGGAGGTTTCTACCAGAGTGTGGATTTGGACTAGCTGGGGTTTGGATTGGATCTTGAGGGAGCTTGTAGAACTATTACTTTCTTTTTAATTGATTGTAACCGGGAAGACCTTACAGCCTAACACATTGCATGTAATCAGTTATTTTATGAATAAAGAGTTGTGAATTAGTATCAGATTGTGTATCTTGTGTTGTGTTTTTGCTGTGTGGTTACTTGCTGGGGGCTAGGACACCCCCTTTGGGGATTCTCCTGCCTTGTACTGCATCAAATGTAGCTTTCAATGGGATAATACTTGAACTATGGAAAGCTTACAATATCACACAAACCTTCTAACATGGTGCTTAGTTTACTCTATAAAATAATGATCAGAGAAATAGTTATCACAAGAATTAGTAGATGCTTTCAATCAGAGGTGATATTCACTTACCCAATATTCAAAAGGAAACCTAAAAATAAGAAAATTTGAACATTTAAATTGGTGGCCTCAATTTTGAACCCAACACCACTATTGTGCTTACCCCAAGGTCGATTATCCTGAACTTTGTCTTACGTAATGGGTTACTACTCAGGAACATGACAAAGGAGGTTGTGGAGAGACACTCAAGTACAACCCCCCTTGGCTATGAATATCATAAATGACTCAAAAAATACACTCAAATGTTGTAGTGATGTTTGGCATGAAATCTTTCATATCAGTTACAGGCTTAAAGGTCAGTGTATTCTACATGTAATTTTTTTGTTCCTTAGTAATATAGGCAAAATTAGAGTCTATGAAAAGCATAATTTAGGGTTCAAGGATATAATCTGTACTAATTGGGGACTTATTTCCAGAATGCACACAATTGGTTCTTATTTAGAATGTTAGGCAACACTGAGATTGTGGCTTTGATAGGAAGATTTTACATCAGTTGAGATTTCCATTCTAATAATGTGTCATTATCAAAAATATCAATATAATTCTCAATTCCTGTACACTCTAACTTATTTTAGAAATTAACTATAGGTTCAGGCATCTCACTAATCTCTATAGAGTTTTTAAAAAAATTTTAAGTGTTTCTTTTTAGATTGAATCCTAATTCCTAATAATTCGTAATATCCCATTTCTTCTTGTTGTGTTAAAAATGCTTTCATGTATAATAATAAGAGAAATCAATGAATATTAAATATTAAAAAAAATATTAATAGACATAAAAATAATTAAAACAATTATAAATATATTTTTATAAATTTGTTATATTTGTTTTTGGTAAATTTTCATACTTCAAATTTATTATATTTGATAAATATTTTAAAAACAATTATATTCTTGTAAACTTGAAACTAGGTTTAGATTTAATAAATTGGAATTAATAAAATTCAATCAAGTTGTAAATTTTAAAATACGAATATCTAAATTAAAATATTTGATAAATTGATGATTAGCTAGTAAAGTTTCTTTCATAAAATAAATAAATTAACAAATAACTTAAACTCTTTGATATTATTGAAGGAAATTCTTGAAATGATTGAAGGAAAGCCATTAAAACTTTAGATGAAGAAATTTTAAAATAAGGAATGATGATTATGAGAGGGAAAAGTGCCTATATCCATAAGCATTTCAACTTGCACATAATATTAGACATATATTTTGATATAGGATAAAATTCACCTTGTACAAACTAACATAGAAAGATGACAACTTTGATATCATTTTTCGAATAGAAAACAATACCCATGTTTTCCTACAAATCTTTCAAAAAGTTTGTTGGGTTTTTCAATTTCGAAATAATTGTGAATTGGAATGATAAAATACACTAATGATGGTCATGCAAAGATCTACCCCAAATTTACTTTAAAAATTGGGCCTCTTTGTTGATGGATAAAAATGAAAGAGAAGTGGAAAGTGTGTTGAATAAAATATTGTACTGTATAATTGAGCTGTCTATAATTAAAGTTTAGAGCCCTTTACGTTGAGTTGTCACATCCATAAGGAGTCAGGTATTAATGGATTTTTTTTTTTCAATAATCTATAAGCATCTCTAAAAAAAAATGTAATTTGTCTAATTTAAGGATTAAAATATTCAATTAAATGAGATCTAATCTCTAAATATAAAGGTAAACTATGACTCCCAAAGAACAATTAAATGATTTTTTATAATTCCTAAATTAATTCGAGGGGTGTAAATTTAAGATACACTTAACGATTATAGCTATTTATTATTTTGTAAAATTAAATGATAACCAATTCTTTCTATCAGATTTAATCAAGTTAAATAATTATAAATTTATCAAATTATAGATTTACATAATACTAAATTAGAGATAGTTCCAAACTTCAGATTTTCTTTTATAAACAGTTCAAATATTTCCAAACATACCCTTACATACTAAAATGTAAAACACTTTAATTAATTTAAATTTATTTCTAATTAGCAACTTATTAAATCAAACATTTTAAAAAAATCATTACAATAGATTAAAACTTGTAATTCTAAATTATAATAAACGTCTTTAGGAAATCTATGATGTTACTAACAATATTAAACTCTTTCTTCATCAATTGTAGACAATTATTAAGATAAATTGAAAGCTTTCCTAATCATGGTGAATACTATTAGTAGGGTGATCTATAGAGATTTGAGTAGACCCACAAAAATAATAATTTAAAGATAAATGATAGTTAGAGAGTATCTTCTATATGTAAACTCATGCTTGTATTAATGATGGATTGGCCTACCTACAAAAATTAGACATTGATGCATGGAAATGGCCCTCTTCAAGCATGACTAATTAGTTAATTGATTCATATACTAACTACACTAAAAACACTTTTACAAGCTCTATAGATCATCCTACTAAATATCCTACCAAGAATTGCAGTAAACATCTTTTCATTTTGGGCATGTCACTAAAATTGGAGTATGCTTTAGCAAATGTTACCCCATGTTCTAATGTGGCTACCTAAGTAATCTACAAATACATCATAAATAAAATATTTGATGGCACTATGTATGGTAAAGGCTAGTGACAAGGATAATGAATGTGGGAATGCCTTAGATTAACTAAGCACGTTAACATGATAGAGCTTGAAAGCTATATCTAGTAGTGCCTTCGCTAAATCATGTCTATATATCATATACATGTAGTTACATGCTCCTCATGCTATGCCAAGGACATATAAGTGCTTTCTATATATAGAAGACATATTATTAGTTGATTCTCACAACTTACCAAAGATGTATTAGCCTCAACTTTGGCTCTCCCATCACTTGCAACTGTAACTATTTGTCTCCTACACTTTAAGAGGTAATTTATTGTCTATATATTCATAAACTTTAATTCATAAAATTTATAATATGTAGGGTTGCATTTAAATGAATTATACAATTGGTCATCTTCATATTTTCTAGGATTAGACATGAATGATTTTGATAATTTATGTAGAGATTGAGACCATTACAAAATAGTTGAACATAACATTATGCTATTTTGAAATAAAATTCTTATGGTTTGTAAGTTTGAACTATACATCTCATTATCTATTTGAATCAAATGTTAAGAACTCTTTTATCAGAACCATCTCTTCCTCAATCGAAAATCCCCATTAAAGAAGAAGACAAGAAATCTCAATTAAGCGTCATGTTGGATGAAACATAAAATGAGGAGGAGAGCCAAGAAGAAATTGAGGCTCAACCCAATGGATTGCAAATGAGAATGGTGCAAATGCTACCAGATGAAAATTGTTTTTTTAGAGCCATGATTGATCAACTTGAAGGTGACCAAGATCAACCCTCAAAGTATTTTGATATGGTAGTGGAGTACATTATGGAGCATCATTCAGACTTTGAGCCTTTCTTTTCTGAGAAAGATGACATGAAATTTGAAGAATACTATAAAAAAATGACAGAAGATGACACTTGGGCAGACCAATGTGGGATTTATGCAACCTCCTTGGTGATTCGAGCTAACATTCATGTGCACCATTTGAAGGGCCAAGTATCCCAAATCTACAATTTTGATAACTTAGATACTCCCACACTCCATGTCTCATATCATGATGGAAACCACTACAATAGTTTGTACTTCATTAATAACCATGTCAATGTTCCTGTAACACCCATGCTTTTGAACGCGGATAATTAAAGTACAAGCCATAGTAACCAAGAGCCTATAAAGTTCATTATGGATGAAAAAGGGTGCAAGGATACTAGCAAAAGTTGCAAAGAAGATAAATTATTGAAAAGAAAAGACAAACCTCAATGAAGGAAAAGTCCAATAGGGTGTATTCCATGGGTACCAAGGAAGAGAAAATAATAAAGATAAAAATTATTTTACCAATGTTTTACTATGCACACAAAATGTTACGAGCAAACTTGTCATGTCAACACTACAATGACATCATTTGATATATATAAAACTATCGATATAATCCTTGCACCCTTCAAAGGTGCAAGTGCTAGTTAGCTAATTTCAAGTTTTTGTGCTAGATAAATTCCCTAGAAAATAATGAGTTATTTGTTAAGTATTTATGGTAAGGTGTTTGTGCATATAAAATAAGAATTTTTAAGATGTTTGTTATCAATATTCTAGAAGTACTTTGTTTATATGGAGAAAACTTTAATGACATCTTGAAAGGAGAAACACAAATAATAGATTAATATGTAATGACTATTAAGGGAAAGTTGTCGTTTATGTATTTCTTTTTACCCCTAGTTGGATACAACTATCTATCCATCACTTACGCATACGCATACACATACACATAATGCACATAATTTGCAAATTTTGCACGTACTCGTTGATTTGTTGAGTACTCTCTTTTCTTAAAGCATGGTGAGGTTTCACAAGTTCAGCTCTTGTGTTTTTATAGACAAAGAAAACATAGGTAATAATGTTGATGCAAGTTAAATGCTAGTTAAAATGAATTTTTTTATATGTAAATTTTTTTGTAAACCATGCATTTTCTTTTTGAGCTCTCAATATCTAATTTAAACATTTTTAAATTGAATTCTATGTTTCTTTAAACTATTTTTATTTTTAATATTTATGAGTTGCCAATTTTTGCCAACTATTTATTGATTTTTTGCTAAGTTAATTTTTTTGTACTTGTCAAGTTCTCTCTGAACTTGATTTTATGAACTATGTACACACACACACACACAAATAAATGTATTTGTATGTATGTATGTATATGTATGCATGTCTATATGGATAAATGTATTTAGCTTAAGTCTAAGATGCTAGTGTAGTTATGGTTCAGGTTTGGGTATGTCGGGATGACAATTTTTTTCCACTTTGGCCATGGTTATGGCTATCTATTTGTCTACTTGTCTATCTAGTTGTCTGACTGTCTATTTAATATTAAAAATATTTTAAAATACTCATAATGTTCAAAAACATAAAAATAATTTACCCATAATTTTCCTAAATAAATATTCATATAAATATTTTATATCTAAATTTATAAAAACCAAATAAATATTTTGTAATCCACCTAGTAGATGCCTTACTTGCATAGTTTTATTTAAAAAGTATGATTGCTTCAAACCTCCCCTAATGGGATTCAAAATTCTTAGATTTCTTCAGTTACAGTCTCTAATTGACTTAGCCCTTCCTTGTTTTATGCTTGTGATTCATTCAATATTTGGGTGTTAGTATGCTACTTTGTAAGCTATTTTGTAAGGTAAGTTTTCACCTTTCCCAATGCATTGTTCCCTCGTCTTATAGTTTTTCAAAGGGTTTGATGGCATAATTTTGTTTGCTAATTTGTATGTTATGCTAATTACACCAAGTAGGTTTCACTAAGTTTGTTTGCTCTATAGTAGTACTTTGAGTTCAAACAATATGTTGCCAAATCTTTATTTGGTTGCTAATTAGAGTTTGCTAGTTTGGAAATGATTGTCTAGTTGCATTTTCTTTTACAATGTCTTCTACTTAACTATCTCGTGTCTTGCTTTTGTGGACAAAGTGTTGTGTTGAATTATTAGGATTGCTACAAATGTACTAACATTGCCATTGTTATGGGTGTGTTCCAAATTCAGATTTGAATCTCATATAAATATGAGAGGAGGAGAGACATGTCTCTATGGTTTAATCATCATTAATTAATAATATATTAACAAAAAATTAATATGTATAACAATATAAATAAATAAATAAATAAATAAATATAATGCGTGCCATTGTGGGAGTATGCCCTTTTCTCCATTCCCCACTGCACCTCCTCACTCATCCCTCGCCCCACTCGTAGGTCTTGCTCCACGAACTAGTTGTTCAATGAGGACTGCAAATCCTTTCACTGCATGCTTCGCCTACTCCACCCACTTCTTCCTCTCTTTCCTCTTAGTTGAGGCTCGACTACCACCGCTTTCTTCGCCATAAGAAATAGAAGTTCACTTTGCTACAATGTAGATCTCTTTGTGCCACATTCTTCTAGTCTCCAAAGCTCTTTTGGCGCACCATGTTTCCTTGCCACCCCCCCTCCCTCCACTCTGGACCTTCACTCCCTTGCCTCCCACACCTCCACCCTCTATGATATTCCTGGCCCCCCCCACCCATTGTCACCTCTTCTCCTTTTCCCACATTTGTGAGGCAGTTAGAGTTATGAGTAGTAGTAGAACTCCAGATGAGGAAGGATTCCAAGTTGAATTCTTCAAGTTGGGTATCTCTGTCGTGGGTCCCTTTCTTACAGTGCTCTTTAATCAAGTGGTTTGTGTTGACTTTCTTGACTCTTGGTCACGACATATTATCTATTCGATCCATAAATCTGGGCTAGCTTCCAAACCCAAGAACTACAAGACCATCATAGTTTGGCATACCTTTGCCAAACTCTATGTGACTGTGCTGAATGGTATCCTGTCCAGAGAGCTCGATCAACAACATTGCCGGGCTAGAGTTCAGGTTGGGTTTCATACAATTTTTAGACCACTGATCACATTTTGACCCTACGGGCCATCATTGAGGAGGCTCGCCACTGCTTGGTGAAAGTTTACTACTGTTTTGTTGACTTTCGCAAAGCCTTCGAATCTGTACCTTGGGCGGCTCTCTTTCAACATCTTAGGGACATCATGATCTCAGAGATTCTCCTTACAACTATTATGAGGTTATATGAGTGTGTTGTGGGTAGATTCAGGATTCCACATGGCTTCTCTGACCCTATCCAGAGCACTATCAGGGTGCAATAGGGCTGCCCTCTCTCCCCCACTCTCTTTGGCATCTACATCAATGAGCTTGAGGCATTTCTCTATGATTGCTCTCTCCCTGGCGATGGTTGTTACTTACATCAGGTGTTGATCTCTATTCTCCTATTTGCTGATGATGTAATTCTCCTAGCATCTTCCCCTGATGGTCTTCAATGGCTCCTTGATGGCTTGGCCTCTTTCTGCAACTCACGTGAGCTAGTTGTAAATCTAGGCAAGACTTGGTTTATGGTCTTCAATTGTTTGAGGACATCACACCTCCATTTTTACTTCCATGGTATCGAGATCGAGATTGCATCTTTGTATACTTACTTGGGGATTAAGTATTCTAGACCTCGGTTCGGCCTGAGACTAGCCATGCAGCCCAGAGTCAACGAGGGGCTTGAATTCCTCGCTATTCTTGAGCGACACTACTTTCAACACCACTTCCAGGACACCACAACTAAGATGTCCCTTCTTGAATCCTTGGTCAAGCTAACTATCCTCTATGGATCTACTATTTGGGGCCCCTCCCTCTTGGAGTTTGACTGGGCCTCTATTGAGAGAGTCCAAACTCTTTTCCTTCAACGCATTATTAGATGTCACCGGTCCACACCACACAACATCGTTCTGGCAGATTTTGGTGCTTACCCTTTCAAATTGGGGACCATCTTTGATTTAGTTTGACTTCTTCACCAACTCTAGAGCTTCGTTGATTCCTCCAACAGTCGTCACAGATATTCCTACTTATCTTACTGTTCCTCTATGGAGGTTGTAGGATCAGACTCTAGCCACAGGTCTTATTGCTGGTACTCCCAGGTCTCTATCCTCTTGGGCTCGATTGGTATTAGTTTGGATAGTCTTCCCCCTTTCAATTTTCTCTGGACGCTCCAACCCATCTTCTTCCACCCAAGCAGGAGTTGAACGAGCATGTTAGACTTGACATCTACATATAGTATGTTATCATGACCTGGAGGAATCCCCCAAGTGGCTCTGTCCACATATGGCCTTCTATGTTGAGCACTTCCTTGATATCCACGACAGGATCATCTTATGCCCCTAGTACCTCACTTTTTGTTGGACTCACGCTCTTCACATCTCCTTGGGATCTCATTGGCTACGTATTTAGACTGATCACCAGATCAGCAGAGAGGACATGATCTATTAGCTTTGTCACCTCAAGGAGGTTGAGACTGAGTGTCACTTTATTTTTCATCATCCCATTTACTATGAGATCTGAGGGATATTCTACTATTTGTTCAAAGAGTGTTGGTCTCTTCCCTCATTCTTTAGATATGTTGACCAACACTGTCTTGCACTCTACCTTCAGGAGACCATGTGGCTTCACGAGCACACTATACAACTCTAGCTTTGCTCGATATTGACCCCTATGCAACTCATCACCTCCTTCTTCATTCCTAAAGTCCCTATCCAAGGATTGAAGTGGCCTCCCTGCACTTTCTTGGTTCACACTAGATCTGTGAGACCCCGCAGAGATCACACTAGGCAACATCCCTCTAGTAGACCTCAAAGGAAACCTTCCAGAGTACCTGATTGTTCTAATGCTCACCTTTCCATTATGGACTACTTCTTGCCTGTGAGGAGTTCTTAGTTTTTGTTATTCCTTTTCTTGGTTCTTTTGTTGTTTTGCTTTCACATTCTCTCTACGAACACTGTTTGGTGCTCCCCCTACTGGCGTTTGCCCTTTGTACTGTTTCCAATCCCCTAAAGCCTCATTGGTCTCTTGTTGGACATTAATAGATTTATCTTATCTTGTCTATCTTATAAATAAATAAATAAATAAATATTGATCAGTAAGAGGCCGAAGCCAAGATTAATTATTATGTGTTGTGATGAATTATTAAGCACTAGTAGATTCGAACCAAGACCTCTTTGATAAGAGGCTCAAAATTTACTGTTGTGTTGTAGACTCTTACCTTATACACACACACACACACACACACACAATACTATAATATATGTTATTTAATATGGATAAGTATATATAAAAAATGATGATTTACCAATAAGAATAATATATCTTAGATCGAATCAATTCAACTAAAGCTACAACTTTAACACTCCCTCTTAGCTAGGGAGGATTTGTAGAACACATTATGCTCTCAAGTATATGAAGAGATATCATTTCAATATGATATTCCTAGAATGACATATTCAAGGACATCAACATAAATCCATCAATTTAGATGTTATCTTTCAATATAATCCAAAGTATGATTCAACAAGAAATATCAATCATATGATATTCATCATACGTATATTCTTTTGGTATGCACACTGGCTTAAAATCCTTGACACTTACCAAAAGAATATGTTATATTCTAGAAGGATATGAGTTATTTGATTTCTAACACTCCAAGACAACAACTTAACAAGAAATCATAATGTCATTGTCTGTATCATGACAAGTATCATGATCTCCGACACTCCAGGACAACAACTTAATGAAGTCTGATCATGATACGTTCATTATCATAACTTCCAACACTCTGGGACAACTTAATGAAGTCTATCATGATAATAGGTCTACCATTTAAATGAGATTGTCACCTTACAATGACTACCTTCTATTTATATATGTCAATGAAAGATTGTCACCTTTCATTACATATCATATGCCAAATAGTAACTACCATGAACCAAGTCAAAGGGTGGTACAAAGGCTTTCACCTCAATTCTCTCTCACAAAGAAGAATACATTACAATGAATTTCACTTAGAACTTCTCCCTCATAGAGAAGATATCATTCAAAAAGGATTGCATCTCAAAAATTCTCCCTTTGAACAATGATTCTAGGAAGGTAGGTCCTATAGTAACTCCCTTTGAGACTCTCTTCACCCAAAGATGGTTGTCAGACTCCCTTTGAATTTGATATTAATCTTTCAACCTTTAGGTGACAAGTTATTACTTCCTCATAATGTACACATGAGTAGGCCCATCACAATCATGTAGTCATACACATGTATGTTAGACTTCGTCTAAGTATCAATCTTCTGAGCTCCTTGTATAAGGTTGTCTCTGATGAAGTATTGAACTCCCTCTTGATATGAAAGGATACTCATAATCTCAATCATCAAAGATATTCGCTTCTTGAGCCTCAATTTAACCAATCAGATCATCAAATGACTAATAAATTCTAGATCAAAACTTCTTTATCATAAGATTGAGTACTTCACGATATTTGGTAGCATGTATAAAGTGCCAACCTTCCTTAAATGCAAGAACATCTCCAAACGCAAAGGAAAATGTCAAGGCTAATAGCTCTTTATAGTATTTATAGAATTGCAAATAAGAGAGAGACTACAATAAGTAGATAAGTGTACTACTCAAGGACAAGAATACTTATGTGCACGAGTTACTCCAATGAAGGTACATATACATCAAATCAGAAAATGCCTTCTTAGATTATTTGAGAATAAAACATCTCCCTTCTAAAGGTATCTCAAGTGGGAACATAACATTATTTATTATGCCCCCCAAAATGTAACATTCCCATTCTTTGACCCATAAGATCCTCTTCAGTCTTGTTTCTCATCTGCATATCTTGAGTAGAATTATGGTGATGGTTATCATACCAAATGTGTATGTGTTCAATGGAATACTTTTACTACACTACATTACTCACATTCATGATAATCTCGTCAACATGCAACTTCAACTTTCCTTCCTTAGTACTTGCAACATTATCTCCTATAACTTTGTGTTATGAAAGTATGTATCTTCAATATCTACAAGAAATGCACCATCTTTCTTATGTATGGCTTATAACTTTATGGCTCAAATGGACCCATAACTTGATCGAAGAAAAACAAAGTTCTTCACACTCTCCTATTACTACTGCTCCGGATTACACTTCGCACTCAAAAGTATGGTATGCAAACAATGGACAACAATAAGTTCTTCACTTCTTCATTTTCTTATATAAGCCCAAATTTATGATATCCACAATACTAATTCAATTGACCATGCCTACAACATGAATTTTGGATCAATCTCAAGATCAATAAGTTTGATTATGTATTCCAACATATTAAAAACAATGTCATGTTTCAATCATTTAATGAAAAATAGATAAAATTAGCAGCAGTCTCCAACTGGAACCAATAACAACGAACAAGGTTTCTCCATTGACCGTGTATAAGGAAAATACACACAATAAATCTTACTCATAAGCTTACAATTGATGACCCCATCATCATAGGAATATGGAGATTCAACCACTACTCTCACCAATATCTAGAACAAATTCAAGCCTCTCTGACACTAGTCTCCATATGTGTTTGTTACCTTTTAAGAGTTTGATCATTCATAAATTCAATTATTGCTTCTTGCCGGAGATATTTTGTGGCAATTATAAATTCTTTTTTGAGTTATATTTAAATATTTTCAATTAATATATGTTCTATAAAACAAAATAAGATAAAATAAAGAATTAATAGTTTTCAAGATCTGAGTCGGTATGTATCCAGTAATCATCCATGCCCTTTTATTAATGATATTTCTCTCAACAATTGATGTACTGAGAACTACTTTTCATATCTGTATGTTCCTCTTACTATCAATCACCATTGTTTATATTCTCGTGCCTACAGGTTTCGTTGATATAAATGAAAGGCTGAGAAGATTTCCTTTCTACAGTTTTGATGTCTATGTATGCTGGTCACTACTGGAGTTCGTTATATTTTATTTGCAGACTCGACCAGGCATAAGGCTGACTCAACGTCCTCTTACCTCTTACTAAAACTGTTAATTTTTCCTTACTCTTACTAAAACTATTATTTTTTGGTTATTTTGTTCTTTACAAATTTTTCGTTCTGCTCTAACCTTCATTCAATAACTTTTTTTTTGTAACTTACCTCTCCTTAGTCATCAATATCGTACCCCGAATTCCTCCTTTTTTAATGTTTGAATTATCGAACTCAAGATAGTTGTCATTATAGTAAGGTTGACGCTTAGGTTACTCCCTACTATAGGAACATATGTAATTATTTGTGGTTGTTTGAGTTGAATAGAGGACACCCACGACAAAAGATGTATAGGTTGTCAAAGATATCACCATTTGTAGGCTAAGGATAGTTGCCAATCTCTAGATAAGTGAATGGTTCGCATCTAGATTTCAAATCTCCAATTCATATTTCCTGCTACCCTTCTTCAAAATTGGATGACCGTTTTGTAATGATAACAAATATAAGATGATTATCTATCTCCATATCAAAACTCGAATAGATGTCTACTTATACCCTTGACTCTCTTCAGCAATACAACTTGATGTAGTGATCAACTTAACATTCCTTTGCTGATTTGTAACACCCCGCCAGAGAACCCAAATAAAAACCCTATTAAGTTACTAAGTTTTCTAATAATTCTTTTTTTAAAGATTAAAACAAACAAGAGATAACATAGTGGAAGCAATAACTCACATACATACATAAGAAATACAATAACTACTATATCCCTCAAGGGTTCCATGACGTTGAATTACATACATAAGTTTTATTAAAATTAAATATGATACATAACAAATTCCACATCATAGGATAACCACATGTACAAAAACACACCTAAAAGAATATACAAGTACATAACATGCCACATGATATAATCAAAATGCATAATCATCATTTGTACAAGTCACAGGGTATGAAATGCTAAAAAAAATACATCGAGATAAGATACAACATCTCATAGAATCCCAAATAATCAAAGTACAATAAATCAGAATATGATCATAGAACATAATCACAAGACCAGAAGAATAAAACAACTGCACAAGGTACATCTAGCAACGACATCTAGTTGTCGGATCTCAATGGTATAAGAAACACTACCACCCGACCTCATGGAACCTAAATGACCTACTCGAACTATGTTGAGGAGATAATCTCAAGTCCTAAATGGATAACAATCCAAAAGTCATAACAAGAATTTGGATCAAAGAATCCTGATAGAAATCTATCTCAAAGGTACCGAGTACACAAGTAACTTCTAATCTTTGATGCAATAAAGATACGTAGGAAACCTCATATGCATGTGGGCAAGTGTCATCACATGAGTCAACTCAGGTTACTCTTGCAGCCTCTTTGGACTTTGACCCCCTAGTGAATCTATGCGGCATCTATATCCTTTCTTATAGTCAAGGCATACTAACAAGACAAGGTGACAATCATGTATCCTCTCTACTCCCATCCTAACCTATATTAGAACTCCAGGCATGGGTGAGGTAAAACACTAACTCATGTTAATTCATTTAAACCCATTTAATGGAATGTCATCACTTATTAATACAACTTACAATGGGTTACCCAAACAACCTCTTTAGGGCTTTGGCCTCCATTGCAAGCCACTTCCCAACATACACATAGATAGCTACCCTAAGCTCATTGAAGTATATCTCATAAAATCACAATATTCACCTTAGTCCTATACAAGCAACTCGAAAACACCAATAGATAAATCACAATATTCACCTCAGTCCTATACAAGCAATTGGAAAGCACCAATAGATAAATCACAATATTCACTTCAGTCCTATACAAGCAACTAGAAAGTACCAATAGACAACTGATTGAAAACTTCATAAGTTACACCAAGAAAATCACAATGCATGAACTTACAAAAAATAACTCGATCTCATCATAGACACACATGAATATAACACATTGGTTGGGAATGAAATAATCAGGACTAAACAACATAACATAAAAACATCACAAAAATAACCACTTCCCAAGCTCTGGTAAACATGCCTATTTGGTCAAACTACTAGGTTTCCTCCAAACCCACCACAAAATAAAATATGACATTTCGACATGCATTTAAAACAAATGTAGTTATTTAGTCTTCTTAATTTAAAAATTTTTAATTTTAATTTTTTAAAAATATAACTCCATAAAAATTGATTTGCGTCAAATTCAAGTTTTTATTTCATAATCGTTTCACTATTGGATAAAGGTTATCAATTATGCAATATTATCACGTTATTAAATTAAGCAATCTTAAATCATGAATGATTTAATTAATAACATAAATGTTTATTATTAGATTAAATCTTAATATCAATTTCATTTTTAAAATATTAATTTGACTTCTATTTAAGTCTAATATTAATATTTACTTTTCCTTTAGTTTATAATGCAACTCGAGATAACTCAAACTTGAAATTATAATTGTAATTATAATTTATAAGTTACCTACAATTTCTCTCATAATATTAAATATTCATAACTAGATGATTATTAAGCCGAGAGGCTTTCTACAGTGGTAGCAATCTTCAATGTAAACATTTTCTATTTTGAAAAAAATTTGACGTTCATTTACATGTCAGAAAAATAAAATAGAAATAGACTAAATATAATTATAATTAAAATCATGAAAATTACAGAGAGGAAATGGACGTAAATATGAGGCAGATCAAGACTCTAGAATCATTTCCTCACACCTCTTAGACTCACATAAATATGCGATGATGGCGCCTCGAGAAGGATATCTCTCGGCTTCTTATATATATATATATATATATATATATATATATATGATTATATAGCAACAACTGTATCTTCTCTTAAAATATAACTAAATTACAATTATTTATTATTACCTTCCCACTTGCATTAATAAATATAAAATCATTTATATGCAACTAATAGTTTAACTAAAGTTAAAGATTCTTTAATACCAACATCCACTTTATAACTAAATGAGTAGTATTAATTTAATTTTTGAAATTAATAAATAATAATATAAAATTTATTTTTTAAAATTAATAAATAATTTTAATAAAATAAATTAAAAATCTAAATATTATTTTTTTGGAATTAATAAATAATCATTAAAAAATAGTTAAAGAAAAATTAAAATAAAAAATAAATTGGAATACTATATTATATATTTTTATAAAATAAAATAAAAATGCAATTAGTATTTTAACATGCATTTGATCTCTCAAATCATGCAACCATACTATACTTAGTTTTCTATCTTTAGTATATTTGTTTTCACATGCATGCATAAGTTTAGTTACAACGTGCTTTCCTTTGAATTAATCTTTTGCTTTCTAATAAATTTTGCAACAAAATTATTTTTTTAAATATAAGAAAAATATTTATCTTTATTTAGAAAACTCATGATAATCACATGACAAATTTAAAGTTCAAACCCTAGTTGTTCAATCTGTTATTTTCTTCTAATTTTCTATAATCAAATTAGAAAGGGCTTTAAAAGAATACAATCATTATAATTTTCTACAATTTTCCCAGTCAAGTTTTATTGATTAATAAGTTTTCTTTTTCAAAATATACAACATAATTCTTTATCTAAAAATCAATACAATAAATTAATAAGCATTATGCAAGCACCCAAGAAGACACGAAGTAGACAGATCTTTCTATAAAACTCTACAATGAGTTTTCAAGCCCTACCTCAAAACCACAACTAAAATCTGAGACATTCTGTGAAGCATGCAAATTTGAACCCTCCAAAACTTTCATTAATTCTTCTGATCCAATTCTAAGTTTTGCTCCCCAAAACTAGTGTGTGGAGAAATGGGCTCTAATCTCATAATAAAGAACTTCTCAACCTAGGGTTTCGGTTTTACAAAAATGTAAAAATCTTTTTATTATTATTATTTTAATTAATTTAATTCTTTGTAAATACTTTTTACATTTAAATTATAATAAAGTTTATTTAATTTACTCTCTCTCTCTCTCTCACATTAAATCACAAGATGTCCTTAATAATATATTTATTAATTTGACTAATAATAATATTTAATTTATTATTAAAATGAAACTCTTAAATAAATTATTATTAAATTAAATAAATATAATTATGCCAAAATTAGAACTTTAATTAAATCTTTTAAATTTAATTTTTATTTATTTAATTAATTTCTCAATTAATTAAATACAATTAAAAATTGAATTTTCTTTATAAAATTTTCGTTGGATTAAATCATTTAATAATCTTTTTATTTGATTTAATTATAACTGAAAATCACAACATACCCACAAATCGAAATCAGTAAACTCATTTACAAAATACTAAATCAAACTCAAGGGTCAAAATCTTGAATTCATGTCACTTGACGAATTTGGACTGAACCTCTATACATATATATATATATCAAAATTAAACATGCAATGACAGAGAGTGATGCATCATGTAGATCTCAACTAGTAGGTGACTACGACTCCCTCGCTCAAGCACATCAGAAACATCAAACATAAAGTAAAACATACAAGTTCACCATACACATGCAAGTATGGGGTAAGTAACCATAGAAACTACATATAAAATCATCCATCTACCATCATTATGAAATAACTTAAATCACTATATATATATATATATATATATATATATATATATATATATATATATATATATATATATATATATAAAATTTAACATGGATAAGTATATATAGGAAATGATGATTTACCAATAACAATAATGTATCTCAAATCAAATCAATCCAACTAAAGCTACAACCTTAACATATTGGTCCAAGTGTTCTCTACTGAAATCTCGAGTCATGCTTTTGCAGGCAATACGTTGGTCCAAGCATTCTTTTCTTGTTCTTTGAAAATGTATAGCTTATTCAATATCATATCCAAATATTTCTTGGCAATTGATATCTTTTCTACCTCACCTTCAAATATTTTTTCCATGTTACTTTAAGATGTTCTATCTTTAAAGATAGTATCAAGTGGATGTTTCTTCTTACAACAAAGCATTTTTGTTATCTTTCTTTTAGCTTGGTTCTAATGTCATTTCCTCTACACAAAAAACTCCAGATTCACAAACAATGAAATAAGCTTCCCTAACTATGGCAAGCTAGGCTAGCCAATGATAAGATACAATCAACCTACCATGTTTAATTGTCGTGCAAATAAGCAAGAAGACATTACAGAAGTACATATCAATAGTGATGTATTAGATTCTTTTGGGACCAATAAATGCATTTTAAAATGTCAAAATATATAAAATGTTTTACACATTCTTTTGAAGTCTGTGGACATGAGTTCCCTACAGTAGGGCATGATTTTGCTAGCATATGGGGTACCCAAATCAGCAGGGCTATACCTTGGTTTAACTGTATGGGCTCCTAATCTCTCTCTTGTTTTGTCCTACAATGAGACCCCAAGGACATGGCTCCAAGGGGTTTCTATGTTCCCCTATCAACATATACATAGAGAAGAAAAGAAAGAACCTCTATGCATTCACCATAAATCATAATATGATCATTTACAAGGAAATGTCTCTAAGTTACATCTTTCTTAGTTTTTCTAGAATTTAAAGTTTGCCTTCTTTATTAAGAAATGATTATATTGTGGACCCCTCTTAGCAATATCACAAATTGACTTTCTATGGAAAATACCTCCTCCTATCAACGATTACGTTCTTGTAATTCAATTAACTTGTATTTTCTTCTCCTTTGCATAGGATCTACTTTTTACTTATAAGAATTCATTTATTTCTTTAGTTTTGTTGGGTGAATATTTTGCAGCTGACAATTTGTTCAAACTTAGTCACAAAATAGGTAGACCAGCTACATCATATGAGACAAAGTCTATCTTGCCTTAAAGGGAAGACTCCTCCTTCTCACCATTCCTTGGATCAACTCAAGGTAAGCAAGAAGTTAAGAGATTTTATAAGGGGTGTTACCAATATTCTTTCTTATCTTTCAAAAAAGAATCCACTTACCCACGAAGCGAGTAATGGGCAAGATTAAAGCTCTAACTACACTTCTATGTAATAACTGAAAACAATGCTACTGATAAACCAACACCAACTCAAAGACTGATTGAAAGCATATTGGTTTGGCTCTAAGTTCTATTTTAATATATTTTATAAAAATAACCTCTATCATTGAGGTGCAAAGACTTCTATAAGTAAGAAATTCTAACTATTTTTGTGAATTTGAGATAACAATGTAGGCTACAACCAAAGCTTCTAGTCTATGTATCACCACAATCACTCCCAATTAAAGCTTTGGCTCTGATTGCTCTTAATTCAACATGCTCTATTATAAACACACAATAAAAATATGAATCAAAGATAATAGATGCAAATTACAGGCAAACCTTCTAATTTGCACTATCACAAATGCTCTCAATCAAAGTTTCATCTCTAATCGATTCTTTGTATTCACTTTTCTTCAAAATCAGTTTACACAATCAAAGTGATGCTTGCACAATTTTATTAGAGCTTTCTTGCATACAATAAAAGATGATTTTTACAATGAGGTGACACTTATATATTACAATGAGGTGACACTTATATAGGAAAGGAAGTGAGAAAAAATAGGGAAAAGTGAGAGTAATTCAACCACTTTGACCTGGTAAAACTAGGTGAGAAGAATTATTGGATCACATGTCATGAGGACAAGAAATTGAATCACATGCAATTCATCTTCTACAACTACAAAGATGAAATGCTAAAAATGAAAAAGAAGGTAGAGAAAGCTGACTTAATCCTCAATATTTTTAAGGAAAGCCTTTTTTCGGCAATACAATCATGAACCATAGTAAGATCTAGAATCTTCATTGTCTTTGAAATGGCTTCAACTCTGATTGCATTTGCATATGTTGGTTTTACAACCTTGTAATTCTCTTGAAGAGAATCCCACAAGTTCTTTTCCATAAACTTGTATGTAGCAAACTTGTTCATCGTATGCAATCCAAAATCTTCAAAATCAAAATCAACATTGGCTCAGTTGACATAACTTGAAGTCATTTCCTCTTCAAAGAACATATTGCCATCTTTAGTAAGGACCTTGCATCACATTTGCCTCATATTGCTCTTGATCTCCATTTCTACTGCTTGACAACCTTCTAAGGTTCCTTGTGATTTTCTCAAATTTTTTTCCATTACTTGTGTCTTATGACCCATGAGTCCTTGATATTTGTAGAATATATCCAGGGATGGAATGATTTTGTATGAGATAAAGACATCCAAATCACCATTCTCCATTTTGATCCTAGATACCCAAAAAACTCCTTTAGGGTATTAGTCTGTTTGTTAAAGGAAGCAATCATGTCATGGAGTCTTTCCTCAACACCTTTGATACATTCAAAGAATTTGAGCATATATTTGATCGACTGAACCCCTTGTGAGATAACCTCTTCAAACCAAGCCTTTGCTGCCTCGACTCTCCAATTCACCTGGGCTATTTGCGATGTGATGACTATGGGATGTGAGGATTGTTGATAAATGATCTCGTGAAGACAAGAATTCTCCTACTTTAGCTGATTTTTCTTTTTCCAAAGTTCATGGTTGCTTTTTTACAAATTCAAGAGTGCATCTTGGGCATCCTATAAACACCCATGTTTTGATTGTTTTCCAAGATCAATTTTGGTGAACTTGTAATATGAATAATTAATCTCAATAGTTGGTTTATCTACCAAAGGCTCTATAATCTTGGCATATTTGGCCTTTTCAGAATCAACAATGATTCTTGAAATGACCTCTGCCTTTAGGAGTTTAAATTTATTTTTCTTTGCAGGGGGATCATCTAGGGGTTGTACAACCTTCCTTCTTTTCATGGTGATTTTTCCCAGTCATGCAGGCATATTGAAACCTTCATATGTTGAAATTGGAACAATGGCTACAATAGATATTGATCCTAATTTTATTTCTGTTGTCACAATGCCTTCTTTAGTTTGGACAACCTAAACCATGGGTATCCTTTGAGATGACTCTGCCATGAACATCTAAAACCTTGCAATTGAGGTATCAAGTTGGCAAACTTGACCTTCTATGAAAGTTGAAAGATCATCAAATACATATCCCAAGTTCTCACTTTGCTCTGCTATGAGGATATGAGGAACTACATAAGATACGGGGAATGCCGACACGTTCACCTTCCAGATGGAAATGGTAGGTGTGAATATAGTGGAGAATGAATCCACATCATTGTCTACAATATCAAAGAATGGTTCCTACCGAGTAGATGGATCCTGGTTGTTTGATGGTTGTGGGGGAAATATGATAATTTATCTCTCCCACTTCCTCTTCGTCCTCTTCATTAGATTCTTCCTTTGATTCATTCTTGGATTCTCGCACTTACAAGGGTGCTTGAGAAAAATCCAAAGGTGGATTTGAACCTTTTCCTCCTTTGAGCTTGAACTTGAGAGTTTTAACCAACCCGAATGAGGATGAACTGTTCTTCTTTTTAATCTCCACTTGTGACCTCCTTCCAATTGTCCCAAAGTGATTGCTATCTATCCCAATCTTCAAAGTACTTTCTTGAGGCATTTTATTTTCAGCCACTTGTTAGTATTTAGTAAGATAGATTGTAATCAATCAAATATATGATTTCCTTCCTTTTGTTGCCACTAAATAGGAAAAGGGCCAAGGTTGTCAAACTGAGTATTGTGATACTCTGGATCTAGGATCACACCATCATCTTTGATTTCAAAAACTTTTGAAATCTCAACTATGTTAAGGTTTATGATTTTCTACAATGTAGGCCTGCAGTAGTTCATTTTCATAATGTCCATCGTAGTGTGCAAGTCAATCCACACATCCTCCATGTGATGAACATAGATGAATGCCCTTTTGATCGTCGAATGCATCCCTTAGTAGTCAAAATCACCTCTAGTTTTTAAGTTCTTCAAGGTAATGAGTTGAAGTTGTGCTTCCACAACTTTTGTTTTATATACTTAATTGAGTGTACACTGACTAATTTGGAGGGGTTTGTCAGTGGTAATGCCGAATCATGACCTATGCTAATTGTGTTGGTACGATTGCACCTCCATGAGCTGTCTGGCCATCTCCAATAGAATGATCCTATCAATAGGATATCTTCGTAAGGTGTACGGTTCTCCTAAAAAAAACCACCTCTTAGATAGGTGAAAGTTGGGAATTGTACGAAAATGCACTTGAACTAATTTATCTTTTTCCAAGATTCATTTGATACTCTTTGACTACTAACTCTTTGTCAAAAAGACACATGAAATATCCAAGGGATGCATCTTGGACCCTTCGATAACAATTATTTCTTTGTGTTAGTGTAATTTGATCATAGTAGTTCCAGATGGGAACTAGAGACCGATCTCCTTGGGTGGAAAGTCTTGAGAACATTCTTGTGGCTGCAACAATGTAGACCAAATATGAATTCTTGTAGACTGGTGCTGATGTACCCACATGAATTAAGTGTTCACACAATGCTATGCTTCTAAGCTCTCTTCAGTAGATGGGTTCCTTTCTCTCAAAAATATGGAAGATGAACTTATACATCCAGGGTTCAAAGTTTCTAGATTCTTTGAGGCCACAAAATCTACTAAGGAGAGTTATCAAATCATTAACTTCTCATGAGAAGTCAGATCTATGCATTGAAAATTGGGTCTCTTGTTCACCAACGAGTTATCCTTGTTATGCCATTGATAATCCAATTTGTTTTGATTTCATAGTCATAGAGACATTTCTTTATACAAATCCATGCATTCTGAAGTATGAGGGACTTTGAATATCCGCTCAATAACATTTGGATCCAAGCTAATAATGACCTTACCATCCACATCCTTAACTATTTTTGATTTAGGAATGAAACGACAAGCACATCACACGTGAACTCAAGTTCTAGGGCAGCCATAGGGAAAATGGATAGGAGATGAATATTACCCCTTTTGACATGCTTCATTTCCTTGTTTATAGGAGCTTCGATCCTTTGCAAGGAATTGGCCACGTCTACATGCCCAATCTATGTATCTGAGATTTGATCTTGAGTAGATGAAACAAGAAATGTAGTTGTGTGAGCCAACTCTTTATCATATTGATATTTCATCTTCCCTTTGGATTTTGATGATACAAACATATCTTGTGTTGCAACATGGAAATTCCAAAGAGTAAATACATTGTCTGAAGGGATTGGATCCATGAAGATGTTAGACTTGGTTTGTAATGATAGATATATGAAGAACAAGGTGTTTGAAGTATTGATTAGATACTTATGGAACACATGTGATGTTTGGAAATGAACCAAAAAGCATGTATTTGGACAAAAATGGCCAAAATCAAACTTAGAATTATGGATTGCATGTGGGAAAAGATGGGATTTCATTTATATGGCTAAGAATGCAAGTTGGATGCATATGATATGTGCAAAATGATAACTTTGGTATTTAAAAGTGTGATCTTTTAGCAAAATTGGGTTCTCTAGAGGTAATTGCATGTGGTATAAATGAACCATCTTTACTTGAGATAAACATGTAATTGGTCTCGGAGGATGTAATTGCATGTGTTGGAGAATTAAATTTGGAAAATGGATGAAGTGTGTATTGGCAAGGAAGATGAAAGCATGTCTATGCACTTTCATTCTTGGGTGGGAATCCTCAAATTTCTTCCAAAAAAGAAATCAAAACAAGTGAAAAACAAGCAAGAAAAACTAAGAAAAAAATGACCTCTTGCTATTGACTTAAACATGACAAACTTCAAGATATCCCTTTACATGCAATTTTAATATTTGGAGTTTGGAAGAGGTTTTGAATTTGCAATGAGAGGATTTCAAACTTATTTAAAGACAAAATGCAAAAGAGGTGGACTGCATTTGAACAAATGGACAAAATTCTCAGCAACTACCCAACCATTAGTTTGATGATCATTTTCAACAACTACCAATTAATGGTTCCTTATCATCAAAACAAACTTCTCTTCACACACTATTCACATGCTAATCAAACAACAAGTACATATTAAGATTAGATTTTCATTGTATTGATTATTTTAATTATTCATGAAGTCAAAACCTTTGAACTATTCTTGGATCATTCTTACGTGTCTACATGTGGTCTAGTGCATTCCTTTAACATCTTCCAATCATTGCATGCCACTTTTGATTTGTATCAAGTGCAAAGAAGAACCAAAACACTTAGTAACTGTTGCTAGATCCAAGAAAGTACTGATTCTGCATGTTAGTGCATCAAATTACCTATAGAATTCAAGACCATTTTAACTGAAACTAATTTCATTCGTTATCACCTATAATCTATTTTTTAACAAGCCATGACACACATTTATTCATTGGTTATAAATGCATATAAAGATAAATAGATGCCAACTACTCTGAAACTAAGGGTTTCATGATAGTTTTTGAAAAAAAACACATCGATCTTTTAAAGGAATTGTGAACAACCTTGAAAATGGATTCAAAATAATCTTGATTCATCAACCTAACTCTCTCAATCCAATCATGACAAGTTTAATTCAAAAAAAAGTGCAAGGAAGAAGTAATAGAAGTTAAGAATGTGATTGTTCATAGGGACTTAATAACAATTTGATTCTAAAACCCCAAACTTATTCATTTAATTTAGAAACAAAGTGATTAGTGTTAATGATTAGAGTTTCTGATTGTATATAGAGGATAGCAGATTATCAATTGTATAGTTAGTATAGAGTGATCTTTGGGATAAGTGAGACATTGGTTCATGGAAGGCAAGGAAAGCGATTGGTATTAGGTATTGATTGTTACATTACAACTAAGAATTATTAAAGACAATTTGGTCTGTTACTAAGGCCTAATAAGCCTTGAAGTTGATTTTGTGGAAAGGGTAAATATGTCACTTGAAATTTTTGTGAGTTGGTTGAGATAGAAGAAGCATTAATAGTCTATGTGATACAAGGTAAGAGAAATCCATTTGAGTTTAGTTTGCGGCCATTCCTTGATTATACTTTTCTCACCTTGTTTGAGGTTGTTGATACATTTGGTGCATTCTTATCCAATGTCAAGTTGACCAGATATTATGGGCAATATTGAGGGTTAATAAGAGACTTATGTACTAAGAAGAGTTTCCCCTTGACAGCCTATAGGTGGATTTTGTTACAAAGTATCTAGTACAAAGCAAGAAAATATTAAAACACTATGAAAAGAGTAAGAAAATTACCTCACAAACAATACACATTTAGGAATTACCTTTCATGTTGCAAGAATACTCCACTTTTCCTATTCACCATAACTCCACAGTACCTTGATCTTTTACAAACAATAAGCTTATTGTCGCAATCGACAATCCTTAGTCTAATATCAATAACTTTATCAACAAAAAATATACAATATGAATTTGAATAATTAGAAATCTTAATCTAGGAAATTTCCTATGATGGTCTCCACTAAGTATCTTGTGGTACCACTCTTTTTGTTTGTTTTTTTGGACTATGATTAAGATTCAATACACATTATTCAATAAAATTAACAGTGAAGCACAAGAAATATTGAAAAGTGTTTTACTTTATTGAGATTCTCTATGGTTCAAGAATAGTTTAACATTATCTAGGTAACATGGCCAACCATGTGAAGGTGGAAGCTCATTTGACCCCTCTCCCCAATATCACTCTAAATTTCCCGTTAATATCTAAATTCATATTTTACTGGAGGGAAGTCAAAAACCTCATTAGGGCAGCTTGAGAGGCATCACAATGTGACATCTTTCACATTTTAGTGAATCCAATCCCCAAAATTGGTAGAAGGATGGTGAATAATGTTTTTATTAGCACTCTAACATTGAAGGCTTCCATGTATTTGGTTGCACATGCATTAAATACAAAAATTAGAGGTTTGAGAGGATTATCTCAGTGTTGACAAAATAGAGGTATGATAAGTTGTGAAGACTTTGTCCATACAAAATATTGGGTAATTCTTATGTGTTGTGAGAAGGATATTGGGAGATTTTGAGAGATGTTTTGGTACTTTGGAATGATAGGTAGTGTTCTTGTGTCTTATGTGTGACCATCATAGTGGATAGTAAAGAATGCTAGTTTGTTCTTATTTGGAAGAACTATTGATGGTAGAAAGTTTAGATTTGGTAAGTGTGGGAAATCCTAGAATGAATTGAAGGTTATAAATTTAAAGAGATCAAGGGTTGGTAGATGTGAAGAGGCATATTTCCAAAGAAAAAGGTAGTGGCAAATTTATGCGAGCATAGTTACTAGGCAATGTCATAACCTTAGTAAATGAATGGGTAATGTTGATAGGATTAGTAGGGATAGATAATGATATTTAGTTGTATTGAATGGAATAATGTTCTATTATAGGACACAATGAAAGATAATAAAATTAATAAAATGAGGACAATAAATGGAGTAAGAAGACTTGAGGATGCGACTAGTATAAGGTGCAACTAGCAAATGAAATGTGATTAGAAAATGAGTGTGAACAAAGATGGTGTGATCAAAATTTAAGATGTTGAGTACAATGGATGGAGACATATCCAATGAGAGTCTTTGACCTTTAATTTTTCTCAAGAATATGGGGAATGTGTGTTATCAGTTTGAGGTATCCTAGTAGTGATCTAAATTGGTGAGTGCAATTAGTGCCTTTAAAGACAATAAGTGATGTTAGAAGCTGCATCTCACTATGAAGTTGAAATAATATATCTTTAATCAATAGAACTTATGTACGGGCTCACTATTCTCTACACCAATACCCAAAAGAACCAACAGTAGCATTTCTTCAACATGGGACAATGCCTTCAAGAATCTAAGTCTCTAACATGGAGGTATAAAAAATATGATGAAAATTCATCATGATAAAGGCATAAGGACCATATAAGAAAGTATCCATCAAGAATGATGGAACCAAAACGTAGTGACCAAAGTCCATTAATAAATTTAGAGACACTTTCATATTGTTTACAAATAGTTATTATAAAGTTACTCTTAATAACAAATGATTTCATTGTGTTTAGTTGGTGCAAGAGCAGCTAATAATGCCAAAGAGGGTTAGAAGGCCAACAAAGTTGTCATTCTATGTTAAAAATTCATATGTCATCATATGCATGCAATGGTCTTAAATTGCAAAAATTTCTCAATAGGTCAAATTGATCTAATCATATTAAGGAAGGCCATAAATTATGTAATTAATGTCATTTGGTCCATTTTAGAATGTTAGGAGGGTTCTTTCAAAGTTCCAAGTTAAAATATGCAATGACGCAAAAAGTTGCAAAATTTGAAACATTTGTAAAATGTTGCATGTGTGGAATATTAACAATGAAGAGGCCTTGAACAACCTGTGCATTTTCAAGAAAGATATAAAATCTCACAAGAAGGTCAAGATTAGATAGAGTGGAGAAATTTGAAGGAAGTTTGCAATATTCTTACAATTGAGTTATGACTGTCATACTATAACTATAGTCCTGATGATAGTAAGGTATTTGGTATAAGACTTTTGTTCACAAATATTGCATGCACTTGTTGATAAGAGAAAGGAGAGGGTGAAATAGTAATTATTATGAATTTGTGTTAACATATTAGTAAGATAAAGTACAAATTTGTTCACCTTTGCTGATTATGTTTAGTGTTAACATAGACTCTTACTATTTCTAAGCCTTACCTAACTAGTAAATGAATTGAAAATTGGATAAATTGATTTGGAACATGTTGTATGCCAAGTTAATTATATATTGAGCCACATTTGGTATTTGGTTGCGAACTAGGGTGAATTTTTTTTGGTGTAAATTCTAAAAAATATCACAAAACCCTTGAGTACAAAGCTAACAAGAAGGGTTTACTAATAACTAAATATTTAACCATGGGAAAATTTTGAAACTTGGAAGTTTTTAATAGATTGAAAGCACTCTAATATGGGAATGGTTTGGTGTTGAGTGACCTTGTTCCCTAAAATATATTGGATTCCCTAGTAGGCAAAAACATCAAGTTTTCTAGATTATGAATATGATTAAACCCTTGTACCTAGGTTCGAATATGAGGGTTAGTAACAATTTCCATAAAATATAATGATCTTTGCATTAGTTTCACGACCACCTTTCCAAGTTGGATTAAAATTAAGCCCATTCATTATGCTAATGTCTCAAATAATTCTTATCAATGTTTCAATCCATTTACCATATAAAAATTGCATGAAAATGGGAAAAAGTGCCTATTCTTGAACTATCTATTTTGAAAAATTCAAATTGTAAATCCTTTATTGGTTCTTTGATACTATTACATTACAAAGATGTTTAGTGGTGGCTTCTTCCTTACCATCCACTTGATCACACACATGGACATCTTCTACACACACCTTGAAGAAATCCATGTTGCCTTTTCTTTGCTGCTTGAACCCTTCCATTGCTAGCAATTGCATCTCATTGGGAATGTTGTTTCCGGACCTCTCAAAATTAGCACCTCCAAAAAAAAGTTGACAATATGTGGAAAAATTTTGGTTTTGAAAAATATCCTCCCACGTATCAATTATACACACACACACACACACACACACACATCTATATCTATATCTATATATACATATAAATATATTTGTATATGTCTATATATGTGTATATCTATACATGTATATATTGTGTATATATATATATATATATATATATATATATATATATATATATATATATATATATATATATACATGTATATATTGTATATATATACATATATATACATGTATATGTACACACACACACACACATATACATATATACACACACACATATATATATCAAAAAAATGATAGACTCATTCGTCAGAACTCTAGCGAATGGAGGCACACACACACACACACACACACACACATATATATATATATACATATATGTATATGTATATGTATGTATATGTATATGTGTATGTATGTATATGTATATACATGCATACACATATATGTATGTATATGTATATGTGTATGTATGTATATGTATATACATACATACACATACACATATACATACATATACATATACATATACATATATATGTATATGTCTATGTGTGTGTGTGTGTGTGTGTGTGTGTGTGTGTGTGTGTGTGTGTGTGTGTGCCTACATTCACTAGAGTTCTGACGAATGTGTCTATCATTTTTTGACCAACATGTTAGTCATTGGAATTATGACAAACAAAGGCAAGTTTAAAAAAATTGCAATTTGCCTTGTAAAATCTAACAAAGCAAAATAAATCTCATGGTTAATCAAGATGTTCTTTGGAAAACTACCCCAAAATGTGTTGGTGTCTATTAAAGGTAAAGAAAAAAATGAGATACATAATGATGAACTAAGTGAAGATCCTTAGAAGTGTGTAACACAAGTACTTTCAATAGAAGAAGCATTAAACACTCTTTAGGAAGCTCCTAATGTATTAATTATTGTTTCTATTCCAATGTTCCCCCTTGATACCAACGTGTATTCCTTTTCCACTATGTCTGTTGATATATTTACACCAAAAATTAATGTTCATTCAATTATGTCTTCATCTGCCATTGAATCTTCTCTTTATACTCGTCATGATAACATTGATAATGGTTTTGATGAATATTCAGATGTGGATTTGTCTCATGTGCTTAAATCCACTCTTGATAGAACCATAATTGCTTTTGATAGGATCATGTTGGATCTTATGCCTAATACATTAGTTGTGAAAACCACCTTTGCAGTTCTAATTAAAGCCCCACCCATGATGACTAATAGGACATGAGCAATCTTGGACTACCCAAACTCCAATTTTAGGTATAGAAGGATGAACTTCTAATATTTGTCCATGATTGGGGACAATTACACCAAGTAGAGGAAATGAGCTACTACTCAGATGAGTTTGAATTCATCCAACTTGATCCTTCCAAACTTAAGGTAGCCAAGAGACCCAAAAATATCTCCAAGGTCAAGGTTAATAAGAAAAGGGAAAAGTTTGTGGAAGTGGCAATAACTGCTCTTGACAAGAATGTCATTAGACTACAACCTAATAATTATATCATCAAAAGGATTGACCTTTGTAACAAAATACATGAGACTACCAAACATGATGCTTCCTTTGTGGTTGGTTATTCAAAGGTATAATAATGACAAGGTTCCCAAGGATTACTTAAAGCTAAAGAATGAGAAGCTCACTCGGGTGCCACCAAATATTATCAAGTCTTTAAAGAAAATTAAGGTAGTAGCCACATCCACTACTGAGTAGTCAATCATACAAGTTTAAAGGACCAAAAACGAATAAACTTGAGTTGATATATGGACTAAAAACATGTTATATTTAGGTATTTATATTCTTAGATGCTAGAGCACATGAATGAGCTCAAGTCTTTATTGGAAATACATTGAGGAAATGGTGTAGGACCTATAACCATAGGAGAACGATATTCATAATTGGATTAAGTTTGGACTTGGAGATGTTATTGGATAATGGTCTTGTTTCATCTAAACAATATTACATTGAACTCAAAGAGATCATGAAAAATAGAAAGGAAATTATTGAGGTTTGACAAGGGACTTGCAATTGAATTTACAAACAAGTGTTGAAAATTGACAAGATATTATTGCCAAAAGTTGAGAAAATTGAAAGTCAAAGTCTACTTTGTAAAGATGTGGTACTTCAAGATTGTGCCCTTTAATCTATAGTGAAGTTGACTCAAATGACTTCTCTATAAACTTGATTGATAAGTTCATATGAGAAATCTTGCATTAGTGTGGAATACACCCTCATATGGGTCAAGGCCATCTCTAATCACACATTTGAGCTAGATGATATTCAGATACACACTTTTTTGCAAAGGTTTGAGGAGTTTATTGCTAAAAGTCAGAATGTAGAAGTGTTTCTTGACACTTAGTATATTTTCTATTCTTTCCATTATATGTGTTTTGTAATGTTTTGACATATTAAATGCAAGTTGAGAAAGTGAGAATACATATAACAAGTTTCATAGGACTGTACTATTTTTTGAATAAAATTAGTTGCATAAAAAGGGTTATGACCCTTATACAATCACAAACAAAAAATGTACAGGAGTTTACAAAGTATAAACACACTAGTAGGAAGGTTAGTAGCCCACCTCAAGAGTGGGAACACAACTCATTCATAACATGGAGAGGAGATGAGCTTAAAAAAATATTTTTTGCACTCAATCATAAAATTGTCTATGCAATGATATTGATAGGATTCTAACAAAAGGATAAACACCTCATTACATACTATTTGAAAAACTGTTAGCACAAGGGGTCGAGTGCTAAGAAATCTATAAATTATCAACTAAAGATTGAAGAAGATCAAGATAAACTTGGTGAGTAGGGTTGACACAACAAAAAGGGTTTTTAATAGTACGAGAAAGAATATTAGTACTACCCATGGGGATTTGTAAAGCTTGCATTGCAACATGAGCATCACCTAGATTTGCAGTAGAAGATTCACCTAGATTAGTAATAGAATCTTCATCCTCATCATCAACATGTAATTCTTCACTAGAGGAAGAATCAAAAGACAAAATAGTCATATTACTATTTTTTCCCCAAGTAGTACTTCCCTTATACCATAGATTGGAGCAACTGATTTCCAAGTAACCAATAAAGAAGAGCTGCCATTGAGATGGGACGCCCCTCACAATCCACCACTTGAGTCCATGACCTATCCCCCACCATGAGAACCACTTATCCAAGGAGGGGTGTGGATATATAAATGTTAACCAAAATTTGTGAAAAAGTCAAGACCTAGAGAAGTCATAGTTTCATCAACCTCTATGAAGTGATTGATAGAGTTTCCAAAGGCCTCAAAACACGAGTTCTCCCAAAAGTGAAGAGAAGGGTTGAAGAGAGAACCCCACTCTAGATGCACACTAAGTGGTTTAGAAAGATGATTAAATGAGGCTGTCTAGGTTTAGGAGAGAGAGAGAGTCCTACAAATCTACAACTTGCAAGTAACAAATCTTGTTCTTTAGAAGAAGTAAACAAAGCAATAAAAAATCTTTTACACAAGGAAAATGTTCAATCTTACCACAACCTACAAATCTCCAAGATATTTTTAGCTAACAATGGAGGTTTAGAACAAAATACCAAAAATTACCAAACCTTCAAACTAACCTACAATATTAGAAGAAATAATTTTTTTCCACTACATCTTGACCAAACACCACTGCAGGAGATGTCTTGGCACAAGAAAGAGGTCAAAATTTCTCCTTTAAAGGAGAAACTTTAGCAACATGATAAAAACTCTATCTACTAATAGTAAAGAGAATATTTGGGGGAGGAATCCCCTCATTAACTGGATTTAGAAACCCAATACCATATCTATGAGAAGGATGCCCAATGGACACTATCCCAACAAAAAAAATACCATTACTAGAACATTGGTCGAGGGGACTAGGTTAACAATGGAAAATGAAGTAGTAGTCCACTAAACATTGAGAGTAGCAATAAGCTTGGATAAAGACTGGGAGACACCAACCTCTATTGCATGACCCCCTCAAACCAACACAACCTCTGTTTGAGATAGACTAGTGGGAGATGAAGTCATTGTTGAATTCCACCCTCGAGAGCTATGATGTAGACTATTTAGTAGGAATGTATTGTTGAAAAGGTCATAGTTACCCTTAGCCACTCCACAATATATATGAGGGTTGTCATATAAATATGCATCCTTATGCATAACAAAAACTTTGTTAAATTTATGAGCATTGTGAAACTTTTTATTTATTGTGCAAACTCAATTCAAGTCAATAAAAATGAGACATGTTTCTTTCAATCTCTGTATTGGGATAAAGTTTTGTATGATTAAAATATTCTAATGTCATTGTGATTATATAACAATAAGATAGTTTGAAGTGATTGAGTTTTAAGTTTTGTACACTTCTTTTGGATTTTTTTGCGTGAGTATTTTTCTTCTTATGTTCTCTATCCTCTTTATGATGGATTAAAAAGTATAATCGAAAAACTTGATGCAAAAATATCCACGCAGTAAAATCCATTATTAACTTTTAGAACTTATTTGATGAAATGCAAATCTACTCACTATTACTTAAGTATTGTAGCTTTTCTTAGAATAGTTTTTAAATCTTATTTTTATAGATTTGAGATGCAATATTCAATTTGAAAATTTTGTGTTGGTGTTTAAACAAGGAAAAACATGAAGTCTTTAAGCTGCCACTTTTCCTAAGTTTATGTGTTTTAGGAGACAATATATTTGTATGTTTGTGAGGTACAATATATTATATCCTATTTACTTATTAGTTATGAGAACTGTTGGACATATTGAGATGTTTAGAGATATCAGATTTCTACAAGCTATTATGATTACATTATAGCTTTCTAGATCCAATTGTGTATGTACTTTTAGCATCAACATTTCAGATCACATATTTTTATACATCTCTTTCTCTCTTTCATCTCAATGGTGGATAACAAAGTATGATTCAAATTGATTATCCTAAAGATACATACACAATTAAATCCAAAAACCTATAATGTAATATTGAGATGTTTCTCACATTGTTGTCATTGACATCAAAACCTTCATACCAACATCTTGGTGGTATTGATTGGTTGTAACAATTTCAATTAGATATTTGTTGGTTGTTGATGATATATCAATAGTTTTGGTTATATTCATAATAGTTTTATTATGTGCAGTATTGATGCTTGGTGACAAGTGTACTTAATTATACTTATGATTTACATCTTTTGGTACACTTGTACACTTTCATTGACTATAGTTGAATGAAATTATCAATCAATGTAGCATTTAAAAATAGAAGGAATTTGTTATACTTTAGCCCTCCCTTTTGTGATCTCCTAGGACCATGAATGCACTTATGCTCTAATTGGTTCTATTATCAAGTTTCCACATTGTTATTGATTGTTATCATCCAATTCGTGAGATCTTGGTGCTCATCTCGAGGCTAAAATTCCTTGGGATAAGGATCAAGATCATCCCTAACCCCTAGGTACGGGAAAAATATTATCTGTAACCCTTGGTAAGGGATGAGGTCATCCCTTAACTAAGGAATTTTCCTTGAATCACATGTTTAATTTTGGGGTTTCAATTGTTTATTACCTTCTTGAGTTGTTTCTTCTCGATTTTTATAGTTAAGGAATTTTTCCTTGACTCACATGTTTAATTTTGGGGTTTTCAATTGTTTACTACCTTCTTGAGTTGGCTCTTCTCGACTTTTATTTCAAAATTGCTATAAAAAAGGCCTTCTCCCCTCATTTGGTGATCTATCAATGGACATCCACAAGTATCCTCATGTATGTAAGCATTTTGTTTGGAATCCTCAAGCATTAATTTTTGTCCATTAAAGTATTCATTGAGAGTAAGATTCATCCAAGACATCATTCATTCAAGCAAGATATCAATGAGCATTCAAGAGTTCAATCATCCAAGCATTCAAGAGCATAACTTCATTTATATATATATGATTTCATATTAGTGGATTTAATTGCATTTGCAAATACTTCCCCTATAATTATTGAAGCATCATATTTTTTGAGAATAGATCTTCATGAATCCTTCCATGGAGGTTTGACAAGAAAAGTGAATATTTTGCATTTGTCTAGCTTATTTATGCTTTATCATTTTAAGATTGATTTCTAAACCAAGGTTTGATTGAGGCAAGCCCTCCCCACCCACTAAATCCCTTTTTCTTACTTGCAGATGTAGATTTACATGTTTTTAGAGAAGTGAACTCAAAGTTTAGATCTAGGGTTTTAAATTGCAAACTCAACTCTGAATCTCAAAAAAATTTCCATAGTAGGTGAAGGATGGCCTCATCCCTCACCCAGGCTATCCTTGTCTAGAGACCCCAATATTTGCAAAATTTGAAAATATCAGTTTGGAGTTCCTAGATCCCATTTTTAAAAGATTCTTACAATTTTTTACAATAGTTTTATAGATCTAAGTTTTTCCCCTTAATTGGTTTGGAAGGTGAGTTTTGTACTTTATTTCATTATTTGATGACATTTATCATTTAGTTTTATATATGATTATTGCATGTTTCTAGCTATTATTTGAGTTCAATCATCATTTACATTTCATTTTGTCAATTAATGTGCATTTGATAATAACTTAAACAAATCAATCTATAATATTATAATCAAGGGAAATAACATTGATAAATAATTGTCCTTGGAGTATAGATATTGATAAGGGGCTTGGATTTGGCATTGACATTCCTTGCCGCCTCCTAGAGTTGTGCCAATCTAGTTTGGGCCCCTTTGAAGGGTTATGCTTTTTGGACCTTCTTTTGCTTTGTCTAATATGACATAAGAATATAAGACAATTAGCAACATCAACCAACCCCCCAAATTTAAATTCTTATGTTATATACATACATATATGTGTATATATATACACACATATGTATATATACATAAATACATATATGTGTGTGTCTATATATATATATCACAATCTTGCATTTCAATCATAAAAAAAACCAAATACAAAAATGAAAATTGTAATTCATTGTGTGTATTTTGTATTTTCATCTAATTGAATGCGTTCTAATAGGTTATGTATACACACCCACACATACACACAGACACACACATATACATATACATGTACACACACACACACACACACACACACACACACACACAAGCAAGCAAGCAAAAATGGCCAATACGGCCATTAAATCCTAGGCCTGCCTCAAACACACAACCCAAAGAAGCCTCACAACAACCTAAATCTGAAATGGAAAAAGGGAGAAAAACTCGAAGATGTAAAGAATAGAAAATGCAAAAGCTTAATAATCACAAATGAGTGAAAATGAAGACCCAAGCCCCTTTTATAGGCACTTCCTACAATATGTCACCCCCACAAACCCAACCTCAGAGTTTTGGAGTCTAGAACTTTGAGGGACCAATGCCAAAGACAAAGGATTAGAAACATGGGGGTCTAAGATTTGTAAGACTATAACAAGTTTGAGTCTAAAAATCAATTGATTGAGAAATAAGGGGAAGAAGGAAAACTCTAGATGTTAGACATTTGATGTTCGCAAGTCTGACACTAAGGACTTCTAAACAAAGAAAACAAAACTCCAAACTTTCAAAGCCATCAGAGTTTGAAAGTCCAAAAAGACTCAAGACTTAAAGAAAAAGGGCACAAATTGACAACCAAGAACCTTAAAAACATGAACAATTTAGAATGACTAGGAAGGGTTACCCAAGTCTTAACACGACTATCAAGAACATGAAAGCAAAGGTAACCTAACCAAAGACCAAAAATACAAGAAGTGAAAAAGGGGGAGCCTCCATTTCTACAAAATGCTCGAAACGAGGTGTGTGCAAAATGACAACACCACTCACAAAATTGAATAAGTTTTAAATCCAACAAATAAATACAACATATCTTCTATTTCTAATTCTAGGACTCTCTAATGCATCAATTCACCTTTCTTAACATTAGATGTCATTAATCCTCTCATTTACTTTCCTAAAATCATATCAACCATTTAATCATGATTTTTATAACTATTTTCATTTAATCCAAATTAAGTTTTACAACTACATGAGAACTAATGCAATCTTAATGGGCTATGTTACAATGGAGTATATAAACTTATTTAAGAATGAACATAGCTTTTGTAACAGTACAATATTTTAAAAATATTATATAAATCAGTTATCACTCAATACCGATAACAATGCAGTGGTAGTCACACAACTTGTTTGAAGGGAACATACAAGTTTTAATCTTACCTATTAACCGTTGAAGAAATGGATGGACTTTCTTTCTTATCACTTCAACAACACATGCCCTTTAGTTCAAGGTTGTTCAATTCATCACATGTGCTTGAGATATTTGCAGGCTAATTGATATTGTGATGAAAGACATGAGGCATCAAGGGAGTCATAAGGGTATGCATTGGTTGGACTGATAAGGAGTGTGCATAAAAAAAAAATTTACCGATAAAAAATTTCGGAACAATTATGTTTATTTATATATATATTTCATTAGACTAGCATTGTATTATTATTATTATTTTTTAATTTCTCTTACAATATTGTCAAAACTTGTTTACAATTTGGATATTTCAAGAACAATTTTTTTCTTTTGGAATTTTATAATTTTTTTTTGTTAAGTATAATGAAATAGACAAAAAATTATTGGTTAGAATTATTTTTAAAAAAAAGCAATATGAAGTCAAATTATAATATTAAATAAATAAAACAAAATTTTCATTAAATTTGATGAGAGTTAAAATATTGTGAAACTAAATGATTTAGTAATTCACTACAATATGATGCAACACTTCTACATATAATTATATTTAGCTCGATAATTTTAATTATTATATTGAGAATTTATCTTCTTCATAGTTTTTAACAAGATAAAATAAATTAGATATTGTGCTTTTGTGTACACATTAGAATGCTTGATATTTTTAAATTCAAAAAAATTACAAATTTTCATATTATTTACTTATAAGATAATTTCAACAGTATTATTCCTTAACTCGTTTTCATATATAACATTTCAACACACTTGCTAACACAACTTTAATAATTACTCTTACATTCTACCATTCCTACTTCATATTCCTTTTAATTCAAACACCAACTTTTTCAAATCTCCTTTCACCTCCACTTTATTTTCCCTTTCCTTTATCTATTTTGTACATTTTCTCCTCTTTATTTTTCTTCTTGTCATGCTTCTTTTCCAAATTTGTTTCCATTAAACTTACATCTGATTCCTCCACTTGACTATGTTTTTGTCTTGCTTCCTTTTTCGTCAATTTTTCTAAATTTTCTTCACGTAGTTTTCTTTCATGATGTTTCTTTTGTCTTGTCTCCAGTTCTTTTCCCTTCTTTTTTTCAAATGAAATGGTTTTTATCTTTAATCTTTTTTTCTTTCCTCTACTAACTCGTTTCCTTCCTCTTGAATCAACCCCCCTCTTCTCTTTAACACCTTTAACCTTCTTTTTCCTTATTTTCCTAAGACCACATGATATTTTATTTCTCAGTGTCATACAACCTTGCTTCAATTTATTGCTTTTTAATACTATACATCCCAACACCATACACCCCTTCAATGCAACAACCACTCCTTTCATAGTTTTCATGAAAATCTTAAGTAATAATTGTATTATTTTTAACATTGTAGACAAAATGCTTGGTATCATTACCAATCTACATAATATGCAAATGACGAATAAACCTGCATCAAAATCAATATAAATAGTTTTAGTATATTATTAATCAAAACAATCAAACAAAATATAAAAATAGATGATATAAATCACATATTATTCATGTTTGATTTTCTAACATGAATACATAGAATTCTATAATATAGAAACTTAACGTTTTCTTTAATATTTCTATTAGATGATGGGAAATGCAAATCTTAATAAATTTCTTGTATTCAATAAAAGTTATAAGAAAGATAACTAAAAAATAAGTGAAAAGGATATCTTTTTTAGAAAAAAATCATCATCTTTTTAATATCAAAATTCTTGACTTTATTTATTGCAAAATGATTGTAAAAGTAGAGTCTCACCTAGTAGAATAATTACAATAATCCAACCCAACTTCAACATATTTTGGATACATATATTTGTAAATTGACATTTCAAGTTGAAGAAAGAACAATTCCTACAAAATTTTGAAACGTGTATTAATATTTTGCATAATTTACCAACCAAAATTGATAATCTAACAAAGTAACTATCTCCCTCATTTTTCAAGAGTTTTTAATATTCAATAGTTAGATATTTTCTTTTCAAATAGAGAGATATATAAGATTAGATTCCTTTACAAATCCATGTTTCTCTTCATTTTAATTTTCACTATCAGTAGACCCTATTAGTTTCCATGATATAGAAAGGCTGAAACACATGCTTATTGAAATTATATCATCAATAATTTATATTGAATTTTAAATTTCCAAAAGAACATCTTTTACCAAGTCAATGGATCCCTGTTAATGTTTTTAATTTAAACCTAATCAATCACGTGAGTTAATTTTCTCCTCTTCCATGAAGTCACAAGTAAGAAATGAAAATTCCATTGAAATAAAAGACAAGAAGAAGTATTTAAAGAGTTGAAGAATAAATTTAAATGACACCAATCTTTCTATTATCTAATTGCAATCTGATTTTGAGGTACAATTGGATGCCAACAATTGTTCTATTGGTGTGGTTTTTCTATAAGGTGGTAGGAAAGTGTTGAATTATAACACCTATACTAATGAAATGTATGCTCTTGTTTCTGAATCAAAGTGTAATTATTATCTCATTGGGAAAGAAAATATGGTGTACACCAACCATTAATCTTCCCAAAAGTTGCACAACACTAGAATTTAGTCGATTCCAACACATGGTAAAGAATTAAGGTGGTTTAACTAAGGTGGTTGATATGTCGCCTAGTAAGAAGATTATCCAAGCTAGAGATTTTTGTAGTGAAGAATAAGCACATTTAAGATAAGAAATATGAGCATGACACCATTTTGAGCCTCATCAAGACTATAGCTTCAAGAAAAGATCTTAAAAAGTAATTATTTTTTTTGATGTCAAAGGCCCATATGTCTAAGTAATCTCTAGCATTATTTCTTCCATGTCTAAGCATTGGTAATGCAAAGTTTGTGTGGATTCGTCAATTGTGTAGTGTGACAATTAGAAGTTGGGGTCTTATCAACCATTTGATTATGCTTAAAAGGCCCTATGAAATCATTTTGATGGACTTTGCTAGAGATTTTCCTAAGAATAAGAAAGGCTATGTTGAATTTTTGTTGCGGGTCATTTTAGCAAGATGTGTATTGATAACTCGCAAAAAGAAAATGATAAGGAGTGATGTGGTAGGGTAAGTTTTCAACCATGTGTTAATACATTTTGGTATTCCAAAAGATAATTTCTAATAGAGATTTTATATGCTTCAACAAGTTTTGGTGCATAATTTGTAAAAGAATGAACATTGAACATGGTCTATCACCTTGATGAAAAATGTGAACAAGATTTAAATTGTACAACTACAATAGGGTTATAATTAGAGGTATCCTAAAGGATGGGATGGAAATTTGGTGTACATTTCTACCATTCTTACAATAGGGCTCCTTAATTGATGCGGAGGGAATGGTGAACCCAATCAAACTTCATAGGAAACTTGGATATTTCTCTCTTATTTTGTAACAAAATTCAAAAAATCTCATCAAAGGGACCACTTATGAACCAAAACCCACATTTACTTTGACAAGATCTATTAATAGCCACTCTTCCTCCTAAGAAACACCACTCCTCTAAATATATAAAACCCACTCAACTCTGATCTTAAGTTGATCAACATTCATAAACTCTACCAAAATCCATCAACTATATTCATTCACTATACGATGTCTTATTCAACAAACCATCATAAGGTCATTTTAACAACTCCTAGGGATTTTCCCATACCCTATATATCAACTTGACTCACTAGACACCAATATTCAAATGAATCAAAACAAATGTTCATACCTTGCTGTCCTAATGTGACAGCTTGTCAAGACTCTGCAACTTCTTTGTTTAATCTAATCACTTGGATCCTCTACCTTTTTTGAGACCTTTCACATGTAAATACCTCCTCCTTACATCGTTCTTAAATCCCTAATTGTTTGTAACTTTTGAACTCAACAATTGTTTGGATAGACCCATACATAATTACTAGTAACTTTTGAACTCGACCATATTATCTCAATCGCACCGATGATTAATGCCACAATTTGGCTTTTAACAACATATTCAAAGATGGGCATGATCCAACAGTGGGATTGGGAGATATGACCCTCGCACTGGGACTGTTATTTCTAGGTCTGAAAAAGTCATTCATTCCCTCCAGCAACTACCTCTTTCCCCATCAAGAGAATGTGCCAATTACATGCATGTTCTTGCAACCTCTGGGAAACTATAATACATTTTTTTTAAACCTCCTATTGGCCAAGAATCAGGCCTTATTGAATGCAAAAAAAATTAGAGACTATATTTTTATATACGTTCAGTTCCTTGAACAAGGGTTTTAGACAGTTTGGATCCCAATACCAATATCTTCATCACTACTAAACCAAATCAAGTGCTACACAAGCCAAATCATGAAGGATTTGATGGTCTAATATTCCATGCAAAATAATCCCCATAAAGAAATGTTTTACACTATGACCAAATGCTGCAAACAACACCCAAATAACTGTCAAAAAATGCAGAAAACTCAGTTTTTCTTGATTTCAATTTTTCATACAGCAGTCTCCTCTCCCAAATTAGACCATTACAAACATGGATAAAGGTATTCCTTTGTTTCAAATGATAACCACCCCACTAACTTTCCTACAACTAACTACAAAGCAACCTCTAGTTGGTCTAATCCCTTAATCTTAAGTTGTCAACTTGACAACTTGACAACTTACATGTATTTTTATATTTTAATATTTAGATATTTCCCAATTACATTCAAGGGGTCATTTGTAGACCTTATAAACACAAAACATGAACTACATTCCTACTTCTACCCTCAAATGCATTATATTAGCCCTTTTAGGCCATATTTGCCTATATTGGCAACTTTGATTACATTGATGCAAAATGACTCCAAATGACTCCCAAATGACATTATTAGGCTTTAGCCCAAGTACATCATGAAATGACCTTATTGGTCTAATTTGAACATATTCCTTCATGGTTCTTCCATATAACTTTGTATCTATGTTACCTTGAGTTTCCGGTACGGGGACGACGGGGGACGGCAGGAAGGGTTTCTGGGACGGCAATTTTTTTTGGCGATTTTGGGTTGGGGGGGGGATGGCCATATATATATATATATATAAGGAAATTTTAAAATATACATTGAAATTTGCAAATATACATGTCATTCATATGAAACTAAGCACAAAGCATATCATTTAAACATTATAGAACCATAACATACAACATTTGAATGCCATCTAGGAAATAATATCCGATTTTAGTTCTCAATTGTCAAAATGCATATCAATATCAGTGAACAATATCATAATGATGAACATGATAAATCTGAAAATCTAAATCTAAATATGCCTATGCCCAAAGGCTAGAGGGCTACCATATAGTAACAAGTATTAATCTATCATAATCATGTTCATGTTCAACATAAAAAACATTACATAGAAAAATGAAGCAGATTGCTGCTCCTATTTTGCCTCTACCGCATTTGGAGGGGTGGGCCCCCCCTCAATGACCTAGTTAGGAGCCTTAAAATTATTTTTTAATATTCACATTTTAATTTTTTTGCATTAAAAAATTCAAATTTTTAAAAAAAAATTTCAATTAGAAATTTTTTTTTGGGGATGGCTGACCATACCGGTACAGTTGGGGGATGTCTAGAAGTCCCCTTTCCGTACTGGGGATGACCAGCCGTCACCCTTTTTTCCCAGCCATCCCCGAGTTTCGGAGATGTCCCCTGGTAAATTTCCTTTTTTGGGGATGGCGGGGGGTGTCCCATACCCGTCCCCTTGTCCTTGGGACGTCTCCGTCTTGGATACTCCTATATTTTGGCCAGGTATGTGTCCTCGGGGAACATAGCTTTGTAGGTAATCATTTGGTTGTCAAGTGCTCCTGCACCAAGTCGAAAAAATTTGCAAGTCACTTGGAAACAACTACAAAACAAAAACATATTAGAAACAATCATTAAAAACTTCATTTTAACTCTTGGTTTGTAGAGGTCATTTCCTTGGTGTCATAGTGTCTTGCTTGGACTCTTTCCATCTCCAATCCGATATTTCTCCTTGAGATTAATTTTAGGTTTGCCTTTTCTTGAACATATAAAAACAACATGCTGCTCATTGCTTGTCAACATTACTAAAATCAGAATCTCTGCTGTTGCATGCAGCTGCAACTTTATCAAATCTTCTTTCAAATAAGACTCATATTTTTTGTCATCGTCAACATACCATTTCTCCTTACTTGGAGAATACAAAACCGCTTGAGGTGTTTCATGGCCTATCACCACCATTTCAGCTACCACTACTTGCATGGCTTCTTCATCCTGAGCCACAACACCACCATTGCTTTGCCATTCCCTCATAATGGCTTCATACTCTTCCCATAAATCAAGTTCCTCTTGTGTACTTGCTGCTACCAACTCTTTTTCTTTCTCATGCCATGTTTGCATATTTGAAGAGTAAATAATTTCCTTGGCCTTCTCATGATCTATCACTAACTTTTCAATAATCTCTTCTCTTGAGACAAAATCAAACTTCACATTCTGAATTCCCTTTTCATGCCATTTCTCTTGGCATACCAAACTATCATTCAACTTTAAGGCTCCAACATAAGCCTCCATTTCTTTTTTCATAGGGGTACTTTGCCGCATAATACCCTTTTTCATCTTCAAAGGACACACCATGGTCCCAATCAAAATCACCTCATCCTTTTCAAGCCATTCTAGACATGACCCTGTATTTTCTTTACCAACATCTTGAACCTCTTCATCCATTAGATGGGGACCTTTGTTGCCTTGCTGTCACCACCAACAATTGTGTCTTTCATCACCGTTTCCACTTCTAGAACTATTTCATGTTCCTTTTTGCTGTGCTCTATTATTCATGTCTCCCTTTGTTAGGATCATTGTCTCACCTTCAGACATTGACATGTCTTGTATGATTGCATGCTTCTTCCTCCTTAACAAATTCTTTTACTTGCTCTTCAACTTCCTCCTGTACTGAGAACTCTATCCTATCAATCAGACATATGCTTCTTGTCATTAGCCATGATGCATCATCATCGGACATTGGATTCAACACAAAATTCACTCCATCTTGTTTGAAGGCATGTGTTCTCTCTACCATTATATATGGATGACTTATCAAATTTCCATGTTCTTCCCAAAATCTAATGACAATCTCTCAAAGGCATAACATCACACACAATCTCATTATAGTTTGATCCAATATTAAATGGAACAAATGCTTGTTCTGTAACATCAACCCATAAATTATCATCTATCCCAAGTAATCTATATGGTGCCTCATGTGGTATTCTAAGAAGATTCAATTATCAACCATTTCTACTGAAACTATATTGTCCATGAACCACTATCAACAATAACCTTACATACCTTGTTCTTGCACTTACACTTTCTCCTAAATATGAAATGCCTCTGAGTTTACTTTTCTCTTGTTGGATCTTCTTCTACCATGATTTCTTCAAATTCTTAATTGCCAACTCTTCAAAACCCAAATAGCAAGGATATACTCCTTTGCTCTGATAACAATTTGACGTGGAGAAAATGGTGGACCCAATCAAACTCCATAGGAAACTTAGATATTCCTCTCTTATTTTGTAACAAAATTCAAAAACGCTCATCAAAGGGACCACTTATAAACCAAAACCCACATTTATTTTTACAAGACCTAGTAATGACCACTCTTCCTCTGAAGAACCACCACTCCTCTAAATATCAAACACCCACTCAATTTTGATCTTAAATTGATCAGCATTCACAAACGTGCCCAAAATCCCTAACTTGACAATTTCCTATCAGTATCATGAAATAATATGGTGTCTTATTCAACCAATCATCATGAAGACATTTTAACAACTCCTAGGGCTTTTCCCATACCCTATCCATCAACTTGACTCACTGGAGACCAACATTCAAATGAAACAAAACAAATGTTCATACCTTGCTGTCCTGTTATGACAGCTTGTCAAGACTCGCAATTTCTTTTTTTAATCTAATCATTTGGATCCTTTCACATGTAAATATCTCCTTCTTACATCCTTCTTAAATCCCTCATGGAAAATCCTTTCTTCATTCTCTTCATTCAGATTTCTTTTTGTCTATTTCTTATATATGATGATAATGTATCATTGGTAGGTATATATATATAATAGTGTGGCTTTAGTTTTCATTATTATGATATTGCAAAGGAGATTCTTTTCTTTCTTTTCTGATGATAGGAAATGACCGTGGTATTCTAAGGGAACTTGTCTTTCAATGGTTCCTCAAAATTATTAAATAAAACAAGCTAAGAATTTCTTTTAAACATTACTATGCTTTCCTTTATGCAAATTGTTCCAAGTCTATTTTGAGTTGATTATTGGTTGGAACTTAAGAAGGTTGTCCATAATATGTTATCCATATATATATATATATATATACACTGAGTTTGGAAGATATCGATTTTTTCTCTAAATAATATGTTTGCTGAGAAAGACTAGGAGCCTCTTTGATCGTTGATACTTATTTAATAATTTCTTTTTTAGCTAGAGGATTTGTTCGAATGTCAGACCAGCGATTGAGTGCAGATAATGATGAGTGAAATTCTGTAATTGTGGACTCGTAGTCTCTCGATTCTAGTTGAATGAACTATCTATGCCGATGCTTGGATGGTTAGAATAATAAAAGTTTTTCTCCTTCTCATTCGCTCATTGGATGGCTTGATACTCTCATCTTGTTGTGCTAGCTACGCCTTCGCCAACAAGGAGGACAAAATAGTGAACACAGCATTAGAGCCAATCACATCTAATCGAACCTGTGGTTTTGGCTCTGGCACTAGCGACTCTACCAACTGTGCAGCTGGCTCTACTGGAGCAACGGGGTTTGGTGAACAACCCTGGGAAGGCATGCCCTTAGTCGTGGCCATAGGAGAAACACCATCTGCCATGGTTGTCAGGAAAACATTTGTAGTGGCTACCGGTGCAACAACATCTGCCATCGTCCATGGGACAACATCTGTCACCGCCCGTGGGACAACATCTGCCATTGCGCGTGGGACAACATCTGCCATCGTCGGTGGAGTCATAACGACTAGTGCATGACGTTGACCAAATGGAGGAATGAGTGAAGTGGTGGTGGACAAGTGCGTCGAAGTTGGCAATTGAGGCGGGTTGAAGAATGTGGACTTGCTAATTGCTGGGTCGCTGCCAACTTCCACAAAAGTACTCTCTTCCTCGGACTCGGCCCTGCTGCTCTCTAAAGTGTCCTCCCATCCACTGTCCATGTCTCCGTATGCCTCTAATCCTTGGAATACCTTCTTCTGCCCTGTTGCTGTTCCACCCGTGTCCAAATGTCTCCAATAGAATATTGGAGGCTCTCCTGGCGCCAACTTTCCCCTGGGTGGAACCTCAAAATCATCAAGTGGTATCTGATTAATGGTTGCCTCTAGAAACAAGCCAATGGCATGGTGTGGCATAAAGAACATCTGGTGTTGGAGTGTCATGAACTCCTCCATCCTGTCGACGAGGACTGTAGCCCAATAGTACACTATGCCATTCATGACTACAATCTGTGGAAAAGCTATATTTGAAGCCCGACTTGCCCTTGTTAACTTGCTTTTGATGACATCCATGATACATCTCCAGTGGCCTTCCTGAATAAAATCTCATCGAAGCCCTCCGCATTGGGCACCCTTGACCACGGATTCCATTTCTTCTGGCGTAAGATCGCATCCTACTAATTTCACCCAATATTCTTTTTGTTCCTATGACAACTTGTGGCTTTTATTCCCGCCTGTCACGCAGGTGACCCGAGTTTGGTCCCCAACAACGGCGCCAAATGTTTACCATATGGGTAAATAGATTAATGCATACAAACAATGAAACAAGAACATATAACAATAGTACTTCTTTTATTGTTCACATATGCCAAAGACATTACATTGTGCTGACGATGATTACAATGATCTCGGAGGGTGTATATATACTTCCCACCGAACTTTCCCCAAGGGGTTCGTTGGCTACATAATAATGCTAATCTATCCGTCGGCTACACAATATTTACCGACGACATCAACCCGTTGGCCACACAATATCTATCGACGACAAAACCGTCTTTTCGACATTATTCTCTCATGTGAATTTGATGATATCTAGATCATAGGTCTATTTTGGAAAAAAGGCTACGCCATGCGACTCACCTAGCAGTTCATCGATCCTGGGAATATGGTATCTGTTCTTGATTGTCTTCTTGTTCAATGCATAGTACTCCACACACATGCGCATTTTGTCACCCTTCTTTTTAACTAGTACCACCGATGATGCAAAGGGGCTTGAACTAGGTCAGATCCATTTGTTGTCGAGCAACTCCTGAATTTTCTTTTCAATCTCATCTTTAAACTTCTTGCGATAGTGGTACGGTGTGGTGATGATGGGCTTGGCACCAACTTCCAATTTGATAGTATGCTCAAAAACCCTGATATGCCAAGTATAATGTTAGCAAAAATTCTTCCTCATTTGAAGATTAATATACTTGTATCGTTGGCATTTTCATTAGTATCTCAAGTTCCATTTGGTGTGCGTTTTGGCAAATAATTGCAAATATATATGTTTACATGTCTAGCAAATTCCCTATTTATAGTTGGAATCCAATTACTATCTTGGCTTTGCACTTGGTTTGGTGTCACTAAAGTCGCACACTACAGTCACTTGGCACATGCATCTCCCCAAACAATACAACCTGCTTGAACGTGCAGCCACCTATCTTCCTCCTTCATACCAACATTACCTCACCATAAAATATCACTGCATGCAAGATCTCTTCCCCTCCATTTGGCTCTTTATATCTGCGGTACACCCCAACACCGTATAATGCAGGGGGTGTATGGAAGTTTCCCCATTTCCTCAGTACGACTCACTTTCCTCCTCCCTCACTCACCGTACAACTTACATTTGTACGACTACAAATGCCACCATATTGCCTCACAAAGAATTACCTAATGAGTTACCAGCTTCCACCGTATAGTCAAAGGTATATCTGTACGACCTCTTCCTAACCGTACACCATCAACACAATTGATTTTTAGAGTATCAATGTCTGTACTAGAAAGGTACAGTACACTTTCCCTACAAGTTAGCATAATTTTTAGCATCAAAACATCTTCAAGAAACTAAAAAACAAGACACTCCGAAATCAATAAATAGAGTTAACTTTCACACATCCCCCACAAATTCGTGGTGCACAAAGATTCTACAGAATATGCTTTAGATGTTGTGAGAAGAGGTCCTCAATCTTGTCACTCCCATCTTGTTTGAGCAACTTGATATCTTCAAAGAACAATTGCAGTGGTACTTGTCCATCAACTTGGAGAGCCATTCCCCAACCTAGGCAAAGGCATCCCAAACCGCCTCTCCTATCAACTTTTGACTAGCCTCATGTTTATATATTGAATGATTATTGTGATCATTTTCCTACCCATACTAAAGGACCTCCTTTGCACCTACTTGCTTTGACCTTGAGTAGGTCCTCTTTAGGACATTCAAATTTAAAAGAACAATGCTGATTTTGCAGTGGACCTTCTAAAGATAGTTATTCGATTTTACTTTTGGTCAAATTTCCTACAAATTTCTTTGTTTAGCTATAAAACGTGGTGCAGTCATATAAGTGCACTTGATGAACACTTATTTAAATCAAATACACTTATTTGTCACCAAGAAAATTCCTCATCCCTATATAGTCTCATTTGAGGTGTCTTTCATAATTCATTTGAGGTTTAGATTTGCTTTCTCTTTTAGATTTCATTCTAGGCTTTGTGGTTTGCTCTAGCTTAAAAACTTAAACCCAAATAATTGTTCTGCGAGGATTATTTCCATTGGATTTCTGCATATGAACAATAATAACCTTATGCATATCATAAATATACTTATTTGGGTCAATCCTGGGGGAATGTCAAAAGGCCCTTGGTCTACTGGTGAAGTTGAATGATTCCAAATAAGCCCACCAAGGATCAAGTCTTGCTGAGTGCAAGGATCCAACATCATAATATTTTAGGCCGGGATTGTGCCACAAGCAAATTTGTCGGAGTGGATATTCCTCAATCTTGGGATCTTAGCCAAAGAGGTCAGCCTATAGGCTCCCTATGTTGAGTAATGCTTGCAAGTCTGAACCTCCCAACAACGCAAAAATAAATCTTGAGGGAATGCTTTATTGGAAAACTGATAAGAGTACCTACATAGTGATGGAATTGAAATATTAACTATACAACTAATAGTGAGAGCCTCCCAATTTAGTGACACCAAAGATGAGCATGGTGACACATATGATCTTAATGTGTGGCAATTATTTTTCAACATATCATATGCTTGGAAATTGACCTATTAAGAATCTAATTGTGAAAAATGAAACAAATACTTATCATTGACATGTAAATGAAAAGTACGTAGTTTAGATTTGTAAGATCTAACATAAGTGTAGAAGATACATACTTGCAATTTTTTCCATTGAAGAAACTTGCAATTCCATGACCAAATTTGTGCATAATCTTCCTGCCAAAGTTGAAAAGAGATTTGCCAACTTTTGAAAAAAATGAATCAATACCATTTCCTCCTCCCGAAGAGATCATGTTTTCAATTGGAGTTTCATTGAAACCTGTCTGTTAAATGCCAAACTTAACTCCATATTTAAGATTGAAAAATAAATACAATCATTAATGCAATGAGGATTTGTAATGAAATAGAGTGACCTGACCATGTTATTCATGAGTTTATTGCTACAAAAATCATTGTTACAAGGTCAACTTAAGAATTTTCTTAAACATTAGTCAAACCTAATCTAAAAATAAAATTTCAATTTGTCATATTTTCTTCTAGTAATATCCATCTTTACTAAGCATTTATCCATGTATGAGCCTGCATATAAGATTGCACACCCATAAAACAACCATAGAGATGTCTACAGTAATCTAGTTATGAAGAAAACTAATATTGAAGTGTTCAAAACATCAATGTATGTTGTGCTTAAATAAAAAAAGTGATTCCATATAAATACAAATAATACATGACAGAAGGAGTAGTCAATAGTAAAAAGACGAAGGGAGTTGTCTATAAGCTGTGCAATTGTAGATATATTCAACTATCATTCAAGATAACAACAAAGAGAGCATTAAAAAAGGTACAAGATGTATCAAATTTGCATGTGAATAGGTCTCCTCAACTACTGAACAACCCATATTTTAGTCGTCATGTCTAAATCCTAATGTTCTATAGTTATGTAAGTGGTGTTGGTCAATTGACAGATTTATTATTCAAGTATTAATTTGGTTAATGCTATTCCCTTGCCTAAAGCGGTATTTTCATAAAAAAAATGTCAGCTCTTAACCCCCGATTTCTGTGAGTGGAGGGACCCAAGCCATTTGTCTAACATTCTCATTCCATGGCCAAACTATTGCATTATACATTTAGACTGTAAATTCTATGATAGATACTCAAATAAACCTACTAGTCGCCTAGACTTAATCTTTGTTTTGTGTCAAGAAAACTTGTGAAGTCTATAGTCTGTCCTTGATCTGCAAAAATGGTCCATTCCATAAGTCTTTTTTGAATCTTTATTCATCTTGTGCAAATTACACCCCTTAAACAATCTAAAAATAGCCAATAATATCTAGGAAACAAATGTTTCATTGTCAAGTTGACTGCCATGGTCTTATAGTGTTCAAGGATGAACAAGGAGCTTGAATATTGTGTAGTATGATAGTGGTACGCCAAATCAAATATTGTCTACATCACAAGGTTCATCATGGCCGCTACCACTCACATTGAAACTATATATCTGAATTATTTGTGTCCAATATCATTAAGTTCCATCAGCATCAACTATGAATCTATGAAGAAACAAATGTAGTGTAGAATATCAACTGGATGAAGATGAGTGGTTCCGCTTCTTAAAACTAGTATCAATATGCCTCTTCATCGTAAAAACTTTGATTATGTATAATGTAACCATTCGTTGGATGAGATTATAATTCTTGGATTCCTAATATTGTTGAGTCTTGTGTCTAACCTTTCTAGGGTAAAGGACTCATTACTTGAGTGTATTCCAAGAATTGTTATCGCACTTCTTGGTTTAATCTCCATTTTATTTGACAGTATTTCACTAATAGTTGTGAGTCATGTAGTGACTATAAAGTTTTTTATTGTTGATGATAACTTACCAAAATTGAATGAATTGTATTCCTTAGATCTAAAAGTAGCCAATCATGTGATGCCACATTGGTGCACCAACAAAATATGACTTAATGCATAAATATGGGTCTTTAATAGGACCTTCTTGACCACCTTGGCAATAAAAATGCTGCAATAGCATCATATTTGATGATGTGGTCTTGAAACCTTACAAAGTAGATGTGCGAAGTAAACTTCTGTAAAAAATTGCGGCGATTAAAAATTTTCAAATAGGATTTTGAGAAGTGCAATGTTAGGGTGCTCAACTGCTAGACTCTCCCCAATCAATGTATTGAAATCTAGACTTTAAATTAATAAAATATGGAATAATAGTTAAGAATTGTATTTTATTTTTCATGTTATCTTCTAATTGGATATTTCATATATTATTTTAATTATCTAATGAAATATTAAAAATAAACTATTTCTGATCACAAGAATTTGATATTTAATTTTAGTGATGCTTCCCTAGATCACTGTTGGGTGCCAAATCAAATAGCCTTCCGAAAGAAGATCTTATTGAGGTTTGCAACTACATTGGAGATGTGAGTAACTTGACAGGACTTCAAATCTATGAAAAATCTGATGTAATTGCATCACCTTAAGTTTGGAAAATTTAGTCCCTATTTTGTTTTGTTGGACGTCGGACTCCTTGTGGTATGTTTCTCGTATTTTTTCTTTAGCCACTGTTTAGTGTCTATTGCATTTCCCATCACTCTAATGCAATCTAAGAATGAGGGAAGAAACTGTATCAAATTTTGTAAAAAAGAAATTATATCTTCTTGTGAAACTCCTTTTGTTTAAGAGAATCTTATGTCATTAAACAATTGTATGGTTAGATTGAAGAGATATGATTTAGAAGTAATATATTTTATAATCAAAGAATGTACCAGACATTAAATCTAAGCCTTTGTAGGGTAGAAAATATTCTGTTTGTATGAGTGAGATTAATAAGGAATATATTTGTAATGTCCCTGTTTTTGGGTCCTCTAGCAATGGAGTTGTCCACATTTTAAATTTGTGTCAGCATGATTCAAGGGGTGTTTTGATATTTCCAATGGGATTGAATGGTTAAGAGGAGTAAAATGATGCTTTCACATGTTATTTTCAGCTTCCGGTTTGGGCTCCAATACTCATGGAGGGAGCATATAGATTTAGTATGTCACCAAGTCAGGATCATTCATCATCTTTTATCATTGGGATCACTCATGTATTGTCAGATTTTGGTTCCTATGCTTTTCTGTCATTTTGCAAGTCGGGTGTATTGGCTATAAATTAATTAAATTTACTTAAGTTGCTATTTTAGTGAAAACTGTCCAATGAAAACCTTAAGTGTTATAGTTTGTTGGAACCATGATAAGAAGTTTTAAATCTTGGGCACATAATACAAGAACCGTGTGTGTCAAGATATCATTATATTAATGAAAAGGTCTTTTCTGAAGCAACAAGGGAGTTCTTAATTAATAAAATAGCAAAAAGTTTCTTTTGGAGAGAAACTGAAATAGAAGAAATAAATTTTCTCTCAACATTGATAAAGAAGCTTATAAAAAGAGGGAAAAGAGAAAAGAGATTCATTCTTGACATTTGATTTTAATAGACCTTCTCATGGAGAGTTTTGGCTTTCAATTACAGAAAATCTAAGGGTGGAAACCCTTGGAGCTTCTCAGTGGTTTGAACAGAAACCCGAATTCATCTTAGGTGTGGATTCATCTAGAGTTCACCACTGTGTTTCATTATCAATTTTTTAGAGGTTCCAACATGAAAACTCCCTAGAAGGTTTGACAAACAAATTTATGAAGTCTGCAGGCAAGCACCTTTTTTGGTGTGTCATTGTAATTTGGAGTTGTATCCTAAATGAAGAACTGTTAATGAACTCTATTTGCTGTTGTAATTTGATGGTCAGATCAGTGTATCACAATCCCTATATATCAAGAAGTATTTATATTGAATTTCATTATTTCAACTATTACAATTTTTAAATTCCTTATTTCTGCTGATCACTAAGGTTAGAGCATTACATGTGCATCATTCTGATTTTCGGAGATGTTTACAACAGTCCATAATGTTTAAACTTTATATATTCATTCATATGGTATGTTTTCAAACAATTTACTACAATGTCTCCTTGATTAAATAAAAGTCAAGATGAATTATATGAAGGGGAAAATATTATGAAAACATTAAACAAATCATATAGATAATAATACTTAGAACCATCCATACTCAAGTGTACACCAACTGTTTAAAAAATGTCAAACATCCAAATTTGAGAAAACATGGCAGAATTACCAGGGGATTCTTACTATGGTATCAGAGCCTGAATCCTGCCAGCCTGCTGGGTGAAATCGGTTGCCTACTATAATTTGGATTGGTTTTCAGTTGAACAAGAACTTAATTCCGTAGATAGAATTAAGGATGGAAGATTGTTACCTACCTTGCTTCCTGCTCCCCCAAGTAAGGAAAAAAAATCCTACAAAGTTGAGATAAACATAATAGAACAATCAAAATTGTAGCGTTCAATGATGTACATTCAAGGAAAACCAGGGATTCTAAAGTTTCATCTCCATCAACAAGTACATGTAAGAAGCCTCTTGCCAAGGAAATCAATGAGGAAATAATGAGAAACTGCCCTAAGTATTGCACTCTTCCGAAAGAGATAAGTAACCTCCTTTGCTTCACATAATTTATTGGTATAATTGATAAGATGATTATGGTTTGCTATCTACAAGTTCATATTGACAACAAAGGAAAGAAGTGTGAAAAGATAGCACAAAAAGCAACAAGAAAGAAAAAGAGCAAGGGTGCAAGAACAAGGACAAAAAAGGATCTATTTGAAGAGAGGATGGAAATGAAAGAGGAGCCAACTACTAATAACTTGCAGCCTACACTTGGTCATAAGAAAGATGTTATTAATTGCTGTAACGTCCTCACTAGTAGAGATAGTTACAGTAGTAATACCTGCAAGCAAATTGTTAGAATCATAATAATAACAAATCTACTCATATTACTCTACCTTCTATCCTACCCCAATCTTAAGAACGTCTAGATTGGGCTTCCTAACTCATAGCTATTCCGCCTTCTTCTTGGGAGTGCTCCCTTTAAGATTCTTCTTGGACGAGACATCCTCTATCCAAGGCCAATCACATATGGATAGTTAACATCATCAGAATATTCTGGCACATGGAGATTACCTACTAATCCCAATCATGGTGGTCAGATGGAGATCTTAACATCTCAAGTACCCCATGTTATGGATCCCATCAAACTCCATTGTATCAATCCCATGGACTGACACAAAAGATCAAATATTCCTTACATAAGGAATCGTGTTGATTATTTTCCTTAAAATGAATTTGTCGGGTGGATATTTTCCAACCGACAATTTATTCAAATTCAGTTGCAAAATAGGTAGACCAACCACAAAGTATGAGACAAAGTCTCTCCTACCTTGAAGGGAAGGCTGCCCCTTCTCATTGTCCCTTGGATCAACTCAAGGTAAGCAAGAAGTTAGAGGTTTTTTGAAGGGCGGTACCAATATTCTTTCTTCTTGTTTCAGGAAAGAATCCACTTACTTGCAGAGCGGGTAATGGGCAAGAAGAACCTCTAAAGTACACTTCTATCTAAGAATTGGAGACAATGATACCGATACCAAACACCAACTCACATGCTGATTGAGAGTGTACTGGCTTAGATCTATGCCTATTTTTATCTATTCTATAAGAAAACTCTCTACCATTGGGGCACACAAACTTTTAGAAGTAAAGAATTTCTAACTATCTACGTCAATTTGAGATAGTAACATAAGCTATAGTCAAGCTTATAGTCTATATATTACCACAATTGATCCCAGACACAACTTTGGCTCCAGTTGCTTCTTAGATTCACTATGCTCTATTTAAACACAAAATAATAACATGAACCAAAAATAATAGAAAAAATTGCAATCATAGCTTTTGTTTACCGCATAGGTTAATTAAGAATTGCACATAGATAATGAACACGAACTCAAACAGCAGAACTCTTCTTATTATTTGCATATGCCAAGATATTATGTTATGCTTTCATGATAAGATTTGATGATTACAATGCTTCCCGAAGGGGTTATAAATACTTTCCGAAGAACTTTCTCGAAGGAGTCTGTTGGCCACATACAACATGTCGCTACATAACAAAAACCTTTTCGAAGGGACCCGTCGGCTACATAACAAGAACCTTTCCGAAGGGACCCATCGGCTGATACACAATTTTCTTTCCGAAGGGACCCGTCGGCTGATACACAATTTCTATCGACGACATCATCCCCCCCAAAAAGAAAAGTCGTCTTTTGACGACTATTACAAAATCTCTGAGACAAATCAACAACCAAAATACATTGACTGATTAACTGGTCTTCAACATTGTCACCTTAGCCAATTTGACATCTGACCCTGATAGCCACCTGTGCCGCTTTTTGTCTTCCAATTCTGAGTACACTGAACCAAGTGTCGCTGCATTGCCTCCACCTAGATGATCAGCTCCTCCTGAGCTCTCTATGCATCCACCAAGACAGCCTCACGGCCAACACCTACTCTTAGTGCCTCTGGTACACAGACACTCCATGCTTGCAGCAGCTCTAAGTCTTCTCAACTGGTCAGACTCCCACGACTGATATCTGCAACGACTGGGGGTCTAGAGGGCAACGCCCCTGGCGGGGTCGAGGGGCAGCGCCCCTCGCCGCCAACACCAAATTAGCACTCTAATACCCACACAAAACTGCACGAAACACACCATTTCTGTCATTTCCTGCTTATTCTACACTCTTTCTAGCAATCGTTGATGCTTCCCCTTCCCTATGGCATCATTTGATACTCATTTTGAGCATTCTTGATTTGTCGACGTTTTTTTTTTTTTAGCAGAAAACCTCCTGTCACCCTTCTGTGCTACCAATGTACAGCTACACCATACATCCTGCCACTGTATTGACTCCTTCCTTATGCAATATCCTGTAACGTCCTCCAAAGTCTGAATGCAATAACAGGTAGAAGTCATACGCCATATTTATCATCTATGCAAAACCCGTACACCATATTAGACTGAAAATCCGTACAGTGGAGAATTCTTTCAAACACGTATGGTGAATTGCAACCCTTGAAATGATTTTCACAATTTGTACATGCAAGAGGAGATTGAAAATGCGCACTCTGAAGAAATTGAAGGAAAATCAAATAACAAAGCCGTACCACCAAAAGACCACAAATCCGTACAACAGTTTCCCTCTTTGAACCCGTACGGCAGGAATGATGGAAATCCGTACAGTGCAAAAGTCCGTACATTCTCAGGCTATTACAATCCGTACGGTAGTCCCAATTACAACATGCATCTCTTAAAAAACCATACCTCACTTTAAAAAACCGCACTACACCTAAAACCGTACACCAATCTTCAATTAAAATTCGTACATTGTATTAAAAACTGTACTATAGAAAAACCGTACACCTTCAAATATGAAAAACAGTACAGTGCTACCTTTTTCTTCAGATATGGAAACCGTACGACACTTTTCCCTTCAAATATGAAATCGTATGGTAAATATGGAAGCCGTATGACATTCTTCCCTTCAACTATGAAATCCGTACGGTACATATGGAAGCCGTACGACACTTTTTTGTAGGGTACTTTTCCCTGAAAACTGTACGGTACTTTTTTCTCTCTCTCTCTCTTTTTTTTTTCCTCAATAGGAAAGTTAATTTTCCCTTCACCTGTCGGCCTCGTCGGTCTGCAACGACGAAGGGGTCGCTCAAAGGCCATTCTCTGATGCAAAAGTCTTCTGGCCGTGGTATACCTTCAGCTTTGAGCCATTCACCGCCTGAGGCACTTCCTGTCCATCCAAAGTCCATAATTCTATTGCTCCATTGTCCCCTACTTCTCGGATCTGATACGGCCCAACCCACTTAACTTTGAACTTGCATGGTTTGATCTCATTCTGGTTGTCGTACTTCAACACCCCCTGTCCGAGTTGAAACTTGCTACGCCTGTTCTGTGTCATCTCCATATTGCCCAGTTTGTTCCCAAAGCTCGCTACCATGGACTCCGTCAGTTGCCCCTTCTGTCCGTCAATAACACATTCACTCTATACTACTACAACTTTTATTGAACCCTTCCTCTTTGTTGCCTGTGTAGACCGTATCGTGTGTCTTCCTTGCTGCTAGTACCTTTTTGCTATATTTGTGGTTCGACGTAATACTTTCTTCTGGCGCAGTCGTATAGTAGAATCTTTCCTTCTTTTGGGTTCGTACTGTATGTTCTGTCCTTCAGCTTTAGTCATATCCGCGTTTTCTTCTTCGGCTTCTCTGTGTTGCTTCGAAAATTCATTTCTTCCTTTGGCTTCTCCATGTTCCTTTAGACATTCATTTCCTCCGTCGGCTTCTCTGTGTTCCTTCGAACATTCATTTCCTCCTTCGGCTTCTTTGCGTTCCTTCGGACATTCATTTCCTTCTTCTTTCTTACCTTCGTTGATCCTTAGCATATTACAACTTGCAAAGAGCTCGTAATCCTCTATCTGCCAGTGGTAAAGACCATTTACTGAATCTAGATCGTCATCTCCTTCCAATCGTAGGACTCCCTCTTGATCGGGTTCCATACTCTGCCTCCTCTCATCATCTTCTCCTTCAGAATCCGACGATAGAGCTTCTTCTCCAACCATTTGAGTGTGTAGATCGATGACATACTTCCAGCCTTTGCTTTCAAGTGATAAAGTATTTTTCTTCCAATCGTGTTTTGCCTTGGCTTGTATCAACCACCCCCGGCCCAAAATGGCATCATATCCTCTCTGCTTCAGTGGGATCATGACAAAGTCCAATAGGAATGGTTGTGTTCCAATCGTCACTGGTTGCACTGAGTACTCCCAATGGCTTGATTCCATGTTGATCGGCTATTAACAACTAGAAGGTAGGTGGCCACAATGTCGGCTGTCCCAACTTTTTCCAAGTGTCTTCAGGCGACACATTGACACCGGACCCTCCGTCCACAATTGTTTCCGTCAATATAGTCCCGAGAATTCTCATTTCGACGACTGCCGGATGGTTTCCGGATGAGAGGGCTAACAACATCGGATCTTCTGCACTTGCGCCACTTTCCTTCTCCTTTTTGTCCACTGTACTTGCTCCACTTTCCTGCTTCCTTTCATGTTCTCCTGGTAGTTGAGTAGTGGGAACGATGTTTGTGAGTGTCAATCGGAGTTGAGGCATAGTGAGCAAGAGATCACTTATCCTGATAGGTATCTCGGCTTGCAAAATTTTCCGTACGACGTTTTGTTCTGTGTAGTTCCGTACGGAGGTACCAGGCGTGTCCTTCAGGTGTGCCATTTCTGCTTGCGTTGCTCTCTGGATCTCTGCTCGTGCTTCCTCCAGTTTCTTCTTTTCCTCCGTCGGATCAAGGTATAGCTTTGCCTGCTTCCGAGTGATTGCCAGAACTTCTTCCTCGCCTGTCCCGACAGTAATCAAGTTTACTCCAAACTTCGGGCACTTAGCATCGTCATGATTGCCAGGTCCACACCATCGACTTCGGTGTGTTCGCCGTTGTGCACTCTCGAGCAAAGTGACCCCATAGATTGCATGCATGACATTGAACTATCGGTCAGCCATTAGCATCATACTGGATTCGACTTCTTCCGCCATTATTGTTGTTGTTGCTATTGTTGTTGTTTTGATCGTGCCGGTTGTTTCTGTATCTGCCCGATGTGGCACCTTCTGTACTGGTGTTCCCATTCCCTCCTGACGGGGATGCCTCTTGCGTGAGGAACACTTGATACGGTGTTCTTGTTTTCAGATTAAACGGGCATTCCTTTACCGAGTGTCCCATAATCTGGCAGATCTCGCAAAATTGCTCTTTCGGGCATGATCCCTTCGTATGGCCTTCTTTCTTGCACTCTGTGCACCATAGGTCGTTGCCCTTAGTCTCCTTGTTCATGTTTTTGAACTCCCTCATCATCCGAAGCATGTCCTTCTAAAGAGCACAAACTTTCTTGCTGTTGCCTTCATCGTCGCTGCTATCTTCTCCTGAAGGCTCGTCGTCATCTAAATTGGATGAGCTGGTCTTCTTCTTCTTCTTTTTCTTCTGTTCACTTTCGAGGTTCAATACCCGATTGTATGCTTCAGTATATGTCGATGGTGGCACGATCTTCATCTTTTTCCGCAGCTTCGAGTGAAGGCCTTCAATGAACCATCTTTTCTGGAGCCCATCTGCCAGCTTATTCTCCATTTTACTGATTAAGTCCTTCAACCTCCTGGCAAAGACCCGTACTGTTTCATTCTTCTTTTGCTTGGTATTGAATATCTCCCCTACAATTTCATTATCGTCGCGCAAAAGTTGAAATTCTGCGATGAACTCAATGTTATCCCAACTGTTTAACTTCTGTGGATCAGTATCAGTAAACCAATCAATCGCAACACCCCGTAGGGTAGCGGGAAATTGTCGGATCCATTCGTTTGTATCTGTTATGCCATTTGCCTTCCAGATCGTTTCACATATTTTACAATGTCGAATGGGATTAGCTGCTTCCTCACCATCAAATTTAGGCAACTTTTCTTTTGGACCTGCCATTATCACTGTATGTTGGGGGTTTTGTTGTGTACCTGCGCTGTTTTGCACTCCCGCCCTGTTTTGAGCACCCACGCTGTTCTGAGCTCTCGCGCTGTTTTGAACACCCGCACTGTTTCCAACACCCGCGCTGTTTTGGACACCTGCGTTGTTCTGCACACCCACGCTATTCCGCACACCCGCGCTGTTTGGTGAAGAAGAGGGTTCGTCAACCGAAGCTATTCGTTCCGGAAGTATATCTTGGACGAAGAGGTCACTCCACGCTCGTGCTCCTTCGGCACTTCGAGCCGTGCGAGTCGATCTCCTTCCGTCAGGATTCTCTTCCCGTGGCGTATGCAAGTTCAGAAACTCCTCCCTTGCTTCTTCCACCAAAACGAGCCGCTGTCGAGTCTCCTTCAACAATCCTTCTGCGCTCTTGTTTCTGTTGGCAATCTTCTGAAATCTTCTTCAACGCTCTGTTTGCTGAGCCAGAATTAAATTTTCCTGCGCAACGCGTATGTCATCTTTTTCCTTTAGCTTACTCTTATCTTTGTTCAACTGATTCGGTTTTTAATTCATATCCACCTGCCTGCGTACCAAGTCCATCGGGCAACGGCGCCAAATGTTTACCGCATAGGTTAATTAAGAATTGCACACAAATAATGAACACGAACTCAAACAGCATAACTCTTCTTATTATTCGCATATGCCAAGATATTACATTATGCTTTCATGATAAGATCTGATGATTACAATGCTTCCCGAAGGGGTTATAAATACTTTCCGAAGAACTTTCCCGAAGGAGTCCGTCGGCCACATACAACATGTCGCTATATAACAAAAACCTTTTCGAAGGGACCCATCGGCTACATAACAAGAACCTTTCCGAAGGGACCCGTCGGCTGATACACAATTTCCTTTCCGAAGGGACCCGTCGGCTGATACACAATTTCTACCGACGACAACTTCCAATTTGTTCTATCACAATTGTTTCTAGTGACAACTTAGAATCCAAGCGCTTCTTTCTATTCACTTTTCTTTCAAATTTGTACTACACAATCAAAATAATGCTTGCACAAGTTTGGCGGAGCTCTCTTGCATATAATAAAAGATGATTTTTTACAATGAGTGGGGCACTCCTCAGATTGGAAAAAAGAGTGAAAAAAAATAGAAAAAAGGTGGGAGAAACTCAACCACCTTGACTTGGTCAAAATAGGGAAGAAGATTAATTGGATTACATGCACTGAAGGTTCATGTAATTGGATTGCATGCAATTGGATTACATGCACTGAAGGTTCATGTAATTGGATTGCATGCAATTGGATTACATGCAATCTATCTTCTACAACTACAAAACTGAAAATGCTCTTGAAGAGAATGTTGAAACTCCTGCTCTATACTTGATGCAATCATGGATGGTCTCCAAATCAGTAGTTCCTATATTCTGTGCCACTGTGTTCTCTTTGATGAACTGCTAGTTGTCATTTGAGAACTTTGGTGTAATCAAGGTTTTCTCATTCCATAGTTGTGAATTCTTCTTTGTCAGATTTGCTCATTTTGGAGTTTCTATACTTTGAAAAACCTTCTCAATGATGTCCATATGTAAACTTGGAACTTGTCCATCAGTATCTTCAATTGATTTCTCTCTCTCTCTCTCTCTCTGTTTTTTTAAGTGCTTTGGCGCATTCTCACATAGACTCAGGTCCAGGGCCACCATTGGGAAAGTGGAGACCAAATTAATATTGCTTCTTTTGATTCAAAGTGTTTCTTCTTGACAGGATATCTCTAATCTTCGAAGAAATTTTGACTTATCTTGAAGAGTTCACTGCAACATGAAGATTCCAAATAATGAATACATCTTCCAATGTGACTGGATCCATGAAAGCTTTGGGATTTGAGTTACAATGATGGATCCATGAGGGATGGGTGTTCGAAGTATGGATTACATACTTATTGAACACTTTAGAAGGCTGGAAATGAATGGAATAACTTGTATTTTGGCAAAAATGGCAAAAATCAGGCTTAGAATGATGGATTACATGTACGCAAAGTGGGGTTTTTGCTTTAAATGGCTAAGAATGCAAGTTAGAATCATATGGGTGTGTATATAATGAAATTATTGGTATTTAAAAGTGTAATGTTCCAAAGGCAAACTTTGAGATACTTTTACTTAGCACACAGGTTGCAAGTTGAACACATTTTGAAAAAACACTCAACGTTGTCCATATGTTAGACAAACAACCCATACGGTTGACACAGGAGGTTGTACGGCTCGAGCCAAGGCAGTTCCTATGGTGTGGAGTGTAGGTTGTACGGTAATGTAGAAGGCCGTACGATAATGCAGAAAGTCGTACGGTAGTGCAAAAGGCCATATGGTAATGCAGAAGGTCATATGGTAGTGTGATCCTGTGCAGTGTATTAGGAGGGTACGAAGTAGTGAAGAGAGAGTGGCATATAGTGTTGGGTGAGTCCGCACGGAAGTGACTCTAGTAGTTTGGTGAAGTATGTGGAGCTGTACGGTGCCTTTATGCCAATAAGTTCACCAATATTGATTTCATGCATAGATGATTCCAAATGATCAATGATATTAAACATGGACTCCAGATTGCAAGAGAAAATGGATGCCAACAGAATTGAGGAAGTTCCACAAACAATAGTTATAACTGCAAATGAAGATGGTGCATGGATTTGCTAGATTCGAGTGAAGTAATATAGAGAATCGGAATAGGGTGAGGGTTGAAGCCTAGTGAAACTGAGATAGCCAAGTAGGGAAGATCTTTTACTTCCGAAATGACGAACAATATAGAATTCCAATAGGAATTCACAGTGTAAATAAAATAATCTAAATCACATGACAACTACTACCTACATGTCGTGCTTAAATACCCTTTGGAGGAACTCTCGAGGGTTTACAAAGATAGCCGACGACAACACCTATGGAAACAATAAAAAATGGGTCTAAATCAATCAGCCCATAAACAATGCTTTGATTATTTATTGATTTTATGACGGGAACATTACAGTCCTCTCATCCCAAAGTTTGCTTGTCCTCAAGCATAGCAATGTTGGATGTTGAAGAATGTGTTCACCTTCCCAAGTCGCGTTGTCTAGCGGCAAGTGTTTCCAGTGTATCAAGTATTCCCCTAGGGTATGGTTCCACAGAGTCTTCTCCATACATCAATGATCTCAGTTGGTTCTAACACGAGCTTCCCTTCTTCGTTGAGTAGCAAAAGATCTGTGGTTACTGCAATGTTCTATCCCACAACTTTCTTTAGTTAGGAGACGTGAAAGACACTATGGATGTAGCTCTCTTCTCGAAGTTCCAATTCATAGGTAGATCCACCGATGTGGTGAGTTACACGATAAGGACCATAAAAACGTGGCTTCAATTTTCTTTCCTTGTTGCCTTCAATGAGGATTACCTGGAGCCTGAGATAGACCAAGTCTCCTACTTCGAAACTTCTCTTGAATTGATGTCTATTGGCATATATCTTTTGTTGATTTTGCGCCCTTTGTAAATTTTCCTTCAAGAATCTTAGGATGTCTTGTCCTTCCTAAAGCCAATCTCTTGCCCTAGGTATGCGGCTGTCATCCAGGATCATGCAGATAAATGAAAGGGGTTCATACCTGTACAGTGTTTTGAATGGTGCCATCCCAATAGACATGTGATAAGTTTTATTGTAACTATATTCCCCCAGATGCATCCATTTGACCCATGCCTGTTGCTGGGTTGAAACGTAATTCTGGAGGTAGCCTTCCAGCCATTTGTTCACAATCTCTGTCTGTTCATCTATTTGAGGGTGGTAGCTAGTACTTGGTGACAATTCTGTTCTTGCCAATTGAAACAATTCTGTCCAAAAAATACTGAGAAATCGACCATCCTTGTCACTAACAATGTTTTGGGGTACCCCATGCAGACGAAAAACTTCTCTGAAAAATAAGTCGACTACCTATACAACCTAAAACTCTGAGATGGAAAAGAAGTGTGCATACTTCGTCAATCTGTCAACCACCCCAAAGATACAATTATTTCTATTTATTTTAGGAAGTCTGCTAATGGAATCCATAGAGATACTTTCCCACTTCTGTTCTGGTATTGGCGAGGGTTGCAATAGCCCAACAGGTAAGATGTGTTCGGATTTTTTTTGCTGGCAAACTGGACATTCTTGCATGTACTGCAAAACATCATTTTTAAGTCCCTTCCACGAGAACCTCTCCCTAAGCTATCTATAGATTTTGAGAAACCCTGGGTGTCCGGCTAAGGGTGAGGCATGTATTTTCTTGAGGATTTTTTGCTTCATTTTGGATTCAGCCACTAAGTATATCCCCTCTTTATAGTAAATTATCTCATCCATCACCTTGTATCGGTCATCCATTAGGTTACATGCAAATGTGTTTTTGGAATATTCCACCAATAAGTGTGCTTTCTAGTTAGTTGAAATCTAAGACAATAAGCAGATGACAACTTTTCTTGACAAAGCATCTGTAACCACATTGTTCTTTCCCTTCACATATTCAATGTTGAAATCAAAAGCCCAAATCTTACTTACCCATTTTTTGTTGCCTCTCGTTCAGATCTTGTTGCTGCAAAAAATATCTCAAACTATTGTGATCGGTACGGATGACAAATTTGGCACCCACAAGATATTGTCGGAACTTGGTTAGTGCATGCACGATGGCCAACATCTCTTTGTCATAAATGGAATATAGGCACTCAACTTGTGTAAGCTTCTGACTCTCATAGGCTATAGGATGTCTATCTTGCATCAATACTGCGCCAATGCCCTCTCTAGATGGGTCACACTCCAGAGTGAATAGTTGAGTGAAGTCAGGCAAGGCGAGAACTGGGTAAGTACTCATTGCTTCTTTTAACTTGTCAAAATTGTATTGTGCCTTTTAATTCCACTGGAAGAAGCCTTTCTTAGTTAGATCTATTAATGGTGCATTGAGCTGAGAGAATCCTTTTACAAACCTTTGGTAATAATTGCATAGTCCAAAGAACCCCCATAACTCAGAGAGAGATTTTGTTGGGGGCCAATCAAGGATAGGTTGAATCTTCTCCTGGTGGCCTTGCACTCCATATTTATTGACAGCGTGCCCTAGGTTTAATATTTCTCTCATTTTGAATTCACATTTGGATTGCCTGACGAACAAGGACTAAGCCTCCATGACCACTAGGACTTCATTCAAATGTCTCAGGTGTTCTTCCCAGGTTTTTTTGTAAATAAGTGTAAGAATTTGCCTTAGGGCAAAATTCATCCAAGATCAAGGATCTCAAGCACAAGCACAAGCACAACAGTAGACCAAAAAGAGTATGATCAGAATATCGATATGTATTCAATTCAATGTAAGAGTACACTAGGAGTGCCTGTATATAAAGACCTCTGGAATGCTTCTAGAATGCCTAGGAATCAGCATCATGACAAGTGATACAACCAGGCACATGTCCACCACGTGTGGGTTATCCTCTATTAAGCACAGGAGTAAGTGATGATTTGAAGATAAGCCTACAAAGGTGTAGCACGCAAATTTATGTTGTAGAGACCATGTGCTGAATTAGAGTTGCTTACTTCTATGTTGTCAACATGACAACTCATAAAAGTACACAAACTCCTAAGTGTCTCACCTAATAAATAATAAAATAATGCATAATAATAAAATAATGTATTAACCTAAGCAAACTAAAGTAAAGTGTAAATAATAAATACATATTTACACCAACACCCCCCCCTTAAGTGCAACTTAGGGAATGCACTTAAGCTCACAAAAACTAGGATGAAATGCATAATCAGTCCTGGCTACTAGGCCATGTTAGGCACCCATGTACATAATGAAATGTAGTCTCTCATAAAGCAGAGAAAGAGGGAAAAACCTCATGGGAAAAATCCTCCCCCAAAAAGAGAAATGAAAAGACAAGATGCATGGATGGATGGAGTAATCAAAGCCCCCCCATTACGACATACATCAAGTATATACAATAGTGAAGAATGAGAAGGACAAAACCCTATAAGAGGAAAAAGTCCCCCGCATAAGAGAGAAGAAGAAGAGAGACAAGGTAGTTCCCCTCGTCCCCCCCCCTCTAATGAAGAGTGCCGATTAGTGATAGCTGCTCCAAGGTAGAAGCTGGTCCATGAATAATGTTCCTCCCCTTTGGAAGAAACAATGGCAAAGGTACAAGTGAGATGCTTCCCCTGTGTGTAGAAAGAATCCCAATGATGAATGATGCCTCTGAAACCTGCTCAACTGTCCCTGTGTCGATATTAACTGTCGCCCCTTCTAAGACTGTTGAAAAGAACGAGTGCAGATCTGGCAAGGATGGATGTAGAACCTATCCCAAAGAATGAACTATCTCCTCAAATGATAAAGAGACCTCCTGCAACTGCTGTACATAAGGATCCACAATCATATCAACTTGTGAAGATCGATCATGTAGAGAATGGACATGAGGGTCAGAGTGAGCGCTCGCAACAACTAAAGAAGGATCGTCGTCATCAAAGAGATGATGTCCCTCAAATCTGCTATGTATGACTCCACAAACAAACCTGAAATATCTGCTATGCAGTCATCCCCTGTTGCTGGAGCTGGAAGACAAGGTGTACCCTATTGTGCTAGACCTATCACTGTGGCAATGTATGCATGTGGAATGTGCTGATGATTTGACCTCTCTCTACATCTGTCAATAGGGTCCCATAAATCTGAGTCTGTTGAATCACTATCGTTGGTGTCACTATCAGTTTCCACAGTTTATGAAGTGCGGAGAGGATTAGAGGATAAGCTAGGTGAACTTCCTCAAAGTGAACATCCTTCTCCACAAAAATCTCATGAGTCTCAGGATCCATAAGTCTTCATATCTGATGAAAGTACAAGGCCTAGGTGGTGGTGCCTTGCATCCCCTGGAAGATATGTTTGCCCATGCTGGACAACCGAAGACTCTGAAGTGTTTCACAACTGGTCTTCTGTTGCACCATGCCTCAAAAGGAGTCTTACCATCTAAGGTATTATGAGGAAACCTATTAAGTATGTGATTGGCACTGCTAATAGCTTCGACTTCAAGTGTTGGATCAAGAGACTTGGCTTGTATCGTCCAACTTGCCATTGCCTTAAGAGTTCATATCCTCAGTGCTGCAACATCTATCTTGTGTGGACTGAATGCTAGTGAATTCTAAAGATCAATAGCCTCAAGTTTGCAAAACTCTTTAACTCTTGTGTTCACATATCTGCTTTCATTGTCCATCTGATGAACCTTGATGGCTTTTCTTGATTGGTGTTAAACATGACTCTTGAAGGCTTGAAGCTTATCAACCACTTCATTCTTGTGATGAAAAAAGTAGACCCATGTGTAGCATGAAAAGTCATCAATGAAAGTGAGTATGTAGTGGCCTTGGTTGATTGATGTCACTGCAAAAGGACTTGCTAAAACTATGTGAACCAATTGAAGAACAACTGGTGCTCTTGAAGACTTTCCTTTATCAAACTTCTCTTCTAGATGCATATCCATTGAACATGTTGAAAATTCACCCTTAAAAAAGTTGATTGTAGGTTGGAATTGCAGTGTTATGTGCCCACCGAAAATAAAAGAGGAATATGCTGACAGAATATTCCTTGCAGGGTCGGGGTGTGACTGCCTGGTGCTCGAAGAGCAAAAAAAAATTTCTGAAAATTTGCAATAAAATGGAAACTGAAATTGCAGAGAAATTAAATGTAGATCTGAAGGATAAATTGCAGATCTAAAAAACAATCAAACCAAACTTGCAAATCGGGCCTTCGGGTGCCGATTTGAAGTTTTTTTCCTCAAAATCGACTTTGGCCTAGGGTAGGTGAATTTATAGTCGATTTTCACTGAATCGACGTTCCGGACGCAATTGCGAGGTCCGTTCTGGCTCTAGACGCTCCCAATAACAGCGATGCTCTGGATCTGGGTTGAGGTGCTGAAGCAACAAGATGGACTCAAATGGCTATGTGAAGAGAAATTCTCCAAGCTCTGATACCATGTAAGAATTTTCCTTAGGGCAAAATTCACTCAAGATCAAGGAACTCAAGCACAAGCACAACAGTAGACCAAAAAGAGTATGATCAGAATATTGATATGTATTCAATTCAATGTAAGAGTACACTAGGAGTGCCTGTATATAAAGGCCTTTGGAATGCTTCTAGAATGCCTAGGAATTAACATCATGATAAGTCATACAACCAAGCACATGTCCATCAGGTGTGGGTTATCCTCCATTAAACACAGGAGTAAGTGTGATGATGCGAGGATAAGCCTACAAAGGTGTAGAATGCAAATTTATGTTGTAGACACCATGTGCTAAAATAGGAGTGCGAATAACTGTGTTGTCTACATGACAACTCAATTATGGAAACTCCAGTATTGTAGACACCATGTGCTGAATTAGAGTTGCTTACTTCTGTGTTGTCAACATGACAACTCATAAAAGTACGCAAACTTCTAAGTGCCTCACCTAATAAATAATAAAATAATGCATTTACCTAAGTAAACTTAAGTAAAGTGTAAATAGTAAATACGTATTTACACCAACAATAAGAATATCATCAAAGAATACCAACAAGTACTTACACAATTGTTTGTTGAAGATGCGATTCATGCAAGATTGAAAAGTAGCTAGTGCATTCGTTAATCCGAATGACATGACCAATAACTTATTATGCCCATAGTCACAATGAAAAACCATCTTCTCCACATCTTCTTGCATGTGGATTTGATGGTACCTCGAACAGATATCTATTTTAGAAAAATAAACCACACCATGCAACTCATCCAACAATTCATTGATCCTAGGAATAGGGTATCTATTTTTTATTGTCTTCTTATTCAACACACGGTAGTCCAAACACATGCAACATCCCATCCTCTTTTACCAATACTACTGATGATGCAAAGGGGCTAGAGCTGGGACGGATCCATCCTTTCTCGAGTAGCTCCTAAATTGTCTTTTTGATTCCATCATTGAATTTTTTGGGATGGCGGTAAGACGTGGTGACAGTTGGTTTGGCGCCACCTTCCAACTCAATTGTATGCTCAAAACCATGATGAGAAGGTATGCCAGGAGGAATGTCTACAAAAATGTTATCATGGGTACTCAAGATAGTCTGAAGATCATCAACTCGGTGCAGTGTATGTTGCCCTTTTATTGGTTCCACCAAAACAAAACAATGTGCAGCCCATGCAATGTCATGATGCCAAAAAATGGCCTCCATTCATTGTGCCGAAACTTCCTTCAGTCCCTCATTGGCCATCCCACCGAGAACAACCTTCTTTCCATCGACAACAAAAGAGAAGTCCATCTACTTGAAACTCTATGTATTTATCTAGTGTTTCTATCCACTATATGGCCATAATAACTTCCATATCATCAAGGTCTACTATAAAGAACTCCTCCATCATAGTGTGATTAGCGATAGTTATACTCAGTTGGGGAACAAGGTGCGTATAGGGTAAAAGCGTTCCTCTGACGACCTTGACTTGGATTCCTACACATGTCTTTGTAGGTAGACCTCTTCTTTTCACCAAAGATGAGTTTATGAAGTTTAGAGTGGCTTTGGTATTGAGCATCACAATGACCCTTTGCCCTTGAAGGGTACCCCGTACTCAGAATACCGTACATCTCGGGCTCCCAGCCAGGGTGATGGTTCCTCTATGCCATACCAATGAGGCTATCCTCTTCATACGGTTAAAATTAACCATTTTGGAGTCCTCCTGTGGGTGACCGCCCTTTGTGGGTAGATTCTCCTGATCGTCTTCATCATCAAACATGACCTCGACTTAGTATATTTTAATTTTTTCCTTTACTAAGGCATTTATGCCCAACTTCCCATGACTCCTTACAATTGAAATATAATTTCGTCCTTCAGAGCTTTGTCTAGTAGCTTCGTCCAATGAAGGCTTCTTCGAAAGAAGTTTTTTGTCTTTGTCGCTTGGAAATACTGGCGGTTTGGAGTAGGATAAACCTCAAGAGGATGATGTTGATGATGATGCCATGCTTCATGCCTTTTTTATAGCCTCCGAAAGGGTGGCAGGATTGAAATCTTTTACCCAACCCCTTAGTAGTTCTGTCAGTCCATCTATGAAGAGCACTATCCATCTCCTTTTAGAAATATTTGTAACCAAAATAGAGAGTTTCTGAAATTCCGTGATATACTGGTTGACCGAACCAGTTTGCCTCAATTGTGCCAAGTCTTTGAAATTAAGTTCGGGATCTTTACCATCAAACCGATCTATCAATCTTTCAGTGAATTTAGTATAAGTATTTACATGGTCATGCCCTAGCATAATAATGCCATAATGCCACCATTCATGCGCCACTCCCTCCAAGTGGAGTGTTGCAAATTTAATTGCTTCTTCTGGCATTGGATTAAGCTGCGTAGATATGGATCCAAATCCTTGGCCTTCATTACCCATACTTGGGCAGATATGGATTCGGATCCATCAAATGGTGACAAATTTACTTTACTCAATTTTCTTTTGAGGTCATTAAAATATCCTCGGTTTCCGCCTCTAGAATAACACATTCTCAATTCTGCGTAATCTTTGTAAGACATATCCTCTTCCAAGTCTGCATTCTTCTAGTCTTCTTTCAACTGTTCTTGAAGTTCCTCAAAGGTTGGTTGCCTTCCTCCGTGTGGTACCTACGTCCATGGAGGGAAATTCGGCATGGAAGGTCAAGAGCGTGGCAAATGAGGATTTGCCTTTCCTGAAATTGAGTCAGTACTATGATCATTTTGTTCCCCAGATATCTTATTGTCTGCCAGTTTCCGGAGAGTTTCTTTCTTAAGTTGCTGAGTGTCATTGATTTATGCTCGATTCCTTGAAAGATCCCTCAATAGTGCCATGACATTCATAGGAGTGGCTTCTTGATTTTTCATTCTATTAATAGAGTAGGGTCGCCTTCTTTTCCCGCTATAAACTTTCATTCACTATCCACAAGCTAGTAGGATCTTTTTCTCTGATACCACTGTAATGTTTAGAAGGCAAACTCTAAGATACTCCGAATTAGCGCACAGGTTGCAAGTTGAACACACTTCGAAACAACACTCAATGTTGTCCGAGTGGTAGACAAACAACTCGTATGGTTGACCTAGGAGACTGTATGACTAGAGCCAAGGTAGTTCCTATGGTGTGGAGTGCAGGTTGTACGACAATGTAGAAGGCCGTATGGTAGTGTAGAAGGCCGTAGAGTAATGTAGAAGGCTGTATGGTAGAGTGATCCTGTGCGGTGTATCAGAAGGGTACAAAGAAGTGAAGAGAGAGTGGTGTACGGTGTTGGGTGAGTCCGTATGGAAGTGACTCTGGTAGTTTGGCAAAGTATGTGGAGCCGTTTGGTGCCTTTACGCTAATGAGTTTGCTAATACTGAGTTTATGCACAAATGATTCCAAATGATCAACGATATTAAATATGTACTCCAAATTGCAAGAACAAATGGATGCTAACAAAATTGAGGAAGTTCCACAAACAATATTTATAACTGTAGATGAAGACGATGCGTGGATTTTCCCGATCCAAGCAAAGTAATATAGAGAATTAGAATAGGCTGAGGGTTGAAGCCCACCGAAACTGAGATAGCCAAGTAGGGAAGATCTTTCACTTCCAAAATGGTGAACAACAAAGAATTCCAATAGGAATTCGCACTACAAACAAAATAATCCAAATCACATGACAATTACTACCTACATGCCGTGCTTAAATACCTTTCGGAGGAACTCTCAAGGGTTTACAAAGATAGCCGACAGCAACACCTACGGAAACAATAAAAAATGGGTCCAAGATATACTAAATCAATCGGTCCATAAATAATGCTTTGATTATTTATTTATTTTATGACAGAAACATTACAAAAAGTGTGATCTTTCACCAAAATCGGTTTTATGAGAGGTAGTTACATGTGGTAAAAAATCATAATTTTTACCTGAGGTAAATATGCAATTGGGTTTGGAAGATGCAATTGAATATGTAGGGAGATGGAGTTAAATGTATTTGAAAAATGGATTGACATAGAAGATGAAAGCATGGTTATGCACTTGCATTCTTGGGTGAGAATCTTCAACTTTTCTCCTGAAACAAACCAAAACAAGCAACAAAATATATAAAAAAGCTAAACACAAAAAGAAAGATGCACCTCTTGCTTTGACTCAAATTTTGACAAACTCCAAAACTTCACTTTGAATGCAATTATATTTTTGGAGATGGAAGAGCTTTGCATTTGCAAAATAACAAAGATTTCAAGCTTATTTAATAACTTAATGCAAAATATTAGAGCTGCATTTGAACAAATGGATAACAAAGAGCCAAAGAATGCAGAAAATTAGCAAAACAAGAAAGAAATGCAAGCAAAATCGAATCGTCACACTTACTTGGAGAGTAATGAGCAAAATTTGGAAGAAAGAGAAGTTAGGATGAACTTGTATTCTCCAAAATCGGGTTCTTCAAGTGTATTTGCATGTGGTAACCAAATGTCTTTGAAAAATTCAAAGTTTAGCTTCAAATCATGGTTGCAAAATGCAAATGCATGTGCAAGATATTGCCAATGTGATTGCAAATGTCTTCCTAAGTGCAGATCGCACTTATGGGAATTGTTTCCATGTTTGAAAATGCATCTACAAGGCAAATTGTGGTCTCCAATGGAAAACACATGTACATGTAAGTGATGCAAATGCTTCAAAAGACTCCTTCCTTTCAATGTTTTATGCAAAATTGTAGTTTGAAAGCCCTATTGCATCAACATTTTTGGCTTTAGAGCAGCAAATTGAGGTCTTGAGAGCCAAACATATGTATTAAATATGCAAGGTAAATGTATATACTTCCTTCCCAAGTCCAATTCGGGTTCTTTGGAGGCTAATAAATGCAACTTTTTGGATGTAAAATGCACTCTTTCCAGGCAAATCGTGGTCTTCATGGGCTTTTACATGTCATTTTTTTGCCTTTCAAGCAAAAACGGGTTCTCAAAATGCAATCACATGTTTTAAAAATGTATGTAAATGCATGTTGACTACTCAAAGAGAAAATCAGGGTCTCAAGTAGAAATTACATGTGATGTTTTGAATGCAAGAGGAAAATCACACTCTCCAAGGGCATTTACATGTTTTGAATATGCATAGGAAAGACGTGTTTGGGTGTTTTTGGAGTTTGAAGGTCAAAATCGGGGTCTCCATATGCAAATGCATATTTTAAATATGAAACATGGATGCATGTAATTCATATTGCAAGCAAAATCGGGGTCTTAAGTGGCTTTAGCGTGTCATTTATTTGCGCATAGTAAAATCGGGTTCTTGCAGCTCAAATGCATGTTTAAAATGGTCAATGCAAATGCATGTATTTGACTTGGAAACCAAAATCGGGGTCTCTAGATGAATTTATATGTGATGTTTTTTAGATGCAAATGTAAAATCAGGTTTAGAATGATTAAATGCAAGTTTAAAATGTGCAAGGTAAAGTTGTAAAACCCATCCATAGACCAAAATTGGGGTTAGAAGGCCCATTGCATGTTATTTTTTCTTGCCATGCATTTACATGTTATGCACTTACATGTATTTTGACCAAAATTCTACCTCCAAGCCAAAATCACTCTCTAGGAGTGATTGCATGTTTTAAATGAAATGCATTTACATATCCAAGCCAAAATCGCACTCTCTATATGTAAACACATGTTTTAAATGGTCGACATACATGAATGTAATGGAAAATTGAGTTCTTGAGAGGCTTTAGCATGACATGTTTTTTTAACTTAGAAGGAAATTGCACTCTCTAAATGTCATTGCATGTTTAAAATATGCAATGCATTTGCATGCATTTACATATGTAAGCTAAAGTCATGTTTTCTGATGCATTTACATTTAACTCATTTCAAAAAAACATGTAATGGAGTTGCATCGCTTATGTTTCCTATTTAGCACATGATTAATGATTATTGAGCAAATATCACTTAAAGAAATCAAATATATTATTTACACTATATAGTTTACATATTATGTGTAAATATATTCAAGAAGTAATATTTCACCTAAATGTTTCTTTTAAAATAAAACATTAAAGTAAATCTCAACATTAAATTAGACTACATAGTGCGTAAAGTCACTTAAGTAAAAAATTAAAAAGCAACTCAACATTAAATTATAACATAAAGTGCACTATAATGACTTCAATCACTTAAGTGATAAATCAAAAGCGATAAAGTAACTTAAAAACATAACATAAAGTCATTTTAAGTTATATTTTTCAAAACGTGCAACTCAATCTAGAATATAAGGCACTTAAACCTTGATATCTTTTGATTGATAACTTTGATTAAGCCCCAAGAGATATTGAATCAATGGTTATATTTTAAATATGCAATTGGACTTGGAGAACCCACTTTTTAGGCACTTAAACCTTGATATCTTTTGATTGATAACTTTGATTAAGCCCCAAGAGATATTGAATCGTTGGTAAAACTAAAAGCAAGAGATTGAAGGAAACAAAAAGTCTAAAACAATCTATGGAAACACTCAAAAATGCAAAAAGGGACTTTAAAGGCCTCAAAAATCAAGCATAGGCTAATAAATTGAAAAAATAGAAAAGACTTAAATGATAGCCTTCAGTAAAAGGATTCATTATATCAATTGGGAACAATTGGTTGATACATTTTGTCCAATCAAATAGTGAATTATCTCAGAGAAACACAAAACTCTATTGGAAAAGTTTTCTACTGTTACCAACATTTTGTAGTGACAAAATGCACGATAACAAGAAGCCGATTTTTGAATTGCATTCATTATGAAAGTTGAAAGAGAAACAACTAGCTTTAAGTTTTTCTTTAAAAAATGAACAATAATTTATAACATAATTTCATAAACAAAAAAGTTGAAATGAGGACAAAAAGGAAAATTATCTTCAAATCTCAGCGATCAGTGTCTAAAAGGAAGCCTCATAAAAAATGGGATCAGATGTATCAGTCCCTATGGTCTTTGCATATGATGATGCAATCCACTCCTCACTTACAAACATGCGTCTCAAACCTCCCTTTGAATCAAGCAAGGATTGCAATGTGAGAAAAGTGGTTGCAAATCTAGTGACGCCTGGACGAGACAACTCCTTTTGTTCTGTGTATTTCCTCATGAGGTTAAGGACCCATGTATAATTATATATGAATTTTCATATACTCTTTCCTTGCTTTATAATTGTTTTTATCCAAGGGAGTTTACCAAGATCCTCTATCATGAGGTCAATGCAGTGAACAACACAAGGGGTCCAAAATAAGTGAGGGTGTCTCTCCATAAGAATCTTTCCTGCAACAATATAATTTGTTGGATTATCTATAACCATCTGCACCACATTCTCCTCACCTACGTCCTTTATCACTTTATCAATTACCTTACAAAGATATTCAACATTCTTTGTTTTTCCCGAGGCATTAATGATTTCAAAAAAACTGTGGCACTTGAAGAAAAAGAAACAAATTAGTATAATGATCAATGATCAATCATAAATTCATAATTTATAAACTTAACCACTTAATCAAGATTCTAAATTTTTAAGTACAAGTTCTACTTGTAAATTTTTAATGTCTACAATTACCTAATGAGGAGACAAGAAAGTTGAGTGTTCTACTTTTATTAGACCAACCATTAGTTATGATGGTGCAACCCTTCATCTTCCACACCTCACGCTGCTCCTTGATTGCACCTTCTACATCAGCCACCCTTTAAGTCAAAATAGAGCCTCCTAGCTCATCAGCACTAGGGGCTTTGAACCCCGGACCAAAAACAGTAACATCGATTGCAATTTTCCAATAAGGGGACCTATAACAAATTAAATAAAATTTTAAACAAATTAGTATATTATATTATTACTATTAAATTTGAAAACAAGTTAAAATAAACAAAATAAACATATTATTGTCTCTTGAAACTTGAAAGCAATAGAAGTAAGACATAAATCAAATAAATAAGTACCTTGCTGTATTGAATGAAATGTTGTTGTAGATGAAGTCTCCAAGTGCCAATTTTGCATTATCATGCTTCTTCTTGTTCCAACCCATGCTTTCAAGCGATGGTTGCGCACCTGGAGTTGTGCGTGGAACAAAGATGGAATCAAGTGTCGATCTTTCACACTTGTAGAAGCAGTAGTAGTAGTAGGTGGAGTAGGGGATAATGGAAGGTGAAAACTAGAAGATCCCTGTTGAGCTAGTTGTGCCATTTTTGCTTGTTGCTTCTTTTTCAATTCCCTTTTCTCCATTATTTTCTCTAGAAGAGCTTGCATGTCTCGCATAACATCTTGGGGTACTTCTTTGCATTTTTTAGCATCATGCCTAGCTATATGTGCTATGTGATACTTCAATCTATTTATGCCTCCCCCGCTATATATTATACCGCAATGCCAATATGTAAAAACTCCCTTTTTGTGGCTCGGGATGGCATGTTTCAAAGCCCTATCCCTTGTTATTGTAGTTGGGTCTGCATTAGGGTTACATGTAGCCCTAGTTCCACTTCCACAAGGTTCACCCTGAGGCATGATGTCAATGTGAGTGCTGCTGCAATATGAATATATTATAAATAGAAAAAAGTTAGCATCAAATCAGATTTTTTAAACTTTAGGGCCTTCTCACTTATCAAGTTTGTCATCGAGATAAATTAGAATAATCTAAATAGTAGATACTAGAAGTAGAGACTAAAACAAATGTAAACAAAATGGAAAGTAAAAAATATGAATGTAAAACAATTTACAAAACACAAAGAAATGCAACTTGTTGCTTACCTCTTCAAATTTGCATAAAAAATGGAAATGCAAGTAAGTTTGTAGAAGCCTCCTTCAAATGCTTCCTTAAGCTCCTCTCAATGCTTAAGTGCAAGCTAGAAAGTTGCACAAACATTAGCAATCAATATGGGAGAGCCAACCGGTTTGCTAATCTCTCTCAAAACCCCAATACTCTTCTCTAACTCTTTTCTCTCTATCACAAACATTAGAAAAGGGTGGAATGACCTTTCTAGGACAAATGAATCCTATACAAAACAACAAAAAAAAACTCAACCTTTTTATTTAATTTATGTTTGGCTCTTTTTTGCTGCACATGCCAGCAAGAGTCCTGAGATTGGGACTCGACGAGTTTGGCGAGTCTCTGGACTTGGCGAGTCCAAGTGGACTTTGCTAGGATTTGGCCAGAGTCCAGAGGCCATTTGCCTCGGAAATCTGGACTCTACCTCGGACTCGCAGAGTCCTGAACTATGCTTCTGATAATGCCTCGAACGAGAAGGGTTTGAACTCTTTGAACCGAAGCCCAACCTTGCACAACTGAGCCGTAGAGCATGGTCGGCCTGACCAAGGAGTCTAGAAGGGACAACTTGGACATAGTATCTTGAAAGTAGTCTCTGAAGTACTGTCGCTCTAACATAGCTGGAGAGCCAAGCCCCTTCTTGACCCTGAGCTGCATGGAAGGTCTCCAACAAAATTAGGGTCTAGAGAACTTGACCCCAAGGGAAGTCTAGGAAGAAGCAATCTTGACATCATGGCTTTATAAATACAAGTAAGATGAGAAGTCTTGAGACAATTGAAGACTATCACCCAAGTCTTTTTCATGTTCACAACTAGCTATCTTAGGTTACAAAAGGAAGCCAAATCGTCGAGAAGCCATTGAAGACCCTCAGGGGAGGAGGTCAAAAGAACCACATCATTAACAAATAAGAGAATGCAGATCAAGCCGTCATCGGGGAGTGAGGAATCCTGGAGGAAAGCCTCAATCTTGTCAATGTATATGCCGAATAAGGTGGGCGAGAGAGGGCATCCCTGCATCATACCAATAGTGCTCTGGATTGGATCAGAGAAACCTTGTGAAGTCCTGAATCTATCCACCACAATTTGATAAAGCCTCATAATACTTGTTAGAAGAGTCACAGATATCCCAATATCTCTAATTCTTTGAAAGAGTACCATGCAGGGAACAAAACCAAAAGCTTTGTGAAAGTCTACAAAGAAGTAGTAGACTTTTGTCAAGTGATGCCGAGCCTCCTCAATGATAGTTTGCAATGTTAGAATATGATCCATGGTATGAACATCAGTGCAAAAACCGACTTGATCCCTTGCACAACAACACTGCATGGCGATGTCTCTAGATAAAATAGTGTTCAACATGGTAGCATAGAGTTTAGCAGGAGTGTGCCTGATCATGATAGTCCTATAGTTGCTAGGATCCAAGACCGACTTGGCCTTATAAATCGAATAGATAATGTGTCTCAATCAAGATTTCGGAAAGCTAGTACAAACCACTCGGTTAAGGAGCAGAGAAAGGAAGGAGCCAAAACCTTATAACCAAGCTTGAGGAGTTCTACTTGGAACCCTTCCTCATTCATTGACCTGCTGTTGCGCATGGATTTGATGGCCTTACTAATGTGGGAGAACGTAAAGAGATGATAGCGGGTTAGGAGGGTGAGATGGAGGGGAGGATGGTTGGGGACGTCGTAAAGAGTATAGAAGGAATATCTATACTAGACTGACTTGAAGCTTTCAACAGGCATATTCATTATATATGGCTTTGTGGTCCAAAAAGATATGAGAAATTACAGGTTGTTGACACCCTCTACCTCCTCCATGAATATGAGATCTTTTCTATAAATATTGTCCTTGTTGCAGTTATGGTGTTTAATTCTAGACTTGCCACTGAGGTATTGAAGGCCTATTTGTAAGTTGCGTAAATTTCTGTAGACATTATCTCAGAGGGATTGCATTGCTCTATGATTGCATATAAAATGTGCATTGTGTTACAAGATTCAAGAATTGGCAGATTAACGGATTTTCGGATGATTGATTGATTAACAGAGGAACAAATGTGTTCCTTATAAAGAAGTACAAGGACGTTGTTTCTAAAAGAAACATCATAGACTGAAGACGAAATTAGAAACAAAATTGAAGACAGGATAGGAAACATTCCTATCTGGACTGAAGACAAAAGAGATAGGATAGGAAACATTCCTATCTAGACTGAAAGACGGACTACAGACAAGTAGCTGACCATTATAGAAAGTATTTAACTAAGAAGATAATATCTTAATACCCTCCCTTAATGGTCAATGTATGGATGTTGAAACATTCTGGGAAAACTGAGACCCTCCCTGGATCTACAGAATGCTGAAACCAAGAAGCTTTGCCAGAAGAGTGCTATGACTCAAAACAGATTGCGATTAGAAAACTTCGTTTTTGTGGAAAAAAGGGTAAAACTCGAAATCTCATGCAACCTTGCATATTACAGACAACATGAAATGATTTTTAAGGAGAAAATCAACAAACCCAAACAAAAAATAGAAACAGATTCAGAAGGTGAAAAATATAGTTTCGACTTGATCAGGAAGCTCGACAACTTGTGCTGTTGGTTGGGAAGCATTTTGCCTTGCTTGGGCAGCCAAACGTTTTCGGCACTCGAACTTCATATGGCCAAACTTTTGCTAGTAATTACACTATACATTTTGCTTCGTAGAGCCATCTAAGGATTGAGAAAAATGTTGATGTTGGAAAGGCTAAGAAGTTTGATGGTTGCCTATGTTTTGTTGAAAGGATTCTGCAACAAATGCTTGCTTTGAGGAGGTTGTAGAAGCACTGTTGCCAAACTGTTGTTTCCAACGGTCCTGCTGCAGAAGTTTGGTGCATAATTTTGGAAACTTCATATCAACATCAGTTGACGTAATGTTGAGAGTTTCTATGAAGTGCTTATAGGATGATGGTAGACTTTTCAGAGTGATGACTACCATATCCTCTTCCTCCATTTTTCGACCAATAGCTTCGAGTTGATCACGGATGTCCTTAATCTTTGTCAGATGCTCTTGCAAGGGCATACGTTCATCCATCATAATGGAGAACAACTGATTCTTTAGAAAGAACGCCCAACTCTTATCAGATGTTTCATGTGGCTCCTTTAGATATTTCCGGATTTTTGCAGCTGACTTGCCGAAAGGAATCTATGGTAGCTGATCATCAATAATAGAGAGCTTAAGAAGCAGAACAACCTCTTGATTGCGATCATCAAACTTGTCTTGTTCTGCTTGGTCGGAGGTTGGACGAGTCTTTGTGCCTAGAACAAGCTCATCCAAATGACGATACTCAAAGATGGTTAACGTGTGCTGCTTCCAGTGGTTATAATTGCGGCAATTGAATTGTAGACTGCCCTCCAACATCAGATTAGTCAAAGATGCCATTTTGAAGAATTCAGGCACAAACTTTAAGACTAAAATCCAATAGGCATGAATTTCAAGGCAAATTCTAGAAGACCCAGAAGAATTAGAGTGACCCAGAAGAGAACTCAAAAAACCCAAAAGGAATCTACTGTCAGTTTCTAGATCCATTGGCTCAAAAATCGAGGCACAAAAAATGAGGCACCCAGAAAAACGGACGACAACCCAGTTGAGCTCTTTAAAAACCCACCAAGAATTTGCAATCAAAAAAATTTTCCAACCCAAAAATTAGGGTCTCGAGCAAAAAATCCAATTGGCAGCCATGGAGGTCAAAGTTGTAGGGAAAAAAGTCGTTTTTCTGGTAAATAAATATCGGGCTTTCTTCAGGAATGGATGTACATGGGCACGTTGCTGAAGAGGGCAAAACTGACACCAAAGAATGGTGTAATAGGCGTGTGTTTGGAGAAAAATGTCTGCAAAAAATGGCGGTCAGTTCAGCAAAAAAACGTCACTAAAACAAACTTGTGATTTTTGTTGATGTTTGGTCATGAACAGAGGAGCCGTGATCACCAAAGACTCACAATGTATAGCTTAAACCGAGCCCCCATACCAACAGAAAACACGAGCAATAACTAGTGTGATTTTAGAAGTCGCGATTTGCAGTGCAGACATTCTCATTGAAAAACCCTATAACGGATATAGAGAAAAATGATTTGCAGTGTGATTAGCTATGAATTTCTCACAAAAATGGAAACCCTAGATGGGTTATAGAGAAAAGCTCAAAAATATATTTGAAAAATTTGAGCAAATAATTTGATATAGATTTTTCAAAAAAATTTAGAGTATTGGCTCTAATACCATGTTACAAGATTCAAGAATTGGTAGATTAATTTCCAGATGATTGATTGATTAACAGAGGAACAAATGTGTTCCTTATAAAGAATTGCAAGGACGTTGTTTCTAAAAGAAACAACGTAGATTGAAGACGAGATTAGAAACAAAATTGAAGATAGGATAGGAAACATGCCTATTTGGATTGAAGAGAAAAGAGATAAGATAGGAAACATTCCTATCTAGACTGAAAGACGGACTACAGACAAGTAGTTGACCATTATAGAAAGTATTTAACTAAGAAGATAATATCTTAATACATTGCTGATCCCCAAAAGTTACAAAACTTGGTTCGACAATTGGGTAGACACTCAAGTAAGAGCTTCCATGAAATGAATAAAAGCTAGCAATGGTGTTTCTTCTTCTTATTCTAGATACTTGACTAGTAGTTTCATACTTCTTCTTGGAAAATAATAGAGTTTCTATGTTCTTATTACAACAATAAAGTTGCTAGTTTCATTATACTTGCCAATATTGTTGTTGATTCCTTTATTGTTTAAACTTTAAACTAATTGTTCTTTCTGTATGAATGGTTGTTCTTAATTATCTACAAATTTCATTTCTTTCATATAACATTAAATTGCCCAACCAAAATCTATATTGTTGTGAGGGAATATTGAGCACAGAACTGATAACCTATCTCTTTTGACAAGTCAGATATACATGCACATGTCCTCATCCATTAGAATACACTACAATTGCAGCAATTTATTAAGTTTAATTAAATCACTGATGTATGTCACTCCTTTAGAACTTTTTATTTAAATATTAATTGTAGATCACTAGTCTATAAACATAAGGACTACTAATGAATCATATTTATAACACACATTTCCCATTACATATAAACACTTAAGATGCACAAGAGGACTCAAGTTATTTTAAAACAAATATAATATAATAAGTTTTATAAACCAAATCTCCCACTTAGTACACAGTTTAAAAAAAGTACATTTAAATAAACAGGAAAAAGTTGAAAATTGTTTTCTTTGCATGCATTGATTAAAAAAGAAGGCTAAGATCAGTTGAGGACACAAAAGAGAATAAACTCAACTTGTTTTCCCCTATCAAATTCAGTGGCAGTCACAGAAAACCAAGCAGTCCTCTTATCCAGATATTTGAATTCGGCATCTTTCAAGGTGACTGTAGACATGGAAATTATACATTTTAATGTAAGCATCACCTGTAATTTAATCAAGGCAATTTTTATTTATATCAAATCTAACAGGGTTTGCAAATCCATCAATTATCAAATGATGAAGGTTATAGTTAAAGGACGACACGATTTTTTATTTTAGTAACAAGAACCTCACCTGTACAATTATGTTTAATTGCTATTACTTGATTAACTGTTATTTCAAATATAGTTGGAGTAGTTTTATTGGGTTCTATGCTTAATGATTTTTCCTGCAAAATGAATTACAGTAAATTGACAAAGTTATAAAACTGAATTGTCATTTGAATACCAACATGACAAACAGATTTACTAATAAAATATGACAAATGGATTAAGGTGGTGTACGGATAATAGACCCAAACCAGTCTAGAAATGATGAGCAGTAATATAGGAAGGAGTAAACATGTTAATATGCATATCAACTCAAAATCAAAAAATGGATTCAAGTCAATTTCACTGAAAATAATTGAATTTCAGATACACAAAATGATAAAAAAGAAATGCACCAATATATAAAAAATGTTAGTATTTATTATTGAATAAATCATTCAATTATCTTTGTTGATTTTGTGGTAGCTGCGGTTGGAATCCACAAGCCAACCTAGATATCACAAAGGTTGTCATTATTTATATTATTGTGAGATGATATAATGATATGGCAATATAATTATATTGTATAATTATTATACTAAATGATTAAATGATAATTACTATAATATATTAGTAATATAATAATTATAATGATATTATATTGATAAATATAATTATTATTAAAAAGTCAATATTAAATTATATTAATATAATTATTTAATATATAATTGTATTAATGGTGTCCCTTGATGAAAGGGCACTTCTTGCATATATAAGGGCCCGTTTGGTTGCTAGAATACAACCGGAATAGGAATAGGAAATTAGATTATGATTTGTATTCTTTGTTTGGTGTGTGGAATAGGAATAGAGAATAGGAATATGTATTCTCATTTTAGCCCCAAAATGAGCTTTTGTCCATTCCAAAAAATACCTGTAATTGGAATTGCTATTCTTGCATTCATTTTAGCTTTCTCAAATTTGATTAAATTTTCAAATCCGCTTTGACCTGGGGTGAGCGCTGGAACTTTGTTTTCAATATTTTCAAATATTTCAGCGATTTTCCAATGGCATCGATTGCAAGTTAACCCTATTCCAATTTAAGCTTGCATAACCAAACAAGGGATAAACAAGATTGGATTGCATTTTTCCATTCCTATTCTTCATTCTCCATTCTCATTCAAATTTTCTATTCTAATTCTCAATTCCTACGCTTGCAACCAAACGGGCCCTAAGGAGATATGTGATCTCATTCTGGAAGATAAGGATTGAATTAAATTGCAGAAACTAATAGGGTTTCAAAGCAGGAATGAATGTCTCTGGAATTAACAAACTGTGCAGAACAATATGAAAGTGCTTCTAACGTATTAATGCCAATATGGAATGAAAGAAAGATAGCAAAGCCGTGACTTAATATATTAAGCTGATGGTCATGAGAAAGCGACAGAATTTTTTTTATCATTGCCAATGTATATCCACAGGCAACACAAAAATAATGTCTAACATCAATTTAATTTCCAGCAAAGTCTCACGTCAACGATAAGTCTATGGTCTGCCAGGCTGCAATCATATAATGATGGAAATTAATATTTAAGAATCAATGTAGAAAGAGCTACATCTGAGTACACTGAAAAGACCCTTAGTTGTACTGAGAGAAAGTAGATCTAAATAATATGGAGAGACATAAGCAAGCCAGCAATAATTAAAAAAAATAGTGGTGAATAGTAGTATAAGATCACTCAAGTAATCATGTGTTTGAAATTATTAAACCCAGCAAATAAAGTAAACCATTTTAGGTCTCTTTTACAGGCTACACAGGCGCAGAGATAAAATAGTGATAAATATCAAGGCAACAAGAATATGCACTGAGATACCATATACATCTAAAAGAAACTCCAATTAATTATTGAGAAAAGTAAAATATCATTGAATACTCTAAAGATCATAGTTGATGTTATTATTGGGTTCATTGTTCAGCAGTAATATCACGGGACTCCATTGAAGGAGTGACAAATTACATCATCGATGTGGGCACAAATAAATTATATTTTGTAATATAAGAAGATTTCAATGGAGAGAGATTTCCTTAAGATTATTTGTGGTGCAGAGTCATCGAAACACTCATAGCTTGAGTAACATTGTTTAAGCCTCATAATTCGAAGGCAGATAACAACAGACTAGAACGGGAAGCCTATTTCTGGAAGACAAAATCAGTTACAGATTAATCTGTAAATTCGGGAAGAACCAACACCAACTTTTACTTGATTGGTTACATATTTCCTGAGCATGTTAATGGAATCTATTATTCTCTAAGTATAGCACCTATATCTTATCTAGTTGATGTTGTGTATAATCTGATGCAAGTGCACTGGTCTGGGCATAAAAGAATATTACAGTAGTAGAGGATTTGGTGTTTATTTGTATGGTGCAGAACCTTAGATGTGCTTCGATATTTGGTTGGTGCTGCTACTCTCTTTATGACTTACTGCTAAGGCTCAGAATCACATGTGTAACATTGGGATTCATTCAAATTAATATAGAAAGGAATTTACTGCCAAGAAAACAGAGCAATTAAAGAAAATTCCACAGATATTACACTGACCAGAGTCCCTGGGAAGTGTTATGAAGCCAGCCATGTGAGAAAAGGTTTGTAATCATTATGATTTTGAAGAATCCATAGAAATTGGACGATGCTAGCATCTGGTTTCTTATTACTGGGAGAGCGAGAGCTTGAACATGCTGTATTGATATAAGTCAATATTCTCTTTGTTGCAGATTGAGTATAAAGACATCTTCAAGACTATTCTAGAACATGATAATGATCAGAATTTGGAAACCATGCCCTCTATTAGTTACAGGAAATAAGGGATTTTGTTTTAAATCTTAAGATGGTCATATATTGTTTGGTCTAGGACTCAATCTTATGATAGTACATCCAAGGTAATCTTGGATCTAGCACTTTCGGTTTTATGTGGATCTGTCGTTGGTAAATATTATGTAGCCGACAGGGTGTGTGTCAAGATGTATGTCGTCGGTATTGGGAAGGTTCTTATTCTGTAGCCGACATGTTGTATGTGGCCGACGGACACCTTCGGGAAGGTTCCTCGAGATGTATATATACCCCCTTTGGGATCATTGTATTCATCATTATAAGCATAATGTAATATCTTTGGCATATGCGAATAATATAAGAAGTTCTGCTATTCTGATCCATTGTCTGTATGCATTGATTTCTTTACCCAGTACGGTAAACATTTGGCTGTTTGTTTGAGTTTTGTTGTGTGGTTGTCCAGAGACGACTTTTCTTTTTGGGGGGGATGATGTTGTCGGTAAATATTGTGTAGCCGACAGGGTGTGTGTCAAGATGTATGTCGTCAATATCGGGAAGGTTTGTGTTAGGATTTATGTCATTGGTATTGGGAAGGTTCATGTCAGGATGTATGTTGTCGGTATCGGGAAGGTTCTTATTCTGTAGCCGACATGTTGTATGTGGCCGACGGACACCTTCGGGAAGGTTCCTCGAGAGGTATATATAGCCCCTTCGGGATCATTGTATTCATCATTATAAGCATAATGTAATATCTTTGGCATATGCGAATAATATAAGAAGTTCTGCTATTCTAATCCATTGTTTGTATGCATTGATTTCTTTACCCAGTACGGTAAATAGGATCATGCTAGACGATGATAGCGTTTTGGAGCAAGATATCCTCTATGACTGGGACGATATGTGTCGGGTATGCTTCTATAACAAAGGGAATAACTAGAGGATTTACTTCAGATGATTTTTGCATATCTTGGTTGTATTGTGGTTTAGAGTGAGTATACCATGTCAAGATGATTTCTATTGTGATCGGTTGCTTCCAAGAGGAGGATATGGAAATTAGTGGGAGCTTGAGTAGTAGAGGGAGAGTGCCAAATCCTTTTGTTAAGTATCAACAAGCTCGTGTGGCAATGTACCTCATGTAGCTCCTTGTGTGGTCAACTTTGGAATCAACACTATTTTTGTTATGACAATCAAGCAATAAGAATGCTTCCCCCGTTGAAAGGGAGTCTCCATTCAAAGGGAGTCTAACATTTTATCAGGAGAAACTTTGGACAAGGAGGTCATAAAGTTGTTATCAATTTTAGAGAAAGCCACATCATCATGAGGAAGAATTTCAAGGTGCAATCCCTTATTAATGTGTTCTTCGCTGTAAGGGAGAAGTTCGAGGTGCAATCCCTTATTAATGCATTGTCTTTGTGAGGAATAATTTCGAGGGGTAAGCCCTTATTACCATCCTTTAATATGGTTGTTTCATGGTAGATATCATGACAACACATGTTAGAGAGTCCGTGGTGATTTTCTTATACTTGTGTGGTATATATCTTTGTGAGGTGATGATTTCACAATGATTCAACACTTGTACACCATTACCTTCATTGTGAGGTGACAATCTCATAATGATAGATTATTTCTCATAAAGTAAAGGATATCCACTACATATGATGATATCCTGAAATCCATTATGGAGGATAGCACATGTGGTAATATGCTAAGACATAATGGTAGATATCTTGAAAGTTGAAAACCTTTATGGTGGTATCTAAGGACATGCCATCATGGTAGATATTTGAAAATCCTTTATGGTGGATACGGCATGTGATGGTATCCGAGGACATGCCATAAAGGTAATAGTTTTTTTTTAATCCATTATGGAGGATAGTGCATGTGATGGTATCCTAGGACATAATGCTAGATATCCTAAATCTATTATTAAGGATAACTTAAAACCCTTGGCAGTATTCAAAGACATTGTAATAGATAACTTATAATCCTTTTTGGTGGATAGTGCATGTGGCGGTAACCGAGGACATGCCATCAAGGTGATTTTATAAATCCACTATAGTGGATATCGCATAAGGTGACATCTAAGGACATGCAATGTGGTAGATATATCCAAAATGATCATATCACATGAGGTGATATCCAAAAATATGTCATATGGAGATATCTAGAATTCATTGTGATATTTTGAATCATAATGATTATGATTTTAACTTGATATGAAAGGCTCCCAACTAAGAGGGAGTGTTGAAGTAATACTAAGTAGTACATATCCAATTCACAATGATGTCTCAAGTAATACTAAGTATTATTAGAGACGTTAATAAATTGATTATTAATTTAATCAATTATTTGTTTATGGCATCCAATATCTCTCCCTTATTAAAGAATCTATTTCAATCTACCTATTGAAGGATAGCTAGACACAACATAAATGCATTCCTTTCAAGCTAAGAGGAAGTGCTGATTTTATTGTAGCTATGATCAAAATCGACAAGCCAAACTAGATATCACAAAGGTTGTAATTGTTTATAATATTGTGAAATGATAATTATATCGTATAATTTTTATTTTCAATAAAAGTGGCACGCCACCATACTTTATTAGAAAAGAAAACTGGTTCAAACCCAAAGAGGAAAGAGCCAGTAAGAAAACTTCACATCTTCACTTAAGAATTATATTGCATAATTATTATGCTATATGATTATATAATAATAATTATATTATATTTTTTTTCTTGGTAATAAGTTTGATTTTATTGAGACACTAATAACATTACATGAAGTACATTGAAAGAAACTTGGAACACTATGATGGAGTCCATAAGGTGAACAATCCATCCATGGTAACAAACCCTACCATCTAACCATCCTTATAGTAATAACTAGATACAGAAAATAAGTGTTCCAAGAAGCATTAACACCTCTATATTGAAACATGAGGAAACTGAGAGAAAAATTGCACAATAATGGTACTGTAAATAAAACCGAATGTGTCTCTTTGATTGCCCTAATAATTGCCATTCTTTTTTGTAACTCTATTCAACATTAGCATGAACAAAAGTGTGTCAGATTGGTCTCAATTTGTCTTTAACTTTGCTCAAAACCATTCTTCCACCAGACCCATGCCAACATCATCAAAAAATTACAGACACATGCATGCTCAAAATTCTGCCATTGATAAAAAGATATAACAAAATTGTCCACTAGATAAGCTGAAAACTTAATCTCCATGAAAAAGACATTGTCTGCCATTACTACTAATAACAAGTTTCTGTTTTTCTTAGCAAGTGAAAAAGAGGGGATCTCTGTAGATTCTTGCATTAATCTTTGGGATTTCGATTATCCCTGATCCCTAAATATTTAGCCCAAAACTAACACTTTGAACAACTACCCTTAAAGTGGCAACTTCCCTGAAGAACCAAAATAACCACTCGAGCCCCACCAAAGACAATACTAAATTTTTAAAAGAGAAAAACAAACAAAACTTAACCCCAAAACCCCACTAACAACCAACACAAAGAAAAGGAAAGGGGAAGGTAAAGCAAAACCTTGCTTCATCGTAGAGCCGTGGGATGAAGCCCTTAATCCTTGCTCGCAACATTGCATTGTTTAGCTTTGTGCCAATCTTCCTTCACTTTCTTTGATTCCTCTTGACCTCTCTACAACTCCCCTAGGCGCTCCTCATTTCCGAATGTCCAACCAACCCTATGTTTCTTCTGAGAGATGTCTTGATCAATGATGTGCTCCATTACCAGTAACTTCAGAGCAAACTGAGCCTTCCTTGCTTCTTTGAATCTCTTGCGTCTCAAGTTTTCAACAAAATTCCACACAAAGGGTGTGTATTTTGTGCTTGGAATCTTTTCAATTCTAGTAGTCTTTTCTCCCAAGTTGATTCCAATGTCAGGGATAGAGATGGGTAGAATCTCCTCTATCCCTATCAAGGACTCCACTGGAATTAAGTGATGCATCATAAAATTAATGATGTCCTTACTTTCACCCAAGCTTAAATTATATAATAAATGTTTGTGTTGGTGCCTTAACGGTTTTCTAACTCATAGAACATTTCCCCCAAAAGCTAGTTTACCCTGTTTGCCAATCTGAGGTGGGTGAATTAAAATTTTTATGCACCCTAAGTTTCCTTTTGTGGCCATGGAATAGGTATTATTTCTTTCAACATTGCAGAGTGAGGGCACACTCCATTTCACCACACTAAACAAGCAAATGCTATAAATGCTCTATAATTGAGGGATCATATGAGCATAAAAGAAAAGTTCACATGACAAAAAATAAGGGTGGAAATTGATGACATGTAATTAATGCTAGCCACATCCAATGTAGTAAAACATGGGAATGGCAACTGTAAGCGTCCCTCAATTGCATGTTGCATTAATGAGTTTTTAGTTGTGTCTTGATGAGGGGTAGAGGGATTAAATGTTAGGAATGTTCAATCATCGCACTTGACATCATTAAAATATCCCACAACAATCTTAGACATGTTGAGAGTTAGAGCCCAGTTTGACATTTTGTCTACTGCCTTATTTCCAACTCTTTTTATGTGTGTGATTATAAATTCCCCCAGTGTAGACAATTCATTTTTGATACTCTAGATGTAATTTTGTAAGTTTCATGCTTCCATGTCTCCTTTGATGATGGTGTTGATAATAACTAGTGAGTCCCCTTCAACATTAGTTTAGTCACCCCCGACTTCTTTGAAGTTAGGATAGCCAACAAAGAGGCTTCAACTTCAACAATTTTTTAGTTCCATCTTGAAGACGTTTACCACCCAAAGCAATAAGGTCTCCACTTGCATCACTAATTATGAATTTTGCCCACAATTGTCTTAGATTCCATTTCAAGGCATGATCAAAATTGCATTTTCACCACCTTTCTTGTGGTCTTTCTCATTGGATTAGAGCTGGAGTAAAAATAGAGGAGGGATAAATGCCAGAAGACCCATTTATGGGTTAATGGTTTTGGACCTTGGTTGTAAGCACTTCAGGCAATAAGCCCCACCATTTTACCAAGGGTCAAAGGTAACAATTCTCCATTGAGAACCATAGTAGAGAACGACCCTGTGGGGACTTGAACCTTTGTTGCAAGCACTACAGGAAAGAAGCCCCATCGTTTTACCAAAGGGCCAAGCCCCCCCTCCCCCCAAAAAATGATTTTGAACCTTGGTTGTAAACACTATAGGCAATAAACCTCACTATTTGTCAAGGGTAACAACTCTCCATTGAGAATCACAATAGAGAAGGACCGCATGGAGACTTAAACCTTACTTGTAGGCACTACAGGCAAGAAGCCCCATCGTTTCACCCAAGGGACAAGCCCTAAAAATGTTTTTGAACCTTGGTTGTAAGCACTACAGGCAATAAGCTCCACTATTTCACCAAGCGTCAAGGGTAATAACTCTCCATTGAGAACCATGATATAGAGCGACCTCGTGGGGACTTGAACCTTGGTTGTAGGCACTCAGGCAAGAAGCCCCACTATTTCACCAAAGGGCCAAGCCCATTTATTCTATTATATTAATAAAATAACAATTATCATAATATTATATTGATAAATATAACTATTAATAATATGTGGATATAATATAATATTAATAAAATTATTTAATATATAATTATATTAATGGTGTCCCTTCATGAAAGGGCAACTCTTGCATATATAATGAGATATGTGATCTCATTCTGGAAGATAAGGATTGAATATAATTACAAAAAACTAACAATCTTAAATGTTTTCCCTTTTAAACTTTTACAATGATTTTTTCCAGAAGAACCAACTAGTACACTTCTTCTAATCACTTTTCAAGAATAGAAATAGTTTATTTATGTCCTATATCTATTTTATTTCCCATGGTTTAAGGGATAAAATAAGAGAAACAATAATATCTTAAGTGGTCTCAATCATTTTATTTTGGGAAGGGAAACTTAAATATTATAATTTATTCTAGATCCTTGTTAATGTTTGTAAGTGTTTTTAACACTATTAAAAATGTTTAAAAGGAGCTGCTGGATGTTACTTTAAATCTGATTTGAAATAGTTGGAGACAAACGTAAACTGTTTAAAAATTAAAATTTAAAAATTAAAATAAAGTAGAGAGCACTTATAAGAGAGGTCAACAATCAGATCATCCAATTGTCATTTCAACTATTCCTTCTAATTTAGACTTTGAAGCATTTGAGGATGAAAACCATTGATATGGGAGATCCAAAGGATGGAAAACCCTACTGGTTTTCTTTAGTGAAATTTAAAGACAAATTCTGTTGGAAATTGTTATTGATGTCAAAGGACTACTGAAGCAATTTGAGGATTGCCGTTGAAAATCAGAGTTTAAATTGCTTCTTAAAATAGATAAATTTCTCTTATTTATGATGGCCAACCTCCTCCACATTGGCATCGAGGACACATGGCTGCCCTATTTTGGAGTTGTAAAAGAAGATAAATTAAATAAGATGTTTTTTTGAGTGTATTGTTTACCGTACTGGTAAAGGAATCAACGCATACAAACAATAACAGCAGAATAGCAGAATTATATTTGCAATAGTAGATGAATGATGCTTTACAATGATCCCAGACGGGATATAAATACTACCGCCGAACCTTCCTGAAGGAGTCCGTCGGCCACAAATATTCTATCCGCTACAAACTATTTACCGACGATGTCAGCTACAAAATACAAAATACCGCCGGACCGTCGGCTACAGGATACAGAAACACTGTTGGACCGTCGGCTACAGAATACAGAAACACCGCCGGACCGTCAGCTACAGAATACAGAAACACCGCCGGAACACCACCGGACTGTCCAGTCGGCTAACACCATCCCCCCAAAAAGAAAAGTCGTCTCCTGACGACTGACAAAATATCTGAGACAAATTTACAAACAAAATACATTAACAGAGTGACTACAACAAGAGAAATCTGCTTCTGGCACATCACTTCCACATTCATCCCGTTACATCTGTAGCCTCTGCTAACACAATACTATCTCCTCAAGCTGACCTTGATAGCCACCTGTGCTGCTTTCTCTGTTTTCAATTCCTCGGTACTCTGAGCCAAGTGTTGCTGCACTACCTCCAACTGGATGATCAGCTCCTCCCAAGCTCTCTATGCATCCACCAAGATAGCCTCATAGCCAACACTTGCTCCCACTACCTCTGGTACACAAACAATCCATGCCTGCAGCAACTTCAACTCTTTTGAACTGGTTAGACTCCCACGACTGATATTCGCCACGACTGGGGGTCCAGGGGGCAACGCCCCCGGCGGGGTCGAGGGGCAGCGCCTTAGCACTTCAAAACCCACACAAAAATGCACGAAACACACCATTTCTGTCATTATCTGTCGATTCTGCACTCTTTCTGGCAACCACGGATGTGTCCCCTTCCCTTTGGCATCATCTGTCACTCATTTTGAACAACTTGATTGTGTTGTCATTTTTTTTTTTACTGCTTCCTCTACAATCCACCACAAATCCCTCTGCGCACAAAAATTCTTCTCCTTCTGGCAGAACAAGAACTCTTCTTTATGTCTCTGTTTTTCCGCGGAAGTCTTTTCCCTTGCAGAGCGGAGGAGAAACTCTGACTAGCGGAGTTGAATCTTTTAATTACACCCACGGCCTATCTTTCCTTTCTCACGGTCTATGTTCTCCTCCCCGCGGCCTTTCTTCTAGTCCAACACCTTCTCCACATCTTGCGGCTTAGAGAAGAGGAAAGAGTTTAAAGAGCCATTGGGCATGAACGCATGCACCAGTAACCTTTGTGAACGTTCTACGCAGAATCCCCACAGTCGGACCAAATTCACATGTTGTATTCTGCCAGTGGTAACAATTTCTGCACGGAATTGCTTCTCTGCTTGCGTGGAACCCTCCAATATCTTAACTGTAATAGGCATGTTATCGGCTAGTTTTCCTTCGAACACAGAAGCTGAAACAACACAAAAGGCCGCTGCGGCAGGAAGTACAATCGTAAGCCCAGTGACAATCACACACAGCTGTTGACGGAGGAAACAAAATAAAAAGAAATAAGTCATTGTTGCAAGAGGAAGCCGTGGAAGAGTCAGTTGGCAGCAAATATGGAGAAGAATTCAAGAGTTTTGGCATCAGGGATTTGAGTTGCAGGCCCTTCTGGTTCCAGTAGCAAGAAACAGAAAACCAAGGAGGAACTCACCTATCTCACTGTCCAGTTCGAGAGTCTTAGTGGAAGTGAATGCCGAAAGTGGTGGCAAGAGACCCTCGTGGCAGACCAAATTAAACAGATTTTGCGGCGGGCACAGGTGCATTGGGCTATCCAGCTTCCCACCTTTTCCATCCGGTTGTTTGAATCAGTATTGCGCACTATGATAAAGACATATAGCACCCGGAGCAGAACAAGTACATTCCTGTACAAAGAACATCAAATGTCAGTATCTTTTAAACCGAGGGATTTCAGTAGAGTTTTCGGCATCCCTAGCCCCGATGGGAGGAAAGTGGAAATCAGGAATCATAAACTGTCACGGGAACGGAAGGAGCATTGGATAGCTCTAGTATGCAGGGATCTTACGCCCGTGGAGAGGGAGATAGTAGTTCAGGGGACAAAGTGCAGAGGGCTTCGCAGAGACTTTATTCGGGAGGGTCATTGGGGTTGTATCATGGACGTTATCAAGAGCAGGTTGATAGGCACCACCCCGGCCTCAGATATTGCATTGCCGCAGATTGTGTTTATGAATGGTATCATACAGGGAGTGGTATATGATTGGGCCTCGGTACTTGTCGACAGGATGGAGGAATTCATGACGCTTCGGCACCGAACATTTTTCATGCCGCACCATGCCATCGGGTTGTTTTTAGAGGCTGCAGCTAGCCAGATTCCAATGGATGGCTTTGAGGCTCCTCCAAGGGGCAAGTTGGCAGACAGGGAGCCTCCCATATTCTACTGGCGACACTTAGATACAGGAGGGTCAGCAGCAGGTCACAAGAAAGTACTCTGTGAATTGGCCCCTTTCGGAGAGACAGATAGCGGACGGGAGGGCACTTCAATGAGTGACGGGGCTGAATCCGTCGAAGAAGAGGAGAGCACATCGGCTGAAGTTGACGGTGAGACAGCGGGTGGTGGGCCCACATTCTTTACCCCGCCTCAGCTGTCAACTTCAGCGCACTTGACTACCTCTTTGACAGCCATTCCGGCATTTGGTCAACGCCATGCCCCGATTCTTATGACTCCTCTAGCGGAGGCAGCTGTCCCACGGACAGTGACGGAGGTGGTTCCACAGCCAGTGACGGATGCCGTCCCACGGATAGTTGCCGAGTCATTGCCGACGGCTGTAGCGGAGGTGATTCCAGTTGCACCAGCAGATGTCACCGTCTCAGTCACACTGAGAGCATAGTCGCCACCGCCACAATCTGAGCCGCAGGTTCAGTTGGAGGTCATTGATTGTGATGCAGTGGTCACCGTTTCATCATCCTTTTTAGCAGAGGCCGAGTCAGCCCAGCCTGTACCGGAGATGAACATGGAGCTTGCGCAGGTTGACCAACCGGAGGTGATGGATAGAGCTAGTGAGTTTCTGAGGCAGCAGTTCCGACTCACTCCTGCCAAGTGGGGTCCGTCCATTCAGTCTCCTAGGCGTTTACGAACATGGCCAGCGGTACCAGAGCCTCAGCTTCAGGAGGAGGGAATGCCACATGCCATGGTTGCGCCAACAACAGAGATGGCGGCACCGGATGTGGGCATGGCTCCCGCTGATGAGGAGGAAAACAGTGATGCGGAATGGTCATTGGAGGCCTTCGCCAAGGAGGACTATGGGTCAGATGAGGACAGGTGCCGGGATTACCTCAGGACTATGAAATCTGCATTAAAGAAGGGCCACGATGTGGCAATTCAGGCCCTGACTTGGCGGAGGGAGTGGCACTTGATTAGAGCATATATCCGTGGGATTTGTCCTCGGTGATTTCAAACTTGCTTTATAGACAAGGGCTGGCCGGCAACGGAGACAACTGAGATGTTGGCAGATTGGACCACTGAGCCGGAGTTGGGACCCAGTGACACCCCTATGATGAAGCTGGCACATGAGATTGTGGGACTGTACAAAGATGTTTATTACGGTTGTCAGCATGCGGAGGCGAACAGGGTTGCAGCAGAGAGATCATTGGCAGCAGAGACTGAGGCTAGACAGAAGCTAGTCGCCGACTTGGCCGACCAGCAGGCAGCATGGGCCACAGAGCGGGCAGCACTACTGGCAGATTTGGCAGCAGCGGTGTAGGAGAGGGACGTGGCTAAGCAAGGTACGGAGGCAACGGTTCGAGATAAGGATGCGGCTGAGCACGAGATGCAGTTAGCCAGGACGCAGGCCATGGACACGACACTTCTTCTAAAGGAGGCCGTCGAAGTCAATTCTCAGATTCAGACAAATCTCCGCATCAGGACAGAGTAGGTGTATGAGTTACGTCGCCAACAACACACTTCTGGGACGCCCCCTTCTCTCTAGTTTCTTCTGTGGTCTGTAAGTTGTCTCCTAATTTTGTTAGTTGTTAGGAGACGACTGTTTTTTGGGGGGGGATGGTGTTAGTTGACTGGATAGTTTTGGCAGTATTTTCTAGTCTGTAGCCAACAGTCTGGCTGTATTCTGTATTCTGTAGCCGATGGTCCGGCGGTGTTTTTGTATGCTGTAGCCGACGTCGTCGGTAAATAATTTGTAGCGGATAGAATAATTGTGGCCGACAGACTCCTTCGGGAAGGTTCGGCGGTAGTATTTATATCCCGTTTGGGATCATTGTAAAGCATCATTCATCTACTATTGCGAATATAATTCTGCTATTCTGCTATTATTGTCTGTATGCGTTGATTCCTTTACCAGTACGGTAAACATGTATGAAACCATTTTCCCTTTTTCTGCCCAACCCTAAGTGATTCAAAATGTAGTATGTACTTTGGTCATCAAACAAATTTGAAAATAATAAGTAAATAATGCCCAATTTGGCTGACTGGCCTTGTTGAGAGTTATGATTGTTGGTGAAAAGGTGTTATGGTTGGTATAAATATGGATTCATTTGAGGTTATTTGAATCAAGCATTCCATTGAGTATAATTTTCATTCAAGAATTTGTGAGCAAAACCATGAAGACAATTTTTCAGAGTTTAGGAGCAGAATGTAAAATATTGTGTTCAAGATTTAAGAGAAGATTCATCTCAGGTCCTATGAGCAGAATTTCTTGAAAAGTATGAGAAGACTTTGAATGTTAAATTTTGTAGATCTGAATGTGAATTATTGCAGTCATCGAGGGTGGTTTAATGCAGATCTACAAGAGGAATTGGTTGAAGAATAGAAGCAGATTCTGAGATCTCATTTGAGGTGATCAAACATTTATCACTGTACACTTTTGGAGATTGGTGCCTGACTTTCAAAGAGATAGGTGTCTCTTGCTGAGTTGGTGCTCACAATTGAGGGGATTGGTGTCTTTAGTGGGTTGGTACCCACAAATCATCTGGAGGGGATTGGATTCTCTTGTGGGTTGGTGCCTAACAAATTTGTAAGCTGTCTCTAATACAAAAGCAATGTCTTTTCATGGTTTTCTCCTACAAGGGCTTCCATGTAAATTGTGTTTTCTTCTGTGTTTCCTTACTAGATCTTGCTTTTTGTAATGTCCCCTTTTAGGATAATTAGTAATTATGGAAAATTACTTCAATTCCTTACACTTACAGTATCTGATTTTGCAATTAAATTATGTTATGGACAATATGAAGATAAATGTGTATAGAATGACAATAAACAATGTCACTTGATCTCTCTGACATATGAAATTATATGTATGCTAAAGTGAATTGCTATTTCTTGCATTTAGTGCAATGATCCTTGCTATCTCAAATATGGCAATGTAACTGTATAACATGTGCTGTTTGTTCCTCAATTACCACTTATAGCAATACAGATGCTGTTTCTAATGCAATCTTTTAAACCATGCAATAAATTGCACTTATAGCTTATAACAATAATTGCTGTATATGATATGATATACATATGCAATTTTGAAATGCTGCTATTCTATATGGTTGATTGACTCTTGTAACACGGTGCTGTCTCCGATTCTTTCTTTATGTGTATGCAACCAATAATGCCAAAAGAAGTCACTCAATAGAGCAGATCCACAAAGGATAAAAGAAGAGATAAATTTCCAAATTGATGATGAATTTGAATGACTTTGACCTACCTTATTATATCATTCCATTCTTCCATTTGTTGAGAGTTGTCTCCTCCTTAATAGTTTGTACCTTTTGGTTAAAGAGTGGTTGACCCTTAATGATCATACCTTTCTCTTCTAACTAATAAACACATTAGTTATCCTATCTTCTTAGGTAGTGAATGGGTGTTATATTGGATTCCGATAACTCTTAATTGTATTTTGGGATAGGTAATCACATTCTTATTATCCATCAGTGTTCTAATCCAAGAGGCGATATGTTATAAGGCTTCATTGAGTTCATAATATATGCAATAACTGATGTGTGAATGAGTTTACTTCCTTCAAATAATCTCTGTAACCTTTGATATCAAATCACTGCAATTAATCGATCAACTTCTTGTAGAATCACTGGTGTTCATCCATGGGTGGTTTTAGTCACTGTGGATTTTTCCATATCATTGTTTACATGGATGGTAATATGTCTCTGTTGTACTCGATTATGTGACTCTGTTCTATATGTGCGTGTCTTCTGTTGGGAGTTTCCAGTACCAATGTGTGTTTATTCTTTGTACTTCTTGATGTGGAATGAAGTTGATCTTGTTCAATGATAGTAGTTCTTAATGACAAGTCATCCATAGTCAAAACATGATTCTCTGAAATGCTTATTCTCCTTCATAAAGAGATGATTGCTCACTACTAGATTTCATGCTGACAATCCCTTGCACTTTAATCATGGATGATCTTGTTATGGTTATTGCTTTACTTGAAGATTAGCTTGTAGATGTCATACAACTGTCCTTTTCAAGGGTTGACCAATACAACATACAATGCTTGATGAAAATAAAGATGTTCATCCTCCTTGAAGGTGATCATCAACTGAAATTTACCCTTATTCCTCTTTAGGAACCACCTTATTTATAAGATTTCACAATTTCCCAATATCTTATTCTTCTACTAAAATATAAGCACAACTACTTCTAACTATTTGTACTAATTTATATTAGCTATTGGTGTTCAAGGAATGCCACCCTTTGATCACAATGTAATTAGTTGCTCTATTATTGTGGGGTTAAGAATGGAGGCATTTCATAGTGTCCCTTAATTCAGTTTTGCAACTTCCAGGAGTTGCTTGCTTGATTTTTCTTAGCCTTGCAGCATTTGCAAATTTTGAATATAAGCTATTCTCAATGAAATATATTCCCCAAAAGTTTTAGGAATGAAAAGTAGTTGTTTTGGTTTTGGAGTCTGAGTTAATTACCCCACTAAAATTATCTATTTTAGTCTTAGAATGGTAAGGAGTGTATTTCCTTAAAATAGGTATAAGAGTCGCGGATGCATAAAATGCGGAGAAGAAAACTCTAGAAAAGCTTGCTAGTTTTGGTTATAGAGAAGTTGCATGGGTTGGGCAATGGAGGAAACAAAAAATATAGTATGGAACTAAGTCACAAGGTTCGGCGAATATCAAGCTTGATATTCGGATATTGCCGAATCTGAAACTTGCCCAAAAAAATCGTTAAAAATCACTCTGGATTTGGCTAAGACAAATGGACTTTCCAAGCGGAGTTGAATGCATTTAGAAATTTCCTTTTACAAGGTTTAGGCGTGCAAAAAAACTATAAAATGCCGTTCAAACCATCAAACGAAACACTCAAATAAATTTCCTGAATGGCAACACCCTTTCTTAGCCCTTCGTCGTGACTCGTGCGCAACGCATTCTCTGGTTCAGCGAAGGTTCGGCAATTTTTTTCCAGTCCGTGAAGGTTCAGCGATTTTTTTTTGCAGTCGGTTCATTTTTTCCATTCGCCTGTGCCCTTTGTCGTCCTTAGCAATCTATGATTTTTTTTGGCAGTCGTTCATTTTTTGTATAGTTAAAATTTTTAATACTCCAACTTCATGAATCATATTACATATTATAAAGTTTACTCCCATTCGTTTTGTAAAAGGCGATTCAGTTTTTTTTAATATGTAAAAACTTTACTATAGTTTGTATTAGTTTGTTTTTATTTTCTATAATTTTAATTTTCAATATGTATTAATTTTATATTTAGTTTTGTTTTTTTTAATATAGTTTTAAAATATAATTTGTATATAGTTTTTTACATGATATAATTTGTATAAATAATTTATTTCAATTTATATAGTTCTAACTTTGTGTAATCAATTTAATTTTTTAATAATTCTTTGCTATTTATTTTTTAATAGTTAAATTAAGTATTAGATTTATTTTTTTAAATTGATTTAAAATAGTGATATATAGTTAAGATAACTTTTAAAATATTAGAGTCCATTAGATATATATTAATATATTTACTTTATTTTGCTTTGTAACTTTATAATTTTAATTATAATTTAATAAATAAATAGATATATTATATTATGTTTAATAAATTATAAATTTATATTTCAATTTTTAAATAATAGAATTATTAGTGTAAAAAGTTGACCTTTAACATGTTTAATTTTAAATTAACATTTTAAAATTATTTATTGAATTATTTTGTTTTAAAATTTGAAATAATAATAATATATTATTTTGTTTTTAATTCTACAGATTGTAATATGGCACCCAACAAATCAACTTCGGAGGCATGGAAACATGTGACTAAAAATGGTCCTAATAAAGCTCAGTGTAACTTGTGTCCAAAAGTTATTACTGGAAGTTTAACAAGGGTCATGGATCACCTGCTTGGTATTACGGCAGGTAAAGGTGGAGGTGTTACCGCATGTCCAGGTGTGACCCAAGAGCTTAGAGCGATTTTAGAGAAAGAACAGTCATCTTCTATTGCTCAAAAGATGAAGAATGTACAAAAGAAACAAAGAATTGAAGACGTCCCTAGATTCACATCCACTATACCTTCATCTTCATGTCTACCTCAAGTTGTAAAGTCAACAAAAGAGAGCGGAACTCTGAATAGCTTTTGGAAACCATGTGAGAAACAAGTAGTTGATGATTTACTAGCTGATTTATTCTATACTAGTGCAATTCCATTCAATGTAGCTAGAAATCCACTTTATCGTCTTGTATTTCAAAAGGCTGGAGAGTTTGGCAAAGGGTACATACCTCCTTCTTCTGAGGCTTTGAGAAAAACTCTCTTAGAGAGGTCAAAAGATAGAGTGACTGATAAATTAGCTGTGGTCAAAGCCTCTTGGAAGGTAACAGGGTGCACGATATTGAGTGATGGATGGTCAGATATCTGTCAAAGACCACTGATTAATGTTTTAGTAGCTTGTCCTGAAGGTGTTGTATTCTTAAAGGTTATTGACACTATGAATCATAAAAAAACTTCTGAATATATATTTCAAATATTAGAGGAAGCAATTCTTGAAGTAGGGGTTGCAAATGTGGTTCAAGTGGTTACTGATAGTGCAACAAATTGTGTAGGAGCTGGCAAGCTGATTGTGGAGAAGTACCCAGAAATTTATTGGAGTCCATGTGCAGCTCATTGTTTGGATTTGTTGCTACATGATTTGGCAAAATTCCCTTGGATACATGAAGTAATTCATAGAGGAAGAGAAGTTGTGAATTTCATACGAAATCATCGTCTCACATTGAACCTTTACAGGCAACATGCATCTAGAGAGTTGTCGAGGCCTTGCGATACAAGATTTGCTTCATTTTATATCACTTTGAGAAGAGTGGTTGAAGAGAAGGCAGCTTTAAGATCTGTAATCTGTTCCAATGTGTGGGAAAATTCAACTCTCTCAAAAAGTGGTAAAGGGAAGATCATAGAGAAAATTGTTTTAAATAGTAACTTTTGGGAAAGTGGGGCAAAGGTTTTAAATATATGCGGTCCAATTGTCGACGTGCTCCGCATGGTTGATGGTGACACTCCTTGCCTTGGAATGCTTTATGAAAGCATGGATCGTTGCAACGAAGCAATTCAGAGAGCACTAAATAATGTGGAAGCAGAGTACATAGAGATATGGGAGACTGTTGATTCAAGATGGAAAATGATGCACACTCCTTTACATGCAGCAACTTGTTATTTGGAGCCTAAACTATTTCACATTGATAGACAAGGTGATGTTGAAATTATGGCAGGGTTTTATGAAGCCATTAGTAGATTTGAACCAAATCCAACAATTGCATCTCTAATTAGAGAACAATGTTGGAAATACAGAAAAGCGGAAGGAATGTTTGGAATAGGAGCAGCCAAATATGATATGACACGAGATGAGGTGCCTGGTTATAGATGGTGGATGAGCTATGGGGCAGAAACTCCTGAACTTCAAAGATTTGCCATTCGAATTTTGAGTCAAGGGGCAAGTTCATCAGCTTGTGAGAGAAATTGGAGTTGCTTTGACCACATCCATTCCAAAAAGAGGAACAAGTTGTTGTGTGGAAAGTTGGGAGATCTTGTCTATGTTCGCAGCAATTTAAAATTGCTTATGAACAAATCAACAAATGAGTCATCTTCACAACAACAGGGTTCAGAAGACACAACAATACTAGATGCAGATGAGCTTGACTTTTTTGAGGAAGAACTGGGTAGTGATATTGATGATGATGATACACCATCTGAGCCAAGTGCTCTTGATGACTTTGAGCTTTCTTGAAGCTATGAAGTCTTGACTTTTGATTGTACCTTCGCAACAAAATAATATCTTTGCTATTGTGATTTCACATGTTTCTTATAGTTTGTACTTAATAAATGTCTCATCAAGCTTATGAAGTTGTGAGATCTATTTAGCAATTTTTACTATTTTGATAATTGATAAGATATATTACATACATCTAGAAAATAATTAAAATTGTATAAGGCGAATTTAATTCGAATTTTTTCCCGAATTTTTACTCTTTCCCAAACTTCATTCGAATTTTATAGTTGCCGAACTCGAATTCGAATTCGAACCTTGTGACTTAGGTATGGAATGCAAGAAAACATTAGTGTGAAGTAAAAGGCCAAGAGATTACTCAAGAGTGAGAAAAGCAGAAATGTGTATAAATGGAAGACAAAGGTTTTATTCTGAGGCTTGATTAGGGACATTTCCATTAGAGAAAGAAGTGAGGCCAAAAAGATAAGGTTTTTGACAGTTTCGAGTTTGAATTGGTAGGGGAGAGCATACTTATGTACCAAAGGCCACAAGCTTGTTGGGTAGAGGTGATGCAAGGGCATCCTTGGATGCATTTTTTTGTTGTGTTGCAAATAGGGTCATTTGAGATCATCTGCCGTCATTACAGACTAATTTAGAATGTTTTAGGGATTAGCTGTCAATGTTCTTAAAAAGTTACAAAATGTTGTTAATATGTTGTTAGCCATGTGTTCAAAGGCAGTTGGGTAGTTTTGGACGTTCGTAATTGAATTGAAAAGAGATGTAAAACCTATTTTTCCATGAGACCAAAGGGATGGAAGAGTTGGAATGAAAGGAAAGTGAAATTTGACATGAAATGGGACTGCATTTTCCACTTTTTAGTGTTTTCCGTCTGATTTTTTAAAATTCCGGCCAGGAATAGTATGGCATGGGTCTGAAACCAATGCGAGAAATTGAAGACACGAATGTAGTTTAACCTGCTTTGGTTTGAGCAAATTTGATTAAGTTTTGAATGAGTTATGCTATTTTTGGCGAGTGCAGGTCTGTTTAAACTATGGTTTTTACTGTGCAAAAATAATCATCTTTGTTTCTCACAGTTGAAATTTGTGAAAAGCTGTGTTTTTCCATTATCTCAAAACCTTTTCTGGCTCAAGCCTTTAAAATTTGCAGCCTTTAAAAGTTTGCATGTGTGAGCTATTGAGGGCAATTTGTGTGGCTGTCACAGGAAGGACTGTATCATTGCCTAGTTGAATGAGGGTTTGATCTACAAATACCCTGTTCAGTTTTGCTCAATAAAAGATTTTTTGGATAAATTCTTAATGTGCTGTATAAGGTGATGCTTGATATTAAATGGATTGCATCAAGATTTATAAAAGCTACTCCTAATAGGACTATATGGACAGTTTTCCACCTTTAGGCAGATGAGTGCTTAACAAAGAATGTATTGTATTGATGTAATTGAAGAGGCATTTGATTGCAGACCACCAAAATGCCTTGTAAGAGGACTTGAACAGATCAATGTAGTATGTGTTGTGTTGGAAAGGATTAATAAAAGCTCATTAAGTTCCATTTAGCAATGCTTCTAGATTGAACTAGGAAGCATCCATTGTGATTTGGATTGGATCATTGTGTGTTTGAGTTTGGATGTGTTATTTTCTCAGCATCATTTTGTGTATTAGAGCCTAAAAGGTTTGGGAAAGGAAGCTTTAGAGCCCAAAAGATACGGGTCATGATTAATTGGTTACTACTTTTTATGAATATTGGTGTTTTCTTGAAAAGATTTGTGTATAGAAAACTGACATGCTGAGGAGATCCTGGATACCAAAAGATTGGGCGAAGAACAAGAAGAGAGCCCTAGCCAATGTGTTAGTTTTTTCCAGATCTGCTGCAAATGTACTAAGCAATGCCATTGTATTTGGTATGTGTTTTCCAATTGGTAGCAACCACTTAATTATATTGAGATTATATCAAGAGGAGACACGTCCCTTCATGGGACATGTCTATTCATTAAAATAATATCAACATAATTTTATATATATCTATTATGTCTCACTCAAACACACACACACACACACACACACACATCTGCACTTAGTCTCATAGTTTTATTCGACTGAAGCTATTAAACATCAACACTCCCTCTTAGCTAGGGAGGATAAACATGTTATCACTAAAAGTTGCATCTGGACCGAATTCTAAAATCCAGTCACTTCGAGAAACATGGAAATACTCTAAGGTCTGTGGGTTACCCAAAATTGGAGTAAATCTTTGGGTTCTAGGCCGGTTCCTATGAGATACTTTCACCTTAGGCTCTTAACTTAAATCTTGGAGGAAAAGGGATAGGAGGATAATAAAAATAAAACTTAATACTATGGTGATGCACCTAAAAGTATCCTTGAGCCTTAACAGATAACCAACACACAACAAAAACTTGTAATACAAGAACCTTAGTACACAACCCAATAGCATAATCTTTGCATAAATAATTTATAAGATGGTTTAATAAGATCAACCCTTAGGAGGAGAAAGATTTTTTCACACACTAAGACTGATTCTTAGGACCAACACAATTTATAACCTGCAAAGAATAGTATCTTTCTGCATAAAGGCACCAATATGCAATACAACTCCAAGGATAGAACATCACATGAACTTACATCAACACTAAATACACAATAAAATAGAAAATGAGAAGGCACACAGTATGTATTACTGCTCAAAGATGTTACAAATCTGCATGTCTCAAAGTGAGTTACAAGAAATATAGCAAGAATGAGAAGGATTGGAAAATTAAAATATCACAAGTCCCCAATCTGCACAAACTAGAACCCTTACAAATGAGCCTTCAGCTCATACTAATGCTTTTTTCCATCCAACTACATCATTAATGCAAGAAACAACCCCTTGCTCGAATTCAACTTTTAAGGGCAATTTTGAGCCCCTCAAAAGTCTTCGAAAAGGTGTAATAATGACCCAAAAGTCATGCCTCCACAATATCAACATAAAGACCGCTAATAAATGTAGTCATGTCTCAAAAAGACTCCAAAAAAGTCTTTGAAATGCAATAGCTTTTGACTTTCAAGTCCTATTACTACATGACCCTTGTTATAATTTTGCCCAAAATATCTATCGACTTTTAATATATTTAATATTTAATTTGAGAAGTTTATATTATTAATAATAAATATCAAATATATTAAATTTATTTAAATGACCATTAGATCAATTTATAATATCAATATGTTGTATATTTATTATTAATAAATAATTTTTTAAAAATAATAAGGATCATCTAAAATCTCAGATCTTTGCGATGCGAATTTGAAAGCGATCTATGCTCTGCCTTTCTAGCAAACTTTTCAGCGATCTTTGCATGCAAGTTGGCAAAGTTGGTTGATTTGGCCATGTCAGACCACGATCCATTGGCAGATGTTGTTGGCGTCATCAACAAGTCCGAATAGGTAATGGTGGCAAGGACTGAAGGTTTATCCGTTCATGACTTGGCAAATAAGGACGTCTCCAGGTGCAATCACTCCTCTCCCCTTAACTCTAACTTAAATGCGCCATTTAATCGCTCGAATGGCTCTGTTCCGCTTAGCACTAACTCACCCGTGCCCAACTCCAATGTTGAGTTTAATAACAGTAGCAATACTACCAAAACTAATGGCAATGCTGGTAAACCGAGATCCTTCCTGGAGGCAGTTGCTAAATTGGCTCCCGCAATTGTCTTTGATGCTCATTTCACCATGCTGTATCAGGATGAAAACTCAACCCAAGGTAAGCAATCTAGGGACCCTTCTGCTTTTCATGTTACTCCCAATCTTGAAATGTTAGCTGAAATCATAAGTGAAAAGCAAAGGTTTAGGAACATTGCCATTTTCTTCTCTGCGGTGGAAATTGACAAGGTTCCTACAAGAATTTTTTTAGATGATTGGTTTAATAATTATTGGCATTTGAAGCTTGGCTATCAAATCTCCTTTTGCAAGTAAATACAAAAGGGTTTGTTTGTTGTTTTCTTTAACAATAATGAGTCGCAGCTGGCCGTCCTTAAAAAAGAGTACTGGATTATTGGGAACACCACATTCCAAGCTCTGGCATGGAACGCCGAGGCTAACTTGGAAGAGATTGTTTCTCTCTCGACCCCTAGATGGGTCCTTATTAAGCACATTACTCCTTTCTTGTACAGATTTATCCCTCAATTGGTTGAACCCGTTGGCAAATTCCTTCGCATAGATGATTCTACTCATCTAATTCCCCATCTTGATGCTAGGGTTCTTATTGCTTTGAAACCTGGACAGGATTTGCCTAAAGAACTCTCAATCACCATTGACAATGAAAAGGTTTCTTGCCCTATCGAAACCCTAGGAGGGCTAAAAGCATGTTTTTTATGCAGGAAAGAAGGACATCTTAGGAAAGATTGCCCTATTCTCATTAATAAAGGTCCTAAAAACCCTAAGCCTATGAACCCCCCTTCTTCTACCTAGTTGAATTCTTCCTCTGATAAATCAATCCTTTCGCCTCCTCCCTTCACCTCCTCGCAATCCTTTCCCTCCTCTCTGCCGACACCATCCGTGCATAATGCCTCTATCACAAGCATTGTAGATGCTGACGGCTTTCAAGCGGTTACCAAAAAAAGGAAAAATCGGTCAAACAAGATTGGTTCAGCCCCAAGTGTGTCAGTCTTCCCCCCTCCCCCAGCTCATAATTCGACTTGTAATGCTCAGGACTCGGCAAGGTTTTCCGCCCCCACCCCTTCTATTTCTAAGACCCTGGCCAATCTGAAGCCCCTTGTTAAAACATTCCAAGAAATCTTTGATGAATTTATTTTCGAAGTCATACTTGCGATTCCTTCAGATGCTAACAACCAGCCTTCGATACTGGATAACTCCTCTCACTCTCTATCTGATAGCGAGGATTTTCTCACTTCTAAGAGGAAAGGGAGACCTCTTGGTTCAAAAAACTAGAACAAGAACAATAAAAATTGATCCCTCACTGGCGATGTCTCTCCTATGAAGGATATTGGGGAACCTGAAGCATCTAACTCTAAGAATTTGTCTCAATGAATTGTATTTCTTGGAATATCAGGGGACTTGAATGTCCTGATAGAAAGTTTGTAGTTAAAAACTTTCTCTGTTCTAGAAATAATATTTACTAGATCATGTTGCAAGAAATTAAGTCTATTGGATTCATTTTGGAATCCAATCTTAATTTTATCTGGAAGGATGTTGTTAAATTTTCCACTAATCACCCTCAAGGAAGAGGAGGTGTGGCTATCTTACTCAGCCCTAAATGGGGTCCTAGGATTAAGAGTTTTGGTTTCTCTCCCCGCAATAGAGCTATTTGGTTAATTTTAAATTATAATGGTTCTGATTTTGGTATATGTTCCTTATATGCCACTGACTATGCTGAAAGGAGTATGCTTTGGTCTTGGCTTAGTTCGCTTCCAGATATCCCTTGGATGTTTGGAGGGGACTTTAATATGATTGAACACCATGAAGATAAAATGGGAGGCCTTCCCTTTTCCTAGAAAGATCAGGGAAAACGTGCTTGGAATAATTTCAAAATTGCCAAGTCTCTTTTTGACCCCTTAAGTGGGAACGAGAACAAAAACCCTGGTCTCTGGTTTACTTGGTGCAACTTCCAGAAAGGTTAGTCTAGAATTTACTCTAGGCTCGATTGCTTCTACCTCAACAACAATTTCTTCTCTATTATTCCTAACAATCATAATAACTTGGTTTCTGTCTCTCCTACCACTCTCTCGGATCACCACCCGATTTTGATCTCTTTCAGTTTTAGTTGTTCCCTTATCCTCAACAATCAGGGGAACCATAAATTCATCCTTAATACTAGTCTTCTCAAAAATGAAGATATCCTTACTGCTATCTCTATTATAAGACTCATTAATGAGTCTCAGTACCCCTCTTTATCCTTCATTGGTAGATGGAACTTAGATATCTCTACTTAGCAGATCTTACTTAAGACTGTTGGTCAAAAAAAGGCCAAGGACTATAGATTTAAGGAATCTTGCCTTAATAGTAACCTTTATAATGTTGAAAAGGCTATCCAAAACAACTCTGATGACCCTCACCTATGCCATCAACTTGCTCATGCTAAGAATGCTCTATAGAAGCATTAGCATCATAAAGCCCTGGGAACTAGAATTCGTGCTAGAGCTCATTGGTTACAATTTGGGGACAAAAGTAGCAAATTTTTCTTTAATCTTATTAAACAAAAGTAGGCTAAGGAGACTATAGATAAGTTTCTCATTAATAACCAGTTGATTACAGATATGGACATCATTAAAAAAGAGTTTGCCCGGTTTTATGAGGATCTCTTCACTTCCGAGGATTCTCAGGAAGCTAAGGTTCTTAGAGAGCAATGCAAAAATCTTATCCCCAAGAGAATCTCGGTTAATGATGCTTCCTTCCTCGAACAGCCTATAACCCTCGAGGAAATTGAAAAGTCCATTAACTCCTTTAGTAATGATAAAGCACCTGGCCCTGACGGTTTGCCTGTGGAGTTCTACAAAGTTAACAACAAATGGATTTGTAAAGATTTACTTAATATTTACAATGAAGCCATTGATTCTGGGACTTTGGGGAGAGATATTAACTCTGGAATTATCAAACTTATCCCCAAGGAAGGTGATAAATCCCTCATATAAAACTGGAGACCCATAATGCTGTTAAATGTCTCTTATAAAATCCTCGCTAAGATTATGTCTTGTAGACTGGAATCCATCCTTCTTAAGTTCATTTGTCCTACCCAAACTAGATTTGTTAAAGGTACATATATCTTAGAGAACTTGATCACTAGTTGGGAGGCTCTTAACTAGGCTAAGCATACTAATTAAAATGTGTCTATGTTTTTGTTGGACTTTGAAAAGGCTTATGATAGAGTCGAATGGAACTTTATCAATATGATGCTTGATGCCTTTGGGTTCCCCTCTTTCTTCTGTAACATTGTTAAAATGCTCCTCAAAGATGCTTATGCTCAAGTCGATATTAATGGATCTCTTTCAGCCCCCTTCCCTTAGGGAAGATCGATTAGACAAGGCTGCCCGCTTGCCCCAGCCCTCTTTGTTATTGCTTTTGAAGCCCTCTTTTATATTCTTAGGGACAATACTCCTTCCCCTGTGGTTAAAGGTATCACCCTCCTTGATAATAGTGAAATTATCATTTGCCAGTTTGTTGATGACACTTCTCTTTATCATGAAGCCTCTAAAACTAATTTTGAGGCCATGATCAATAAACTGGAATTCTTTTCTAATATATCAGGAGCTCGGCTATCTCATTCTAAGTCTATTTGTCTTGGATGGGAGAACCATCCTCCTGTTTGGTTTGAGAGGTTTGGCTTCCAATGGGGTGGCCCCTCTAAAGTTGTTAAATACCTTGGTATCCCATTCTCTGTTGAGTCCTCCTTAAAAGAGATGTGGAGTTGGGTTAAGGATAATGTCCTTAATAAGCTTAACAAATGGCATAATAGGTCTTTGTCTCTTGCTGGTAGAATCCAAGTGTGTTAGAAGATTCTCTCTTCTTACAATATATATTATGCCTCTGCCTAGATGTTTAATGACTACCAAGTGCTGGAAATACAGAAAGCTATCAGAAATTATCTCTAGTCGGATGGTAAAGGGAACAACAAGACTCATTCTGTCAAGTGGAAGTGGTGCCATTTTGACAAGCTCCTTGGGGATCTGGGGCTCAAGGACCTAAAACTTAGTGGTCTTGCCTTGGCCTCTAAATGGATCTTTCATGCCTTGGAGGGAGATGACTCTTGGAATGTCCTGATTCGCAATAATATTAAGAGAGGTTATCCTAAAAATGCCAAATTCTGGAAGAATCTTCCTCTCTTTGATCTCATATGTGGTGATTTCCCTATCATTGTTCAAGGCTCTCTAGTTTTTAAGTCCATTTGGAAAGCCTGGAACCATGTTAGGCATTTCATCCAAAACAAGAATTTCTTTGATGATAAGTCCCTCCATGGTGAAAGATCCATTTGGTGGAACCTAAAGCTGGGTAATAAACCCCTTGCTCTTACCCAAGGTTGCTCTGCTAAGTTTTAGGCCAACCATGGGATCAAACAATTTATTGACATCTTTGAGAATGACAAACTTATCCAGTGGAGTGAGCTAAAAAATAAATTTAATCTTCCTGATTCTCACAAGAAGACTTATAATATGATTCTCAAAGCTAGTAAGGGTATTCCTAGCTTATTTCATGTTGATTCTGACAGTTATCTGAAAATTAAATGGCCTGGTGGAATTATCTTACCCAAGCTTAAAGCTAAAAACATTTACACTGTTATCAATCACAGTGAAGAGATTATCAGTCATCTTAATAATAATTGGTATACTGATTTGGATGTTTCTGCCTAGAATAAGCTTCTTGGTTATTGTTGGAAAAGTTCTATTGATCCTAAAATTAAATGTTTTAGATGGTTGCTTATTCTAAAGAAGCTTCCTATTAGAAGCACTTTCTTTGATATTAATTATTGCAGCATTTGCAGAACCCTGGAAATGGGAAGACATATTTTCTTTGAATGCAGTTTTGCTAAAGAGGTTTGGTTAATGTTTGGTATATCTATCACCTCTACCTTTAATATTTTTGAAATTATTACTAGTTTTATTTGTAATGCTAAAAATGATGTTAATATGTTTTGGGACATTCTTTTAGCTAACATTTTGTGGCAAATCTGGAAGTGCAGAAATGAAGAAAGGTTTCAAAATATCCCCAGGTTGCTTATTGAGTCTTTTCGAAGTCTCACTTATTTAAAATTTTTTTTGCAAGTTTAATTTACCATGAGAATCAACAAGGCAAAGTTCAAAAGGCTGCTTAAAGATGGTCATGCCACCTTTTTTGCTAATGAGGTGAAGGATGGGTTCTTTTGGAGGCTACACTTGAATAATATCCACACGTTTAATCAAACTCTCAAGTTCATCAGCAAGGAAGTCAAGAGGAGCCCTCATTGATCCACTGGTGAAATGATATGCATGCTGAAATAAATTCAAGATCAAAAGAACTTGGGTTGGATGGAAGGCTCTATGGGTTGGACAGCATGGGTTGACACTACTGAAGATGTGCTCCACTAATGGATCTCTTTTGCTCGAACTCCTTCTCTTGATGTATATGTATTTCCTCCTTTTTGGTGTGAGGCTTGTCCTCTAAAACTTTGATACTCTTCAGTTTCGTTGTATTTTTGATCTCCTTATACTTCGTATTTTATGCATTTTTCTGGGCACGAACAACAAATATGTCTCATTTTTTAACTTTGCTCCTTTATGCTTGAAGCTGGGCGTTGCTCAGAAGCAAAAAACGTGTGCCTTTTGTGGCTTTCAAACATCAGCATCCTCTTGCCAATGGTGAGCTTTTCTAGTTATTTAAAACATTTACATAACTCTACCATTTTCCAAAATATTCATGGGTTTCCTGTACAAAGTATTAAAACATCTTTATTTTCCAATAGGGGCCTTAACTTTCTTCCCTTAGTTTGTTGTGGCCATTTATATGGCTTGAAATTGGGAAAAATTCACACTTTGGGCCCTTATTAGTAGTGTTTGAAAATGTTGAGGCATTCTTTGTTTGTCTTTTGTAGAAATCTGGGAGTTTTACTGTCGTTTCAGCAGATACTTCATGTTTTACTCTTCGAAGATTTGGGTACATACTATGGCAGCCTTCACCTTTAGAAATCTAGGCACATACCATGGCTATAACCTAATAAGTCACAAGGTTCGAGTTTGAGTTCGAGTTCGACAAAGATGAAGTTCGACAAGTTAAAAAACTCGAAAAAAATTAGAAATTCGCCTCATGTAATTCTCGAAAACATATGTTAGTAATTATATGTTTGAGTTTCATACAAGGAACTTTTCAATTCAAAATCGCAAAAGAAAATATCTCTTCATATCCAACAATATATCCAATATATAATCAGAATAGTTTGAGATTACAAAATAGATTTGAAATCATTACAAAAAAAGATATCACATTTATAAGATATAACCCATAAGAAACATGTGAAATCATGATTACAAAGTTCTTTTACTATCCAAAAGATAGATCAGCGTTTTATACTTTAGAACTTCAAAATAGCTCAAAATTATCAAAAGTACGAAGATAGTTTTTGTCAAAATATTATAGTCAAAAGTCAATACTATAAAACTTCAAAAAAGCTCTAGGTCATGAAGAGCACTTGGCTGATCTGTTGTAGAATCATCATCAGTGTCACTACTCAGCTCATCATCCAAGAAGTTTGGTTCCTCTAGAGATCCAGTTGCCATGTCTTCTGAAATTCCCTTTTTTGAAGAAGATGTGGAGTCTTTTTCTGATTTGTTCATGAGCAATTTCAAATTGCTGTGAACATTGACAAGATCTCCCAACTTTCTAGACAGCAGCTTGTTCCTCTTTTTAGAATGAATGTGGTCAAAACAACTCCAGTTCCTCTCACATGTTGATGAACTTGCTCCTTGAATCAATACTCTAATGGCAAAGCATTATAGTTTAGGAGTTTGTGCCCCATAGCTCATCCACCATCTATACCTAGTTACCTCAGCTTGTGCCATGTCATATTGTGCTGCTTCCATTCCAAACATCCCTTCTTCTTTCTTGTATCTCCAACATTGGTCCCCGATTAGAGCTGCATTGTCTTGATCCCATGCATACTTGCTAATGGCATCATAAAGCCCTGCCATAATTTCGCTATCAGTTTGTCTATCAATATGAAATAACTTGGGCTCCAAATAGCAAGCTGTTGCATGTAGAGGTGTGTGCATCATTTTCCACCTGAAATCAACTACCTCCCACATCTCCATGTACTTTGCTTCCACATTCTTCAATGCTCTCTAAATGGATTCTTTACAATGGTCCATGCTTTCATAAAGCATGCCAAGGCAAGGAGTGTCACCATCCATCATACGAAGAACATCAACAATTGGATCACATATGTTCAAAACTTTTGATCCACTTTCCCAAAAATTGCTATTTAAATGATTTACTCTATGTTCTTCCCCTTAGTAATTTTAGAAAGTGCTAAATTTTCCCACTCATTAGAACAAATCACAGATCTCAAAGCTACTTTTTCTTCAATTACTCTCCTCAATGTGATAAAGAGTGAAGCAAACCTTGTGTCATGACTTATAAGGCCTTAACAAATCTCTCAATGCATGTTGCCTGTAAAGAATCAAGGTGAGACGATGGTTTCTAATAAAATTTGCAACCACTCTCCCTCTATAAATTGCTTCATGTATCGGTGGGAACTTGGCCAAGTCATGAAGCAACAAATCCAAACAATAGGCTGCACATGGGCTCAAATAAATTTGTGGGTATTTCTCTACAGTTAGCTTCCCAACTCCCACACAATTTGCTGCACTATCAGTAACCACCTGAACCACATTTTCTACCCCTACTTCAATAGACTTCTTCTAATATTTGGAAAATATACTTTGAAATTTTCTTTTGATTGATTGTGTCAATCACTTTCAAGAACACAACTCCTTAAGGGGAAGCCACTAAAACATTAATCAAAGGCCTCTGACATATTTGACTAGCCATCACTCAATACAGTGCAACCTGTTGCCTTCCAAGAGGCCTTGATCTCAGCTAACTTTCCTGTCACCCTGCCTTTGGACCTCTCTAAAAGAGTTTTTCTGAAAGCTTTTGAAGATGGAGGTGTGTAACCTTTACCAAACTCTGCTGTTTTCACAACTACATTATGGAAATGGAGATTCCTTGCTGAATTGAATGGAACAACACTTGTACAAAAATAATCAGCCCATGCATCATCCACCTCTTGTATCTCTATTAGTTTCCACAAGTTGTTTAATGTTCCACTTTGTTTTATTGTATCTATGGGTGTAGACTTGAGCAAACTAGAGGATGACATAGATGTGAACCTAGACACATCCTTTTGAATTCTTTGTTTTTTTTTTGTTTCTTTTTGCGGTTAGCTTCACTCAAAAGGGTTAGTTCTCCCTCTATATCAGCTATCATTTCATTAGTCACATTTGGACATGCTCTAACACCCCAACCTGTACCCCCACTAATACCAAGTAAGTGGTCTCTTGCCCTTGTTAGACTTCCTGTAAAATATTTCATATAATTAGTACATTAGAGTTTAGCAACATCTTTTGTCACATATTTCCATACTTCAGACTTTGATTTTTTGGGAGCCATTCAATTACAGCCTGCATGATGCAAAATAAAATTAATATTTCAAATCATTGAATATTTTTTTTAAAGACGTTAAAAGGAAATATAAGAAATAATTATTTCAAACTCTATAATGAAACATGAATAAATACTAAATTCTATTTTAATTAACTAGATACTAAAAATAAAAAAATTCTTATTAAAAAAAATAAAATTCTTAAATTTAAAAATATTAAATTTTAACAACTAAGTAAAATCTAAATCTAACAAAACAAAACCACTAAAGTGAGTAATCTATATGTTTTGAAATATAAAGTAAAAACATAATACTTTTTCTATATTTTAATATACATTAGTTTTTTAATTTTATATACAAATAACAAATAATAAATAAAAATTATATAGTATAAATAAATTAATAATATTAATGATAAATAATGATAGTAAGTCTAATTGTTTTGCACTTTGCTTTAAAAATAAATAATACATACAAAATTAAATAATTACACAAAGGAAATATTAAAAGCTTACAAAGATAAATATAATATTTTAATTTAAATATTTAGGCAACAATTTAATATGTAATAAAATGCCATTGTTTATTACTGTTTTATTATAAATATTTATATTAAAATATAAATTTATTATTTATTTTTTGTTTAAAATCTTAATATTTTATATTAAAATAATTTATTATTGTTTTACTTTTAATATTTATAGTTTATTTATTATAAGGTTTTTTCAACTTTTAGATTTTTTAAAAACTTATATTATAATAATAAAATAAATCTAACCTAAAAAAATACATAACATTTATAAAAACTTAAAAACTATACAAAATCAAGATGAATGACGCCTACCTCAAATTTGTCTCTATCCGCGTGAGCTGAAATCTGTCTCTGTTCGTGTGAGTTTCAGCAGTCGCTCCAGCCTCCAACGAACAATGTTTCCAGTAACCTCCAACCTCCAATGAACGGGCAAAATAATAGTTGCAGCAGCCTCCAAAGAAAATGATGTTTCCAACAGCCTCCAAAGAATGATGTTTCTAGTCTCCAACGAAAGATGTTTCTAGTGGTTGCAGCCTCCAATGAATGAAACAATGGTTTTAAAAAAAATCAAAATGATCACTCTCTGATAAAAATGACAAAGCCTCAGCTTGTTAATGGGCTTTTAAGGGTTAATCCTCGACAAAGGAAGGAAAGGTGTTTTGGGCAACCACTAGAGGAAGGATGGATTAAAATAAATTTTGATGGGGCTGCCCGAGGAAATACGGGCATTTTTGGATGCAAATGTATCATATGGGATCATGAAGGCAACTCTGTAGCTCTTGTTGCTAAAAACCTAAGGGATGGGATCAACAATGTGGCAGAATGCGAAGCAACAAAAGAGGCTCTGATGTTGGGAGTCAAGTTGGGTATTAGGCAAGTGCATTGGGAAGGAGACTCAAAGATTATCATTAATGGGATAAAGAAAGGCAAATTGGAGTCATGGCATCTCAATAAGCACATTAACCAAATAAAGTGTCTCTTGACAAAGTTTGAGACTTCAGGATATCTCATGTCTATAGGGAGGCAAATAAGGTGGCAGATTTGGCCAACTTGGGAGCAAATGCCCCCATTGGGAACTAGAATGACATTTTTGAAGACTTTGGGCTTCTTAAATTTGATTAAGGATGGTGTGTCTTAAGTGGCATTATGCCCACTTGCCTCCTTTTGAAGGAGTGATTTACAATTATTAACCCTTGTTATCAAGGACACTCATGAAAAAGTAATCCTCTGCGCATGACAAAGGATCCGCACATCAAGATTTCAAAATGTGGACTTTTAGATCTTTTGTGGGAGTGTTTTTAAGTAGGGAGGGGTCTCTTTTTTCACAAGCACTTGAGTAGAGTTTTTAGAAATGGAGGCCAACTTTGCATTGGAGTCAAATAATCAAACACATGCTTATGAACGGAAAATCTCGTTGAGGCAACTGAAGAACGTATTTCTCATCCAAGACTAGGAATTCATGAGCGACATTACGGAGATTTTTGGCCCAAAATATATGGACTCCTACTGGAGAAGGACCAATTTGGACATTGTTTCCCTCTTTGTAGCTCTGGCACTACTCGTCAAAGAGAGAAAAGAGGAAATTCGAAGGGTCATTGTTGTGTGTATTGATCCGCAATGGCTATTGGGAGTCGATGAGGTCATTGACAAGGCCAAGCTAGGGGAAGGGCTGGAAATGGGGCAGGTACTGTGGAGGTAGATTGGAGGTGGTGATTCATTGTTGCAACCTCTGGTTGTGTGGTTGTCTACAACCCCTCGCAAGGCACACATGCCAAAAGTAGCTGAAGGATGGAGGAAAGTGGTCAAATTTCTGCAGAAAAAGATCTAGGTGTTGGAGGATGGGAAGAAGGGTTTCATGAAGACAACTCCGAGGAAGAGTGCGCGACCAACTAGAGAATCGTTGAGATACCAGCTGGACAAGGGAAAATGAGAGGCTGTTGGGGAGTCCATGTGAGTAGGGATGTGGGTTGACATGTCTTTGACAGGGGAGGTAGAAATGAGTGGCTCTGGAAGGCAACAGTGCTCTATGGAGGATGACCGATCCATTTCGAATTTCACCAAGGAGGAAGCTGCAACCTGGTTCAAGGTTTGAGATGGTTGGGTCTTGTTCTAGATGTCTAGTGGCTCTACCAGTTTTTGCTTTCACTTAATGTAATGGGTTGAGAGTAGTATGAAGGTGTTAATGCCTTTTGTTACTAGTATGCATTAAATTTTTTTCGTTAATGGGGGTTATATGAGGACTTTTATAGTGTCCTCTTCATACTATGACACACTATTGTAAGAATTATCATTTTAATTAATATAAATAAATGTTACCCATCAAAAAAAATGACAAAGCCTCAGAAACCTTTAGAAGGAATGCTTACTATTCGTTGTCCCTCAAAAACCTCCAAAAGCTAACGCACTCGTCGATGTATTCACAGTGAATAAAAACATTTATTTATAACATTTTTAAAGCCGAAAACCCTAAACCAACCAACAATAAAATAATGGTTCTGCAAAACAACAACAAATTGCTGAGCCGTACGAACTTTTGGCAAATTCTAACATTTGTTTTTCATTTTTTTAGGGTTCACTGAATTTCAAATTTCAAGCCGAAAATTCGGCAAACCTTGTGACTTAAATTATAACAATATCTTTCACTTCCTTTCTTCCCGATAAAATGAAAGAGGGCCTCTTTGAAAATGCAGCCCTATGAATGGACTCCCTAAAACATCACTGCTTTTTGTATTGAAAGTCTCGTCTTAATTGCATATTTGTGGTTTCATTCATGTGTTTATGTTGTCCATTTGATTTGTATCCCAAATAGCATGGAAGTTCCTGCTTCACCTTAATAAATACTGCCTTTGAAGAGAAGCTATCTCTTGATAAAAGGAGACAGTACATCGAAATTATCCAGTAATAATGCAAAACAAAATAAATCCACATAATCTCCTTCTTTAACAAGTGTAGTAGACCTGTAGCTTCACATTGTTGCCCTTCTCTGATATATCCAAAATAAACTTCCTTGACTATTGCTTTCTCTTCGTGGTGGTTGTCACCATGCATTGAATAGGTGCTTCTTTTAACACATTGATAGTTTAATTGATCACACTAAGATCAACATCATGATGAACATCTGTATAGTTGCTTCAAAGCTGTAAATGATTGCTGTACATGTTACAATATGCTCAGGAAAGAAATGATCACTCTATTCTATGCATACTAAAAAACATTTGTTGCTCATCACTTGGAAATTTAATGGCTTCTTGAGCTGATCAGTTTTTTCCTTTATGAGATTCTTGCTACTCCTTACTTGACTGTCACTTGCTTTGACTGTTTTACATTTTTATATCAGAAAAACCATAATTTCTAAGTGACCAAAATAACACTTATTAGAAACATGGTATTACTGCAGTATGACTCTGAAACAAACTCTTTGTATTATTAAATATCTCGTCAATCAATTGATAGTTGCATGCATTTCTTTGCTCTTTTACTGATGGAATACTTGATTGTTTCAAAATGTATTTCTATCTCTTGTTAACAAGATGAGATATCTGTTACTGCATATGAAACAAACTAGTTAGAGAGTCGATCAGGGTTTGGGTTTGGCAATGTGGATGAATGTGTTGGGTATAATGATGAGATAGGCTAGGGATTGCTTGGATCCATTGGATCTAACCCATTCTTGTTTTCATTTTCAGGATTTGGCATTGGAGTGTGAGAAAACAGGAGCAACAAAGCATCAGGTGTATACATGGTCGAAGTGAGAGACAACATCGCTAGTCATTCAAGCAAAGACTAGCCCCTATGACTCTTATGCTTCAGTTCTTCTTTTTACATGTGTTCATGTTTTCAAATTCAAATTTTGAATATGTTCTTTAGCTAGTTTCACAGCTTGTGTGAAACATTTGAACATATATGATCAATAAAGAATTACTTTTTCAGGAAAATCTTGTAAAAAAAATCAGTTTTATGTGATGCTCTTTCTACTCTAAAATGTAATGTTTCAGCTCTCAGGTTATATGAAATCAAAGCTCCTGTATACAAAAATGCACCTTTGATTGTCATAACTATAATTCTACCTAAATTCAGCCAGAGGCGAAAATCTAGGTAACATTTTGGTGATCTTTGATGTGTGGCTGCCTGCTAGACACTTGATCAGTAGCCTTGAATATCCATTGGGCTGAGTATATTATGCATTTCTTTTGTTCAGCCAGGGAGTAGGTTTAGGATTCATAGTAGTGCAGTAAAACCCCTTCAGTTTTATGAGTCTTAGATCTGATTTTTGACTGGACGATAGGGAGTATCTAGTATATTCTGTCTCTTGGATTGTTTTAGATTCAAATGTATTGCTCAGCCATAGGTATTTGTGTATATTGGTGATGGAAATGACAATAGTTCCTTCATAGCCTTTTCATTAGTCATGTATGCGGGTAGGTATGTTTGGGCAGTACACTTGGATGCTAGAGATGTTGGGATAACCTTCTTTTTGAACAGTAAAACAAAAAAATCTTGGATATGTGTAAGTAGTCTGATCAGGCAGTCATTCTTGAATGTATGCTTCCTTGGACAGTAGGTCCTTTCTTAAAAATGTTGCTTCATGGAGCATATGTATGAGTGTTCTTGATTGAGTAGGGTATTTGGATGCATGTAAGGCTTTTCTCCTCATTTAAGCTCTTTAGGAAACATGGAAACTCTTTATTGGAAGCAGGAAACACTAAACTAAGACCACTCTACTGTGCTTGGACAACACTTTGGGAAAACTGAAAGCCAACTTATCCTACCCTAAACTAATCAGCAACAAGAAACGCTAAACAAAACCATTTGCTGGTTGGCTGAAGTATTTGCCCTTCCTTCTTAGTTTGCAATGATAAATATGCATATAGGCAAATACGAAGAGATGGAAAAATAGCCAATATTTGACCATCTCGTCCAATACTTCTTGAAGTACAAAAACAACTATACTTACCTCATCAAGCTGATGTGACTGGGCAGCCTCTTAAGAAGGTGAAATCATAATTCTTTGTGTTGCGTATTTCTCTTTCTGGCTCCTTATCGTGGCTGTCCTGCATAATCACTTGTCATGTCATCTCCTTGTCTGTGGTCAAAGGACCATCATCTTCTGTAGGGGCAGCTAACAACTCATCAAAGCTATAAACTTGTGAAAAGCTCTTAATAGCAAATAGTTCTAGCTTGAGTGCCTCATCATTAGTCAAGGAAGCACATTCCAAAGCATTACCTTGCTCTCTTCAACAAGAAAATGTTCAAATATTGAGATGTTTTCTTCCACCAAGTAGGCATTTGACATATTAACGTCAATACACTCGGAGAAAACCTCAATAATGCTATCAAAAGGGTCCTCCACACTTTGGTCAGCTTCATATTTTGAAGATACCTCTTCAACTGCAACTTCTTCACCTTGCTCAACAAAGGATGGTAGTGCATCAACCCAAGCTATGACATCCTTTGTTTGATCCTTTACTATTCTAGCTGATGGGGAGTTTTTATTTTCAAAAGTCGTCTCCCTTTCACCATCCTGCTCAAAATATGCACGCAACTCGACAAATAAATTAAAACCAACAACATCATCTTGTTCATCATCATGTCTCTTCTCTTGAGCTTCCTGAATTGGTTGGACAAACATAGAATCAACAATATCATCATGTCCTTCATCCCTTTGATCTTGAACAAGGACAACCTTAAAAAGGTTTAGCATAGAAAATTGAGATAGTTGGCCCAAAAAGGCTCCCATGTTTTCTCAATACTTTGATTGTTTGGTTCAGGCTCATGTGGTGATTGTAAGTCAAAATTAATGAGGTGATTTGGATGGTTTTGCTCATTTAGAGGCTTATCTTGGCCTTGTTCTATTTCAGGAGACCCACTTGGATATTGTAAAGGGTCAACCTGCCTAGAGCTTGGAATGTCTACCTTGATAGGCTGGTTTATTGATTCACGAGATGTTGAGCTAAAACTGGGAACACAAGGAGATAGAGTCTTTATCTCTTGAAGTTGAGCAAATAGAAATCTCATCTTTTCTTCTTTTATAGCTATCTCTGCTGCAAGATATTCATCATCTTGCCTTTGTTGCATATCCATCTCTTGCTGATTTTGGCAAGATTAGTAAACCAATTCATTCAGCAACACTTTATCTGCTTGAAACTAGTAGATACTCTTCCAAAGTCGCTAGATGTGTCTCCTTGTTGCCTCCAAAGGCAGGAATTATTGATTTACACATATAACAACAATAATATAACAAAAATATTTGGATTGAAACATCCCAAACTATCCCACCGAGAGTGCCAAAATTGTTATCTCTAAAAGTTGCACTCGGATCGAGTTCTAAAACCCCATGACTTTGAGAAATATGGAAATACTCCAGGGTCTGTGGGTTACTCAAAATTTGAGTAAATCTTGGGTTCTAGGTCGGTTCCTATGAGATACTTCTCACTTTAGGATCTTAACTTAAATCTTGGAGGAAAAGGGATAGGAGGATAACATAAATACAACTTAAAACTATGGTGATGCACCTAAAAGTATCTTTGAGTCTTAACAGATAACCAACACACAATGAAAACTGGTAATACAAGAACCTTAGTACACAACCCAATAACATGATCTTTGCATAAATAATTTATAGATGGTTTAATAAGATCACCCCTTACAAGGAGAAAGATTTTTTCACACACTAAGACTGATTCTTAGGACCAATACAACTTATAACTTGCAAAGAATTGTATATTTATGCATAAAGGCACCAATATGCAATACAACTCCAAGGACATAATATCACATGAACTTGCATCAACACTAAGTACGCAATAAAATAGAAAATGAGAAGGCACACAATAGATATTACTGCTCAAAGGTGTTACAAATCTGCATGTCTCAAAGTGAGTTACAAGAAATATAGCAAGAATGAGGAGAAGGATTGGAAAATATCACAAGTCCCCAATCTGCACAAAACCAAAACCCTTACAAATGAGCCTTCAGCTCATACTTATGCTTTTTTCCATCTAACTACATCATTAATGCAAGCAGCAACCCCTTGGTTGAATTCAGCTTTTAAGGCCAACTTTGAGCCCCTCAAAAGGTGTAATAGTGGCTCAAAAGTCATGCCTCAACAATACCAACATTAAGACCCCTAATAAATGTAGTCATGTCTCAAAAAGTCTCCATTTAAGTATTCGTTAAACAAGATATTTAGAAAATGCCAACTTGGCCCTCCCCCTTGCATACTCTCTCCATAACCCGATCTAGCTGTCGATTCACTTTATGAGCCTACCAAAATCTAGGGATATTGGAGAGGTGACTTGTGAATTTTGTAATAACAGAGACCAACATTCCAATCCATTTCCGATGATCATAAGTCACTTGACTCCTGCGTCCAGTGCCAATTTCTTTCTCAAGATTACAAATTTTAATCGACATGTCAAGGAATGATATAATGTTGCAAGGCTCTATCAACACTCGCTTCCAAAGATAATGCTCACGATGTAGAGCTAGATGGTTGATCACATACCATGGTATCTTCTTATCTAATCACAGTATTTTGGGTATCCATTGTGGTAACAATCTCATGGAGGTGATATTTGTGCTCTCACTTCACATGGTGGGAAACAGTATTATTAGCATCGTTGTCTGACCTACATATATGGGAGCTAAACTGACATATTCTCGAGATGCTAACTCCTAATCAAGGCATGTGTGAATACGATAGCTCTTTTTTCAAGGAATCCTCAACCAACTCATTTTCATTTAATATTTTCTCCACAATAGTTTGCGAACTAATATTTGAAACATTGCTCTATTGTTTGCAAGAAAATATTTGTTCCCAAATATTACTGTTTGAAACATTAATATTGTCAAATATTATTCCATAGACATCATACTACTCCACAATTATTACTGCCTAATGTTAATGAAGGAAATAATCAGACCCTACGATAAATGATTCCATATCAATCTTCTCTAACTGAACATTTCACTTTGAATCCCACTACAAATTTTGCCCAAGTGAATAAGAAGTGTACTCTACTTCTATTGTCGTTGCTACAATTTTATCAAAATACGTTTTTCCATTAATATATCACACTCTGAACTCCATGTTTATCAAACTATATGCTTAATATATTCTGAAATAAGGATCCCAATAATACACAATGCTCAAATATTTTCTTGCTGGCCCACTCATAATCTCCATGACAATTATAAACCTCTCATTGTTAAAATTTAATTTGTCTGAACCTCATCTTAGCAAAAAAAATTCAAGAGAAGAACATATAATTCAAAAACAACAAACAATTGTAAAATTCAAAACCACAAACTCAAAAAGACAATTCTTCAACATAGCTTCAGAGTGAGCCAACATGGCTCATTACAGTGGTATCAGAGCTTTCATGATAAGTGTTTGACAAAATGTCAAATTGCTAGAATTAAGTTAGAATTGGTTGGGGTTTTTTATAGTGGTATGATAGCGGTTTCTTGCCATTCTTTGCAGTAGGGAAAAGATTATTATTTGCTCCTGTCATTGGTACTTGATTGACCAACACTCTTGCGATTGTTTCAATTATGGATAAATATACGAAAAATAGTAAACATGGAAACGAGCTGAATAGCAAACAAATCACCTAATGGAAATTATGCAAAATCTTAGACCAAATAAAAAAGGATGGATGAATTACTTTTGAATCCGGCAACCCTAGACAATTATGCAAGGTATATGGCTTCCATTTAAAAAAAGTCATTTTCAAAGAGAAAATAGGAAGAGAATCAGGAGAATTGTATAAGTGTAGCTATAATGTCCTCATTGTGGCAAGTCTTTGCAGTTGATTGAGTCAACTCATCAGAGTGACCCTCGAGAGCTAACAATGAGATTTGAGGGTCTCAGTTGTGGACTTACTATTTTTAGTATGTCTAATTTGTGCAGTTGCCATATTTGGCAGTGTAGTTGGTGATGCTGGTAGTTGGTCATTGCCTACATTGGATGGGGTAATTTATTGCGTGGGCACATATTAATTAATTAGTTATCAAAGTTTACATTATTATATGACACTCTATCATATTTAATGTTATAAAATGATGTTGCGTTGATGAAGCTATTTAAGTGGAGTTGTGTTGGGGAAACTAAGTTCCATTTGGGGCTTATACATATGAGCTCATTGTGAAGGGAAAAGCATCCAATCTAATTTGTTGCTTGGTTGAGAAGGTTTCCAGATTGTGAATTTCAATCCCTTGTTGAGGCATAAGGGCTGGATTTGTGGAGTGCATTCAATCTACTGTTGAGGTATAGTAGATTGATTAAGAGTTTAGCAATTTAAATGCTATTGTCTTCCCTTTGTATTAACTTTGGCTAGGAAGGCGGTTAATTGTTGCTGAGAAATTAATTGCAATCTTCCTTGCAATCCGTGGATTTCAAATTGGTATTGGAGTAACTGGAATTTGTGGTTTGTGTAAACTGGACATTTGATAAGGATGAAGCAATTTATTACATGTAATTTGGAGTTGAAAATTCTAGCTCATAACTGTGTCAAGCATATAATTATGCCTAGGCGGTATTTGTTCTAGAATTTACATTGATATTTGGTAACCTGTGTTGATTGGTAAAGGGCAGTGTTTTAGTTCCTCTAGAGGCCTGTGACTGGAATTATAGCCCTGCAATCTGATATAGGGCCTGTGCTATTTATTTTGGAGCCTGTGCTTAAGGGTTTGGGACTCATTCTAGAGCAGTTGGGCATGTCGAATTGCTTTAGGAATTAGTGTCTGATATTGGAAGCCTGTGTGAAGTTGGGCTTGTTTATTACAGCCTGTATTTTCCTTGGCTAGGCTCACGTGGATTCTAGAGAGTGGAATCATCCCTCTTTATTTTGGTCAAGAACAACATCACTTTCCTAAGAGAATTCTGCATTCTAGCGTTTAAAAATATTGGCTGTCATTGTTTTCTTGTAGAGACTGCATATTGCTAAAAAATGGTGGACCATCTACTACAAGGTTGCCATATAGACCTAGGAGATTTTCCTTGGCACACAAATAGGTTCCAAATTTGTTATTTGTAACATGTTGAAGGTTGGGAAATAACATTGCCTTCCAGTTTAGAGTCCTATTGCAAATTTGTATTGCGCACAACAAATGTTTTTGGTGAGGCAATAAATGCAATAAGAATTGTGGTAGTTACTATGAGATTGCAATAAAATTGAACTATGTTTGCAACGAGTTTAGTGAAACAATAAACTTGCAAGAATTTAATTGCTTGGTTAAGTTGGAATTGACCATCAACATTATTAGTGGTAAGCATGCTATTTGCATATTCTCTATACTGTCATAATTTTTTTTTAAAGAATCATTCATTCGGTAGTGGTGAGCTGGTCGGGGTTATTATAGTTGTATTAGACCTATTTCCTGCTAGCCTGCAGGGATTGGGCTCAAAGTTATTGTGTTCAGTGTTTAATTCAAAGTGTATCAGCATTTGATTTGGTGATTGGTATTCAATGATAGGAGATTCATCCAAGTAGACATTATACTTGTAGAGGGTATACTTCACCCCTAGAGATGAAGCCTAATATTTAGTTTGGCTCTATTGGCGACAGGGGTGTTGATAGTCTAGTTGGTTTAGTTGGTATGACATATAGGGATGCTGACATAGGTTCTAAGATCGACAGAGAGGCATTTTGGGACTTGGCAGTGGGACAACACTAGGTGGCAAGTGTGATGCAGTAGCCTTTTGACACGTTGTAGAGGATTGCACTCCCAAGAGCTCGAAGTAGGGAGTGAGGTGCTCGTGATGCTTCTATTAGTTCACATTGATCCTGAGCAAATGACAGGTACAAAGATGTTGACAGCACTAGAGCAGAGGATCGAGGCAGGTTAGGTGACAGGGTTGAGAGGACTAGAGATACTGGCACATATGATAGGTCGTAGAGGCCCACAATTTTGAGACCCAAGGAAGACGCGATTAGTGTTGAGGCTAAGGTCACTCCTTTTGCTGATGATGTGGTGACACACTTTGTGAAGTGAGATGCTTTGCCGCTCATGATATAGCAACATTTGAATTTTGCTAGTTTCCTGCCTCATAAATAGGAGCACTCCAGAGAGGCTTACACCTGAGAGACAGAGGCCTTGATTAGATTGATTTGCGAGAGGTTCCAGTAAGATGACACTATAGTACTTCGATAGCAATGGGAAAGTTACAACTCAAGCTTGGGTCCATAAAGCTTGACACTTATTTGGCTTTGTGTTCTATCTTTGAGGACGCTATTAGGTTTGGAGTGTTACATCTGGACAGAGCTTCCCATGACTAGTGTTACCATGGGTTAGTTTCTTTATGACATGATCAAATCCCTTCCTATCAAGAGTTTGTGGATCTAATTGAAAGGTTTGATAGGAAGGACCGTAAGGTGTACTTTTGTGAGTTGGCTTAGCTGAAGCAGTTTGGTGGATTGAAGAGTTACAACAATGAGTTTCAGAGACTCTCAGTTATGGTTTATGACATATCAGAGCGTAGACAAGTGATGTTGTTTATGTAGAGATTGTTTGAGCCACTTCGTAGATGGGTGAAGTCATTGGACCCTTCTTTACGTGAGGTAATGAGCATCCATCTTCTGGTGGTACTAGTTCCCTATTGCACACATATACTTCATATTCATGGTAGATTAGTAGGGTGTGCAACAAGTTTTGATCTAGAAGATGATATTGGGTATCCATTTTTTCTTGTTATAGATGGATGTGAGTTTCGTCTATACTACGATCTAGGTGGAGAAAGGATCAACGTGACAAATTGGGTGAGTCACCATTGTTAATATGGCGACAGTATATTTAGGATAGCTTTGTGGATAGTGTTATCAACACAAGAGTTTGTAGGTGATGCTAGGGACATTGAACATATTTATCCTTGGAATCCAAGTGGATCATTGTGTTTCTTTTAAGTCTTGTAATTGCTTGAGGACAATTAATCTTGGGGAGGGAGGACTGTAATGTCAACTTTTTAACATGGGCATGACAATGTCTCCTTTTTAATGTGACCATGGTAGAGGATGGATTTAGTTTATTATTGGGTCCTTGTACGCTAATACTGGTGAGGAGATGACCCGGTTGAGGATTGTGGCTCTGTTTGGTGGGAGTTACTATTTAAAGTAAGTCAAGGGATGGTTTTGATAAGCTTAGATGAGTTAGAGGAGTTGAATGATGCTCTCAATTTTTATTTTTGGTTTCTGGTTTGGGCTCGAAGAACCTTGGAGGGAGTGTTTGTGTTTAGTAGGTCACCTCGTTAGGTTAATTTATCGTCTTTCTTCATTAGGATCTTTCATGTGCTATTGGATTTAGATTTTGATGCTTCTTCAATCATTTTTGCAAGATGGGCGAATTATGATTATTATTTATTTAAATACAACAAGGTTGCAATTCTTTTTTGTATTTTATATTGGTCACCTTAGTGTCATAGCTTGTTGGAACCGAGTTGAAATGTTTTAAATCTTGGGCACAAGAAATAATGACCTTGTGTGTTAGAATATCATAATATTGTTGAAAAGGTCATTTTTGGAGCCAGGTGTTAATAAATTGTTTTATTTAAATATGTACCTAAGTATAAAGTGAAGGACTTTTAAGTGAAAGGTGTATCTAAGAAGCTACATGGTGTTTGGTGTGATGTTGAAGTTTTGGCTTTTAAATGTTATAAAAGATAGTCCATGAGAAGGATTGAGCATTCATTACATGTTTGTTTTTATTGAATTTGGGAAAACTCAAAGGGTTTGGCATGGGTATTGACAAGTATGTCAGATGGAAAAAGGAGCAAAGAACAGTATAGGGTTATATTAGCCATTGTTTGTCCCAGAGAAACCATGAGAGGATATTAGTATGGACTTTGTTCTTGTCTTACCAAGGACTCAAAAAGGGCATGATTCAATTTTTGTGGTGGATGATAGGTTTTCAAAGATGGTACATTTTGTTCCTTGCAACAAGACTAATGATGTTGTTCATGTGGAAGAATTGCTTTCCAGAGAAGTGGTGAGACTACATGGTCTACAAAAGAGCATAGTTTTAGATCAAGACAATGAGTTTGTGGGGTATTTTTGGAGAACATAATGGAAGAAGTTAATGACAAATTTAAAATTTAGCTCAACACATCATCCACAAACTGATGGATAGACAAAAGTGGTAAATAGGAGTTTGATAAACTTTTTGAGATGTTTTCTTGGAGATAAACCAGATGGAAGGGATTCGTTTCCACCATAGGCAGTTTGCATATAATAATTCTATTAATAGGAACACTAGTATATCACCATTCCAGATGGTATATGGAAGTAGTCCCAGAAATGCTTCTAAATTAAGTTGGACAAAGGGGAGACATGTAGTGTCAAAGTTAAAGACTTTGTAGAGCACTTGAAGAATTTGCATGAGGAAGCACATTACTAAAGTGAATACATAGTACAAGGCCAAGGAAGATGAAAAACGGCGGCATAAGGAGTTTCAAATTAGAGATGACGTAATGGTTAAAGGTGAAGTGGTTTGAACCATGCAAAATACTAAAGAAGCTTGATTATATGAATGCTTATAACGTGGAATTTCCCGGTGAACTAAATATTTCACCAGTGTTTAACATTTTAGATTTGAACGAGTATTACAAACAAGGCATTGAAGATGAGGTCACAAAAGCGCAGTAGAAAATTCAAACAACTACTTCAACTACAAAAGAGATTGAAGATATTTTGGACAGTCATGTTGGCATATGCACAAGAATTAGCACTTATGAAAAATAATTGGTCAAATGGAAAGGAAGACCTATTGAAGGTTCATTATGGCTGACAAGAGAGGAGATTGTGTGTCTTGGGTTTCCTATGAACACCTCAGATGTGTCATGGTCGCTTCTCAAATTACCCCAAGTGTTTGATGCAGGAGCATCTTGGGTGTAAGGGCATTCTTGCATCACCCAAAAATATTTATGTTGTCTTTTTTAATAAGGGTTATCTCAGTGTAGAGTTTCTATGTGTAAAAGCTTACTATTTTTAGTAAGTTGGTTATTCGACCACCAAATGTTCTAATTTATTCACTAGAGGTTCATTTTAGATATATCAAATTGCCAATAAAGTTGCATTACAAGATTAAGTCTATTTGTGAAGTTAAAAAATTTCGTTATTAGCAACAGGGCATAAAAACTTTGAACTCAGTTTTGACGGCTTGAGAGGCTCCAAAAAGGGGTCAAACCTTGGCTAATTAGAGCTTGTGTGAGATAAGAATTGTAGATCATTTTGTGGCATTTCTGAAATGGGGTCATAATAGATAATCAGAGTGAGAGAATGCTCCCCCTCGTGCAACCATTTAACCCACACCCTTTGTTATGCTAAAACATAGCTTTGGAGGTACCCTTCCAACCACTTATTTGTGATCTTCATTTGCCCATTAGTCTAGGGTTGATAACTAGTGCTTGGCGACAACTCCGTCCTTACTAGCTGAAATAATTTTGTCCAAAAAATACTGAAAATTTAACTGTCCCTATTGCTTACCATGTTTCGTGTCAACCTGTGCAGGAAGAAGACCTTCCTGAAAAATAAGTCTGCCACTTGTGGGGCCTGGAACTCAATGGAGATGACAAAGAAGTGTGCATACTTCATTAGTTAGTTGATCACTACAAAAATGCAATCTTTTCTATTTACCTTCAAAATTCTAGTCATGAGGCCTTGGAAGTGCTATCCCACTTTTGTTCTGGTATTGGTAATGGTTGCAACAAGCCTACTAGTAGTGTGTTCAGATTTGTTTTGCTAATAGGTCATACATTCCCAAGCATATTGCAAGACATAATTCTTAACTCCCTTCCATGAAAACCTTTCCCTAATTTGTCGACAAGTCTTGGAACTAGGGTGTTCGACCAATAGTGAGGCATGTATTTCCTTCAGTTTCTTTTGTTTCATTGTGGATGCAAGTACCAAGTAGATCATGTCCTTGTAGTAGATGATGTCGGCATCTACCCTGTATTGGCCATCTTGAATGTTGTCATCCATTAACTTATATGCAACAATATTCTACAAATTCATAATGTTTTTGGTGACATTGAAAAGTTGTCTTTTCCACATCTTGTTTTCTCAAAGAAATTTGATAATATGCAAAATGGAGGTCTATTTTAGAAAAAATAGACCACACCATGCAACTCACCTAGTAGTTCATCGATCCTTGGAATAGGGTATCCAATCTTGATTGTGTTCTTTTTCAATGCATAGTAGTCCATACAAATGCGCTATGTCACGTCCTTTTTTCCTAGTACCACTGATGATGCAAAGAGGCTACAATTGAGTCAGATCCATCACTTATCAAGCAATTCCTGGTTTGTCTTTTCAATCTTATCTTTATACTTCTTGGGATGGTGGTACAGTGTGGTGATGACTACGTTGGCACTAGCCTCCAATTCGATATCAAAGGTATGCTCGGTCGAATGTCAGCAAAAGCCCTAATGTGCTTATCCAAAATATCTTGAAGCTCATCATCTTGGTAGTATGCCTATTGCCTCGTTATAGTTTTTGTCAAAACAAAGCAATGTCTTGCCTAGGGAACATTGTCATGTTGGAAAATGGCTTCCATCCGTCATGTTGATACCTCCTTCGGTCCACCATTCACCATCCCTCTCAGGAAAACCTTCTTGTCATGAACTATGAAGGAGAAGTCCATCCACTTGAAGCTTTGTGTGTACTCGTCTAGAGTTTCCATTAATTGGATGCGCAAAATGACCTCTGTGTCATCCATATTTACTATAAAGAAGTCCTCCATCATCGTGTGGTTCCCATGGTAATACTCAGTTGGGGAACGAGGTGGGTGGATGATAAGAGTGTTCCTTCGCTCACCTTGACTTAGAATTGACGAGAGCAATTTCTGATCCATTTTTATGCCATATTTTAATCCATTTCATGTACCCTCATACTCACTTCCATGTTTTATTTCTATTCTAATTCACCTCATTTTTCCATTTTATGTTGCATGTGGTTTAATATATGTAAGTAGTATTTAATATGGTTTTGGGATTAAAATATGGAAAATATATATTGATTATTTTACTAATTATAATCTTAAGCTTTTGGAAAATCAAGCTTGCCGCATAAAGATTACAAGAATATTCTGCTACAGGAACATTCTTCTCTTCTTGTCGCCTATTAGATAGACACAAACTTCTTGTCGCTTATCAACCAGACTCAAACTTCCTGTTGCTTGTCAAACAGACTCAAACTTCCTGTTGCCTATCTAATAGATGCAAACTTCCTATCCCCTTCTAGGTCCTCCTGATAACTATTCTATAGGAACATGTGATATAGTTGTTTCCTATTATTTCTATGCCAACAAAGAATAGATACTCTATTATCTTTTAAATCTATAATAGGGTATGGTTATGAAACAACTTATCCAAATTATGGCAGCAAGCATCATCACATAATGGCCACTAATATTGAAGGTATATTTTCAAAATAATTTGATTCAACGTAGCCACATGATACACTATTAGCACTCAAGAAAACATTATATTTTGAATATAAACTACTTTGCATCCAATCACAAAAGTGGAGGCGGATATTCTTCTACCAACTATTGTGATCTCCTATCTTTAAATCATAGTACATTGTTGTGGATTCAGTTTTGAAAGAATGCTGCAATCCATTCTATTCATTTCTAAAACTGATTAATAAATGATCCATAAGTCCATGAACTATAGATATAAAATAGGTATGCTATTTTCATTTGTCAAAGGGCTATATAAGATAGCTTATGTATTTGACAAGGGAGGAGAAAAATAATACAATATCATTTTTATTTGGAGTTGATTCTAGAAATTCTTTGAGTGATTCATTTTAATCAGTTGTTGGGAGGAAGGGCGCCCACTCCTTAGCTACTGAACGTAAATAGATATATTTATATACCTCTGCAAGTTGTTGTTGTGTTTTATATATTCATGTTGCATACACTTTCATATTGTTGTTAGTTGATTGAAATTTATAATGTTTCTATATTTTTTGTGTGCTAAATATTTGTCTTAATTATTCATGTTGCTGATACAGTTTTCTGCTATAGAATTTGTCTTAATTTCTGTGTAGTTCTTGTAGCATTTTAATCATAGAAACAAAGAGTTAAACCAATTGTGAATTAAGGAATTATTTTATCAGATAAATAATTCATGCCTTGTTCACGTTTATGGTCTGCAGATTAGTTTTATTTAAATTTGTGAGTTTAATTTTCAGATTTATTAGATCTATTAAAATTGTTATTGCCAAAAAATGATAGTTCCTGTCCCCAAGAAGTGACAGTTCTTGTCGCTAAAATTGTTTTAATTTTTTGCACATTTATTCTTGTGTGTTCTAGATGCATTCATAATCACTCAGCTCACAACTTGCACTCCTTGATGGTATATTACCCGGACACCTTTCACAAGCTTACACTCTAGATTCACATGAATAGACCAAGCTGAAAATCATCTTAATTTATATTAAATATTTTTAATTATTTGCCCCAATGTTGGCCTATCATTTTGCCGCCGTTGCCGAGGAAAGGTTTCAAAGGCATGTTAGCATGTGAGTTGAGTTAGGAACAATGCGCCTTAGGGAGTATCTGATCAAGTGTTGACCTTTCTCTCTCTGGTACCTTAGGTTTGCATTGTAGTAAATCAAATAGATGCATTGTTTTAGAGTTTGCAAGTAGGTCTACGAAATCTAATTTAATTTTACACAACCACTTGTTGTTGTGAGTAAGTTGTATTAAAAAAAAAAGTAAATTTGAAGAAGAAAAAATTTAAAAATGTTGCATTTTCAAGGTAATTCACACATCAATTTTGGGAAAAAAGTTCTTCAAAAATACAAAATGTGATGAGGATGCAAGAAGAAAGGGGCATTTCCCCTTGACCCAAATGGGTGTTTCTATCTCTAGACCACTGCTTTCAAATTTAAAAAACAAAGGAAGAAATCACACAAACCAAAGGGGATGATTTTATAGACTCTTTAATGAATGCAACTTAGATAATCTTGATCTTCCACTATCAGAAGTATTTACAAATATTATCTTCATGCTTGAACAAGAGAAAATAATTGATGACTTTCTAGAACAATGTGATTTTGAGAATGATAATTCAACCACATGTTCTATTTGTTACAGGCAAGATGATAAGTGCATATGCCCGAACAACCAAGAGATCATGGTGAGCGAAGTTCAAGATACCTATGAGCCTCTCCATGATATGGATGCAAGTGAACAAATCTTCTTGTAACTGATGAATTATTGCAAGAACCAACTCAAGAAGATCAAGGTATGCATTATTATGATAACATGTATCATCACTCTATTGCATTACCAAGACAACATGTTTTTTCAAAACACACTTCTTCACATAATATGCACAATGAATGGAATGATGAATACTCACAACAACCACTATATCCCACCTTACCATCTCTATGCTACCCATCCTACTTATTTCCACCTACTTTATATCCTCCACAATTCTTACCATTCCATATTATACTACCCACTCCACCATATCCACCAAAGAAAAATATAATGCCTCATAACACACTTCATAATAAGGTGGTTAAAATTGCATATAAACTTTCAAGGACCCCTTTACCATCTCATGATGTGCTTACAATTGGTAAATCAACATTGGAATGTATTTTTTCATATAAGGAATGACATTTGGTTTAATTGACTTAGAAGAATAATATAATTTATTAAATCATAATCAACTTTGTTCTTCTTTTCTACTTAGTGAATCACAAATACACACAAATGAGGTCATGCTTCAAATTGAGTGGATTTTAATTATTAAGATCATAAATATGTGTGTGTCATGTCCCCATTTTGGAGGCAATTTGGTTTAATTAATTTAATTAATTAGGTTGTCCAAAATTATGAATATTTTATGAGGATGACTAATTAATTATTTTAATTAAATAAATAAGTGGTATTAAGTTAATTATTTATAAAGTTATCAAATAAATAAATATTAAAAGGTAACTTTATATTTAATTAATTTAATAAAGTGACTTGAATTATAAAATATTTTATAAAGTCACTTAATAGATAAAACAAAATAATGTTCTAGAAGCTTCTGGAGAAAGTGGAGGAAAAAGAATAAATAGGCACCCCGGGCTTCATTCTAATCATCCAGATTTGTTGTTGTTGATGTTGATGTTTGTTGATGTGCATTGTGGAGCCTAGGGTTTCTGCAATAGTCACAACTGGCCATTGAGAATGAAAACTCTCAATTGGCACGCAATTTTGAGGGTGTGAAATATCACTTGAATTATTGCAGCTGGGAGGAAGATACTTCAGTCTTCTATTTGTGCTACATTGAGAAAAAATATTTGTGGCTATTGAGAACGAAAACTCTCAATTGGTACGCGATTTTGAGGGTGTGAAATATCACTTGAATTATCGCAGCTGGGAGGAAGATACTTCAGTCTTCTATTTGTGCTACATTGAGAAAAAATATTTGAGTACGAAAAAGCAGGCCGAAAAAGCAGGCCGAAAAAAGCAGGCCGAAAAAGCAGTCCGAAAAAGCAGTTTGAAAAAAGCAGGCCGAAAAAGCAGAATCGAAAAAGCAGTTCGAAAAAGCAGGCCAAAAAAGCAGTTCAAAAAAGCAGGCCGAAAAAGCAATTCAAAAAAGCAGGCCGAAAAAGCAGTTCGAAAAAAGCAGACCGAAAAAGCAGTCTGAAAAAAGCAGGCCGAAAAAGCAGAACTGAAAAAGCAGGCCGAAAAAGCAGGTCCGGAAAAGCAATCCAAAAAAAAAGCAATCCGAAAAAGCAAATTCGAAAAAGCAAAGAAAATTATTACAGCCATCTACAATCAGGGGCGGCAGCTAGAGAGGCACGACTTGGGCATTTGAGGAAGTTATTTTTTGTTCAGTGGTATTGCAATACATCTATTCTCTAAGGCGACTTCATATGCCAGGTTTGATGTGTATTTTCATAGTTGCCTTTCACTATAGAGTGCTGTTGTAGTTGTCATTTTGTATTAGACCTATCATTCATTAATAGATACATCATTCATTTTTACATTCCTCACAATGATATCAGCAATCCATGGCTTTAGTTGTATTTAATCATGCATGTGATTAGCGTACTGCTGTAGGGGAGTATTGAAGTTAGATATTTAGTATTGCATTAGTTTTCATTGGCAGCTGTAGGTGCATATTATTTACCAGCAATCATCATATTTTGATATCTTTGTAAATGCCAAGAGTCTTGGCTAACTTAGTATGAATATTGTATTGGATACTCAATCAAGGAGATACAATTGCTGGTCATTAATAGTTGTCTTTGAGCATTAATATATCATTTTTTATCAGCCAGTTAGCTTGCATACCAATTGTTTGTTAAAATACCAATTGGCTGTAGGTGATCATTTTCATGATTAGAACTCATATATGCATTCACTATTGCCAAAATTAGTTGCATATTTATGTTAGGTCATTGTTTAGACAAATTTGGAGTCTTTTGTAAGCATTCTCTTTGAGGCAAAACCAAACAAGAATCATTGCAGCAATCTGAAAAGTTATATCAGTCAGATGACCCTTGCTTGCAAAGTGTTTGACGAAATGTCAAACAACTAAAGTATAAAGATTTTTGGTGTTTGGAGAAGTTATAACCTATTGGGGTTATTACAGTGTGTTTTTATTAATCCTACACTAAGGAATATTAAACCATATGCATTCCTCATTCCAGAAATTTGTTGTCAGATCCTCCAAGATCTATATTTATTGCTTTTATACATATCTATATAGATCTTTGGAGGCCTATGGTTAAAATGCATATTCCTCACATGCTTGTTGATTTGGGACCATTGATAATTGATTAAGCATAATCATAAGGGATTATATGCATTAATCAACAAATAAAATAGGTTACAAATGGATGATCTTTAATTTTAAAAGGATCAGAGTATTCATATCTATTCCTCACTCTTGATTCATTGCATTAAGATGATTGTTCATTGGTAAAAGGTGTTATTCTATACATTAATTCCTTTAATGATCTTTATGTGGTATCTTTGATCAAGGAATAAGGTATTCTTAAATATGTTAACATTCTTTATATTACCATCTTAATGTTCTCGTTTCCTTGTAGTATGAAGTTAAGTTGGAGGGGAAATACCTTGAACTCCAAGTGACTCCTAATAAATCTTCCTTGACTTTCTCATTGGTGACTTTTCTATTCGTAAATTGTGTGACACCTGGATCACATCAATGTATGTATTCTTGTGTTAGTTAATAGTTATCTTTTGTCAATACAAGAATTCATTATCAAATATTTATTAGTATAAATAACTCTACCATTTATATTCTACTAAAAATATCTCGTTTCATGGTGGAGTTATTAAATGAATAATTACTATACTTGATCTACTTGGTCTTGAGAATGTGGTTACAGGTCTCTTTTGGTGGTTATCCAACATTGACACACATGATAATGGATGATTGCTTTCTTAGTATCCAATAAAAAGATTTGTTAGTCTTATTGGGAGAAGAATGGAATGATTCCTTTGTATTTCCCTCATCGAAATCACAAGCGGATTACTGGGATATATGCTCAATATTCATGGTTACCATATCTCTTTTGTACCACCTTGGATGCCAGATAATGTGACACTTAGTTTTTGAGATCCATGGATCTTCTATCTTGGGTTAAATCTTCATCACACATGGCATGAAGACATGAACGAGGAATTAGAAGACTCTAAATATGTTAACATCATGAATTGATTCATCTACCTATTCGGAGCCTTGATGATGAGTTGGACTGCTATAGTGGTCTTTCTCTACATTATATTCACTATGGGACATTGCTTGAACAACCAATAATTATGTCAACCAAGTGAATAGGCATGTTTTCCAAACATTCTATAATCAGATTTTTTATGTGGTGGAATGAATTTACTAGGATCAAACATTCTTGTAACACTCATGCTATGGAGATATGAATGGTCACTCTTGGTGGGGTATATCTCTTTCTAATTGGTCATCATTTGAAGATCTACAGGTGATCCATTTTATGAGTGAATTGCAAGGAACTGAGGTTTTGGATGGTATGATTCTTCATCATCCATGTACTTATTGTTTTTCTTTGGTCATTATATTTAAAAATTAAAATTAAAAAAAGGAAAGAAAAAAAGGGAAAAAGCAATTAAAGATCCAACAATGAAAACTTTCGGACATTGTTGGCCAGTTAATATCTGAAAACCAATTTTCAGCGGATGTTAACTGCAAAATAACTTCTTAGTGGTGAAAACTATATTTATAGTGCCATTAAGTGATGAGTGATTGAAAACTGGTTTGCCAGCAGTCACTTGTTGTTATCAACATTTAAAAAAAAATATGAAAAAAAATATTGGAAAAAAGAAAAAGAAAAAATGTAATAATTGGTTTGAGGTGGCTATTTTTCAGGGACACTTAGCTGCTTATATAGGTTTTTATCTCTCCTAGTGTCTCTAATATCTCCTATTACTTAGTTTTGTGGATGTGCTTCCATTACGGTGATCACCATTGATCACCTTGGGTACATGCTACAAATTCAGTTGAGGTGTTATGAAAAGTGCATTTTGCTCCCTTCAGTATGATCTATATTGCTTCAATCCGATGTTGGTGGCTCCTCAAGTTGCAAGACTTCTTCACAGTTTTGGTTCCTTCCAATGGAATTTTGCCTACTACTTTTAGTCTGATGGTGCTCTTTTGTGGTGTTGCAATTCTTGGTACACTCCTTGATTCCTTGTTGTAGCTTCATTATCACTATTGTTGAGATGCCTTGGCTTCGCTCGACATGCGAGTTGGTAAAATAGTCAATTTTATATTTCATTGTTTTATCTCTTACCTTTTTTAATATTGCTTAATATATTGATCATTTTGCAACACTCATATTTAGCCCCTCCTTATTTCCCAGGATGGTCAACCTTTTCAATTGGGGGGAGGTGTATCATCTAATTACTCATCCATTCACCCATTAGCACCCATTATTTACCCTTTTCCTTATCGTTTCACCATAAATATCATTATTTCAACTCGCATAATAATTTGATTTTGTTATTTAGTCCCCCTTATATTTCTTTTTTCCTATCACCTATTTCATATGGCTAAGCATGGAAACTAATTTTTGTAATCCCATGAACACAAAAAGGTAGAAAAGAAAAAAAAAGAAAATGAAAGGAGAAAAAGAAAGAAAGAAAAGATAAAGGTTACAAGTTCAAACCTAAGACCTCTTAATCATAATGATTGCATGAGGACATGCAATATGTTAAGTTGGGGTGAATGATGAGAGCAATTTCTGATCCATTTTTATGCCATATTTTAATCCATTTCATGTACCCTCATACTCACTTCCATGTTTTATTTATATTCTAATTCACCTCATTTTTCCATTTTATGTTGCATGTGGTTTAATATATGTAAGTAGTATTTAATATGGTTTTGAGATTAAGATATGTAAAATATATATTGATTGTTTTACTAATTATAATCTTAAGCTTTTGGAAAATCAAGCTTGCAGCATAAATATTACAAGAATATTCTGCTACAGGAATGTTCTTCTCTTCTTGTCACCTGTTAGATAGACACAGACTTCTTGTTGCCTGTCAGCCAGACTCAAACTCCCTGTCGCTTGTTAGATAGATTCAAACTTCATGTTGCCTGCCAAATAGACGCAAACTTCTTGTCGCCTGCCAGATCTTCCTGACGCCTATTCTATAGGAACATGTATACATTTGTTTCCTATTATTTCTATGCCAACAAAGAATAGATACTCTATTATCTTTTAAATCTATAATAGGGTATGGTTATGAAACAACTTATCCAAATTATGGTAGCAAGCATCATCACATAATGGCCACTAATATTGAAGGTATATTATCAAAATAATTTGATTCAATATAGCCACATGATACACTATTAGCACTCAAGCAAATATTATATTTTGAATATAAACTACTTTGCATCCAATCACAAAAGTGGAGGTGGATATTCCTCTACCAACTATTGTGATTTCCTATCTTTTAATCATAGTATATTGTTGTGGATTCAGTTTTGAAAGAATGCCTGCAATCCATTCTATTCATTTCTAAAACTGATTAATAAATGATTCATAAGTCCATGAATTGTAGATAGAAAATAGGTATTCTATTTTCATGTGTCAAAGGGCTATATAAGTTAGCTTATGTATTTGACAAGGGAGGAGAAAAATAATACAATATCATTTTTATTTGGAGTTGATTCTACAAATTCTTTGAGCGATTCATTTTGATCAGTTGCTAGGAGGAAGGGCGCCCACTCATCAGCTACTCAATGCACATAAATATATTTATATACCTTTGTAAGTTGTTGTATTTTATATATTCATGTTGCATACACTTTCATATTGTTGTTAGTTGATTGAATTTCATAATATTTCTATATTTTTTGTGTGCTAAATATTTGTTTTAATTTTTCATGTTGCTGATACAGTTTTCTACTACAGCATTTGTCTTAATTTCTGTAGTTCCTGTAGCATTTAATCACATAAATAGAGAATTGGACCAATTGTGAATTAAGGAATTATTTTATCAGATTAATTATTCATAACTTGTTCACGTTTATGGTTTGTAGATTAGTTTTATTTGAATTTGTGAGTTTAATTTTCAGATTTATTAGATCTATTAAAATTGTTATTGCCAAAAAATGATAGTTCCTGTTGCCAAAATTGTTTTAGTTTGCTGCAGATTTATTCTTGTGTGTTTTAGATGCATTCATAATCACTCAACTCACAACCTACACCCTTTGATGGTATATTACCCGGACACCTTTCCCAAGCTTATGCCCCTGGATTGACATGAATAGACCAAGGTGAAGATCATCTTAATTTATATTAAATCTTTCTAATTATTTGCCTCAGTGTTGGCCTCTCAAGAATCCCACATTTGCCTTCGCAGGAAAACCTCTTATCTTTACGAGTGATGATTTTACAAAATTAATTATTTTATGAAATTGAGGGTGGCTCCGCTGTGGAACATTACTATGATTCTCTGTCCTTGGAGGGTTTCTTGTACCTTGAAAATTGTGCACCTCAAGCTATTGACAAGAGTGGTGACACCTCTACACCATACCAGTGCGACGATCTTTTATGTAGGGTTTAAGTTGACCTCCTATTTTCTATCCCTTTCAAGCATCAGATCCTCCTGTTCTTCCTCACCATCTATCATGACTTCAATGTTTTGTATATTTTATCTTTTCCTAAGCATCTATGCCCAGGTTCCCACAACTCCTTATAGGTGAAACAAAGTTTGCCCCTCATAAGTTCCTATGTGGTGGCTTTATCCAACGATGACTTCTTCAGAGGGAGTTTGTTTTCTTTTTCCTTCAAAGTCAATGGTGGTCTGGTGTGGGAGTAACTCAGAGAAGATGAGGCCAATGATGCCACCATGCTTCACGCCTTCTTGATTTCCTCCAAGAGGGTAATGGGAGTGAAACTCTCTACCCAACCCTTCAGTGATTTTGTTAGACCATCTATGAATAGAATGGTCCATCCGTCTCTTCGAGATATAAGTAACTAGTATAGTCTCTCAAACTTAGTGATGCAATTGTCAACCGACTTAGTTTGCCTCATTTGTGTGAATTCTTTAAAATTGAGTTTTGGATCTTTGCCATAAAATCGATCTATAAGTGTTTTCTTGGCCATGCCCAAGATCAACCATACTGTGATGCCATCCTTTGTGTGCCACTCCCAATAGGTGGAGTGCGGCAAATTAAATTGCTTCCTCTTCAAACATCGGATTAAGTTGGTAGTAGGTGGCATCTTTCATTACCCATGCTTGTGCATAGATTGATCCATATCCATCAAATGGTGAAAAATCTACCTTCCTTAACTTCCTCTTGAGATCATAATTAAAATAACCACAATTGCCACCACCAGAGTGCCTCATTTTTAATTTAGTGTAATCTTTGTATGATATATCCCCCTCCATATTTGCATTCCTCCTATCTTCTAGTAATTGTTCTCGCATTCCTTTAAAAGTTGCTTCTCGTCCTTTGTGAGGTGCCTCCATTCATGGAGGGAAGGTTGGCATGAAGGGTCAAGAACGTGAAGGATGAGGATTTTCCTTTCCTATAATTGAGTCATCATTGTGTCCATTGTGTTCACATATTTTTCCTTTGATGAAATAACCCTCACTTGGCTATAACTTGAGCAATTCCAATTTTCATTAAATTTTCACCAATTCTTCCTCACAAATCAGATGTTTGGCATTTCGTCAAACATTGGGCACATAGCTAGTCAACGCTATATTTATTGTATTTGGAATGTACTTTTTTGAGTTTGGCATATGTGATTTTTTAAAAATAACAAGAAGTAATTGCAAGGAAAGCACAATTCAGGAAATTTATTTGCTTGTTTGTTATAACATAGTTTGTTGATGTTTGCAAATGAATTTCAAACAACTCACAAATAACAAGGAACCTGAATTATATTGTGTGGATGCTTGCCTCATAGTTGGCCTGTCCAAATGCAATGCCAATTAACAAAAAGAATTTCTATAGCTCAAAGTAAATTGCAACACCTACAATATGTTTCACCACCTTTAAACTTCATTCACAAGCTTAGAGAATTTAAAGCCCAGGTCTGCAACTGTGTACCATCCCTCAAAGTCCAGATTTGGAGGTGACAAACTGAACTGCAGGCCCTAAAATGAAAATCGCAGGCCAAAGTAAACGTTGTAGATGTAAATTGCATCAAACACAGCCCCCTTCAGTACTCACACAGCCTGTAACTTGATCTCCAATACTCTGAAATATAAATCACAGCTGCAGATAAATATGCCGCGCAACCTCCAAGTGAAATTTGGCTTAGAGACTTGCCCAAGAACATGAAACACAGCCTCTAGGTGTAAATCAGTAGACTTCCAGTGCCACAATTCTAAATCACAATTTGCAATCTCACCAATGCTAGATGGTAATTTGATCCTCTTCACCAATCAGTCAATACTTCAGTCAGCCTCCAAGACACATTATGAACAATAGGAGGACAATAGACAAATTGCTTATCGACACAATTTGAAATAGAAATTATTAGGAAAAACCCTTATACTTTAGCAAGGGTACCCGATTCAGAAAACTCAGAAAAGCCATAAATGCATCAAAAGCTAATAAAATATACAAGCATGCTTTTCCCAATGAAATGAGCTCATATTTATAATGCCTTTGTTGACAAAAGTTTCCAAAATAACTTAACTTCTGAAATTGTGAAAGTTTCCCAAAAGAACTCAACTCTTGAAACTTTCTAACTTAACTCTGTTGGCAACATTTAATACTTGGCTTGGCATAATATTAATAACATAAATGGCCCCTTCCAATGATTACTCAACCCTCAACTTAAGTGATATTATAAAGTTAAATTATAACTTTATAATAAGTCATTTAATGATTTAATAATAATGTGGCCACTAAATATAACTCCCATAATACTCATCATTTAAATATGCCGTCTGAATAGGAGTCATGCCTATTATTTCTCCATGTGATCAAATGTAGTTTCCAAAAATAGAAAGGGTCCATCTCAATCAACACCCAACTTACCACAAATAGTAAGTATACAACACTAAGCCCAAATGGAGTCCGATCTGAGCCAAATGAAGACCAACCTGTAACTTACTAAATTGTGGAGAAGATAAGACCCTTCCAAGCTAAGCCACTGCCTCAAAAGACCCTCTATCCACAATAATTAGCCTACGAGGATCAAAATAATAGGCTAATTTCTCAAACTTTGATACTGATAAAAATAGGGACATTACATTTGATCAACTTTCATAGAATTTCCTCCATGAGCGGCTAAGTGTCATTGATTTGTACCTGGTTCTTAGTGAGCTCTCTTAGCAATGTCATGACTTCACCAGTGGGATCTTGTGAATCTCCCATCCTACCAACTGAGGGGTACCACCTTCATTTCTGGGTATAAACTTGTATTTACTATCCACAGGTTGGTAGGATCACTAGCTCTAATACCGCTATAATGTTCCTATTTTGATGTCTAGATTAGAAATTATCCCACTCAGTAGTGTAACCAATATCGTCCTATAGAAATGTAGTGTAACCAATATCGTCCTATAGAAATTATCCCACTCAGTAGAAATAAAGGTCATAAGGTAAGAAAGGAAGAGGGTGTACTATGTAGAACAACCTATAGAGTTACCACCTAATGGCATACAGTGAGGAGCTTGTCATTGTACGACTTATAGGAGACACTATATGGTGTCTTGGAGATGCTATGTTTAATAGAGGGGTTAGCAGTGTGATGTATATGTATAAAGGCTTTCGTATAGATATAGGGACTATCATAAGGACAATATTATTGTCGTACAATGTGGGTGGTGAGATGACACAACAAGATGATAAATAGAGAGGGCATACAATGACACCAACAAACTATATAGTTGGTGAAAGAGGGTAGTTTAGAGGTTAGAAGCTACTCAAGATGAAGGAAGGAAGATGTACTTGGAGGGAGATGCTCGTCAAATGTATATGGACTTAAGAAAACAAAAGAATAATCCCCAAAGTACTACACAACATGTATTTCAAACACAATATTTTATCAACACAAATAGATAACTATAGTTGCAAACAATAACTCTCTGATTTGCCAGATCTGAGCAAATGAGACCAAAGCAGAATAGGGTGGGAATGACACCCACTGCAATTGCAACATGCCAAATAGGGAAGATCTTTAATTTCCAAAATAATGCACAATTAGAATCCCAAACGGGTCCATAGTATAATAAAAATCAGACACATACCTATAACATCCAACTCGACGGACATATATACCCCCTTTGAGGAAAACTCCCTAGGGAGAAACAACATGTCAACACATGACATGGAAAACACCTACAATTTAATTAAAATACAAATGAGCCTCGAGATATAATAAAGAAATTTGTACCACATACAAAATTTTAATATTTCATTTATTTATGACAGGGATATTACAGAAAGGAAACCACTAGGCCAAAAGCCCAAATTGAGGGTGAAAGACACCAATGTTAGGATGGGTTTTTTGTCCCACCAGAGTGCCATCACAAGCTAGCCCCCTTGTAGACACATGGTTCCCTGATTGTAGGTGGGTCCCAACCTTGAGTATACACCCATCAAGAATCCACAGCACCATAGAAATTAGACTAGGAAATAATGTCCCACAATGATCCATAGTGCTTCACTTTGAGACCTCACCTTTAATACCAAGGCAACTGCTATGCCAAAAACCCAGTTTAATGGTGAATGACATCCACTGGCATTAAGAAAGAGGTTTTTGTCCCACAATAGTGCCAATATAGGTCATTAGTCTTATGGACACATGGCTACTCAACCCTGGATGGGTTCTAGCCTTGGGTACATGCCCAATGCGAATCCACACCATTGCAACATTTAGGCTAGGATATCACACAAAGTATTTGGAAACATGTGATAAGATAAGATAATAATATTAATGTCCAACAAAAAACCACAAGGGTTTATGGGATTGAGCATACAAACAAAAGAGCCGGCCAAAGAAGGAGCACCAAAACAGTGACTGAGAAGAAACAAACAAGAAACAACACAAGGAAAACCAAGGTAAGGACTAAGGATCCTAAACATAAGGATGATAGACATCAAAAATTCAAAATAGATCGGCAATACAATGCAAAAAGTACAAAGTATGCAATTTAAGTTGGTCTCTCTTTGAATTTCTTTAGTGAAACAATCATTTTAGATTTTTGATCTTTGATAATTAACCTTATGCTATCCCTAGGCTTCCTTTTGTATTCCATAAATGTTAAGACTAACTAGATGTAAAATTATCCATATGGTAAAAACTAGTGATGTTCCATTAATTATTGAATTATTGATCAATCACGTTTGTGTTAAATATTCCTTTTTAAAAAAGAATTCAGTCAATCATGATACTACATTTGAAACTGTATGATACCCTATCACTTTCAATTCGGTACAATTTAGCAATAAACTCCAAGTAAGTGCTTTCTTTTTATTTATATTTTACAAAATAGATAAAAATATCAAGAACTAAATTTGGAAGATGAGAGATGCAAATACCAATAAAGGATTGACACCTTTAGTGCATTGTACCTGCATAAGCACACGTAAAAAAACAAAAAAGATAATTAGACAAATGGCATGCACAAATGAGATTATGGTAACTTGGTAGAACATGTAAAAGCTGATATTTAATTTTTGACTTGGGTAAAGAATTTATCAACTCATAAGGCTACGTACAAATTTTTACATGCCTTTGGAAGCATTAGGAGATAAAATTTTGTTTGTTACAAATTTAGGTGAACTATGAAAATGAAACCATAGTTACAAGACTAAAACACAAGAAGGTAATTTTTAAATTGGACTTGAACTTAGCGGTGAGACTCGTCAAATTAAAAAAACCATGAAATATAGAGATCTTTAAGATAAAACTTGTTTCATTCACCCTTTTGTAGGCGACTTAAAAAACACAATAGATTCATCAAATAAAATAGACTTTGACCATATACACAATTATGCATTGATTACACAAGAATGAAACTGAAAATCTAAATGAAATTTTAATTTTTACTTAAATGAAGAACCATTGTTAGAATTATAAAATTATAAATTGTCAAATGTATAAAAATCTCATGGATTATGGAAACCATGGCATCAAAATTGAACATATAAGGCTCATGGGAGACTACATCACTTGTCCCAAGTCCAACATCATGATGAGTCCTATGGACATATAATTTAAGCTTTCGATGTTGATCCAACCATGATATCCACTTATGTCTAGTGAATGAAAATCCAACATCCAAGGGGTATATTTTTTCTCTGTCCTCCTTCCTTGTAAGGGTTTGATAGGGGGTCAAGGGTAGCATTCCTAATAGAGTTTGGGGCAATGTCCTTGATGTGTTCCTTGACATAATATATGGTAGGATCAAGGGGTCAAGCCTCTTCCATCAATCCCAAATGAAGGCATTGAAAACCACACAGACCTTCATGGTGCACACTAATTACATAATTTTTTGTAAATCTAGATTGACACATTATAAACCAAACAAACATTTGATGGTTGTGTATAGTTTTAAAAAGTGAACACTTGCTTTATGTCATTATTGAGACCATTTTATCCCTCCTTACTATGACCTCTTATATTAGGGTCTTGCATTGCACTTAATTGCATACATTATTCAAATCAAGACCTTGTCTTCTCTTTCAATCTTTCTTAGAACTCTATGTTGGCTCTAATTTCTATGCACAATTTCCCATTTATCCACCCATTTACCCTTTTCACCTTTCTTCTTTCATCAAAATTACACATATTTCTTAGACCTTGCACCTTTTACCTCAGAGACAACACTCCTAGTAATAGGTCTCCCTAGGGTGACCTATACCTTGAGGCCTACATTGAAAATGATTTCAAGGCCTAATGAAAGGTATTTTCCCTTTTCCGCTCAGTGGAGTCAGCTTACCAAAACTTAACTGCGAAATCGTTATAAAAGCAGGCTTCCTATCTTCATTATGACATCCATCAATTAGATGACATCCACAATTCATGAGTTGGGAGCAAGCCATCTACAATCAAGTCATTGTGCATTCAACAAGTTCAAGCATGCAAAAACTTATTCCATCCATCCACTAAGCATTAGAGAATCTCCTGCTATAGATCTACTTACTTTCTCTACAAGAAGCAAAGAAGTTAGCCATCAAGGGAGGAGATCTACATCATTCATTCTTCTTCCTTCTTTATCCATACATTCATGATTCACGATTTGGACAAGTGCTGATCTCTTGCATAAAGTGGAGACATCCTACATTCTACATTTCAACATACATACAAGCAAGTAGACTCTTTTTGGATATTGCAGATCCATATCCATCCACAAGGGTTTGATGAGCAAGGTATTCTTACATTTATCTTGTTTACATTCTTTACTTACTCCATTTAAAGGTTCATTCCCCTTTTCATAGACAACTTCGCCTTCTCTTGTGTGCAGTCTAGACTCACAAAATTGCACACACAAAGATATAGTTTTTGTCAGCGACACGAGACTTTTGATTTCATCCCTCAGGTATAGGTCACCCCAAGTTGACCTATACCGATTACAGGTTGCTCAAACTCAACCTATTCTTGGAACTCTACAATCGGAAGTTATAGCCCTTGAGATTGTGGATCTCACTTTGTTCCTGGTTTTGACACAATCTAATAGGAGTTCTACAGATCTGAAAGTGCAATCTCTACTAGCCCTCAAGGTGAGTTTTTATTCTTTCTCTCTCTTTCATAGCACTTATTTTAGTACACTATATCTTGTTGTTTAGCATTACATAAGTGTTTTCCATACATATACATTACATTAAACGGAAAATAGCACCATGAAAGGACAAAGTGATCTTGGAATTTGTAAGAGAGCTCTGCTGGCTCACTAAAACTATGCTGAAGAAATGTTTTGTTTCTTGGAGTTTTTGCAATTTTTTAAATTTTTGACTGATTTATGCTTTTTGTATTTTTTGAATATATAGAAATGCTTCTACAAATGACAAAATTAAACCTACTATGAATGTCAGTAAAATGATATCAATTGCAATTATGGAGATTGCAATTATTACAAGCAATATATATGTAAGCAAATTAATTTCTAAAGCAACCTGGATGTAACTTGGCATTGGAACTACTTGCAGAAGGCACCAATCCATGTGCTAATGCCTATTAATTCCAGATGCAGCTCCCAATGTGTCATATGCTGCTACAGAAGATTGAACATAGCTTCTAGAAATCAAAAGCTGCTCTCAAAACCCTTCATGCCACCTTCAATTCAGATCGCACCAGTAAAAACTCAAATGCTTGTTTGAATGCATAGCTTGCAGCACCTAAAATGCCTCCCAATAACAGTAATTATGATGGAATTTTGTAAGAAATGAGGTACCCAAAACTCTGTGTTCTTCCTTCGTGAAAATTGCAGCAGAATATAAGGTTGTTAAATATACAATAACACCAACAATCCACAGAAAAGTGCAGAACATATACTCAGAAAATAGACACAATTCACGGGTATATTGACTAGCTTAAAGTACAATTCCAATGGAGAATTCAGACTTCCCCAATTTCCAATGTAGAAACCCTTGAAGCTCCTTCAATTTCAATCAACACTGCAAATACAAGAGATGATCGATTTTGCATCAAATGGAATGTGGCTTTATTCACACATGAAACGCCCAAGAGGTTCACCAATACGCTATTCACAAAAAATATTTAAAACCACACACCATCAAATTAGAATAGAGATGCATAAGTTATTTATTAAGTGAAACTTAATAAGCAACCATAAATGTGTAATCCATCAACAAAACGTCAGTCAAACACAAATGAAGCCAGGACCTCAAGGTGTCATAACTGCACTGCTATAAATAGAAACTCTACATATCTGAATTACTATAAATAGAAATTCACTCCACTGAGGCCCTCAAAACATAGTGTCAGCTCACGAGGGTTGTGACGATGAACTAACATTGCCAAACTACTAGAACCTGCTGAATTGGGGTCATTCAAGAATTAACACTTCCTCTTAAGTGTGCATCTTGTATTAGCACCCCTACATCTATTTGGGTAGTACTGATATGTTTTTCATCTATGTAATCTTCCTTCTCCTAGCTTGAGTATTTGATGCTTACAATCTGTAACAATTGTTAGTATATGGGAAAGATAGCATTAACATATAAGTATGAAACAATTATTATTAATTAACAAGATAAATAGTAACTAAATCATCTAAGTACTAATTCTCACAATGAACCCATCTAATTCTTATGAGGCTCTACTCAGATTTACCTAACCCTCTGATGAAAATAACTCTCAGTCAGACAACCATCATGTTAAGAGTGTCATCTAAGGCCTCTGAGATCTCTATTAGTGAGTGAACTCATTAATAAAGCATACTTGTAAAGATCCTACCTCTAACCAAGCCTCATCTCTAACATATGCTTATGATTAAACACTACAATATACATTGTCTCTAAGAGATTCTCTACAAATCTCTCTTTGGGTTCCAATTCGGAATCCCACCATTCAATCAAGAATGCCCTCTAATCTCTGAGTTCTCTTCAGAGAAATTCGATATTCTAATGAATGCCCTCTACCAAGTTATTACTTGGTCTCTATGAGAACTATAATGTTCTCATCTCAAGCATGATTAATTATCCTTGATTGATAAATTTCTCTACCAAATGATTCATCTTTATTTCTAACATAAAAATATCAAATAAACATACCTAGGGTTCCCTTGTTCTGCACTGTATAATCCTTCACAGAATAGACATTAGTTTAATTAGCATTCACTCAAAATATATATTAGTTTAGTTCTTTTACTTTCTTTACTTTGATGCTTCTGCAACTCAACTCTCTTGAATATAACTGTTTACTGATCGCCCCATTTTTTATTTGTCATATATGTCCTCCTGAAAAGTCACAACCCTTCATATTCACAATCCTTTAAAAAATTCACAACATGCCATAATTACAACCCTTTCAAAGAGTGACAACACTTTATAATTACAACCCTTTTCGAAGAGTCACAACCATTCATAACTACAAACGTTTTGAAGAGTTGCATCTTTTCATTATTTCATCCATTTGAAAAAAGTACCTTCCTTATTTTCTTCTTATTCTTTTTTCTGTTGAGTATAAAGGATCAAAAATATTATAGCTCAGCAACCTCTAGATCAGTTTAGCACATTTCAGTTGTTACTATCAGCTATTATAGTATAGTTTATGCATGGCTCATCGAAGATCAGTTTACAAAAGTTGACACATACATTTCATATAGACATTTGGTAATAGATCTTTCAAAATAAAACACAATCTATTCAAGGATTGCATTTCTAGGAACCACTGTAAGCCAATCCCGTGGGCTTGGGTGTATCACAGTCACCATCACTGAAGGAAGGATTGATATTGGGTCAGCAGAAATGGGTGGATCCATGTTCTCCTAGATCATCTTTCTTGCTTCCTCCAGGACATTTCCAAAGGTAGATGGCGCCACTTTGTCTATTTTTGTCATATACCCATACTTGAACTCCTTTAACATGGTGGCTGATCCATTCTGTTATAACACTTGGAATTTTCTCTACTCAATTTTTAAGATTAGAGTGACCTATATTGAAATATCATAGATTGTGAGCCTCCTAAGAGACTCAATGAGATTTCTAACAGCACCAGAAAATAAGTTATCATTCCTTTTTTTCCACAAGAGCCATAAGTTTTCAATAGAAATACAGACCAAAAAAGATTACAACATTTATTGTTTCTCAAGAATATCCCTGAAATAATGTTTTGAATGTTAAAATTTTGGTCAAGTACAAACCCAAACATGGCCCAGATCCCTTAGAAAAAAAAGAAATGAAAAATATCTGGTAGAGTCTTTGGTTCTCTACAATAGGAGCAAAAATCAACATCGCCATCTGGTTTAAAAATAGGTAACTTGTGCAATAGGAACTTCCAAAAGAAACACAACTTTTTTGGTTCATTTGGTCTGTGCCACAATTCAGTGAATATATTTTCCCATTCTTTGGCACTGATCGAATATTGCCAAACTGAATTAAGATGCTCAAAGATGATTGGGTTAGCAGTTAGGAAGTCATAAACCACTTTGGCTTTAGTACAATGACAGGGAGTACTGTCTTTCCAAGTTAGATCCAAAGAACTTTCAAATGCAATAGCAACAAGTCTAGAGGGAAGCAAGTTCCTGTAGGCTCTTTCAATCATGGCATAGGTCTTCTTTTGAGTGACAAAAAGATCAAACTTAGAGAATGAATTTTCCTAGCTAGATAACTTTCCATCCTCTCTAAGGTTTCGTTTAGCCAGTAATAGAAACACCGAATGGCCGTGCGGTTGCAGTTGGAGATTGGTCGTATAGGAAGGTAGGTATGAGCCATATGGTCTATGGGAGAGATGTACGGTGGAGAGGAGTAGATGGTGTGTGGGTTGTACAATAGCAGTTGGGTAGCTGTACGGGAGATATCTGTTGACTGTATGACAAAGAAGGAGACAGGTCATACGATGGTCAATTTAGGGAACTGTCTTGGTCGTACGGTATGGGAGTAGGCCGTATGGTGAGGGGGAAGAAATTGTATGGTGTGTGGGGTGGCCGTAGGGTGATGAGATGGAGGTCGTACGGTGATGATTTGATGGTTGTACGGTAATGGCTTGGGACGGGGATGATTGATCACCTTGTATGCAGAATTATTTCGAATGCAATCTTGTTAATACACAAAACAATGATAGATCTAAATGTAGTCCAGACACAAGATATTCTAGAGATGATATTACTTGTAAACAAATAATGATGCTCCGATTCGCCAAACCTTAGCCAGTTTTCTTGAACAAAATAGGGTGAGGGTTGAGTTCCACCAAAATCGGAATACCCAAGTAGGGAAGATCTTTCACTTCCGAGATGGCAAACAATCCAAAACTCCAACAGGAACTCACAATACAAAGAAATAATCCAAATTGTATACCAACCACCACCTACATGCCATGTTTAAATACCCATCAGGGAAACTTCTTGAAGGTTTACAAAGATAGCCGGTGGCCATACCTACCTATGGAAACAATAAAAAATGGGTCCAAGATATACTAAATCAATTGGCTGATTAACAAAGGTTTGATTAATTATTTATTTTATGACGGGAACATTATAGTCCTCTCATCCCAAATTTGCTTGTCCTCAAGCAAAAGTAATGCCGGATGCTACAAAATGTATTCACCTTCCCAAGTTGCGTCATCCAATGGCAAGTGTTTCCAATGTACCAAGTATTCCTTCAAAGTACGGTTCTGCAGGGTCTTCTCACATACATCAATGATCTCGTCTGGTTCCAATATGCGCTTCCCTTCTTCATTGAGCGGCAGAAGGTCTGCAATTACCATGATGTTCTGACCCACAGCTTTCTTCAGGTAGGAGACATGAAAAACGTTATGAATGTGAATTCCTTCTAGAAGTTCCAGCTCATAGGCGACTTCACCAATGCGGCGACCTAAATGATAAGGGCTATAAAACCGTGGTTTCAATTTTTCTTTCCCTTTTGCCTTCAATGAGGACTTCCTCTATGGCTGGAGTCTGAGATAGACCAAGTCTCCCACTTCGAAACTTCTCTCGAACCGGTGTTTGTTGGCATACATCTTTTCTTGATTTTGTGCCCTTTGTAAGTTCTCTTTCAAGAATCTTAGGATGTCTTGCCCTTCCTAAAGCCAGTCCCTTGCCCTTGGTACACGACTGTCACCCAGTACCATGTTGATAAATGAAAGGGGTTTGTATTGGTGTAGTGCTTTGAAGGGTGCCATCGCGATGGATATGTGATACGTGGTATTATAACAATATTACCCCAGATGTATCCATTTGACTCATGCTTGTTGTTGTGTCAAAACATAGTTCTAGAGGTAGCCTTCTAGCCACTTGTTTGCAATCTCTGTTTGAGGGTGGTAGCTCGTACTTGGTGACAATTCTATTCTTGCCAACCAAAACAATTCTGTCCAAAAAAACTGAAAAACCGTCCATCTCTATCACTGACAATGTTTCGGGGTAACCCGTGCAGATGGAAAACTTCTTTGAAAAATAAGTTTGCTACCTACGTGGCCTGAAAGTCTAAGGGGATGGCGAAGAAGTATGCATACTTAGTTAGCCTATCCACCACCACGAAGATACATTCCTTCTCATTTACTTTAGGGAGTCCGGTGATAAAGTCCATACAGATGCTTTCCCACTTTTGTTTTGGTATAGGTAAGGGCTGCAGTAACCCGACAAGTAAAGTGGGTTTGGATTTGTTTTGTTGGTAGACTACACATTCCTATACATATTGCAATACATCTCCTTTTAGTCTCTTCTATGAAAACCTCTCCCTGAGTTGTTTATAGGTTTTGAGAAACCCTGGGTTCTCGGCCAAGGATGAGTCATGTATTTCTTTCAGGATTTTTTGCTTCAATTTGTATTCAGGCACCAAATATATCCAATCCTTATAGTAAATGATGTCATCCACCATCTGCATTGGTCATCTTGAGTATCATCGTCCATTAGCTTATAGGAAAATGTGTTTTTGGAATATTTCACCAATAAGTGTGCTTTCCAGTCAGTTGAGATCTGACATAGTAAACAAATGGCAAGTTTTCTTGATAGGGCATCTGCAATCATTTCTTCCCCTTCACATATTCAATGTCGAAATCAAAAGCCTGAATCTTACTTACTCATTTTTGTTGCCTTTCATTTAGATCCCATTGCTCCAGAAAATATCCCAAACTATTATGATCGGTACGAACAACAAACTTGGCACCTACCAAATATTGCTTGAATTTGGTTAGTGCATGCATGATGGCCAATATCTCTTTGTCATAAACAGAATATAGACGCTCTGCTTTTGTAAGCTTTCGACTCTCATAGGCTATAGGGTGTCTATCTTGCATTAATACCACACCAATTCCCTCTCTGGATGCATCACTCTAGAATGAATGGTTGTTGAAGTTGGGTAAGGCGAGCACTGGACAAGTACTCATTGCTTCTTTTAACTTGTCAAAAGTGCGTTGCGCTCTTTCATTCCATTAGAAGGAGCTTTTCTTAGTTAGATCTGTTAATGGTGCGTTAAGCTAAGAGAAACAACTTACAAACCTCTGGTAGTAACTGCACAAACTTAAGAACCCTCGAAAATCAGAGAGCAATTTTGGTAGGGGCCAATCCAGGATAGCTTGAATCTTCTCTTGGTGGACCTGCACTCCATATTTGTTGACAACGTGCCCTAAGTATAATATTTATGTTATTCTAAATTCACACTTGGATTGCTTGGTCAACAATGATTGAGCCTTCATGATCCCTAGGACTTCATTCAAGTGTTTCCGGTGTTCTTCCCAAGTTTTTCTGTAAATAAGGATATCATCAAAGGATACCAACAAGTACTTAGGCAGTTGTTTGTTGAAGATATGATTCATATAAGATTGAAAAGTAGCTAGTGCATTTGTTAATCTGAACGACATGACTAGGAACTCGTAATGCCCATAGTGACAGCAGAAAGCTGTGTTCTCCATGTTTTCTTCTTGCATGCGGATCTGATAGTACCTAGAGTGAAGATTTATTTTAGAAAAATAGATCACCCCATGCAACTCATCCAACAATTCATCGATCCTGGGAATAGGGTATTTTTTTTTTATTGTCTTCTTATTCAATGCACAGTAGTCCAGACACATGCGCATTTTACCATCCTTCTTTTTTACCAAACCATTGATGATGCAAATGGACTAGAGCTGGGTTAGATTCATTCTTTCTCGAGCAATTCCTGAATCGTCTTCTCAATCTCATCTTTGAATTTCTTGGGATAACGGTAAGGCATGGTGATAACTAGTTTGGCGTCAACTTCCAACTCGATGGTGTGTTCAAACCCGCGATGGGGGGGTATGTTGGGAGGAATGTATATAAAAACTTTATCATGGGTCCTCAAAATATTTTCAAGGTTATCGTCCTAGTGAGGGGTCTGTTGTCCTTTTATAGGTTCCGTCAAAATGAAAGAATGTGCAACCCATGCAATGTTATCATGCCGAGAAATTGCTTCCATTCATTGTGCTAAAACTTCCTTTGGTCCCTCATTGGCCATTCCACGGAGAACAACCTTCTTCCCATCGACAACAAAAGTGAAGTCCATCCGTTTGAAGCTCTGATTATATTCATCAAGTGTCTCCATCTACTGTATGCCTAGAATAACCTCCATATCATCCAGGTACACTATAAAGAAATCCTTTGTCACAGTGTGGTTAGCCATGGTGATACTTAGTTGGGGAACAAGGTGTGTACAGGGCAGAAGTGTACCTTCAGTGACCTTGACTTGGAATCCTGCATGCGTCTCAGTAGGCAAACCCTTTTGTTTCACCAAAGATGAGTTTATGAAGTTTAGAGTGGCTTTTCCACTGAGCATCACCATGACCCTTTGTCCTTGAAGGGTTTCCCATACACGAAATTGGGCTCCCGGCTAAGGTGATGGTTCCTTTGTGCCATACCAATGCCGCAATTCTCTTTCTATAGTTCAGATTAATGATTTTAGTGTCCTCATGGGAATGGTTGTCTTCTATGGGTAGATCCTTTTGATTGTCCTTATCATCAGATACGACTTCAATATAGTGTATTTTCCCTTTACCAAGGCATTTGTGCCCAAGCTCCCATGGTCCTTTGCAATTGAAGCATAATTTCTTCCTTCGTAGCTCTTGTCTAGTAGCTTCATCCAACAAAGGCTTCTTTGGCAAAGGTTTGTTATCTTTGTCCTTTGGAAATACTGGCAGTTTGGAGTGAATAACCTCGAAAGAATGACGACGACGATGATGCCATGCTCCATGCCATTTTTATAGCCTCCGAAAGGGTGGCAAGATTGAAACCTTTTACCCAACCTATCAATGGTTCTGTCAATTAGTCCATGAAGAGCACTATCTGTCTCCTTTTGAAAATATCTGCAACCGAAACAAAGAGTTTCTGGAATTTTGTGATGTGCTGATTGACCGATCCAGTTTGCTTCAATTGTGCTAATTTTTTGAAATTAAGTTCTGAATCTTTACCATTAAATCGATCTATCAATATTTCAGTGAATTCCACATAAGTATTTATTTGGTCATGCCCTAGTGTGGTGGTGCCATGATGCAACCATTCATGCGCCACTCCCTCCAAGTGTAGTGTTGCAAATTTGATTGCTTCTTCTTCTAGCATTGGATTAAGTGTCAGGCTTCATTACCCATGCTTGAGCGGATATGGTTCCAGATCCGTCAAATGGTGATAGATTTATCTTACTCAACTTTCTTCTTAGATCATTGTTAGAATATCCTTGGTTTTCGCCTTCAGAATATCTCATTCTCAATTCTGCATAATATTTGTAGGATATATCTTCCTCCAAATTTGCATTCTTCCAGTCTTCTCTCAACTGTCCTTGAACTTCCTCAAAGGTTGTTTGCTTTCGTCCGAGTGCTACCTTCGTCCATAGAGGGAAAAATGGCATGGAAGGTCAAGAGTGTGCAGGATGAGGGTTTTCCTTACCTGACACCGAGTCCGCATTGTGATTATTTTGTTCACTGAATATTTTATTATCTGCCAATTTCTTGAGAGTTTCTTCCATAAGTTGCTGAGTATCATTGATTTGCACTTGATTCCTTGAAAGATCTCTTAGTGTTGCCATGAGTTCAATAGCAGTGGGTTCTTGTTCTGCCATTCTATCAACTGAATGAGATCTTTATCTCTTCCGACTATAAACTTTCATTCACTGTCCACAGGCTGGCAGGGTAATTGGCTTTGATACCACTATAAGGTTTTGTTCGTAGCATTGTACCCCAAACTGGTAGCCAATAACAGAAACACCGAATGGTTGTGTGGTTGCAGTTGGAGATTGGCCGTACAGGAAGGTAGGTATGGGTCGTACAGTTAATGGGAGAGATGTATGGTGGACAAGAGAAGATGCTGTGTGGGTCGTACGGTAGTATCTTGGTAGCCGTATGGGTGACACCTGTTGGTCGTACAATAAAGGAGACAGGCTGTACGGTGGTCAATTTGGGGAATCGTCTTGGCCATATGGTATGGGAGTAGGTCATACGGTAAGGGGGAAAGAAACTATATGGTGTGTGGGGTTGCTATAGGGTGATGAGATGGAGGTCGTATGGTGATGCTTTGATGGTCGTAGAGTAATGGCTTGGGATGGGGATGATTGACCACCTTGTATGCAGAAGTATTCTAAATACATTCTTGTTATTACGCAAAAAAATGATAGGTCTAAATGTAGTCCAGACACAAGATATTCCAGAAATGATGTTACTTGTAAAAAAATAATGATGCTTCAATTTGCTAGATCTGAGCTAGGAATCTTAAACGGAATAGGGTGAGGGTTGAGTCCCACTAAAATCGGGATACCCAAGTAGGGAAGATCTTTCATTTCCAAAATGACAAACAATCCAAAACTCTAATAGGAATTCGCAATACAAAGAAATAATCCAAATCGCATACCAACTACCACCTACATGTCGTGCTTAAATACCCATTGGGGAAACTTCTCGATGGTTTACAAAGATACCCAGCTATGGAAACAATAAAAAATGGGTCTGAGATTTACTAAATCAATCGACCCATTAACAAAGGTTTGATTAATTATTTATTTTATGACAGGAACATTACATCCTCAAGGATGTCTTTAAAGGCGCTGATACCCTTGTCCCGTCTTTTGGTTGAACACCCTTGCATCAAGGCTAGGGTCTTCTCTTCCATTTTCAAATTCTACCAAATAGACATATCCCCATTGATTGTATTATTCTTGTTGGGTGAGTCATTGACATTGACATTGACATGAGACCTCACTAATTCCCAAAATTTCCAAATTGATCCAAAGAGATTAGATCCCTTAACTTTTACAGGAAAGCTTCTTGAAAACATATCACACAAGTTCATTCTCCTTCAATTCCTCTTCCATTCATCCTTCTTTTTCTCATATCTCCTCCTCCTCTTCCATCCTCTTTCAAATGAACTTTCCTCTCTTTTATATTTTAATTTGAAGGAGTCACATCTCTTTATTACATATCTCTTGACTTTTGTAATGTCCCCTATACTAGGATTATCTTAAGATGAGTAAAATTTGCAAAAGGAATGTCAGAATATAATGATAATAAGTCTCTAAGTATAATATTCTACGCTCTATCCTAAAACCAACTTTAAAGATGTCTGTAGATCGGGTTTCCTAACCCTTCGTTATTTAACCGTCTTTTCTAGAGTGCATCCCTTAGGGCCCGTTTGGCGAGCGAAATAGGAATACGTATTTTGGAATATGTATTCCAAAAATTTTGAATTCCTTGTTTGGATGCACCAAAACGGAATTGGAATACGAAGTAAAATAGGAATACGTATTCCAATTTTGGCCCAAAAAAGGGGTTTTACAATTCCACCCAAATAGGTGTTATTGGAATACATATTCTTATTCCACCTTTTTTTATTTTAGAAAATATAAATTTTGGGGTCCGCAAATTCCCATCAAATATTGGCTGAACCAAATGGAGAACAGGAATACGTAGCCCCATTTTCTATTCTAGAGTACGTATTCCAGAATACGTATTCCTATTCTGCTCGCCAAACGGGCCCTTAAGGTTCACATATGCATATGCTGACATCATGAGAATATTTTGGCCATTACATTATTCTCATCAAGCCATTTGATACAGGGTTACATTGACCTCTTGCATTGGCACTTCTAGCCATTTATACAACGGTGATAATAACCTCTCGTGTTGGCACTATGAGGTATAATTCTCCTCTAGCCATTTATACGAGGTTATACTAATCTCTAGCACAAGCACGATAGTCATTTATGCAAAAAATTAACTAAACTCCCACACTGGCATTATGAGGTTTCATTATCCCATATTAGCGATATATATTAACGATCCAATCCCTATACTAGCACTAAGCCATTTATATAGAATTGAGTACCATCCCCACACTGGCACTATAGAGGCTTGATCAAATACTTCTCCCATAAAAAACTACATTGATCTCTTATAATATAATAATTTAACTTTTTTATAATATCAAATTTTTAAATGTCACTTCTTTAGATTGATGTAAATTTTAAACACTAATAATATCAAAACCTTGAAAAACATTCTTGTAAAATTTTCATATATAAAAGGATTTATATTCATATATACATAATATCAATTACCATTACAAATACCTATAACTACCAAATAATATATTTTCAATATTCTACATCATATTTCCTAATTAATTCTCTTCTCCTCTAATTCTTCCAATGCTAAATTATATCTCAAAACTATTTAAGTTAATATATAAATGAAGTGGGATTACTAGAGGAGCATACCTTGAAAAGTTCCTTATTTTGGTGTTAACCACATTAAGTCCTTACATGGCCCACCCACCCTACAATTTTGGATTTTTCCAATTTCTATTGATTCTCCTACTTCACACATAGGATGTATATCACTTTGAATTCTTCTGTCTTCTGTTCTCAAAATTTTCATGACCCACTTTAATAGGGCGATTTTGCTTGCAAATCATTCTTTGTACATATGTGGTGGTTTATTTTTTTTTCTTGCCCCTTTGTTATTCATACGTCCCTCGCCACTCATTTAAATGAGTGGGTCCCAGGGGATGTGACCCTTCCATGGGTCTTTCCATATTTTAAGCTCTTGCTTATTTTGGCAGTGATTTAATACTTTCTTTTTTATTATATATTTATTATTATTTAATATCCATTTTAATTATTCATGTTTGTTACTAATGCTTCACTCAATATTTATTTTTGATATTTGTTTGTGTGTTTATTATTAATTTATATAGTTTATCCAATTATTATTCTATATATTCAACATCGATTGTTTCATTAATAATTTACATTTTTCATCCTATCATCTTAGTTATTTTTCACTGTGATTTTATTATGTTATTACTATTTGTTTATCTTTGCACTTAATTTTGTTATTATCATTTATTGAATAATATTTTTGAGAGGGGTTATCACAGTCCTACCCCCCTGAAATTTCTTGTCCTCAAGCAATTATCTATGTATCCTTATATCTACTAACCAACCTTGGGACAAGTTTCTTCTAAAGAAATAATTTTTTAGGTGATCTCATAATGGTACTGATTGCATTATCGAAAGAGTTTAAATTTGAATATTTTGGTTCATTTTCATTTTTGGTTATTCCATACCTCTATTGAAAATGTGCAATATATATGCAGATTTGAAGATACGAAGAATACGTAATCCACAGGATGGCAAGATCATGCTCTAATATCATTGGTATGTCCCCTCTGCTATGGTTATCTGAAATGACCCTTAGTGTGATAACCACTAATGAAACAATACTAAATTTCACAAATAATAAACCATTTACCAGATGAACTAGCTGTAACAGATTTAATAGATCATGATTGACACCCTTAATATCCAGAATTAGATCTTATTACAACATAACCAGTACTTCTTATTCCCAATAATAATCCTGTTTGAAAGAATAGCAATTCGGGTACAACTCTAGCTAAATTGCAAAGGATAATGAATTATTTGTAACCCTTGATAATCAAGGAAATATTAATCCGAACCTTATATGAAGTGCTGTTGACAAAAAACTTCCCCCTAGAACTGGTCCGGACTGGTTCGTTCTTATCTGTTCATGAAGTTCGCATCTCCAACCATGACCCGAAACAGAATTCGACTACTGATGAAGCTCAGACCCGCGAGTTGTTATCATACCTTCACGAAATGCTTTTGGAAGTACTAAATTGTGTTCTGAAAATCGCACTTTCCCGCATATTAATAATCGTTGTTTAGCGCTAATGGAGGAAAGGGTGGTAGGACGGGCCTGGGGTCTCCTCTATCCGCCCACGATCTGTTCCTTCCACTTACTGTCTGCTCGTTCTGCGTTCTCTTTAAAAACTATATTTTTTCATTGAAATGCCAATCCGGCTATGGACCAAGCCGTCGAGGTGCAGATAGAACCAAATATCAATTCACTCGCAAATCCGACCAAGTATGGGCATTCATGCTTACAAACGTGTTTCCAACTCCTTCCAAATTCCTCCAAATCCGCAGTAATTAGCTGCTTCTTCTAATGTCAATGAATCACAAGATTTGGCATTAAGCCACAGATCTCTAACCAAGTGAGGTAACTGCAATGTCACCTCCAACCTTTGCAATAATTCGGGCAATATTTCACACCCTCAAAATTGCTTATCAATGGGAGTTTTCGTTCCCAAAGATAACTTGAAGAATTTGCAGACCAATGACCACAAATTGCTCCAACTGGAATAGAAAATCGAATCCACAAAACCTCTTGTTCGAATGGGTGCCCCATGTCCTCTATTTATTCACTTTGTTGAGAAGTTACCGGAAGTTTTCCGGAATGGTCTTTTATAATGCACTTTATTATTAATCTTTACAAAATTAAATAAATAACTTTATAAAGTAAAAGTACAATCTTAATTTAATATTAGAACAAGTAGGCCCCACTTACTGAATTATTATTCTCCGAGAGCAAGAATGTAATCATCTAAAAATAAAATGACTCTCTTTCCAAAATCATTTGCCTACGAGAGTCGATGATAGGCAAATCCCCGATAAAAGTTATGTCACTAGAAAGGGGACATGACAGTCCGCGCTTCCTGAAATTGCTTGTCCTCAAGCAATCTTAAAGCTGGATGCTGCAAAACTGTTTCATTTTCCCAAGTGGCATCTTCAACTGGTAAACCTTTCCATTTAACCAAATATTCTCTGATTACCCTTCTACGGAGCTGTTTGTCCCTGCTCTCCAAAATGAATTCTGGCACTAAGATCAGTTTCCCCTCATCATCCAAAGGTGATAATATGGTAGAAGGTACCACATTCTGTCCCAGCGCCTTTTTGAGGCGCGACATATGGAACACATTATGTACTTTACTATCTGCTGGGAGTTCAAGCTCATAAGCCAATTCCCCTATTCGCTTGGTAATTCTGAAAGGCCCATAATACCTAGGCTTAAGCTTCTCTGACCCACTCTTTTTGAGAGTAGATTGTCGAAATGGTTGAAGCATTAGGTAAACCATGTCACCCACCTCAAAACTCCTCTCTGACCTCCTTTGATCTGCTTATTGCTTATACTGATTCTGTGCCCGAGCTATGTTATCCCATAGAGTGCTAATAATGTCTTTACTCTCTTGAATCAAATCCCCAGCACGTGGAACCTGAACATCACCCATTAACAAGTCAATGAAACTCGGTGCATCATATCCATATAATGCTCGGAAAGGTGTCATCTGAATAGACATGTGGAAAGTGGTATTGTAACAATATTCACACAAATAAATCCATCTTACCCATGTCTTCTGCTGGTTAGCCACGTAGTTCCTCAAGTAGCCTTCCACCCACTTGTTTACTATCTCCGTCTATCCATCGGTCTGCGGGTGATAACTAGTACTAGGTGTGAGCTCAATGCCACATAATCGAAACACCTCCTTCCAAAAATGACTCAAGAATCTGCTATCCCTGTCACTGACAATACTACGAGGTATCCCATGTAATCTGAGAACTTCTCTGAAAAAATCTCAGCTACCTGTACTGCTGTATAAGTTGTGGTGATGGGAAAGAAATGAGCATATTTTGTTAGTCTATCTACCACCACATAAATACAATCACGACCTTGAGCCTTGGGCAACCCTGTAATGAAATCCATAGATATGCATTCCCACTTCTGACGCGGGATGGGAAGTGGCTGTAGGAGCCCTGCTGGAAAGGTGTGCTCTTGTTTATTCTGTTGACAAACAGAACACTCACGAACATACTGCAAAACATCCTTCTTGAGTCCTTTCCATGTAAATCGTTCCCGTACCTGTCTATATGTTTTAAAGTACCCAGAATGACCAGCTGTAGGTGCATCATGAAGAGCCCGCATAATAGCCCATTTCACCTTCGATCCTGGGACTAAAAAGATCCGGCTTTTGTAAATGATCAAGTCATCCACAAGTGAATACCTCGTATCGACAATGGTCCCATCAACTATACCTGATGCCCATGGGTCTCTAACATATTCTGCAATAATCAGATGCTTCCAGTCCTCAGAGATCTCAATCATCGAATTAAGGTGTGGCCTGCGTGACAAGGCGTTTGCTACCACATTCTGCGTGCCCTTAACATAAGATATATCAAAATCATATGCCTGTAGCTTACTTACCCATTTCTGCTGTCTATCATTGAGATCCCTTTGCCCAAGGAAATGTCTCAAACTGTTGTGGTCAGTTTTTATACAAAACTTACCACTTACTAAGTACTGCCTGAACTTAGCTAATGCATGCATGATAGCTAACATCTCCTTGTCATAAATGCTCAATGTTTTCTCTGGCCCACGGAGCTTTCTGCTCTCATAAGCTATTGGGTGTTTGTCCTGCATCAAAACAGCCCCAATACCGTCTCCTGAAGCATCACACTGGAGTTCAAATGGCTTCGAAAAATCGGGTAATGCTAGTACCGGACATGAAGTCATGATCTCCTTAAATCTGTCAAAACAAGCCTGTGCCTTTGCTGTCCAAACGAAGGCTCCCTTTTTAAGCAAATCTGTCATAGGAGCTGCGTGTCGTGAGTATCCGCAAACAAATCTGCGATAGAAGCCACATAAACCAAGGAATCCTCTCAGTTGTGTTAGGTTCTCAGGAATAGGCCACTCCACAATAGCACGAATCTTATCAGGGTCCATCCGTACTCCTTCTCTGCTGATAATATGTCCCAAGTATAATAACTTGGTCATGCCCAAATCACATTTAGACTCTTTGGCATACAAGGATTCTGCTTGCAAGGTCTTCAGTACTATCTCTAGGTACTCCATGTGTTCATGCCATGTTTGACTGTATACCAAGATATCATCAAAGAAAACCAATACAAACTTCCTCAGCTGATGATGGAAAACCTTATTCATGGTGGACTGAAAAGTGGTTGGAGCATTAGTCAACCCGAATGGCATCACTACAAACTCAAAATGCCCACAGTGACATCTGAATGCAGTCTTTTCTATGTCCTTTTCTCTGACCCTAATCTGGTGGTAGCCCAATCTCAAGTCTATCTTACTGAAGTAGCATGCCCCATGTAGTTCATCTATTAATTCATCAATCCGAGGAATAGGATATCTATTCTTAATGGTCTTCTTATTCAGCATTCTGTAGTCAATGCACATTCGAAGAGAACCATCTTTCTTTTTTACCAAAACTACTGAAGAAGCAACAAGAGACTTACTAGGTCTGATGTGTCCCATCGCGAGAAGCTCCTTGATGGTTTTCTCTATTTCATCTTTGAGTCTCTTTGGATGTCTATATGGAGTGATCATGACTGGTTTAGCACCTTCTTCTAATTCGATGATGTGCTCAATCCCTCTATCAGGTGGTGTACCAGGTGGAATATCGCTGAATACCTTACTATACTTTTCCCTCAATACCTGTAAGTTTGGGTGATATTCTGTTTTTTGTTGTTCCTCCTTCGTAGGCATGAGAGTGCACATGGCTGCCCATTCAATATCATCATGTCTCACCAATCTTTCCAATCGTTTGAGAGAAATCGTTCGAACGTCACTATTCCGGATAGCTCTCAACAAATGCTGCTTCCCATCTGTCTCAAACTTGATCTCCATGTCTTTGAGTCAGAAAGTGACTTCGCCTAATAAACGTAGCCATGCCATACCCAAAACGATATCTAAGTCGCCCATATTAACCACATGGTAATCTGCTTTAAATTCATAATTGTTCAGACGTAAGGGCATGTCTCTAACCAACCTGTTACACTTGAGAGTATAACCATCAGCAACCTGTACTCGGAGACCCTCGAACTCCTCTGTCTTGATGCTGCGGCGCTCAACCAATCGTGCATCAATGAAGTTATGCGTAGCGCCTGTATCAACGAATGTGATCACCTTCTGTCCTGCTAAAACACCACGTAACCTAAAGGATCCTTCCTGTTGAATGCTAGACAAACGCCCCTGCTGTAAATGCAATTTAGGTTCCTCTTTTTGTTCTGAATTCCCTGTTTCCCCCTCAGGCTCTGAATCGCTGTGATCATCCCCATTTGTTGTATTGTCGGAATTTGATTCTTCATAGTATGCCCACATAACTCTATTGGCTTTTCCTTTAGGGCCCGTTTGGTTGCTGGAATACAATCGGAATAGGAATAGGAAATTAGAATATGATTTGTATTCTTTGTTTGGTGCGTGGAATAGGAATAGGGAATAGGAATACATATTCTCATTTTAGCCCCAAAATGAGCTTTTGTCCATTCCAAAAAATACCTGTAATTGGAATTGTTATTCTTGCATTCATTTTCGCTTTCTCAAATTTGATTAAATTTTCAAATCTGCTTTGACCTGGGGTGAGCGCGGGAACTTTGTTTTCAATATTTTCAAATATTTCAGCGATTTTCCAATGGCGACGATTGCATCTTCAAAATATTTTCAAACGGCACCGATTGCAAGTTAACCCTATTCCAATTTAAGCTTGCATAACCAAACAAGGGATAAACAAGATTGGATTGCATTTTTCCATTCCTATTCTTCATTTTCCATTCTCATTCAAATTTTCTATTCTAATTCTCAATTCCTACGCTTGCAACCAAACGGGCCCTTAGGTCTTAAAGGACAATTATGATCCCTGTCATATGGACCCTTGCAATAGAAGCATAATTTCTTCCTGCGCAAGTCGTTTAGTGCTTCTGCATCCAGGGTTGTAGTAGATTTTCCTTTAGTCTCAATGCTCTTTCCTTTATTCTTATCAAACTTCTTATTGTCTTTGAAAGAGGTAGTACTCCGAGAGGTGAACCTGCTAGAAGGTGCTGTAAGCTCCATACTTCGTGCTTTCCTCATAGCCTCCTGCAGTGTTGGTGGGTCAAATGCCTTAATCCATCCCTTGAGGGGTTCTGACAATCCTTCTGTAAATAAGATAACTAACCTTCTTTCAAACACATCCTGTACCATAACTAACAATCTCTGAAATTCACTAATATAAACTTCCAAACTGCCTGACTATCTTAACTGAGCGAGGTCGCGAAAATAAATCTCTGGATCCTTCTTATCAAAACGCTCAACCAATCTATCCACAAAGTCCTGGTAAGATGTTACCTGATTGTGCTGCAAGGTAACCATCCCATGTGACCACCAATCATGAGCTGCGCCTTCCAGATGCAGGGTGGCATACCTGATGGCATCTATCTCCGTCATAGGCCTTAATGCCAAGAATGTATCCAACTTATGAACCCAAGTTTGTGCTGTCATCTGACCACTACCATCAAAAAATGGTAAAGTAAGTTTGCTAACAGCTCGTTGTAACTCACTATCATGACCTCCTCTAGGCCTCCTATTCTGGCGGCTGCTCCTCATATGTTCTCTCCTTTGGTTTAGATAGTGATCAAAGTTCAATAGTTCATGCACATGCGGGGGTAATGCCTACCATTCCGCAGTAGCAACTCTGAGATCATCCTGGAAATCATCTGGCAAGTCATCTTCTCCTATCTCCTGAGCCTCTTCCCTTAGGAAGGTGGGACGAGTAGGCCTATTTGCTGTCCATGATCTGCGCCTAGGAGCACCCTGTGAGCCTGCCACACTTCTATTATCATGATCAGATGTTCCTCTACCTTGTTCTTGAATCCTGGGCTGAACAATTGTTTCCATTATGGTAGTCAAAGCTTGCAGTGATTGAGCTATTTCTTGCTGTCCGGTAGTCATGATTCTGTAAAACTCTCTGGTTTCATCATCATCAATTCTGGGGAATCTCGGTGGACTCTGTGATTGTCTTTCACCCATATTTCTGTCCTTAAATATTGTTCTCCTGCGAATATGATATTTGGAATATGGTTGCATAAAATATTTCTACCCAACAGGATGGCAGGACTACTACTCTGATACCACTGAAATGACCCTTAGTGTGATAACCACTAATGAAACAATACTAAATTTCACAAATAATAAACCATTTACCAGATGAACTAGCTGTAACAGATTTAATAGATCATGATTGACACCCTTAATATCCAGAATTAGATCTTATTACAACATAACCAGTACTTCTTATTCCCAATAATAATCCTGTTTGAAAGAATAGCAATTCGGGTACAACTCTAGCTAAATTGCAAAGGATAATGAATTATTTGTAACCCTTGATAATCAAGGAAATATTAATCCGAACCTTATATGAAGTGCTGTTGACAAAAAACTTCCCCCTAGAACTGGTCCGGACTGGTTCGTTCTTATTTGTTCATGAAGTTCGCATCTCCAACCATGACCCGAAACAGAATTCGACTACTGATGAAGCTCAGACCCGCGAGTTGTTATCATACCTTCACGAAATGCTTTCGGAAGTACTAAATTGTGTTCTGAAAATCGCACTTTCCCGCATATTAATAATCGTTGTTTAGCGCTAATGGAGGAAAGGGTGGTAGGACGGGTCTGGGGTCTCCTCTATCCGCCCACGATCTGTTCCTTCCACTTACTGTCTGCTCGTTCTGCGTTCTCTTTAAAAACTATATTTTTTCACTGAAATGTCAATCCGGCTATGGACCAAGCCATCGAGGTGCAGATAGAACCAAATATCAATTCACTCGCAAATCCGACCAAGTATGGGCATTCATGCTTACAAACGTGTTTCCAACTCCTTCCAAATTCCTCCAAATCCGCAATAATTAGCTGCTTCCTCTAATGTCAATGAATCACAAGATTTGGCATTAAGCCACAGATCTCTAACCAAGTGAGGTAACTGCAATGTCATCTCCAGCCTTTGCAATAATTCGGGCAATATTTCACACCCTCAAAATTGCTTATCAATGGGAGTTTTCATTCCCAAAGATAACTTGAAGAATTTGCAGACTAATGACCACAAATTGCTCCAATTGGAATAGAAAATCGAATCCACAAAACCTCTTGTTCAAATGGGTGCCCCATGTCCTCTATTTATTCACTTTGTTGAGAAGTTACCAGAAGTTTTCCGGAATGGTCTTTTATAATGCACTTTATTATTAATCTTTACAAAATTAAATAAATAACTTTATAAAGTAAAAGTACAATCTTAATTTAATATTAGAACAAGTAGGCCCCACTTACTGAATTATTATTCTCTGAGAGCAAGAATGTAATCATCTGAAAATAAAATGACTCTCTTTCCAAAATCATTTGCCTACGAGAGTCGATGATAGGCAAATCCCCGATAAAAGTTATGTCACTAGAAAGGGGACATGACATTATCTTAAGATGAGTAAAACCTGCAAAAGGAATGTCAGAATATAATAATAAGTCTAAGTATACTATTCTACACTCTATCCTAAAGCCAACCTTAATGACGTCTCTAGATTGGGTTTCCTGACCCTTGGTTATTCGATCATCTTTTCTAGAGTGCATCCTTAAGGTTCACATATGCATATGTTGACATTATTAGAACATTTTGGCCATTACATGATTTATACGTCCCTCCCTAGTGATTTATATGAGTGGGTCCAAGGTGACGTGACGCTTCCACTAGTCTTTCTACTCATTTTAAGCTCTCGCTTAATTTAGGAATAATTTAATACTTTCTTTCTATTAAATATATTTATCATTATTTAATATTCATTTTAATCATTTATGTTCGTTACTAATGCTCCACCCAATTTTTTTTAAATTTTTTTTCTGTGTATTTATTATTAATTAGTTAGTATAGTTCATTCAATTATTGTTCTATATATATATATATATATTCAACATCAATTATTCCATTAATAACTAACATTTTTCATCCTATCATCTTGGTTATTCATCATTGTAATTTTCTTATGTGATTACTATTTATTTATCTTTATACTTTAATTTTGTTATTATCATTGTTTTGTATTATTGAATCTTATTCCTGAGAGGGGTTATTACAACTTTTCATTAGATTTAGTTAATTTATATTATTCTATATGATATGTAATGTCCCCAATTTGGGACATAAGAGAAAATTAAGCCAAACGCATAACATATTTTATAGTGAATTAAATGAAGCTTAAGGGAGATTTTTGTAAGTCATTTCAATATTAAAAAGAAATATAAAAAAGGTGTTTAGGTGACAAAAGAGAAAGAAGATGAAGGAAAAAAGGAGAAATGTGAAGAGTTAACAAGGTGAGCTTAAAATGGGGAGAGGAGCTCATTGCAGCCACGCTCGGATTTTGGAGTTTGATTTTAGATTTCTCTTCAAGAAAAGGGGACGTGTTAGCTTTTAGTTTCCAAAACCTGAGGACTGAAACCTTCGGGCTCAGCTCACTAGACAAGACACCAACTTGGTTCAACATTAGTGGTGGATTCACATCAAAGTTCACATTTGGTGTTACAGGTTCTTTTCTATGTATCTCCAATCTGACTATTATCGTTGTTCTAAGATTGGATTTTCTATGCATGTTGTATTGGTGGTTTATAATACAATAGAATATCTGAAGTTGTTTAAAACTGCATATTTTGATGAGCATCTACTAGTTCATTTATGGGTTTATATTGTTGGTTTTATTTGCATGAGGTATCTGCTATGTTCAAAAAAAATATTTTTGAGATTATTGGAGCATCGAACCTGCCATCTTGTAGGGTATAGTAACAAGTTTCATTAATTATAGAAACAAAGTTAGTTGCAGATTAGAAGGATTCTAAATTTGATGAGAGCGTCTATAAGCTTTTGAAAATTTTATTTTGAGAAAGATGAGGTTGTTGTTGTGCATTTATGAGATATTTGAGATTCCTTGGATGCTATTGCCAAGGCACATTTTTGTTATCTTTGCTAATAGGCCAACACTGGGGCAAATAATAATAAATAATTAACGATTTATGGTAGAATTCGGCTGGTTTATACGTGTCAATCCGAGAGCGTAAGCTTGCGAAAGGCGTCCAAGCAATATGCTATCAAGGGATGATAGTTGTGAGATGAGGGTTTATGAATGCATCTATAGCATGAAATTGAATCTATGAAAAACCAAGTAAATCCCAACGACAGGAATTGTCACTTCCTGGCGACAAGAACTTCAGGAATAGAAATAACTCAACAAAACTAATCTGTGATAAAATGGCTACAACTCACAAAAACTAAAATCATTAATTAATTAAATTAAATAAAAATAGATTTATTACACAATCAAGCATGAATATTGAATATATATACTAATATACTATGATTAAATACATACTGTACAGTGCTAAACTAATCAAAATATAAATAAATACAAACTTAAACACACTCAATAGAATAAAGAATCACTAGGTGACTTTAGAGTGGGCCCGCCTCCTTAGTTTCCTGGTGATGAAGAGACAAATTGATTTACAACTTCTTAACCATGCACGTGAATATAGAATTTATGATTTAGAATAAATATAATCTTTGTACACTGCTGTGTGTTTTTTAGAACTGTACGTACATATCCTCCTCCTCATGCTGCTTATATAGACGCAGCAGTATACTGGCTTTTACATAACAACTTTATTTAAGAAATCTATTGTTTGCAGAGAATAGGCATTTCGTTTCAACAGAATACGTTTTTCCTCATATTTAATTAAGTTGTGATTTTATTTTGACCCATAACCAATAAGCAATTCGGCTGTAACAGAATGTATAGAACCACAAGATTTTTCAGCATGTATCCACATAGTTTGCTGTAGGTACGGGTTGATATATCCCGTGCCAGGAATAGGCAATTAGTTCTCTCATTCTATAGAACAATATTGTCCTCATTCGCTGCTAATTAATGGTATAATAGATTCTCATCCATGTGATACATCTCTTGTGGTAGAAAAACAGTCTGATATTGGGTCACGTAAATACCAGCGAATGAAAACCAAAGGTCTTTATGCATTTAGAGAATGTAACTTGCATGAGTTTCCATTGTCCATAATAGGTATGATGAAGAGAAACCAATGTGGGTAAACTATCTGCAGAAAGAACCAAAGGAGGGTAGTGTACAGTCAGCAACCATGTCATACTATCTATTTCCCAATGAAGAGATTTAGGCTGTGATTATGCAATACATATAAAAGGAACAGATTGATGATGCCCATGCCAACTTCTCCTCCATGTGGTACATATCAAGAAGGTTCCATATTACATTGTATCCTCCAATGATTAGAAGAAAGTAAATGGTAGAGAGTGTTATTGGTTCTTATTCAACATGCGACAGGAAGAAAGTATGAAATAGGTGACAAGAATATCTGCACCCATTAGTGAACATGCTGCAATTATAAATATTAGTAAAAGAAATCAATTAATGTAGTTTCTATATTTTAATCGAAAAACAATATTAAATACTACTTAATTATATTAAACTATATGCAATGTTATAATGGTAAAATGGAATGAAATGGGATACAAATGGAATAGAGAAGTATGTAGGAAAGTGCGTAAGATAGATTAAAATAGAGCATTAAATAGGTTATAATTGGCTCTCATCATTTGCCATGATCTATATATTGAAGCCCCAATATTTGTTAAGTTGGGAATTAAATATTTTACATTACTTTTAATTGGGATTATAAATTATTACGGGCCCCTTTTCAAATAAACGATTCAGTAGGGAGGACTTATTTAAGTTCAACTTTGGTGCGGAGCATTTTCCTTAGTTGGGTGATTAGATGTGAGCAGTACATATTCATTAGAATATTTTATGAAGTCGTACTATTTAAATACTAATTCATGTTGGAGCCCTTGCTTATTAAAAAAGATTAAATTGCCCCTATATCATGGTGATTGGCGCATTTGTCTATATGCATGAAACGTCATCATTTCTATTAACATTTGTTGTGAAGACAAGATTTAACGTTGGAAGCAACATATAAAAAATGTATTCCTTGTATCTCCTCAAGTTCTTGACTTGCAAAGAAAATTATGACGATCAAAATATTGATTGGAATGGGTACATAGAAGAACAATATGGTTAGGAAGTTTTATTTGGTAAAGAAATAGTTTAGCTTAAAACTAATAAGATTCCTAAAGGTTTAGTAGCTTTAGAAAAAAAAATGAAGAGCATGAAAGTTTTAAAAACAGCAAGGCTACTAAGATTCATAATGATACTGAGGAAATTAATTTAGGAATTTTGAACATGCTCATAAAAATGTTTGTAGTGGTAAAAAAATTATCTTCTAAAATAAGGTCCGATTTGATTTCACTATTAAGAAAATATAGGCATGTATGTGCATGCAATTACGACAAGAGGATTTGTTCCAAGACAAAATATCTTTAAAACCTAAAGCTGAGCCTTTAAGACAAAGACAACAACCTATCAACTCAACTTTAGCCCCCAAAATAAAAGAAGAATTAATCAAGTTAAGAGATGCTGGAATTATTAAACCTATTAGGCATTCAACTTGGGTCTCTAATCTCATTCCAGTTAAGAAGAAAAACGGTGATATTCAGCTGTGTGTAGACTTTAGAAATTTAAATATATCATCTTTGAAAGAAAATTATGCTGCTCCTAATATAGAGATTATACTACAGAAAGTGACGGGAAATGAGTTACTATCCATGATGGATGGTTTCTCAGGAAATAATCAAGTCAAAGCCAAGGCATCTGAACAATACAAAACAACATTTACTACTCCTTGGGGGACTTACGTCTATGCTAGAATTCCCTTTGGTTTGACTATTGCAAGCACTACTTTTCAAAAGGCTATTGATGTTGCATTAGAAGGATTGATTGATTTCATTTTAGCGGTCTATCAAGATGATCTCACCGCTTACTCTAAGAAAGCAGAAGACCAATGTGGGCATTTAAATAAAAAATTTATAAAAGCCTTTGAATATGGAATTCCCCTTAATCCCAAAAAATGTCACTTCAGAGTTGCATAAGGGAGACTTTTAGGACATATTGTATCTAAGGAGGGGGTAAGAATAGATCTTGAGAGGGTGGCTGCTATTGATAATACTCACATACCCAAAACAATTAAGATAATCCAATCGTTGTTTTGGCAGATCAATTTTGTAAGAAGGTTCTTTTCCAACTTCATTGAAATATTAATCTAATAGCTAAGATGTTAAAAAAAGGTGCTAAGATATCATGGAACAATGAAGCCATAGATGCTTTCGCAAAAATAAAAAAGGCAATAAAAGAAGTTCCGATTCTTGAATCTCCTAATTTTAAGAAACTCGTTTAGATCTTTTCCTTTGCATCTTACCACAATATAACACTAGTGATGCTATAGAAGAATGACGAGGGTCATGAACAACCAATTGCTTTCTTTAATAAGACTTTGTAGGCTGTCGAGTTTAATAATGACGTTAACAAAAAACAAGCCTTTTCTCTTGTCAAAGCGGTCAAATCTTTTAGGGTTTACCAAGTTGGAGCAGAATTAGTTGCTTATGTGCCTAACACGGTTATCAAAGACATCTTTAGGCAATTTGAAACTACTGGAAGAAGATGTAGATGGATAAATCAAATTTAGGAATTCAATATCGTAATTCAAATTACAAAATTGATCGAAGTTCAAGGTTTGGCTAAATTTATGGTAGAAACAAATTTGGAAGCTGCACAGGTTAACCAAGTTGATCTTGAGCATACTGAAGTTAGCAATGAAATGTGTCCTTGGTACAACGATAGTTTACTAATTAAGGCACATGAATTATAATGATAATTTAAATGATAACCAAAAAAGGATCGTAAAGCTTTAAGCTGGGAAATATGTGTTAATTCAAGGTGACTTATATTGGAAAAATATGGGTGTTTTACTTTAGTGTTAACACATGTATCAATCTGAAGACTATTCTCAAAGAAATGCATGAAGGAGTTTGCGATGATAACTTTTCAGCAAAGACTACAGCTCATAAAATCTTACGTGTAGGGTACTACTAGCCACATTTTTTTAAGGATTTCCATGCATATGTAAGAAAGTGTGAAGCATGGTAGACATTTTTTGGGAAGCTAAAATATGACGATTCTCCCCCCCAAAGAACCTTGCAAGCAGAGGAACCTTTCCAGATGTGGGGGATTGACTTTATAGGAGAGATAAGTCAAGTGGTGGTCATAGCTGGATCTTGGTGGCAACCAATTACTTCACCGAATGGGTAGAAGCCATACCTACCCAACAATCCACGAGTAAAGTTGTGATTTTCTCATAGAGAATATCTTAACCAGGTTTGGAATTCTATGGAAAATTATTGCTGACAATGGTATGTGTTTTAGATTTAATGAGTTTTTTAATTTTTGCAAGGAGTATGGCATAACTGTATCGTATTCATCTCCTTATCATCCCTATAGATGGGATTGGTCCCACAGGGGGACCAATAGCCTATTATAGAGAATTGGGGGTGAGGCCCCCCAATCAATGGAGAAAGGAATTGAGAGGTGAGTGCAACGTATAATATATGGGGACTCGACCCCTTCCTCCTGGTGCATTTGGGGGTAAATTGTAGGGGGGGGGGAATGGTTGCTCCATCAGGGCCTAACCTCTCTTTCTATGTAGTGCCATCTAGAACTTAACAAGCATGCCTGAGATTCAAAATTAAACTTGGCATTATGGGTTGACAGGGTTACAATAAATAAATCTACAAGTTTTTGTCCTTTCAGCCCAGTTTATGGTAAGGAAGCAAGACTTTCACTCAATAAATTATTGCCAGTATATAAATTAATGAATGAAGAGCAATTGGAATATATTGACATTATGGAAGAGAGACTTAATGTGCTGGTTGAGCTTGATGAGATTAGGAGATGTACGTAAGAACAAAATATTAATAAGTAGAAGCAATTCAAATTTCTCAATGAAAAAAGGGCTCAAAACAAATCTTTCAAGCTAGTGGACTGTGTCTTAAAATGGAACACCAAAGATCAAGATAAAAGTAAAAATGGTAAGTTTGAGGCCCAATGGTTAGGACCATTCATTATCTTAGAAAATATAGGACATTCTTATTTTTTGTAGGATATAGATGGATTCATGCAAGATTTTCCTGTTCATGGATAGTACCTAAAGCCATTTTTCCAATGACAACATTCAAGGGGTTTTCATTTCCCTTTTCTATTTTCCTTTTCACATTTTATTTAATATTTTTTGATATGATTGCATAGATTAATAGTTGTTTTTTCTATTCTTGCAGGTTTGCTTCACCCAGAGATAATTGGGATGCTTGTCATGACCATAAGGGGCAGATGTCCCAAATAGAGTCACTGATGGAGCCTAGATTTTGCAAAACTTTTGGCTCAATTTTCTATCCCTTTTTTCTTATGGTTTCATTAAGATAAAAATTTCGTTTGCATATGATTAACTAAAGACAGGTCTTGTCCCATATCTTTAAGCCACAATTTCATAATAAATGGATCTCAGATTTCATATAAATTATTATTTTATTCAAGTGATGCAATTTTTATTTTTGTTTTCTTTCCGTAAATATAACTATTGGAAATTGCAAGGCAAGAGCACACAATACAACAGTAACTTGTTGGTCTTGAGTTTGAATCTACTCGAACTTAACACATAATAATAATTAATTACAACAAATAATAACAATAATTAATCTAGGCTTCGGCCCATTACCAATAAAAGAAAACTATTGGAAATTGCAAACATGGTAAAATATCTTGTTGAAAGAAATTTGCAAGTGCACCACATAAGATTGGCAGAAGTCAAAAGAAAAATTCTTATATATGGTTTCATATGATATTAAAGGAGCAATTTTCAAATTCTGAAGAGATATGTGTGATTGAGAGAGATAAGGCTAAGAACAATTCCCAAATCCATCATGGAAAATTGATATGATGTGCTAGTCTAATTTGTAAGAAGTAAACTATTTTTGTGGGCTTAAAGTAGAGATATAATATTGTGAATGAGCTTTGTCCTTTAAAGACAACTAAATAACTGAGTACTCTATAATATGATTGTAAAGTAGATTGATTAAAGCATTTTAAGTTTGAGCAACAAAGATATTGTGAATCCTATTGGTCTCCTTATCTTTGTCCAGTTTTGTTTCCTGTTCATTGGAGTTAAATCACATTCTAGATTAACTTAGAATTGCATATAAAATTGATCCTTTACATAAATTGGATTGCCTACAGTAATAAAATATACTATCTTCAAAGTTGCACATAAACAAACTTTTCTAATAATTGACTCTATTGCCCATATTGACTAGGCATTGGTTTTAACTCTGAAGTGACACTTTTTGGGATTAAGGGAAATCCCTTTCTCTAGAAAATTCATCCATTCGATATTATCCATACTTTGAGCATTTCTTAATTATAAAACAATTTCTTTCATATTTTCCAGGATATTGAAGTTTTAACAATTTCATTTTGAAAAATTAATGAAGTTCTGAATTCAATTTACATTAAACATTTTTTATTTATTTGAAGTGACGCAAATTAGAAGACTCTTTAATTCCTTTCCGTTTGGAAGTTTTTTCTTGTGTTGTGCTTGTGGTCAGACTCATTTGCTTTAAAACCATTGAAATCAGGAGATTTGTTCAAGATTATGCATACCCGCCTTGGCCCTACAGAGCCAAAAGTGCAGAGGACTTGCATCTAACCGATCAATCTTGTCAAGTTGGCCTTTGACTTGTTGGAATCCCACCATTGAGTCGAGAAGGTTCATAGGATTCCAATCTCTGGTTTTGGGAACCAACACAATCATTGACGAAGTCTACATCATCATGAAGTTGGACAACCATCGATAGATCCTACTCATTCGGAGGGCTGCTAGTTGAATCCACAATTCCATCAAGTTGATCACCGAGTGTTAGTTCCACAAAATTTGTGTAAGTCTCCTCTTCACCCTTGTGGCTCTTGAGGGTTTAGGTGCTTCCTACTTGAAGAGACAATTATTATCACTTGTTTATCCATATCATCCTAATGGTGAAATGGATCTAGGAGGATGTCTTCATGCTCTTTAGGATTTCAAGGTTGGCATAGCCATTTGTCAATCTGGTGCTTCAAATTATTGTTGTAGAGTATATTACACTCAGAGGATGAATACATCATTTGCAATTCTTATTAGAATAATCTTTATGTTTCTTTTTAATGCTCACTATTGTATCTTATTGTATCTCTGTAAATATTAGAATGTTTCTAATATTTTGGTGTAGTCTAGAATAGAATGTTTCTATTCTATTCGACTCTCCTCTTTGTATATATAGATCTTTTGATCTTTGATTAATAAGTCAAGAATTCTGCCATTTACGTTTGTAACATGGTATCAGAGCTAATACTTAAATTTTTTTGAAAAAAAATTATAATTTCTTCTTGAAATTATTTGTTTAAATTTTTTCAAAATTTTTTTAGTTGATTTTCTCTAAAACCACCTAGGATTTTTTGCCTAAGAAATCTCAAGCTAGGGTTTTGCAACTTCTTCCTCTTTGAAAATCGTGATTTCCTTTTGCAAAAACACAAAAAAGTTTGAATTTGGTGGTTGTTTTTCTGTGCAACTCATGATTGTTTTTTCCATGCAACTCATGATCATTTTTTTATCAAAAATCTGGCAAAAATTGTGGTCGGGACTGGGCCATTTTTTTCCTTTGAAAATCAGGACCAGCAAATCACATTTTCAATGGTAAGATTCGGCATGTCTTGGCAGGACTCCCGTGTGAATACAGAAAATTGACAACCATTCCTTTTGTGCGGCAAAACGTCTGATAAACCTTGTGTTTTTTGCAGCACTTGGGCTCGTTTTTTTGTCTAATACAAAATAATTGGCTATCTTTGTCCATTTTTGGACATCTCCTTGTAGTTTTTTACCTTTTTTTTTGCACTCAAAACCTCCATGGCCGCCGACTAGATTATTTGCTCGAAACCCTAACTTTTGGGGTCGGAATTTTTTTTGTTTGCATATTCTTGGTGGGTTTTCTAAGATCTCAAATGGGTTGTCATCAGTTTTTTTGGGTGCCTCGATTTTTGAGCCAGCAAATCCGAATTCCGACAACATATTATTTTTTGATTTTTCGAGCTCTCTTCTGGGTGCTTCTCTGATTTTTCTAGGTCTTTCATTTTCTCACCTTGAACTTTGTGCCATTTGAGATATTCACATATTATGAACCAATTAAAAAGAAAGCCAATGCTACCCAACACTCAGAGCAGAAATAATCTATCTACCATGCCTTTATGGCTAGCATACTTGCAGATCATGTGAAATCTTCTACCTGGTACATAGATTCTGGTGCCTCTCGACATTTCACTCACAGGCGTGAATGGTTTGTTGAATTCACTCCCTATTCTGACTCAGTAATCTTTGGAGGTGGCGAAGAATACAATATTGTTGGCAAGGGCAATGTTCAAGTTCAGTTCGGAGGAAGAAGACTCATGTTCCTCAATGTATGTTATGTTCTTGGCATGAAACATAATCTTCTGTCTGTTGGTCAGATTATGAAGCACTCCCCTCAGTTGGATGTCGTTTTCAGAGGAAATAAGTGTTTTCTTATTGATCGTGCTTCTCACACTACACTTGCTGTTGGTCTTGAGGATGATGATATTTATAGGCTTGTAGATTCAGGCAATTCCCTTGAGCGTGCCTTTATCGCCAAATCATCTGCTCTCAGCAGCCTCTGGCATCAGCGATACGGTCACCTGAACATTCAATATCTAGTACAACTTGCTCGAGATAATTTAGTCCATGGCCTACCTGATATCCAGACCCAAAACCATCATGTTTGTGGAGCTTGCCAAGCAGGGAAGCAACATAGGATACCATTTAGGGATGGTGAATCATGGCGGGCATCTAAAGTACTCTAGCTGGTCCACGTTGATGTATGTGGTCCTATGAATACTCCTTTTGTTATTGGGAATAGGTACTTGTTACTCTTTGTGGATGATTTCAGTCACAAAATGTGGGTATATTTTCTTAAGCAAAAATCAGATGCTTTTCTTGTATTTCAGCAGTTTAAAGCCCTAGTAGAAAAAGAGTCTCGTTCCCCCATCCATACTCTTAGGATTGATAATGGGGGGGAATTCTGCTCTTCTTCTTTCTCTACCTTCTGTACTACTCATGGCATTAGACGTCAGTTCACCACAACTCACACCCCTCAGCAAAACGGTGTTGTAGAGTGTCGAAATTGTACCATCACAAAAATGGCTAAGGCTATGCTAGAACATAGAAATGTTCCCAGAAAATATTGGGCAGAAGCAGTATCCTACCTTCTTAACCGATCACCCACCCTTGTAGTTAACCATAAGACTCCTGAGGAAGCCTAGTCTAGTCGCAAACCTAGGATCAACCATTTGAAAGTTTTTGGCTCTCTAGCATATGTATGGATTTTTGATGCCAAATGCACTAAGTTGGATTCCAAAAGCTAGAAACTCATGTTTACAAGATATAGTCACACACATAAGGCCTACAAACTGATTGATGTAAACACTGATCATTTAATCTTTAGTCGTGATGTTGTGTTTGATAAGGAACTCAGACAATTTCAGCTCTCTACCTCCCCGCCGCATTCTGAGATTCAGTCTTCAACAATCTCTGACTTGGGTCCTTCTATTTTGTGAGTCATTTGATGCTACTGATACACCACCTCAACCACCTCCAGATAATATAGCTCCTACTTCTGCTCCTCATCCAGCTATTCCAACAGTATCTAATATTGGCTCCTTTACTCTTTGGCCAAAATGGTGGGCTCAAACAATTAGTGATCTTCGTCCCGATGAACTCACTGAGGGTAGAACCTCCAGAAATAAGAGCATTCAGCACAACATAGTTAATGTTGCTCTTATGGCCAACATCCATAGTATCCCTGAGCCCCAGACATATGTAGAGGTCGAAGGAATTCCAGAATGGGAATAGGCAATGGATGCTGAGCTTCACAGTCTTCAAAAGAATCACACTTGGGTTCTTTCAGATCTCCCTCTTGGGAAGAAACCCATTAGCTGTAAATGGGTCTATAAGGTCAAGTACCATGCAGATGGTACCTTGGACAAATACAAAGGTAAACTTGTTGCTCGGGGATTCACCCCGCGCGAAAGCATTGACTATGAGGAGACCTTTGCCTCGACAGCTAAGATGAGCACTATTCGCCTTCTTGCCATTGTAGCTCAGTATGGTTGGAAAGTTTATCAGATAGATGTGAACAATGCTTTTCTCAATGGTGAATTACAGGAAGAAGTCTACATGACGTAGCCCCCAGGTTTCAAAGTTGCTGGTTCAGATCCAAAAGTATATAGACTCCAGAAGGTCCTCTATGGTCTTAAACAGGCCCTTTGGGCTTGGTACATAAAGATTGATCAGTATTTGGTTGCTCAGGGATTTCAGCATAGCTCGTCAGACAGTAATCTATATATTAAACACTCTGGTAATGATATTCTTTTTCTTGTTGTCTATGTGGATGATTTGATCATTACTGGGAGTTCAGAACATTTGATTCTAGAAATCAAACAGGATCTATGCAGAACTTTTGATATAACAGATCTCGGATTGCTTCATCATTGTTTAGGTATTGAGGTTTGGCAGACTGACAACAATACTTTTTTGTCTCAGTCCAAGTGTGCCAGAAATTTGCTTGATAGGTTTCGAATGCAGGCTTGCAAACCTGCCTCCACTCCTATGGAGACTAGTCTGAAATTGTCCGCACAATTTGATTCTCCTCTTGTAGATGAAACACTCTTCAGGCAACTAGTAGGTAGTCTCATCTACCTTACTACTACTAGACTTGATCTCAGTTTTGCAGTCAACTACACACAGTTCATGACGAACCCCAAGACTGATCATTCGATTGTAGCGAAACGTGTGTTGTGCTATGTACATGGTACTTCAGATTATGGTCTTTTTTACACAAGGAGTGCTACTGAGCTCAGTGGATTCATCGATTCCGATTAGGCCGGCTTAGTTGATGACAGGAAATCTACTTCTGCCTATGTGTCCAGTATCGGATCTGCAACAGCTACCTAGACTAGCAAGAAGCAATAGGCATGGGCACTCTCCTCTACAGAAGCAGAATATAGAGGAGCTGTCAAGGCAGCTTGTGAAGCAGTTTGGCTCCGTCAGATGCTTGCAAATATGCATATTCCTCAAGTAGGTCTGACTTCTTTGTTTTCAGACAATCAGGGAGTACTCAAACTTGCCAAGAACCCAGTGTTTCATGAACGAACCAAGCACATAGAGCTTCATTGCCATTACATCAAACAGTTAGTAGAAGATGGATCTATTCAGTTACTCTATGTCCCTACCTCAGAGAAACCAACAGATATTTTCACAAAACCCCTTGGTCCTGACAAGTTTGTTAAATTCAAGGGATCTATTGGTGTAGTGAATAGATTGAGCATTAGGGGGGGGTATTAGAATAATCTTTATGTTTCTTTTTAATGCTCACTATTGTATCTTATTGTATCTTTGTAAATATTAGAATGTTTCTAATATTTTGGTGTAGTCTAGAATAGAATGTTTCTATTCTATTCGACTCTCCTCTTTGTATATATAGATCTTTTGATCTCTGATTAATAAGTCAAGTATTTTGCCATTTATATTTGTAACAATTCTATATAGCCTTTGAGAGATGTGTCCCTATGTCATCCATTAATAACCCAATCCTTCTTGATTTTCTTTGACAATTCAATCAAAGTGGGTGTTTTTATTTCCTGTTGCTCGATCTAGGGAAGGAAGGTCAGAATCAATGGTCTAGTGTTGAAAGTCCAATAGAGTCTCTTCTCACTTCTTAGCTCCCTCAAGACATCTTCCAATCCATCACTCATTGACATGATTCGATCTCCAGTCCCAACAAGCTGGCAAGATCACCAACTCTAATACCAATCTAATGTTCTCAAACGTCCCTTCTATCGTATGACACTTTCCTAGACATATAATCTATAATGTCCCCAACCGTACCACCTTCTTTCACCAATATGGCCTATACTTTTGTACAATAATTCCACTCTTCCTATACGGTGGTCCCTTATCCATACGACACAACTCAACTGAATTGCATAGTTATTCCTTTTGTATAGTCAACTCATCCTCTAACTCGTATAGTCAATGCAACTTCTGCGCACAACCAATATTGTTTATGCTTGTCCAACTATACCCCACTCCTACATGGTATGCAAAGATTACCAGCTAGAGTATATTACAACACTCCTCAAATAGAATGATGTTGCCGAAAGACAATTTATTATTGATGAAATAACTAGTTCAAGCAGAGAGATACTAATGCATGAAACAATTTGTATTCAATAATGATAATATTTCATATTACACCAAATGAATCTTTAATAGAATAATTTTGCACCAAGGGCAGGATACAAATTTCACAAGTTTGATGCACAATGTGAATATCAAAATGATATTTCTAATAATAGACTAGGTTGGTTGTGAACCGCCAAAACTATGAATGCAAACTAGGGAGGATCTTCAACCACCAAAATTGCACACTCTAGAAAGTTAAAATATAGCATAGGTCAGCAATATTTTATTAATTTATTATTTGGGCCTCCTTTATTTAATAATCAAATTAATTAATTAACTTAATTGAAGCACTCTATTAAAACTGGGGACACTACAATAGACAACAACCTATAACACAATAATGAGTTGTGAGCCTCTCATTTGGGAGGTCTTGGGTTCGAGTCGACTTGAGCTTAACAAATAGAATATAACTAACTTGAACAAATGATAATAATTGACACTACAATTAAAACCTTCATTAATAGACCACATGAGTCACTTTATTGAAACTTATTAAATTAATTAAATCATATCACCCATAAAATAATTTTTGTTGGATAATTAAATAACTAAATTAATAAATTCCCCTTTTCTCAACTTTAGCCTAGGAGAATCAAATAGGTTAATTAAGTCTCCATGGAGTATTGTAATGTCCCCATTTTGGAGGTATTTTGATTTAATTAATTAAGTTGTCCAAAATAATGAATATTTTATAAGGATGACTAATTAATTATTTTAATTAAATAAATAAGTGGTATTAAGTTAATTACTTATGAAGTTATCAAATAAATAAATATTAAAAGGTAACTTTATATTTAATTAATTTAATAAAGTGACTTGAAATTTAAAATATCTTATAAAGTCACTTAATAAATAAAATAAAATAACGTTCTAGAAGTTTATGAAGAAATTGGAGAAAAAGAATAAATAGGCATCCTGGGTTTCATTCTCACCAGGCAGATTTGTTGTTGTTGATGTTGATGTTTGATGGTTGTGGAGCCTAGGATTTCTGCAGTTTCTTTTGGCCATTGAGAATGAAAACTCTCAATTGGTGAGCAATTTTGAGGGTGTGAAATATCACTTGAATTATTGCAAAGTTGTGGAAGTTGCTTCAGACTTTCTACTTGTACTTCAAAGCAAAATTTTATGGCTCTTGGCCAAATTTTGGTGGTACCGATTTGAGGAAATCTATTGCATATTTTGGATGCATTTTGGAGCTTTGGAATTTCATGATTGGGTCGATTTCATTGCTATTATAGTTACCAGTCTTTTTCAGTTTTTAATGGAGGACAATTTTGCATATCATATTCAGATTTTAGCTTGTATGGCCTCATTTGGGTATTGTTTCTTTGTGAGTATTTGAGCATTCATCTTGGGAGAGCTTGGCAATTGTTTTGAAGCAGCTATCAGGTTGCTGGTAAATAATTTCAGTGGTCTGATATACTATAGAAAGGGCACCATTGGCAAGACATTTTGGTTCATAGCTCATTATTGAAGCATCCTATGGTTCTGGGTATTGTTGCATTCAATTGCTATCGCCGAAACAATCATATCAAGGGAAAATTCGAGGAGCCTAGAGTTTGTATTTATTTATCTAAAGTATTGCTAGGCAAGAATAGGGGCGACACTTCAAGGGAATCGATTTCTTCATTTGGAGGGGTCTTCATCATCAACAAGTGTTATAATCAAGTATCAAGCTCTTCTAAAATTTGTGTACCAGGTTTCTCAAGTCAATTGTTGCATATATATTGCATTTTAGATTTCATACTAAGGCTGCATTGGTACTCAGAAGATTACATAGTTTGCATATGTTGTAATGCCAAGAGTCTTGGCCATTTCATACTAGCATTGTAGTTGACATTATATGTGCAATAAATGAGACATAAGTTGCTGGTCTAATATAGTTGTAATTGAATATGTTTTTATCATTCATGATCAACTTATTAGTTTGCATGCCAATTGTTTGACAAAATGTCAATTGGCTGTAAGTTCTCTTTTTGGCATAAATAATGTTATAATTTTGCATACCAAGTGTTTATATTAATGCCACTTGGCTGTAAGTGCATTAATGCCATCTTAGGTTGCATCCAAAGTGTTTGTCATAATTACTAGTTGCTGTAGTTGCATATTGCAAGCAGTTTTAGTCACATATATGCATTGAATATTGTCAAAATAAGTTGCACACTCATGTTAGGTCATTGTTTAGTCAATTTTGAGTCTCCTTGCAAGCATTCTCATTGATGCTAATTGAAGAAAAGAGTCATTAAAGAAAACTGAAATGTTATATCAGTCATATGACCCTTGTATGTGAAGTGTTTGACAAAATTTCCAAGGCCAAAAATCAAGAGTTTTCAATCAGATTCGACCAGGGTCATTACAAGTATTCTATGGAAAGGGACACTATTAAAAGCCATATGTAGAATAATGCTTATATCTCCTAGCTTGTAATCAAAACAATGCTTGTAAATATAGGGATGACGTTGCTAGTTCTCACCATTGCTACAAAATAGAAATTGTTGTCCAAGTAACACTTATGACATTGCTAGTTCTCATCATTGCTACAAAATATCCATTTAATTTTTGTTACCTTTTTGGCCATCAGATTGGAGATATGCAAATTCATCAGTAGATGACATTCCTTGAATTTCAATTATTATCACTTGCATTGCAGACTAAACATGGGCAATTTATGCAACTTCAATGGTGGGCACACAAAGTAGCTGCAGTTCAAACAGCTAGAATAGCAGGATTGCCTATTTCTATGCATCTATCATTTTCATTGATGCAAAACATATCAGATAAGTATACAGTTGATAAACTAACATACTATTGTCTCTGTTGATATATAGTTAGTATAAATTTTAGTATTCAGGTGGTTTCTTAGGTTGTTTAGCATGAATTATAATTGAAGATTAAGGGGTAGAGAATATATAAACAGTTCTCATGTATTAAGCAAAGATGTATGTATGTATTTAGCAAGTACATATTGCTTGTTAATAAAAGCTTTTCTTTTTTCTTTAATGTACATCTCACATGTAAAAAGGACAGGTTGAGAAAATACATACACTAACATAGTATGATGCAACAAGATCACCAGTGTTTCTTATAGTCACTATTGCTGTTGTAGGTTTACTTAAAGCTTCAACTGTTGATATATGGAAAGCAGTAACATTTCCTGAGCTCCTAAATGACACAAAATGACAAAGCATTAAACATAGACTGATGATGCTGAAATTCATACTATCTTCAACATTAAGAAGCAGACAAAATTATAAATCATCAATTCCAAAACATTGTAACTTGAGTAATTGCACTTAAGGATTACAGGACTCAAACACTTGATTTTCAAACTCAATCACACAAGGATTTAATTGTCTAATACCAACATTACCAAAAATATATAATTTTTTCATAAAACTAAAAGTCAAATTAAACATAACATAAGGAAGATAAGCATTTGAACTCTTATGTTCAAGCCTGTTGGCCCCAGAGCAGTGAACTCATCTTTCATGTTTAGAACTGAAAAAATCAATTTTGGAACTCTTGGTTGTTCAGTCTTTGTACACTAAACCACACATGTTGGAAAAATTACTTCCTTGCAAAGACATTAAATAAGATCTGAATTTGATAAATAAATAAAAATGACGGATAAATCTAAATTAAGAGTACCATTTTTCTAAGCATTTTCAAAGACAGACTTTACAGTCATAAGATAGGATAAGATGAATCTATTGATGTCCACCAAGAGACCACGAGGGTCTAAGGGACTGAAAAGTATACAGAGAGGAAACTGCCAGCAGCAGGAGCACCAAACAAGTGCCTGCAAGAAGACAAGATAAGAAAGAAAAAGAACAACCACCAAGAAGGACAAACCACTTAACTCCTACTCACTGCCGAGAAGTAGTCAAGAATAAAAATTAATGTTGATGGAGGTCTGGACAATGTTAAGTGCTGCAATTCTAAACTACAAATACAAAGAGTTGCACTGCAAGATGAAAAAACAGTAAATACCATGAATGATTTTAAAAGATTATCACAATTGATGCTTTGTTTCAAGGTAGTCACACAGAAAGGAGTCATGGAAGACCTATTATAGTTACACATCAAAGAGTAATTGAAGATCCTTCCCTAAATGTGGAAGTCTTTTCGAAGGTCCAATTATTGTAGGTTAGGCTGCGATTATTGTGTAGTCTACCTCACACATTTCTAACATGATAATGTTAGAGATCAATTAAATAACAAAAAAGGTCAGCCTTAGAAACAGTAAAATAACATAAAATTACACTGTTTACATTATGCCCAGAAAAGAAAAGTCAGAGTACCTCCGTCAATTCTATTAACAAATCAGAACAATCAAATGAGTTACAGAAGAAGACATACCTATAATTAATTGACACAAGATTATCCCAAAGAGCTGTCACAGTGGTTCATAACTTTTTTGGCTGCAGTGCACAGCTTGTAGACATCTTTTATTCATAGCTTCAAGTAATGTGTTGCGATCTCTGCCTGTACTTCGGAGCTCTTAACTATATTGAAAGCCTGTTGAAGCTTGTAAGATATTTATCATTGATGTCACTGCTAGAACATCAGATATGATGCAATAATCATACTCTGAAAATGCAGATTGATTGGCGACGGAGAACATAACTTTGATACATATTTTTTAGATTTATAAAGTATCAGATTTAAATTAAGTCAGAGATATAGTTCAACATTTCTCTTATATATGGGCAAGATGATATTGTGATGAAGCATGGATGATATTATTTTCAGTAATCATTTCCCAAGCGAGGAGTTTGAACTAATTCTGCAGAAGATTGAATCATATGCTATGCACAGGTTATTAGTAGTTCATTTTCGCTCGAGAATAACACACAATCGGCTGCTATGTTAGCAAAAATATTATCACTGTTCAGATTGTTGGCCCAGATGAAGCAGAACAAAGGCAAAAATACTTCAGAAATCAGTTCTAGCGGTAAGATAATATATACAAGGGCAGTTCTGAAGACAACCTGCCACTGTAAATTTGTAACTCCAGTTAAAATCTGAGAACTATCTTCCTAGTCGCAAGTTTCATTAAGGTCAGATAGAAGTTTCCTCAGCAATGAAAGGTTTGACAATAATATGGTTGAAACAGTGAACTGATTCTTGTGTAGTTATAATTCAGAACTGTCTAAACAGTAATTAATTGTTTTGGAACTATACAGCTGATGAAGAAAGAGGATTCTATTTATCTTTGTTGTCGAGGTTCAATGAATGTGTGCGTGAATGGGATTTTTGGAATAGGAAGAATATCATACAAATCCAATAAAAGAGTTTCTGAGTGTGTACCATTGACAAAGAATATTATATGTGATGTGAAATAAGCGTTCTTACTAGTCTTTATACCCTCACTTGCACCCTGCTATTGTCCAGTAACCTAAGAAGTCATGAAGGGCCAAACATTCTTCTTGGATATCTAATGATTGTTCATTTAAGGTTCCTTTGCATATAGTTAGATTAGTCATCTTAGCTTGTGTTAGTTTAGTTTTTGCTGTAGTTAGCTTTCCTTTGAGATTGGGAATGCTTGTTATTTTGAAATGGCTTGTGTATATTGTACAGACGTGGTCATCATTACTAAATATGTTCAAGCTCATTTAGTTTATAAAGGTCCAAAGCGAGAACTGAGCCATTGGTTAGTTTTCTTTCTTGTCTTGTCTGATTGGGTGATATACTTGTTTCAAAATGTTATTACCTTTTGCATTCTATTGCAAGTACCTTGATCATCACTGTTTCATTTAACATTTTGTTTGGGTTAAGTTGTTGTCCAAGGGACATTATGCCAAGTGAAAAATCTTCAACCTACTTCACCAGCAGTATAATCCTCACACCCTCAATAAGCTTCCTTGCTTATAAGTCAAAGGATGAAAAAAGAAAAGAAAAGAAATCATTACTCAAGTCAAAAGCCAAAAAGCATTCAAAGAGGAAAAATCTTCAGAAAAGACTAAAGGGAAGACATGAGCAATTCTACGGGGGATATGGGAATCTAGTTGGCAGTAGAACAATGTTCACCAGAATTGTAGGCAATAACCTCATTGAGGCTACGGATGCGTGACTGGTAAAGAGGCAATGTCTAAAGACTACAAGTTGCTTTCGGAGAAGTGATCAATGTAGCTTGTCATAGCTGAACTTAGGATTCACCCCTTCAAACAGGAATGAACTTACGCGCATACACTAGATCAGGTGTGCATAGCTCAATGTGGTAAGTATTTTCATTTCCTTTAGAATTTTCTTCATCACTCTGGTTGGTAGGACTAGTTAACCTTAGATTCTAAGATCAATTTGGATGTTTATCCTCTAAATGTTCAGGACCATTTCACAGCAGAGTCACCTTATGTTATGCCTTGCACACAAGGTGCCATGTATTCTACACTACCATGGTGCTGCAAGAAACCTCTCTTTTTACTTTTTCAATTTCTTTGGACTTTCAACTTTTCAGCTTTTTTTGGATTTTTCATAATTTTCACTTTAAGGGAGATCTATCTCAAATATAACTTCAAAGATCATTCTTGTTGACAATTCCATAAATGAAATTTGTTCAGGTCCTCCTAGCACCAATTTCTGTTGATGCAAGTTTTGTTTCACTACAACATACAAAATCAATCATCCAATGTCTCAAAATGAAACACTAAATACTCAATCCTCTCTTGAATAAGGTCACTTTTATGCTAAGATTGCAATGTAATATCATGACATGACTTCAAGGTTCCTTCAATTGTGGATACTCGATCACTAAAATAATGTGATTTTTTGGTAATCACTAGGGGTAATTACACTCATTCATTCAACGAATATCAACCACTTGCACCTCTAGAGATTCAGCTTCACAAGGTCCAATGAAAATATAGTTTGATTTTCCAACCTTGAACTTCTTAAACTGAACTAAACCTCTACTACTTCTTCTCCCTATGAATAGAAGGATTTATAGATGAACTTGGAATTTACTAGATGCAATCCTGTCAGCAGCTCCACCCATCTAGTGCAAGCATCGAAGGAATGCTCAAATGGTTTTCACATTAATATCATATCTTCAATCCCATTAGATGGGTGTGAAATAAAGATTGAATATCCATTGAAGTTAAGTTCTTCCACTCATCGGCTAACCACGCAAGGCACACTTACAATCACCAAGAGAATAGTCACTCAATTTTGATCAAGTCAAGGAAGTGAACATCCACAATTACTTTCATTCCGCTAATCTACTTCAACATGAAATGCAATCTACTCAAAGTGAAAGATCAAGGAATCCATGCAACATTTCAAAAAATCATTAAATTAACTCAACATGAAGACAAACAATGCATTATCAATCACTTTTATAGCATTATAGCAACAATTTAATCAAGTCTCTCCATTAGCTAACGCTGTAATCTATCCAGCTAACTTCTCTCGTCTTCTAATCTCTTAAATCTAACCGCTCTAAATCTTTACAAAATTGAAGGCTTTGACCTTTTTATGGATGTTCAATTACAATGGAAGTACAAGATCAATTCAAGATAAGGGGCTAAGATTAATCACTACAAACTAATTAGGGTTGCCAAAATATCAACCAATCATATGAAGGCTTCATCCTATGGGCCAAAAAAAAAGTTACATTGCCTTTGATAGCCAATGAGAAAATTGTACACTTGCCATGATGTGATTGAATGTGCTTGTAACTGGAATGTTCTAATTGGAAAAGAAAACAAGGTGCCACTGTAATGAACTCGACTGGCTCACACCAACTAGCTAAGGGAATTTGTATTTTGGGGTACTTTTAATTGTGGCTTCTCTTATTTCTTGAGATACCAATCCACAAGTACATAACTATATATATAAGCAATTAACTTAAACCTTGATAGAGTCAATACCAAAATATGATTGGATTGACAAATCAAAGACTTGCAGATTACTGCATTAAAACATGAAAATTGACATGAAACTGATATGCCCAATGTTTTGGATGTATTGCATGAATGTAGAAAATACTGACATAAATTTCAGAATATACAGTAAGCAGCTCTTACAAACCATTAATCATCAAACATGCTGCAATTTTTAATTTAATAGAACCTGATTGCAGTTTGCCATTATGCTGAATGCTCCACTCAATGCCAACAAGATTTGTACCCTGAATAGGACCATAGATGCTACCAAATATGTAATAGAAGAATTCTTCATGCAGCTACAGCAGGCACGATTGAAATGCTGGAAAGAGCCATGTCCACACAAGGAAAGCTAGGCATCCAGTATGTCCAATCAGTGAACACCACTGATAGGGTATAATGGGGTTTAACTATGAACAATTAAGTGCCCAAAATACTGAATCAAACCCAGCGAATGCTCATATACAAATTGCCCAATAATCAGAAATGCTGACACCAGGCAGACTGATATACAATAATCAGAATATCGAATCACCAAATCTCTTCAGAAAAGACTTGTCCTCTCAGCCACAAGAACCACAGTATGAGAAGACACTGAAATCTCCAAAGGACAATTGCTCCTAAGACACAATAGAAACAGAAAGAGGGAGCTCTAAATTCAAACCCTCAGATCAAACCCTTATACCTCAGCAAGGGCATAGGAAAATAATTCAAAAATCCTTCACGGGCAACACAAGCAAATAATTAATCAGATGCCTTTCCCATCAAATGGCCTCATATTTATAAATCTCAAAATGGCACAAGTTTCCCAAATGAACTTCACTTAAGAAGCTTTCCACACACAACATTGAAATATAATAAAGTGCCATTAATATAATTTATTAATTGCTTTTGGCTCCAAAAATGACATTTTCCACCATAACTTAATATTCTGACATGCAAGGCCACTGTTTCTTGTTCCCATGATTTAAAACTTTTTGTCTTGGTTCCAAAGAGCTATGATACTGAGGTGACCAACAAACAATACCAACAAAAATAGCAATGTCAGCGTATTTAGATAAATAATAATAATTCACTCGTCTTGCGAAAATAGTGAATAAGCATCAGAACCAAAATTTGACAACACCAAAGTGATCCTGATGATGAAAGACAATGAATGATCTTGATAGGGTGACTTATTATAAATAAATGCTCCCTCCAAGATTCTTGGAGCTCAAACCTGAAGCCCAAAATAAAAATTGAGAGCATCACTCAACTCTTCTAATTCAATTGAGCTCATCAAAACTAACAGATTGAATTACTATAAATAGTAAGTCCCTCAAATGGAGCAAAAACACACCATAGGCTCCTGAAAAGCCTATAACCCCACAACTAAGACCCTCATATTCCACTATCAACTCACGAGGGTCACGATGGTGACCTAAGAAAGCCAATTGTAGGAACCTGCTAAAAATGGGGACATTATAGCCACCTCATCATCCTAATCTTGTTGACTTGCTCAATCCTATTATGAAGGGAAAATATTCCTTGATACTCAGCCTTGTCAAGACCTCAATAGTGATGGCATGTTCCCAAATAGCTTTATCTTCTACAATCTTCAACTTTTCTTGGAAATTTTCTCATTGCTTGACTTGAACTTGTAATATGATGTATCTTTGAACTCTTATTGAACTCATGAAGTCCTTCATGCGGTTGGATACCTTTCAAAGAATAATTTGATTCCCAAAGGAAATTCAAGTTGATGATTGTCTTCTGCTTGTAGATTTGGTGAGTTTGAATCCTATCTTGATCTTTGAATTTGTCTTTGATGATATGAAATTTCCTTCACTTAAAATTCTCTGAGCATAAGCTTGAAGTTGTTGAGCTTTATCTCGCTTGAGTCTCCCCCATTGCCTTCCTAGCTTCACCTTCTTCAATGACCACTTTGCAAGGCAAGAGAGTAAAACATTATTCTCTTGGGATGATAAGCAACACTTGTAAGAAAGCTGCGAATTTCGTGAAAAGAAATTACATTATACCAAATAAGAATAAGATTTAATCATTGATTGTCTCAAGCTGGATGTAAAGTGCCTTGACAATTTTTGAAGTTTTATCCTTGTTTTTCTACCTTAGGGGTTTTGTCAAACACTTCCCTTGTAGCCTCAGTTTGCTGATGTTTGTTGTTTTGCTATGATTTTTGAATGCCAATGATATTGATAAATACAAATGATTGCAAAATAACTAATTGGAAATCAAAGTGATATGCAACTTCTTTTTATTATTTTGCAAATGCAAGTACATGAAATTCTGATGTAAAATGCACACCTATAGCCAAGAGGTATTTTCACAAACACTTGGCATGCATCGTATGAATGACTATGCAATGAGACGTTTTTACAAACATTTGGCATACAAACTGAACAACTGAATTAAGTTGATTTCTTTTTAATACTTCAATGTTTACAATGACTGAATACTTTGATAACAAAAAGACATATATTACTTGTCAAATGTATCCATCTACAATTGCCAAATGTAAATACCAAAAGAACCTGGAATAAGTAGTTGAGATGACATGCTTTTTGGCTTTGCTTTTTTCGGATTTGCTTTTTCGGGCTGCTTTTTTGCTTTGCTTTTTCGGATCCGCTGTGAAAACTGAAATCTTTCTCCTTGCCAACTGATGTCAAAAATTAGATGCACGGCTTGAACAAAAATCACTGAATATTATCTCCCAATTAATCACAAATGAATTGCCTGAATACCAATTCCTCCACTCCCAACTAGGGTTGATATCTCACAGCCAAAATTGGCACCTTAGAGTCTTCAAACCCTCAGGCAAGTATGCAAGCACAAAGGCTCTCAGCACAATAGATGAATATGCAACTCAAGATGTGTAAAATGACCCCTCAAAGGCTCCTTATAAAGATTTCACAAGCAACTCCAAGAAGCTTCTAGAGGAATCCAACACTTTATTCTTTTAAGTGACATTTTGATATTTTATTATGTTAGTCACTTTAATATTAAATCAATTAAATATAAAGTTACTTTTTAATATTTCATTGTTTAGTAACCTTATAAGTAATTAATTTAATATATCTTTTCCCCCTTATTTCTTCCTTTTTAGCCTCCGGGGAAAATAAAGGCTAAAATAAAATAAGTAGCTGGTGCCTGTCAAAAAGGGGACATTACAGTCCTCCCTTCTCGAAATTGCTTGTTCTCAAGCAATTGCAAACTTGGGTGCTGTAAAATTTTCTCATTCTCCCATGTGGCGTCCACTGTAGGTAGATCCTTCCATCTCACCAAGTACTTCTTAATCACTCTGTTCCGCAACTTCCTCTCTCTGACATCAATGATCTCTTCAGGCACCAAGACCAAATGTTCCTCCTCATCAAGTGGTGGAAGATCCGTGGAAGAGATAACTTGCTGACCTAATGCCTTCTTGAGGCATGAAACATGAAATACATTATGAATCTTGCTACTCATAGGCAGCTCTAACTCATATGCTACTTCCCCAATCCTCCTATTAACCTTGTATGGACCGTAGAACCTTCGTCTTAGTTTCTTTGCTCCACTCTTTTTAAGAGAGGACTATCTATAGGGCTGCAATCGTAGATATACCACATCACCAATCTCAAAGCTGCGCTCAACCTTGTGTTTATCTGCATAAGTCTTTTGCTGATTCTATGCCATTACCAGATTATCCTTGAGTGCCTTCAATATATCTTAGCTTTCCTGAATTCAATATTTTTCTTTAGGTGCCCTACTCTCACCAAAAGCCATCTCCACGAATGAAGGTGCATCATACCCGTACAAGGCTCTGAAAGGATTCATTCCAATGGACATATGGTGTGTGGTATTGTAACAATAGCCTCCTAAATGCAACCACCTAATCCAAGCCCGCTGTTGTCCTGCCACATAATTATGCAAGTACTCCTCAACCCACTTATTAACAATTTCTGTTTGCCCATCAGTTTGAGGGTGATAACTGGTACTGGGTGTCAACTCAGTACCTGTCAGTCTATACAACTCCTGCCAAAAAGTACTCATAAACCTGCTATCCTTGTCGTTGACTATGTTCTTAGGTAGCCCATGCAATCTAAAGATCTCCCTGAAAAATAGCTCAGCCACCTGTGAAGCCCTGTACTCTGTCGGAATAGCAAAGAAATGTGCGTATTTTGTGAGCCAATCTACCAGAACAAAGATGATGTCCCTCCCCTGTACCTTGGGTAGGCTTGTGATGAAGTCCATCAAAATGCTCTCCCACTTCCGCTTAGGAATGGACAAAGGCTGAAGTAACCCAGCTAGATGTGTATGCTCGGACATATTCTGCTGGCAAGTCACGCACTCCTTCACATGCTTCAACACATCATCCTTGAGGCCTTTCCATGAAAACCTCTCTCTAATCTGTCTATAAGTTTTGAAGTAGCCCTGATGGCCTGCTAGGGGTGTATCATGGCAAGATTGTAGTATTTTTTCCTTCAATTTTGATTCCGGTACCAGGTAGATCCTATCCTTGTAGTAAATCACATCATCAACTATCCTGTACCTGTCATCCCGAATCAATCCATCCATCAACTCACAAGCAAATGTATTATTGGAGTACTCCACTAGTAAGATGGATTTCCAATTTGCCGAAATCCCAGAGAGTGAGCAAGTTGAAGGCCTCCTGGAGAGGGCATCTGCAACAATGTTCTTCTTCCCCTTAACATACTCTATGTCGAAATCATATGCCTGTATCCTGCTAACCCACTTCTGTTGTCTCTCGTTCGAGTCCTGCTCTAAGAAGTATCTGAGACTGTTATGATCTGTCCTCACCACAAATTTCCCCCCAACTAGATACTGTCTGAACTTCGCCAAGGCATGCATAATGGTGAGCATCTCCTTATCATAGATGGAGTATAGTCTCTCAGCTCCCCTCAACTTACGGCTCTCAAAGGTGATAGGGTGTCGATTTTGCATCAATACTACACCAATACCTTCCCTTGAAGCATCACACTCTAGAATAAAGGGCTGCGTGAAATTAGGAAGTGCCAACACTGGACAACTGCTCATCACCTCCTTGAGCTTATCAAAAGCTCGCTGCGCCTCTGTTGTCCAACAAAATGCACACTTCTTCATCAAATCTATCAAAGGTGCCCCCAACTGTGAGAACCCCTTAACAAAACGCTTGTAGTAACTGCACAGTCCGAAGAAGCCCCGTAGCTCTATAAGTGACCGTGGTGTGGGCCAATCTAGAATAGCTTGTATTTTCTCTTGGTGTACTTGGACACCCTCTGCACTGATCACATGTCCCAAATAAAGAATCTCTCTAAGGCCGAACTCACATTTCGAAGCCTTAGCATACAAGGACTGCTCCTCCATGATGGTAAGGATCTCATCAAGCTGCTGCAAGTGTTCTTCCCAAGTTTTACTGTATATGAGCAAATCATCAAAGAATACCAAGAGGAACTTACGCAACTGTTTGTTGAAGATATGATTCATACAAGACTGGAATGTGGCAGGTGTGTTAGTTAATCCAAATGGCATCACCAAGAACTCATAGTGCCCATAGTGGCATCGGAAATCAGTCTTGTGCACATCTTGTTCCCTCACCCTAATCTAATGGTAACCCGATCGAAGATCAATCTTTGAAAAATATACTGCTCCATGTAACTCATCCAATAACTCATCGATCCTAGTTATCGGGTACCTGTTCTTGATTGTTTCCTTATTGAGGGCTCGGTAATCTATACACATTCTCATGGTCCCATCTTTCTTCTTCACCAGGACCACTGAAAAAGTGAAAGGGCTGGAGCTAGGACGAATGTGTCCCATATCAAGCAATTCCTTGATTGCTTTCTCGATCTCATCCTTAAATTTCTTAGGATGGCGATAAGGGGTAGTAATCACTGGCTTGGCCCCTTCTTCCAACTCAATAGTATGCTCGAAGGCTCTGTCCGGTGGCCTCCCTAGGGGTATCTCACCAAAAACCTTGTCAAGTTTGCCCAATAGCTCCTTGATGTCAATGTGGACTGGCTGTCCTAAATCTGTAGATTCCTTAGGAGTGATCACACACTCTACTGCCCAAACTATGTCATCATGCCTGAAAATACTCTCCATATGTCTAGCTGAAACAATCTTAGGTGCTTTAGATGCCATACCTCTAAGCACCACTCTACGCCCATCAGCATCTCTGAACTTGAGTTCCATGGTTTGGAAGTTCTGTGAGTACTTCCCTAATGACTGCAACCATTGGACCCCAAGTATGGCATGGATATCACTCAAGTCAACCACATAGAAATCATCTGTAACTGTGTGGTTGCCCATCATAATAGACAACTGTGGAATCCACTGAGTACAAGCTATCTTACGCCCATCAGCCACTATCACACTGAATCCCTCAAAATCCTCTAGAGGATTTTTTCGTTTGTTTACCAATGATGCACCAATGAAGTTATGAGTAGCTCCACTATCCATCAATATTGCTATCTGATGACCTTGTAGGACCCCGCGAACTTTGAAAGAGTTGAACTTAGGAGCACTGGAGATAGAAGCAATGATCTCATCATGATTTTCCCCATTTGAACCGTTATTGTCTTCCTTTTGAGGTTCCTCTTCCTCAGAACTGCTCTCATCATCTGATATCACCTCAATTAAGCGAGCCAGTGTCCACTAGACCATTTCTCCTTGCAATGATAACAAATCCCCTTAAGCTGACACTCTTGTTTATAGGCTTCATCAAAGTTCTCCTTATTACTTTTTTTCTGGAATGGCTTCTTCCCCTTATCCTTATGGGATGTGAAAGGCTTGCTAAGAGCCCTAATGCTAGATGTAGAATATTCCATGTCTCTAGTCTTCATGATAGCATCCTGGAGAGAATCTGGTTTGAAGGCCTTAACCCAACCACAAAGAGGCTCTATCAATCCCTCAATGAAGAGAGAGCATAACCAACCGTTGTTCTGAAATATTTGTCACAATAATTGCCAACCGTTGGAACTCTGTGATGTAAGCATCCACTGAATTAGTCTGCCTGAGTTGTGCTAACTCCCTAAAGTGGAGTTTAGGATCTTTACGATCAAACCTGTCAATAAGCTTCTGGGTGAATTCCAAATATGAAGTAATGTTGGCATGCCCCAAGGTGACAAGTCCATGGTACCACCATTCATGTGCTTCACCTTCCAAATTGAGTGTGGCATATTGGATAGCCTCTGTTTCCAACATAGGATTGAGCTGCAAATATGTGTCGAGCTTTTGAACCCAAGCTCTAGTTGTACCTTTGTTACTTCCATCAAATGATGGTAATGTTAGTTTTCCTACCTTACACTGCAAGTCTTGATTTTGCACTCCCCGTTGATTGTTTCTTGGTCTATTTCTCAATTTAAGACCACAAAAGTCTACTAGTGACATGGCAGCCTTGAAATCATCACCTAGAGAGTTGTACTCCCTCAAATAATCACCATATCCCTCTTCTCTTACTTGCTGGTCGTGATTTGCAGCACCCTGTTCTCTCAAAAATGTAGGCATAAGAGGCCTAGGAGTAGCTCTACTTGCTGTTCTAGCACTGCTTTGAGTTGTGTCATTGTTTTCTTGACCCCCATTGTGTCCATTCTGCCCATTAGTCCTGTTATGGTTCATATCATTTCCATTGTTTCTGTTATCTACTAGCTGTCTAAAGGATAAGTGACAGTTCTTCTCTTCCTCTTGCCATTTCATCTCTCAACTCCTGTTGCCCTCTTGCAAGAGCATTAAGCATTTGCTGGGTACTGCTTTCTTCCATGAGTTCTAAAGGACTTAAGCCCTTTCTTGCTCTGTTATAGAATTTATCCAAAGGATTTATGAATGGAACATTTGGAAACTCTTCACTCATAACCCGTACAGGATGGCAAGAACTTTAGCTCTGATACCACTATAAAGTGCCTTGACAATTTTTGAAGTTTTATCCTTCTTTTTCCGCCTTAGGAATTTTTTCAAACACTTCCCTTGTAGCCTCAGTTTGCTGATTTTTTTTGTTTTGCTATGATTTTTGAATGCCAATGATATTGATAAATACAAATGATTGCAAAATAACTAATTGGAAATCAAAGTGATATGCAACTTCTTTTTATTATTTTCCAAATGCAAGTACATGAAATTCTGATGTAAAATGCACACCTACAGCCAAGAGGTATTTTCACAAACACTTGGCATGCATCCTATGAATGACTATGCAATGAGATGTTTTTACAAACATTTGGCATACAAATTGAACAGCTGAATTAAGTTGATTTCCTTTCAATACTTCAATGTTTACAATGACTGAATATGTTGGTAACAAAAAGACATATATTACTTGTCAAATGTATCCATCTACAATTGCCAAATGTAAATACCAAAAGAACCTGGAATAAGTAGCTGAGATAATATGCTTTTTGGCTTTGTTTTTTTCGGATTTGCTTTTTCAGACTGCTTTTTTGGATCTGCCTTTTTGGACTGCTTTTTCTTTGCTTTTTTGGACTACTTTTTCGGCTCTACTTTTTCGCTTTGCTTTTTCGGATCTGCTGTGAAAACTGAAACCTTTCTCCTTGCCAACTGATGTCAAAAATTAGATGCACGGGTTGAACAAAAATCACTGAATATTATCTCCCAATTAATCACAAATGAATTGGCTGAATACCAATTCCTCCACTCCCAACTAGGGTTGATATCTCACAACCGAAATTGGCACCTTAGAGTCTTCAAACCCTCAGGCAGGTATGCAAGCACTAAGGCTCTCAACACAATAGATGAATATGCAACTCAAGATGTGTAAAATGACCCCTCAAAGGCTCCTTATAAAGATTTCACAAGCAACTCCAAGAAGCTTCTAGAGGAATCCAACACTTTATTCTTTTAAGTGACTTTTTGATATTTTATTATGTTAGTCACTTTAATATTAAATCAATTAAATATAAAGTTACTTTTTAATATTTCATTGTTTAGTAACCTTATAAGTAATTAATTTAATATATCTTTTTCCCCTTATTTCTTCCTTTTTAGCCTCCGGGGAAAATAAAGGCTAAAATAAAATAAGTAGCTAGTGCCTGTCAAAAAGGGGATATTACACTGGAAGCTAGATTTCTTCATTTCTTTGCAAACCTTGAGATAAAAATCCTGTTAAAATCTGGAAATAAGTATTCTTGTCCAAACAAGTTCCAGATTTTATTCTCATCATCTTCCTGATATAGGATTTTCAAATGAATCTCCTCAAATCTGCCTAGATTTTACCTTTCTCAAGATTTTGATTTTCTCCCATGTTCATCCAACATTTCCCAAGATAGTTTGTTGCCTAATCTGATGAAATAGATCATTGTAAATTGAGATACAATTCGCTGCTACAGAAGAGATAAGAAATTAGTTGTGTTTGATGCAAAAATGAGTTAAATGAGACCCCTTATATAGGCATTTAAGACGTGAAAGGGTACACACTTGTAAGCATAGGATGGCTTGACTCTAAGCTGGCCAATGAAATTATTTAAATGAATTTATTCTCAAGCCCTTTAGGCGAACATGATGAGGAATTTAATGTTTTAAATATTAATCCTTTGCCTAAATCAAAATCGTAGGCCCTCTAAATGTTACCCAAGCTTTACTTTAATGGTGGAATTTTTGTGATGGAGAGGATTAAATCCTCATGGAAGGGCAGAATCTGCCCTCCATGGAAGATTTCATTGCCACATTCAGCACTCTTGACACTTCAACTAACACTTATCTAAATTCTATAATGTTCCTGTCATAAAATAAATAAATAATTAAAAACCTTTATTTATCGGCCGATTGATTTTAGCATATCTCGGACTCATTTTCATTTCATTGTTTTGGTCGGTGTCTGTCGTGCCTCTTGTTGGCACATAGTTTCTCCCTCAACGAGGTATTTATGTCCATGAGTTTGAGTTGTGTAGGTAAGCAATTTGGATTATTTCTTTGGACTGTGAATTCATGTTGGGGTTATGTATTGTTTGTGATTTCAGAAGTGCAAGACGTTCCCTACTCGGCTTTTCCGGTTTTGATGGTATTCAACCTCCATCCTATTCCATTCTCTGTATTACTTTGCATGGATCTGGTAAATCTATGTGCCATCATTGTCTAAGGATCAATACATTGTTGAGTGATATTTGCATCTTTCATATTACGATTCAATCTCTATCTTAGGCAAGTTATTTGGTAATTGTAAGTGTGGTAATTTGTGATTGCATTTGGATCTTCCCCAGCCCAAGTACACACTCCTCACCGGACAACAATAACTTCATCTGTACAACTGTACGATATCGTCCACCACTATATGGAGGGAGATCACCCTCACCATACCACCCAACACCGTTCATCTTCAGCACGTTGACTCACCGTACGACCCAACTTTATCATCATAAAACATATGGCATTGCCATTGACCACTCTACCGTACGGATAACTATTCCACCATACGACCTATCTTTCTCCACTTCCATACAACTACTCATTGTCTGTCCACCACATAAGTAGTGGGACCATTGTTTGCTTTGTAATGTCCCCATTTTTGCCAACATTAGAATTTGAGAGATTAGCCTATTATTGTGATCATCATAGGCTAATTATAGTGGATAGAGGGTCTTTTGAGGAAGTGGCTTGGCTTGGGAGGGTATTGTCTTCTCCAAGATTCAATAAATAATAGGTTGGCCTTCGTTTGACTTAGATTGGACTTCGTTTGGGCTTAGTTTTGTGTACTTATTATTTGTGGTAAGTCCGGTGTTGATTGAAATGGATCCTTTCTATTTTTGGAAAGCGCATTTGGTCACATGGAGAAATAATAGTTGTGACTCCTATTTCAGACGACATATTTAAATGATGTGTATTTTGGGAGTTATTATATTTTTAGTGGCCAAATTATTATTAAATTTTTAAATGGCTTATTATAAAGTTATAATTTAACTTTATAACTTCACTTAAGTTGAGGGTTGAGTCATCTTAAATTCCTAAGTTAAGTATTAAATGTTACTAAAAGAGTTGTGTTGGAAAGTTTCAAGAGCTGAATTCTTTTGGAAAACTTTCACAGTTTCTGAAGTTGAGTTCTTTTAGGAAACTTTTGTCAACAAGGGATTATAAATTAAAGCTTATTCATTGGAAAAAGAAAACTTGAATATTTATTTTCTTTTTTTGTCTATTTATTTTCTTTTGTTGTATTTGTGATATTCCTGAAGGTCTGATTTTTCATGCCCTTGCTGAGATATAAGGGTCTATTTTCTGAGTGGTGTCTTTGTGAGTTTGTTGCTTAAGTATAGAAAAATTGACATTACTTCTCTACTATATCTACTGTGGCTGAGAAAAGAATTTATTTGCATCTGCCATTTGTGTGTTATTGTTACTTTGGAAGAAGCTTGGCTGGGAGGCATCATGAGAGCTGAGGTTTTGGTTCGATATTCAGGAAATTGTGCATCTATCATGCTGTGGAAGGTTCAAATTGAGCTTGAATTGCAAACTGTCTCTGTGAAAACGTTTTGGGCAGACAGTTTGGTGGCTGAGTATTGCAATAGAACCCCACGATATTTCTCTTGTGTGGCGTCTAGAGGTTGAAAGGGTGTCATCACCAATTTGAGCAGCATTTGGAGACTTCTTGAGGTCAGCATTTACTAGTTGTGGGCTGTACTTGACTATTTCTGTACTACGTTCTGATTTGGAAATTATACTGGCATTTGTGAGGCTGCCTTAATCATCTACAACAGCATTTGTGAGGTCTCTACTTATACCTGCAGTCATCGTTGAAGGGCAACGGCATTCATAAAGAGCTTGTGATTGTCTTGGCAACCTTGCAACTGCAACACATTGGGGTTGTGTTTCAAATCTAGGAGTCTGTTCTTGGCCAACGTTACCAGGTTCTTGATTACATTACGCTCAAAGGTTATGTCTGCAAACTTGGTTAGTGAAATCTACCACAGGCTCTTATTTTAATTCTGGCATAACATCTAATCATAGCTAGTCATCTTGTAATTTTTCATTTGGCAATTATCACTGAGCAAAGTAGAATAGAAGGAGAAATTATTCAGAAATGTTAATATCTCTTTTCGGTGGAGTTGGTTCATAGTAAATTGGTAAAGGGCCTATTGTTTGTTGTTAAGCACTTAGTATCATTGATAAACTCTCTTAATTCAGAAATATTTCATATCTTAATAAGTTGTCTAATTTAAAATGATTAGCATTCGTAATGAATGTTCTCCACCAAGTTATTGGATCACACTATGACATTCACAATGAACGCCCTCCACCAAGTTATACTTGGATCGTTCTCCACCAAGTTATTTTAGTTCTCTTTTACTTCCCTAGGTAATTATTCCTTTGTTATTACATGACTCTTATTTCTCTATCTTATGTTAACTATGTTGGTTTTGTTCTATTTCCCACCTTGTATTCCCAATGACCTTCGTATTACTTCGTATTTGTTGTTTCTCCTTTAATAAAGTGGATAGGGATTTTTTATTATATATTTCAGGATCTTCTCATTATGCTTCTTTGTCTCCATGTGATGTGGTATATATATCCTACCCATACCATATGAATCGTACTCTTTGGTTAATCTATGTGTATAGGATGGTCGACCCATAAGTTGTGCTTATCTAATAATTAAGTATGCTTTTATAGAATTTTTTAGTATTTAATTTATTAATTCTTATACTACCTATTTATTTATTCATTTAATTTAGTCATTTGATCTATATTGATTGACTTACTTATTTTGATAATAATTATATATCTTTTTAATCCATTATAACTAGGAATGTCGATTGTTATTTAGTATCAAATCCTATTATTAAGGGGGTTTTACAGTCCTACCCTCCCAAAATTGCTTGTCCTCAAGCAATCTCAATAAATCCTTATAATTTACTCAACTGTCCATTTATTAAATGGTATATCCAAGAGTTGGGATATGTTTGGTTAATTACGTGATTCCATATAGTGTAAATGGTTGAAAATAGTTTTTGTTTTTTTAAATTTTTCATAATGGATGGAATGCATATGATTATGTTAACATATAATCTATGTTTACATTAGCTATATATCATTATGGAGTTATCTCAAATGTGCCTATCTTCAAGAAATACAATTTCTTCTAATGTTCAACCAAATGACCTCTTTTTATTTAATTTTAACTTTTTGTTTAATAGAAACTCTTCATTTGAAAGGGATCATTTCCATACTCTCGAGTAAGGACTGCTAACATTGCATCTTCTTGTACATCAAATCTTGCCTTTTTGTTGGGGCTTCCTTCGTTATATGTTATCTTATTCATCTTTCTTCTATTACATCGATGATTATGCTCTCAGGGTCCTTTACATTTGAAAAATAATCTTTTCTTTAATAAACTGTCTCTCTTTGGGCACCTATGACTAAAAGTCCATGGTTCATGGAATAGGTGACATTTCTTTTCTTGATTTTCCTTTCTTGGCTCCTTATGTTTGAAAGACGTTATACGATTCTTAAGCGCATTCAATTCAACTTTATTTGCTTTTCGGATGGCTTCCTTTAAACTTTGAGGCTCAAGGGGTTTTACATGCATTTTGAGGGCATCTTTAAGTCCTTCTATAAATAGATGAGTGAGTTGTCCTTGGGATAGATTTAGAACCATTATAGATAGGTCTTGAAACTGATTTGTAAATTCTTCCATTGTCCCTGATTGTTTGAGGTGAGTTAGCTCTTGGAAGTACCATTCAAAATCTCTTTGGTCAAACCTATTCATTAGCCTTTGAGTAAATTCATTATAAGTGGTAACTTTTTTGAGCCCTAAGGAATTTTTCCCATAGTGCCACCATTTATGTGCCGGTCCTCTAAATGAAGTATAGTAAACTTAATAGCACCTTTTTTTCTGTAAAAGGACGATATGATAAATATGTATCTAACTTTTGTACCCATGATTGAGCAGTTTCCTCTCCCCACCCATCAAAACATGGTAGTTTTGTCAGTCGACTGGATGGTCCCGGCGATGTTTCTATAGTCGACGGAATGATTGTTGTCGATGTTTTGTATTTTGTAGCCGACAGGTAAATAGTTTGTAGCGGACATAATGTTTGTGGCCGACGGACTCCTCCGGGAAGGTTCGGCGGATAGTATTTATATCCCGTCTGGGATCATTGTAAATCATCTATCATTCATCATTGATCTTATCAAGCATAATGTATGTCTGGCATATGCAAATATAATTCTGCTATTCTGTTCCATTGTTTGTATGCGTTGATTTCTTTACCAGTACGGTAAACATTTGGCGCCGTTGCCTTATGAACCTCGAAGGTGGGAGGAAGAAGATTAATACCAAATCAGCTTAATAAGGATCAAAATAAGGTTAAGGGAAAACATGGAATCCGTAGTGCACAAGAGAATTTAATTCTGGCACAGCAAGCCGAACGCTGACGGAGATTTCAGAAGAGTGCTGATGGAAACCGGAGCACGGAAGATTTGTTGGAGGAAACTCGGCAGCAAGTGGAATTGGTCGAAGAAGCACGGGAGGAGTTTTTGAATTTGTGTTCACCGAGGGGAGAGAATCTAGACGGAAGAGCATCGAATCGCATGGCTCAGAGTGCCGACAGAGAAAGAGCGTGGAGTGAACTCTTCGTCCAGGATACACTTCCGCGGGAGACAAATTTAGAAGATCCTTTTTCTTCACCAGATTCGCAGCTGTTGAGTCTGCCGGTGTGGGAGTGTAGTTCGCTGGTGTGGGAGAACAGTCCGCTGGTGTGGGAGTGCAGAACGCCGGTGTGGGAGTGCAGTCCGCCGATGTGGGAGTACATACCATTGGTGTGGGAGTGCAGACCACCGGTGTGGGATTGAATAGCGCTAGTATTGCAGGACCGAGTAACGCCTGTTTACAGAAACCAATTGTGATGGCGAGACCGAAAGAGAAACTGTCGAAGTTCAATGGTGATGGTATGGCCGATCCCATTTGACATTGCAAAACATGTGAAACGATCTGGAAGGCAAATGGGATAACTGATGAAGACGATTGGATGAGGCAATTTCCGGCCACCCTATGAGGCATAGCTATTGATTGGTTCACTAATACAGATCCACAAAAGCTAAACAGTTGGAATAACATTAAAAAAGAGTTTCTGGCAGAATTTAAATTGTTGCGGGATGATAATGAAATTGTAGCAGAGATATTCAATATTCAATACTAAGCAGGGGAAGAACGAAACTGTCCGTGTTTACGCCAGGAAATTAAAAGACTTGATAACCAAAATGGAAAGTAAGCTGGCAGACGGACTTCAGAAAAGATGGTTCGTGGAAGGCCTACGCTCGAAGTTGTGGAAGAAAATGAAAATTTTGCCGCCATTGTCATACACGGAAGCTTATAACAGAGCATTGGACCTTGAAAGTGAGCAAAAAACAAAGGAGAAGAAGAACACTAGCTCATCTGATTCTGATGACGATGAGCCTGCCAGAGAAGATAGCAGCAATGATGAAGGTAGTAGCATAAAGGTTTGCGCCTTACAGAAGGACATGATCTGCATGATGGAGTTTAAAAATATGCAGAAGGAGCCAAAAGGTAGTGAGCTGTGGTGCACGGAGTGTAACACCGATGGTCACACTAAAGGATCGTGTCCAAAGAATCAATTCTGTGACATTTGTCAGATCATGGGCCATTCGACAAAAGAGTGCCCCTTTAACATGAAGACAAGAGGATCTTCGCAAGTGCTTCTTACACAGGAGGCTTCCCCATCGGGCAGTAGCGAAAATACGACTAGCGCAGGTGCCACATCCAGAGGGTACAGGAATAATAACAGAGGGCAAAATAACAACAATGCGAACAATAACAATAATAATGGGAGCCGAAGTCGAACCCAGTATGATGCAAACGGACCGCCGATCATTCAATGTTGAGCATGTAATTTGTGGGGTCATTTTGTGCGAGATTGTACAGCGGAAAACACAACGAAATTATTATGCAGATGGTGCGGACTCGACGACCATGAAGATGCCAAGTGCCCAAAGTCTGGAGTAAATTTGATCATTGTCAGCACGGATGAAGAGGAGGTTCTGGCAATTACGAGGAGGCAAGCAAAACTGCCGGTGGAGGAAAAAAGAAAATTGGAGGAAGCACAGGTGGAAATTGGAAAGACATCGTCGGCAGGGACATCTCAGTTAAAAGACATCACCGACACCTTGGCAAGGAACTACGCGGAACAAAACATCATACGACAGATCTTACAAACGAAGCTACCGGTCAAGATAAGTGACCTTCTACTCACAATGCCCCAGTTACGGACGACCATTCTGAATCATACACTGTTTTCGAAAGCAACAGAGGACACAAGAAGGGAATGTAGGGAAGTGATGACAATAGACCCAATGCTGTTGGCACTCACATCCGGACGGCATTCGGCAGTCGTCGAGATGGGGATTTTGGGAAATGTTTTGATAGAGACAATTGTTGACGGAGGTCCGGTGTGAATGTCTTACCAGAGGATACCTGGAAGAAGTTGGGAAAGCCGACACTGTGGCCACCTACATTCCAGTTGCTCACGGCGGACCAGTACGGGATCAAACCATTAGGAACCTTGAGGGCACAACCGGTAACCATTGGTACGCAACTATTTTTAATGGATTTCGTAGTCATTCCATTGAAAAGAAAAGGATATGATGCTATTTTCGGACGGACTTGGTGCAAGCAAAAGTAAAACATGATTGGAAACGAAATACCCTATCAATGGAGCGCGGAGGCAAAAGATTCATAATTGACCTGCACACACAAATGGTAGGTGAGGAGGTAGCATCGTCAGACTCAGAAGGTGAAGGCGACAGTGAAGACGAAGGAAATGACGACGAAGGAAAGAGGAGAATGGAAACGGATGAAGGAGTATTGACACTAGGAGGATCAAATGACGATGACCTAGACTCGGTGAATGGCCTTTACCACTGGAAAATAGAAGACTACGAACTCTTTCCAAGTTGTAATATGCTAAAAGTCGACGAAAGTGAGGAAATAGAGGAAAATGAATGTCCGAAAGAATACAGAGAAGCAGAAGAAGGAAAGGCGGCTACAGTTAAAGTTGAGGGGAAGAACATACAGTCCAAACCCAGAAAAAAGGAAGATTCCACCATTCGGTACACGGTGAGCGGGCCGCACAGGAAGAAAAGAATGCATCGCACCATAAAATTGGTTGAAGGGTACCAACAACAAGGAAATAATCTAGATGCGTGACGACCGCAGTCACAGTGGGCGACGAAGGTGACACAGAATAGGCATAAGGCGTGGCATGACAAACACAACAGGTTTCAGCCGGGGCAGTTATTACTCAAGTACGATGATCAGAATGAAAGCAAACAAGAAAGGTTTAAGGCAAGATGGGTTGGAGTCTTGGACCATACCAGATCCGGGAGGTCAGCGATAATCGAGTGGTAAAGTTTGGGACGTTGGATGGGCAAGAGGTACCTTACGCAGTCAACGAATCCTACCGTGCTAGGAAGATGCCGTCGCCGTCACAAAATGATCAGATGATTTCCTTGTCGTCGTCGTTGCAAAATGGCGATGCCTGGAGGCAAAATTGAGGTGCTTTATATTTTATTTTATTTTTGTCAAAAAAAAAAAAAAGTCCCGCAGGTAGCTTTCGCGGACATGTCCTGCGGGCAGATGTTTGCGGACTGTCCCGCGGGTAGCTCTCGTGGACATGTCCCTCGGGTAGATGTTTGCGGACTATCCCGTGGGTAGCTCCCGCGGACATGTCTTGTAGGCAGCTGTCTGCAGACTTTTCCGCAGGTAGACTCCATGGAAGATTGCCCTGCAGGCAGCCCTTTGCAGGAGATTATCCAGCGGCTATTCTCGTGTTCACGGAAGCAGTCCGCGGAGTTGTAAAACAAAATTCACTCCCTTTTTTCCTACTCTCCTCCATTATATCTATCGCGAGTTTTATATGTTCTTCCGTGCGGGCGTTACACTATCCGTGGGCTGGTGTTTCGATTCCACTGCAGGTCCTGATATTGGATGAAATGGATTAATGCGGGTTGTAGGGAGGAAATTCGAAGGAATAGATTGTTTGATCGTTTTGACTACCGGAGGAATTGCTTGAGTTTCTCATTTGCGGAGGTCAGATTCAAGATTTCTCCTGTGGTTATCTGCTTGTCGGAGGTCGGAGGTCCGTGGGAAAGGTGTGCTTGGTTACAGCATAATTTTGTTGGCCTTTTCCGCGGGGTAACAGGCGGAGGAAACTCAAAAAAAAAAAAAAAAAACGACAAATTCAAGTTGTTCAGAATGAGTGACGGATAATGCCAAAGGGAAGGGGAAGCATCAGTGGTTGCTAGAAAGAGTGTAGAATCGGCAAAAAATGGCAGAAACAGTGTGTTCCATGCAGTTTGGTGTGGGTTCCAGAGTGCTAAATTGGTCTTGGTTGCGAGGGGTGCTGCCCTAGGACCTTGCGGGGGCATTGCCCCTCGACCCCGCCGGGGGTGTTGCCCCCTGGACCCCCAGTCGTTGCGGATATCAGTCGTGGGAGTCTGACCAGTTGATAAAGACTTGGAGCTGCTGCAGGCATGGAGTGTCTGTGTACCAGAGGCACTGGGAGTAGGTGTTGGCCGAGAGGTTGTCTTGGTGGATGCATAGAGAGCTTGGGAGGAGTGGGTCATCCAGAAGGTAGTACAACGACACTTAGCTCAATGGACCCAGTGTTGGAAGCAGAGAAAGTAGCACGGGTGGCTATCAAGGTCAGCTTGAGGAGACAATATTGTGTTAGTAGAGGCTACAGATGTAACAAGATGAATGTGGAAGTGATGTGACAGTTGCAGATTCTTTGTTGTAGTCACTCTGTTAATGTATTTTGGTTGTTAATTCATTTCAGATATTTTGTTAGTCGTCAGGAGACGACTTTTCTTTTTGGGGGGGATGGTGTCAGCCGACTAGACGGTCCCGACAGTGTTTCTGTAGCCGACGGAATGATTGTTGTCGGTGTTTTGTATTTTGTAGCCGACAGGTAAATAGTTTGTAGCGGACATAATGTTTGTGGCCGACGGACTCCTCCAGGAAGGTTCGGCGGATAGTATTTATATCCCGTCTAGGATCATTGTAAATCATCTATCATTCATCATTGATCTTATCAAGCATAATGTATGTCTGGCATATGCGAATATAATTCTGCTATTCTGTTCCATTGTCTGTATGCGTTGATTTCTTTACTAGTACGGTAAACAAGTTTTACTTTATTTACTTTGTCTTGAATGTCTTCATCTATATGGTTTTTCTTTTTATTTTCCATGATTTTGGTTTTGTAGCATTCTTCAAAAGAAATAAGTTGTCGAATGTTTGGATCCAAGTTTGAATATGTTTGTGCAATTTCTTCCACACTATTTGTGGTTGTTTCTTCTTTTGCAGTAGGTAATCCTCTTGAAATTAACGAAGGAAATGTATCTTGTGGGACTAAACTTTGTGTGCAAGCTCATTTTCCTCATTATTAGAATGGAAATCTCTTTGTAGATGCAGTCTTTCATTATGATTATTGTTGTTGCTTAATTTATGTATGGCTTTGAGTAGAATTTTATTGGAGTTTTTGGTTCTTTCAAATCTCTCATTAGTTTGTTCCGTAAAGTTTCTCAACTCTTGGGCTAGTTCCTAGGCCATCTCCCTTAGATATGTAAACTAACCAAAATTCCACAGGATGGCAGGATTATGCTCTGATACCACTGTAATGTCCCCACTATTAGAGTTAGTTTGGGACCATAATGATTACAAAGTAATAGGTAATTTCATAATAAATCAAGTTGAATATTTCATATCATAATATGTTCTCCAATTTAAAATGATTAACATTCATAATGAATGTTTTTCACCAAATTATTGGATCACACTGACATTCACAATGAATGCCCTCCACCAAGTTATACTTGGATCATTCTCCACCAAGTTATTAGATCACACATTGACATTCGCAATGAACGCCCTCCACCAAGTTATACTTGGATCATTCTCCACCAAGTGCACTTGGATCATAATATGACATTCATAACAAATGTCCTCCACCAAGTTTATACTTGGACATGCCATGATATTTTCCATGAATAGCCTCCACCAAGATTACTCTCGGATCATTATTATTTCCTATTTAATATTTTATTATACAAATCTATTACACCAAGTATCAATAATAGTTATATCCATTTAATCTTTCACCTCAAATTTCCATAAATTTCATTTAATCTAAACAATCATGTATTATATTAATTATTAATTCCATAAAATATGTGGATCATATATGTAATAATTAATAATGAAAAAAGAGAACTATATAATAAATCTCTTACATGGAAAGAATAAAAATGACAAGTTTCATAATCAATAAAACCTATCATCTTATATAGCACATACCTCTAATATACAACCCCTACAATTTCGGGTTTGTAGCTCCTCTTTATTTTGTGGTTTTGGAAGTAATTTAGTTCTCTTTTACTTCTGTTGGTAATTAATCCTTTCTTCTTATGTGGCTCTCTTATTTCTCTATCTTATGTTAACTATGTTGGTTTTGTTGTATTTCCTGCCTTGTATTCCCAATGACCTTCATATTACTTCATTTTTGTTGTTTCTCCTTTAATAAAATGGATAGGGATTTTTTATTATATATTTAAAGATCTTCTCATTATGCTTCTTTGCCTCCACATGATGTGGTATATATATCTACCCACACTGTATGAATTGTACTCTTCGGTTGATGTATGTGTATAGGATGGCCGACCCATAAGCTGTGCTTATCTAATCATTAAGTATGCTTTTATAGAATTTTTTAGTATTTAATTTATTAATTCTTATACTACCTATTTATTTATTCATTTTATTTAGTCATTTGGCCTATATTGATTGACTTACTTATTTTGATAATAATTATATATCTTTTAATCCATTATAACTAGGAATGTCGATTGTTATTTAGTATCAAATGCTATTATTAGGGGGGTATTACAGAGCATGCGAGGATACTGTCATATCAACAACCACTTCTGTGTCGGTTGATCCATCTATCGAGGAGTTTAGCAATATGCATGCTATGTGCTTTGATGATAGTACACATGTCATTGATGATGAGGTGAGTGATGTAGAGGAAGAGTCATGTTATAGTTCAAATCACCATAGTGGTGAGGTTCACTTTGTGGACAATACTACGTTCGACATGGATGCAACATTGTGTTATGGCAATCCATTGCTTGAGGTTGATGTTGATCACTCATTTGAGTGAAGTTGGATTCAGTTTTCACAATTTGCAGATTCGGTTCAGTGTTCTATTGTGGCAATTGGTGATGTTCGTGTGTCCATAGAGTTTGACATGGCTACACCTATTGTTGATACAGTTGGCATGAGTGCATATGGATGTCCTGTAGCTACATCTTTTCCAGGGATTGTTGGTGATGCTCAGGATTCCAATCCGGTTTATACTATGTGGGTGATGACTAGGAAGAAGAGATTTTTAGTGGAGTTGTCTTCCGCTGATATCCTAATTCCTACATCGTCAAAACAAGTTTTGAGTGTTATACTGCAGGTTATGTTGCTGGTCTTGATGATGTTAATGGTATGCAGTTGGTTCAATGTTGACAGGGGTATCTCGTACTTCTTCATTTGGGATCTAGGTGGACATTTGTGTTCACTATGTTGTCGGATTGCTTGAGGACAAGCAATCTCAGGGAGGATTGTAATGTCCCCATTTTTGCCAACATTGGAGTTTGAGAGATTAGCCTATTATTGTGATCCTCGTAGGCTAATTATGGTGGATAAAGGCTTGACTTAGGAGGGTCTTGTCTTCTCCACAATTCAGTAAGTTACAAATTAGTCTTCTTTTGGCTTAGATTGGACTTCGTTTGGGCTTAGTTTTGTGTACTTACTATTTGTGGTAAGTTGGATGTTGATTGAGACGGAACCTTTCTATTTTTGGAAAGTGCATTTGGTCACATGGAGAAATAACAGGTGTGACTTCTATTTCAGACGACATATTTAAATGATGTGTACTTTGGGAGATTATTATATTTTTAGTGGCCAAATTATTATTAAATTATTAAATAACTTATTATAAAGTTATAATTTGACTTTATAACTTCACTTTAAGTTGAGGGTTGAGTCATCATTGGAAGGGGCCATTTATTTAATTAATTAAATGCCTAAGCCAAGTATTAAATGTTACTAAAAGAGTTGTGTTGGAAAGTTTTAAAAGCCGAGTTCTTTTGGGAAACTTTCACAATTTCTGAAATTCAGTTCTTTTGGGAAACTTTTGTCAAAAATAGATTATAACTATGAGCTCATTTCATTGAAAAAGCACGCTTGAATATTTATTTTCTTTTGTTGTCTTTGTGACATTCCTAAAGGTCTAGTTTTTAATGCCCTTACTGAGGTATAAGGGTCTGATTTTTGAGTGGTGTCTTTGCAAGTTTGCTGCTGAAGTATAGCAAAATTGCCATTACTTCTCTACTATATCTACTGTGGCTGAGAAGAGAATTTATTTGCATCTTCCATTTCCGTGTTACTATTACTTTGGAAGAAGCTTGGCTGGGAGGCATTCTGAGAGCTGAGTTTTTGGTTTGGTATTCTGAAAATTGTGCATCCATTATCCTCTATGGAAGGCCCGAATTATGCCTGAAGTACAAATTGTGTCTATGAAAATGTTTTGGGTAGACAGTTTGGTGGCTTGATGTTGCAATATAACCCCATGATATTGTTACAAATGTAAATGGCGGAATACTTGAATGAATTAATCAGAGATCAAACTGATCTATATATACAAAAAGGGGAGTCAAATAGAATAGAAACATTCTATTCTAGACTACACCTAAATATTAGAAACATTCTAATATTTACAGAGATATAATAAGATATAATAGTGAGCATTAAAAAGAAACATGAAGGTTATTTTAATACCCCCCCTTAATGCTCAATCTATTTACTACACCAATAGATCCCCTGAATTTAACAAACTTGTCAGGACCAAGGGGTTTAGTGAAAATATCTGCTGATTGCTCTGAGGTAGGAACATAGCGTAACTGAATAGATCCATCTTCTACTAATTGTCGGATGTAATGGCAATGAAGCTCTATGTGCTTGGTTCGTTCATGAAACACTGGGTTCTTGGCAAGTTTGAGTACGCCCTGATTGTCTGAAAACAAAGAAGTCGAACCTGCTTGAGGAATATGCATATCTGCAAGCATCTGCTGGAGCCAAACTGCTTCACAAGCTGCCTTGACAGCTCCTCTATATTCTGCTTCTGTAGAGGAGAGTGCATGTGCTTGTTGCTTCTTACTGGTCTAAGTAACTGCTGCAGATCCGATACTAAACACATAGCCAGAAGTAGATTTCCTATCATCAACTGAGCCGGCCCAATCGGAATCAGTGAATCCACTGAGCTGAGGAGTAGTACTCCTTGTGTAAAGAAGACCATAATCTAAAGTACCATGTACATAGCGTAACACACGTTTCACTGCAATCCAATGATCAGTCTTGGGGTTTGTCATGAACTGTGAGATGTAGCTGACTGCAAAACTGAGATCAGGTCTAGTAGTAGTAAGGTAGATGAGACTACCTACTAGCTGCTTGAAGAGTGTTTCATCTACAGGAGGAGAAACAGATTGTGCGGACAATTTCAGACCAGTCTCCATTGGAGTGGAGGCAGATTTGCAATCCTGCATTCGAAACCTATCAAGCAAACTTCTGGCATACTTGGACTGAGACAAAAAAATACTATTGTCAGTCTGCCAAACCTCAATACCTAAACAATAATGAAGCAATCTGAGATCTGTCATATCAAAAGTTCTGCATAGATCCTGTTTGATTTCTGAAATCAAATGTTCTGAATTTCCAGTAATGATCAAATCATCCACATAGACAACAAGAAAAAGAATATCATTACCAGAGTGTTTAATATATAGATTACTGTCTGACGGACTACGCTGAAATCCTTGAGCAACTAAGTAATGATCAATCTTTATGTACCAAGCCCTAGGGGCCTGTTTAAGACCATAGAGGGCCTTCTGGAGTCTACATACTTTGTGTTCTGAACCGGCAACCTTAAAACCTGGGGGCTGCGTCATGTAGACTTCTTCCTGTAATTCACCATTGAGAAAGGCGCTCTTCACATCCATCTGATGAACTTTCCAACCATACTGAGTTGCAATTGCAAGAAGAATGCGAATAGTGCTCATCTTGGCTGTCGGTGCAAATGTCTCCTCATAATCAATGCCTTCGCGCTGGGTGAATCCTCCAGCAACAAGTCTAGCTTTGTATTTGTCCAAGGTACCATCTGCATGGTACTTGACCTTATAGACTCATTTACAGCTAATGGGTTTCTTTCCAGGAGGGAGATCTGAAAGAACCCAAGTGTGGTTCTTTTGAAGACTCTGAAGCTCAGAATCCATTGCTTGTTCCCATTCTGGAATTCCTTTGGCCTCTGCATATATCTGGGGCTCAGGGATACTGTGGATGTTGGCCATAAGAGCTATATTAACTGTGTTGTGCTGAAGGCTCTTATTTCTGGAGGTTCTACCTTCAATGAGTTCATCAGGACGAAGATCACTAATCGTTTGAGCCCACCATTTTGGCCGAAGAGTTGAGGAGCCAATATCAGATGCTGACAGAATAGCTGGATGAGAAGCAGGAGCAGGAGTTGTATTATCTGGAAGTGACTGAGGTGGTGTATCAGTAGCATCAGATGACTCATATAAAATAGAAGAACCCAAGTCAGAGATTGCTGAAGACTGAATCTCGGAATGTGGTGGGGAGTCAGAGAGCGGAAATGGTCCAAATTCCTCATCAAACACAACATCACGACTGAAGATTAAACGATCAGTATTTACATCAATCAGTCTGTAGGCCTTATGTGTGTGACTGTATCCTGTAAACATAAGTTTCTGGCTTTTGGAATCCAACTTAGTGCGTTTGGCATCAGGAATCCATACATATGCCAGAGAGCCAAAAACTTTCAAATGGTTGATCCTAGGTTTGCGACCAGACCAGGCTTCCTCAGGAGTCTTATGATTAACTGCAAGGGTGGGTGACCAGTTAAGAAGGTAGACAACTGTGGATACTGCTTCTGCCCAATATTTTCTGAGAACATTTCTATGTTCTAGCATAGTCCTAGCCATTTTTGTGATGGTACGGTTTCGACGCTCTACAACACCATTTTGCTGAGGGGTGTGAGGTGTGGTGAACTGACGTCTAATGCCATGAGTAGTACAGAAGGCAGAGAAAGCAGAAGAACAGAATTCCCCCCCATTATCGGTCCTAAGAGTACGGATGGAGGAACCAGACTCTTTTTCTGCTAGAGCTTTAAACTGCTGAAATACAAAAAAGGCATCTGATTTTTGCTTAAGAAAATATACCCACATTTTGCGACTGAAATCATCCACAAAGAGTAAAAAATACCTGTTCCCAGTAATAGAAGGAGTATTGTTAGGACCACATACATCAGCATGGACTAGCTGGAGTACTTTGTATGCCCGCCATGATTCACCATTCTTAAATGGTGTCCTATGTTGCTTCCCTGCTTGGCAAGCTCCGCAAACACGATGGTTCTGGGTCTGAATATTAGGTAGGCCATGGACTAAATTATCTCGAGCAAGTTGTGCTAGATATTGAATGTTCAGATGACCGTATCGCTGATGCCAGAGACTGTTGAGAGCGGATGATTCGGCGATGAAGGCATGCTCAAGGGAATCGCCTGAATCTACAAGCCTATAAATACCATGATCCTCAAGACCGAAAGCAAGGGTAGTGCGGGAAGCACGATCAATAATCGAACACTTATTTCCACTGAAAACGACATCCAACTGAGGAGAGTGCTTCATAAGCTGACTAACAGACAGAAGATTATGTTTCATGCCAGCAACATAACATACATTGAGAAACATGAGTTTTCTTCCTCCAGACTGAATCTGAACATTGCCCTTGCCGACAATATTGTATTCTTCACCGCCTCCAAAGATTACTGAGTCAAAATAGGGAGTGAATTCAACAAACCAATCACGCCTATGAGTGAAATGTCGAGAGGCACCAGAATCGATGTACCAAGCAGAAGATTTCACATGATTTGCAGGTATGCTGGCCATAAAGGCATGGTAGATAGATTCTTTCTGCTCTGAGTGTTGGGCAGCATTGGCGTGTTGTTTAATTGAGTCCAACTTTTGATGCTGCTGATACAGATGCTTATAATATATGAATATTTCAAATGGCACAAACTTCGAGGTGAGAAAATGAAAGACACAGAAAAATTGGAGTACCCAGAAAAGAGCTCGAAAAACCCAAAAATAAAATGTCGAAATTCGGATCCGCTGGCTCGAAAATCGAGGCACAAAAAACGAGGCACCCACAAAAATCTGATGAAGACCCATTTGAGATTTCAAAAAATCCACCAAGAATATGTGCTCAAAAAATTTTTCCGAAGTCAAAAACTAGGGTTTCGAGCAGAATAACAGTCGGCGGCCAAAAAGGTCAAAAAGGCAGAAAAAAGATGTTTGCAGGTGGAAAAAAACAACAAAACCCAGCAGCTGAAATGCGAGCAGAATATCCAACAGGGATAGACAGACCCGTTTTTGTAAAAAACAACCAAAAAATCCCACTTTTTGAGATCTGGATGTGAACAGATTTGAAAAAACGACCTTCAGATTTGTGACTTACAGACTAAGCCACGGGTTTCCAAGAACGCCAGTAGCTGAAGACACAATTTTTCAATCGATTTGCACAGAGGGTTTAAACCCTGGCTCTGATACCATGTTACAAATGTAAATGGCGGAATACTTGAATGAATTAATCAGAGATCAAATTGATCTATATATACAAAGAGGGGAGTCAAATAGAATAGAAACATTCTATTCTAGACTACACCTAAATATTAGGAACATTCTAATATTTATAGAGATATAATAAGATATAATAGTGAGCATTAAAAAGAAACATGAAGGTTATTTTAATAGATATTTCTCTTATGTGGCATCTAGAGGTTGAAACGGTGTCGTCACCAATTTGGGCAGCATTTGGAGACTTCTTGAGGTCAACGTTTACTAGTTGTGGCTTGTACTTGACCATTTCTAACCTACACTTTGATTTGGAAATTATATTGGCATTTGTGAGGCTTCCTTAATCATCCATAGCAACGCCAAAGGTCCCTACTTATACTTGCAATTGTCTTTGAAGGGCAGCGACATTCATAAGGAGCTTGCGATTGTCTTAGCAACCTTGCAACTGCAACACATTGAGTTTGTGTTTCAAATCTAGTAGTTTGTTCTTGGTCAACATTACCACGTTCTCAATTACATTAATGTCAAAGGTTATGTCTGCAAATTTGGATTATGAAATCTACCACAAGCTGTTATTTTTATTATTGCATAGCATCTGATCATAGCTAGTCATCTTGTAATTTTTCATTTGGCAATTATCATTGAGCAAAGTAGAATAGAAGGAGAAATTATTCAGAAATGTTAATATCTCTTTTCAATGGAGTTGGTTCATAGTAAATTGGAAAAGGGCCATAACCAGGAAGGGTTTTTCACATGCTTCCAGCCATATGACAAAACCCAAGAAACTATCTTTGAGTGATCAGGTGGTTACGCGTTTGGAACATTATAGTGGTATCAGATCGAGTGATCCTCCCAACCTGTAGATAGTGGATGATATTTTATAGTCGAAAAATGAAGGAGATCCCACATAGTTGACAGAATGGAGAATTTACCAAAACCCACTCCTACTAAAATCATGGCACTACTGAGGTATTTTTCAAGGAATCAAACACAGATCAACGACACTCAATGACTTATGGAAAAAACTCTTCGAAAACAGGTGGAAAATAAGACATCTGGCAAAATAAATGCTCAGTGTCGATTCAATTTCAGTTTCGAGAAAAGAAAATCCCCACTTGACACACTCTCAACCTTCCATGCCATTTTTCCCTCCATGGGCAAAGGTACTATATGGAGGAAGGCAAGCAACCTTTGAGGAAGTTCAAGAACAGTTGAAAGGAAAAGTTTAGAATGCAAACTTGGAAGAGGATATATTCTACAAAGATTACGCAAAATTGAGAATGTGATATTTTGAAGGCAGAAATCGAGCATATTCTAGCAATGATCTTAGAAGGTGATTGAGAAAAGTGAATCTATCACCATTTAATGGATCCAAATCCATACAACTACTTCTAGCTCAACTCAATGCAAGAAGAGGAAGCAATTAAAATTGCAACACTCCACTTGGAGGTAGTGGCATATGAATGGTGGCATCATGGCACCATTATGCTAGGACTTGACCAAGTAAATACTTATGCACAATTTGTAGAAAGATAGATAGATCGGTTTGATGGATTTGAACTTAATTTTAAGGAAATGTTAAAGTTAAAGCATACAGGATCGATCAACTAGTAAATCACAAGATTTCAGAAACTCTTTGTTTTGGTTATGGACATTTCTGAAAGGAGATGGATAGTACTATTCATGGATGGACTGACAAAACTACTGAGGGGTTAGGTAAAGAGTATCAATCCTCCCACCCTTTTGGAAGCTATAAAAAAGGCGACAAAGTATGGCATCATCATTGTCATCATCTTCTCGAGGTTACTTCCTCTCCAAACTGCCATTGTTTCCAAAGGACAAAGATAACAAACCTCTGTCGAAGAAGTCTTTGCTGGACGAAGCTACTAGATGGGAACTTTGAAGGAAAAAATTATGTTTCACTTGTACGGAGCCATGGGTACTTGGGCACAAATGCCTTGATAAAGGAAAATTACACTACATCAAGGTCATATCTGATGATGAGGATGATTAGGAAAATCTACCCATGGGTGGTCACCCAAAGGAGGACAACAAAATGGCCAGCTTAAACTGTACAGAGAAGATTGCTGCATTGGTACATTGTGGAGGAGCCATTGCCCCGGCTGAGAGCTGTAGATGTATAGTATTCTGGGTACGAGGAACCCTTGAGGACAGAGGGTCATTATGATCCTAGTTAACAGAGCTAATCTAAACTTTATAAACTCATCACCCTTAAAATGAAGAGGTCTAGCTATAGAGGCTCACAAGTCAAGGTCGTTAGAGGAATACCCTTACCTTGCATGCACTGTGTTCCCCAATTAAGCATCACCATGGCTAATCACACAGTGATGAAAGATTTCTTTATGGTAGACTTGGATGATATAGAGGTCATTTCGGGCATACAATGGATGGAGTCACTTGATGAATACACACGTAGCTTCAAACAGATGGACTTCACTTTTGTGGTCAATGGGAGGAAAGTTGTTCTCAGAGGTATGACAAATGAGGGACTGAAGGAAGTTTCTAAACAATATATGGAGGCCATTTTTCTGCATGATGACATTACTTGGGCTAGACACTGCTTTGTTTCTGCAGAATCAATAAAAGGGCAGCGGATGCCCATCGGGATGATGAGCTACATGCCATCTTGAAAACACATGATAGAGATTTGGGAAACATTCCTCTTGACATACCTCCCCATTGTGGTTTTGAGCACACTATTGAATTGGAGGTTGACGCCGAACCGGTTATCACTATACCATACTGCCATCCTAGAATCTTTAAAGATGAAATTAGGAAGAAAATTCAAGAGCTGCTCAAAATGGGATGGATTCATCTCAGCTATAGCCTTTTTCAATCATCAATGGCATTGATCAAAAAGGACGGGAGGTTGCACATGTGTGTGGACTACCATGCATTAAACAAGAAAACAATAGAAAATAGATACCCTATTCCCAGGATTGATGAATTCTTGGATGAGTTGCATGGTGCAGTTTATTTCTCTAAAATAGATCTTTGTTCTAGATACCATCAGATCTTCATGTGAGAACATGTGAAAAAATGGCTTTCTGTTGTCACTATGGTCATTATGAGTTCTTGGTCATGCCATTCAAATTGATGAACATACCAACTACCTTTTAGTCTTGCAAAAATCGCATCTTCAACAAATAGTTGCATAAGTATTTGCTGGTATTCTTTGATGATATCCTTATTTATAGCAAAACATGGAAAGAACACTTGAGGCATTTGGATGAAGTCCTCAAGATCATGGAAGCTCAGTCTTTGTTCACCAAGCAATCCAAGTGTGGATTTGGAATGATGGAGATATTATACTTAGGACAAGTTATTGGTAAATTTGGAGTACAGGTCCACTAGGAGAAGATTCAAGCTATGCTTGATTGGCCTCCGCCAAAATCACTCTCTGATTGGCCTCCGAAGGTTTGTGAAAGGATTCTCTCAACTAAGTGCTCCATTAATAGATCTAACAAAGAAGGTATCCTTCTAATGAATGAAGAGAAACACGCTTTTGATAAGTTAAAAGAAGCCATGAGCACTTGCTTGGTTCTTGCCTTATCTGATTTCACTCAACCATTCATTTTGGAGTGTGATGCATTTGGAGACGGCACTGGTATTGTACTGATGCGAGAAAGGCACCCTATAGCCTATGAGAGACTGAAACTTACACAAGATGAGTGTCTATATTCCATCTATGACAAAGAGATGTTTGCCAATGTGCACGCTTTGACCAACTTTCGACAATATTTGGTGGGTGCCAAGCTTGTTGTTCGTGCCGATCATAATAGCTTGAGATATTTTTTGAAGCAACGAGATCTAAATGAGAGGCAACAAAAATGGGATGATCAACATAAGGTGGTTGATGACATCATCTACTACATGGATCGGATATATTTTAGTGCCTGATTCCAAAAGAGAGAATCTTGAAGGAAATGCGTTCCTCGGAATTGGCAAGATACCTTGGGTTTCTCAAGACACGTAGACATCTTGGGAAGAGGTTCTCAGGGAATAGAGTTAAAGATATCTTGCAGTACATGAGAGAATGTGCAATATGTGAAAAAAAAAAATCCGAACACGCCTTACCCATCGAATTATTACAACCATTGTTGATTCCGGAAAATAAATGGGAGAGCATCGCAATGTATTTCATCACCGAACTTCCAAAGGTAAATGGAAGGGATTGTATCTTTGTTGCAGTTGATTGGTTGACAAAGAATGCACACTTCTTTGTCATCTCCTTAGATTTCTAGGCCACATAAGTGGCTGACTTATTTTTCAATGAAGCTTTCTGCTTGCGCAAGTTACACAGAAACATTGTCAGTGACAGGGATGGTTGATTCCTTAGTAGCTTTTGGAAATAATTATTTCAGTTGGTAGGAATGGAATTATCGCCAAGTACTAGCTACTACCCCTAGATAGATAGACTAACGAAGATTGTGAACAAATGGTTGGAAGGTTGTAATGCCTCCATTTTTAGCAGGTTCCTGTAGTTGGCCAGGTCAGTTCACCATCGTGACCCTCATGAGCTGACAGTAGGATTTGAGGGTCTCAGTTGTGTGGTTATAGGCTTTCCAGCATCCTATGGTGTGTTTTGGCTCCATTTGAGGGACTTACTATTTATAGTAAGTCAATCTGTTGGTTCCGATGAGCTCAGTTGAGTAAGAGGAGTTGGAGGATGCTCTTAGTTTTTATTTCAAGCTTCCGGTTTGGGCTCCAAGAATTTTAGAGGGAGTGTCTATTTATAGTAGGTCACCTCATCAAGTTCATTCATCATTTTTCATCATCAAGATCACTTTGGTGTTGTTAGATTTTGATTGTGATGCTTCATCAGTTGTTTTCGCAAGATGGGTGAATTATTATTGTTCATCTAAATATGCCGAGGTTGCAATTTTTGTTGGTATTGTTGGTTGGTCACCTCAATATCATAGCTTGTTGAAACTAGGGCAAATAGTTTTAAATCATGGGAACAAGAAATAGTGGCCTTACGTGTTAGAATTTGAAGCTATGATGGAAACGGTCATTTTCAGAGCCAAAAGCAATTAATAAATTAGTTTATATTAGCACTTTATTATGTTTCAATGTTGTGTGTGGGAAGCTTCTTAAGTGAAGTTCATTTGGGAAACTTCATGCCATTTAGAGATTATAAATATGAGCCCATTTGATAAGTGAAGCATCCGATTGATTATTTTCTTTTGTTGCTTGCGAAGAGTTTTTTAGTTTGCCGATTTCTTTGCTCTTGCTGAAGTATAAGGGTTTGGAATTAAGAAGTGCCTGGTAATTCATAGCTAAGGTATCGTGAATTAATTTTGGAATTGTCTTAATTAAATTATAGTATTTCCCGACTATTATGTACTGTACCTGGGAATTTGGAGAAATTTTGATTTGGAATGCCATTATTGTCTACTGTTTGGCGTGGTTAAAGAGGAATGTATTGTGGCTGTCATCCTCACATTTGGCAGCAATTTTAGACTTTGTGGAAGACAGCAATCAATTATTGCAGGGCAGCAATCAGGTTTTAGAGAACTTGTGATTATAAGCAAGGAGCATGTATTTCTGAACCTGCGAGTAAATTAGATTAGTTCTTGAGAGCTGCAATCCATATTTCATCTGTTAGAAGTCAATTTCCAAGTTCATTATTGCATTCTTATAAATTTTCAAAAGTCAATTTTTAAGTTGGATATTAGTAGCATTGCCATCAATTATAGAATTACTTTTGAATTGTTTAGTGGTGTTCATTTGTCCAAATTGATAAAGACTTAATCTATTAAAATTGTGAGCAGCTGGTTGTGACTTTAAAGCATTATTTATTGAGTGATAATAACTTGCCTGCCAAATGTTTGACAAAGTAACAAACTATTGATTAGGAAAACAAAATTGATGTTTGTTAAGGATATAGCCTATTGAGGGTTTTTACAAAGGTTACCTTATGAACTATGTCTTAGCACACCAACGGGTATAGATCAAATGGTTGCATCTTGGAGAATATTGTTATAATACAATGTATCACATGTTGATCGGGGTGGCTCCATTCAAAGCACCCTATGGGTATGAGCTCTTTTCATTTGTGGACATGATTTTGGGTGACAACCATACAGCTAGGGAAAAGGATTGGCTACAGGAAGGACATGACATTCTAAGATTCTTGAAGGAAAATTTGCAAAGGGCACAACATCAGAAAAACATCTATGCTGAGAGACATAGGATTGAAGTTTTGAGGAGGGTGACCTAGTCTATCTCAAGAAAAGGAAAGGAAAAGGAAAAACTAAGGCCATGTTTTTATGGTCCTTATTGTGTACCTTGCCGCATCGGTGAAGTTGCCTATGAGATTGAACTACCAAAAGGAAGTCGCATCCACAATGTCTTTCATGTATCCTACTTGGACAAAACATCACCATAACAACATCTTTCATGCATCCAACTCTCAATTAAGAAGCGGAACTTGTGTTGGAACTGGTCAAAATCATTGATGTACAAGAGAAGACACATTGGAACTGTACCATCAAGGAATACTTGGTATGCTGAAGCACATGACGTGCGATGATCCCACTTGGGAGGGTGAACACATTTTTGAGCATCCGACATTGCATTTGCTTGAGGACAAGAAAACTTTGGGACAGGAGGACTCTAATGTTCCTATCGCAAAATAAATAAATTACTAAAACCCTTTGTTTATGCGCTAATTGATTTAGCAAATCTCAGACCCATTTTTATTTAAATGCTCTGGTAGGTGCTTGTCGTGCCTCCTATCGACACTTGGTTTCTCCTCAATGGGGTATTTATGTTCATGAGGTTGAGTTGTGTAAGTAGGTGATTTGGATTATTTCATTAAGTGCGAATTGTTGTTTAAGTTGTGTACTGTTTGTCATTTCGGAAGTGGAAGACCTTCCTCACTTGGCTTTTCCAATTTTAGTAGGATTCAACCCTCACCCTATTCCATTCTCTGTATTACTTTGAATGGATCTAGCAAATTTGTGCACCATCTTTATCTGAGAATCAATACATTGTGGAGTACTATTTGCATCTTTCATATTACGATTCAATCTCTATCTCTAGCAAGTTATCTGGTTACTGTAAGTGTGGTAATTTGTGATTGCATTTGGATCTTTCCTAGCCTAAGTATGCACTCCACCAAAAAATAATTTCATCCATACGGATGTACGATATCTTTCACCACTATATAGAGGGAGATCATCCTCATCGTACCACCAACCACCATTCATCTTTTGCACGCTGACTCATCGTACAAGAATCCGAGAGGGCAGCCTTGTTAGCCACACAGAGTTAGCTACACAAATTGGAAGAGGAGAAGGAGCAGATAGCAGCAGAAAAGGAGAGAGTAGAAGATGAGAAGAGGAAAGATCTGGGACAGATTGCTGGATGATGCAATCAACTTTGGAGCTTCAAATGGAGGCAGAAGTGGAATTAAAAGTTCGAAAGCAGCAAGTGTACGAGCTACGAGCAGAGCTGAATGAACTGAGAGCGCGGACAACCACTACACTAGGGACGCATCCCTTTGCTTAGTATCTATACATTGATGTAATTAGTTGTTTATTTTGAGTTTTGTTGTATTGTCTTCCAGAGACAACTTTACTTTTTTGGGGGGGATGATGTGTTGGTAAATTCTATATTGTAGCCAATGAGTAGAATAGTATCCGAAAGGGCGCGAGATGGTTGAGTCACCCCTTCAAGAAAGTATATGTACACTATCTGAAAGGGACTTTGGATCAATATTGTAATTATCATAATCATATTGTAAGTGTTGGAGTGCATATTACATATATGAATAAAGTATCTGTTCTGTGTTATATCTTATTGTACAACATGAGATAAGTATCCTTTTACCCCATATGGTAAACATTTGGCACTCTTGCCAGTTGAACTTGGAATGAAGGAAGTGTTATGAAGATTAATGTTGAATTTGCTTAAGAAGGATAGGAATAAGATAAAAGATAAGGATAAAATATGTATAGCAATAGAAGTGCTGGGGAATTGCTAGAAGAGACAAGGGAGGAGTTCCTTAACTTGTATATGCTAAGGGTAGAGAATCCGAATGGAAGGGAAGTAACTTGCATGACTTGAAGTGCCGAAGGAGCACGGACGTGGAGTGAACTATTCATTCCCGATACACCTAATGAACGGATACAGGCAGAAAATCGAACAATTTCGCTTGAGGAAGATCATTTCTCACTAGGTAACGTGGTTGTTGGAAGTAGGGTAGTTGTTCGAACTAGCGCGGTTGCTCAGAACAACACGGGTACTCAGAATAGGGTGAATGCTCAAAATAGCACGGGTACACAGTAGGTACCACAGAATCAAAATAAAGTAACAATGGCAGGACCAAAGGAGAAATTGTCAAAGTTTAATGGTGACGGGAGGACATATCCATTCAGGCACTGCAAGACATGTAAAACAATATGGACGACAAATGGTGTAATGGACAAGGGTGTTGGGGTTTGACAGTTTCTAACGACCCTACGAGGTGTGGCAAATGATTGGTTTGCGGATGTTGATCCTCAAAAATTAACTACATGGGCAGACATTAGGAAGGATGTAATAACCCTCCTCAAATCTGCTCTCAAAAAAAATGCTGATGAAAGCTCAAGGAATTTCATCAAACAATTCACATGCAAGGGACGTATGACTGATATAGTATTTCAGCTGGCTTTAAATGACTCTTTTGCAATTCGCATCAATGAGAATCTTGTGCTAGAAGACTCCAAATGGACTACACAATGGCCTAACATGAGTGTGCTACTAATTTTGACAATATTCAGTGTATATATATGATCTAAGCATGAGAAATGAACACCTATAGCCAACTGGCATTTTTACAAACAGTTGGTGTACAAACTAACTAGCTGATAAATAATGATATTGAATTGCTTAAATGACACCAGCAACTATTATCTTTTTGGTTTGCAATGAAATTTCTAATAAAATGCTTATGAAATATGGCCAAGACTTTTGGCATTTACATGGATTACAAAATGATAATGCTGGTATAATGCACACTTACAGCTGAAACTTATAATACCCTAAAAAAACAATACTAATAAAGGAACCTGGTTGTAGATGGGTGTAATAATTTTCTTCAATGCTGCCCCTTCTGCTTTGCTTTTTCAGCCTGCTTTTTTCGGTTTTGCTTTTTCGGCTTGCTTTTTCGGTTCCGTTTTTTCGGACTACTTTTTCGTATCTGCTTTTTTAGACTGCTACCCTGTTGAATCTCAAGACCATATCTTTCAATGGCGTCAAGATTTTCAGCTTGAAGGGATTTCGTCTTTTAAACTATTGAGACATAATCTCCAGAAAATTTTCCAATTTCTTTGATATTTTCAAGCCTACTAAAAAGAAGCTCTTCCCTTTCTTTTATAGTGTTCTCACAAGAGCTCAATCCTTCGTTTTCTCAATGTGGAATAAAACATCACTCCCTTTATGTAACTTATGTCTCCAATGTGTTATAAAATAAAGGGGACTCTTTTAATTTAAATATTTCCCACAAACTATAGTCTATGCATTAATAAAGTTAAATATTTAAATTTAACTTTATAAAATAGCTTTATCAATGCATACCAAATCTTATCAATGATAAACAAGTCTTCTTGTTGATTTTAAACAATTACCATCGACATACCGCTGCCACTGGATGTCCGACCATATTCAAGATGACTTACTATAAATAGTAAGTATGCCCAAAGTTGCCTCAAAAACCCTCAAAAAGACCTGCAACTGAAACTATCTAGGCCAAATGGCCTCTAAGCCCCTTTAATGTCCTGGTTAGCCTATGGGACCGTGGGGAAATAGGCTAACGAAAACATCATGCTATGAATGCTAAACAAGGGACATTACAAAGGAGTTCATAGCAGAGTTCCGATTGTTAAGGGACAATAATGAAATTGTAGCAGAAATATATAGTACTAAGCAGGGGAAGATCGAAACGATCTATGTCTATGCAAGAATGCTAAAAGAGTTGGTGGGAAAGATGGAGAGGCCACCAACTAATAGATTAAAGAAACGATGGTTTGTTGAGGGGCTATGACCAGCTCTAATGAAGAAAATGAAGATTGTACCTCCAACATCATACACAAATGCATATAATTGGGTGATAGATTTGGAGAGTGAACAAAAAACAAGCAAGAAGAAGCACAAATCGTTAGACTTAGACGATTCATCGTCCGAAAGTAGTAGTGACGAAGAATCAAGCAAGAAAGTTTGAGCGTTGCAGAAGGATATGCTACGGATGATGAAGGAATTTAAATCTGAAAAGGAATCCTGACTTGGTGAAGTGGAAATTGTGGTGTACAGACTGTAAGGAGGAAGGCCACACGAAGGGCTCTTGTCCCAAAAAACAATTTTGTGATAGCTGCCAGATTGTGGGACATTCCATAAAGAAATGCCTGTTCAACATGAAGTCAAAGGGACACCAACAAGTGTTACTAACGCAGGAAGTGTCCATCGGAACAAATACGAACAACAATGCAACCCTAGGAGGATATCACAACAATAACTATTGCGGAAGGGGTGGCAATAATAATAACTGTTGTCAATCAAGATTGCGCCTATAGCAAGATGTAGAATCTAGCCATCCTGTTGAAACATGAAAACTCTCTCGGGTGGTGGGTTGTCCTAAGACGAGAGATGAATCTCCGGAAGCTAGGCCGGTTCCTAAATAGTAATCACCTAAAACCTAAATTATGTGCGAGATAAGGGATGAGAAGTGAATGACAAATAATGAATACTAACCTAGATGAGGTGATACACCGATGATTTTGAATGTAACTTTAATCAAATTAACATGAATTATGAAAGACGCAATTGATTTACAATACTCAGACAAATATGCAATCACAAAAGTGTTTCTATGCAAGGACTGGAATCTTTTTCTTTGAAAGGAATACCTAGGTTTTACTAATTTTCTACAAAAAGAACAATGATCACAAACAAAGACCTATAATCATACGTATCAAGATTCAAATCTGCAATAAGGAATATAACTTAAATGAAGGCGAACACAACATAAAAGTAAAAAATCCACAATATTGCACGAGAATCAATGAGAAGGAACTGTTGAATCTCTATGACCAATGCTAAAAAAACCTCTGCTACAAATTTGCTCTTACAATCTTCTCAAATCTGCAATGCGCAAAAATTTGAATCCGAAAGAAGATCCCTCTTAATAAGGTGAATGTACAATATATAGAACTCATAACCTTAATTTGGATTCCAAGATCATGCCTAGAAAAATAAAAATGATAGAAACTATGAAGAAGTCTCTGAAAATTGCCATCAACCGCCTGCCAATTGATAGATAACTGGAAAACTACCTCTAGCTCCTCAAAATCATGCATAAAACCCTAACTCGGATCCCTCAAATAACCCAAAAATATAGCATATAAAACTCCTCATAAATATGCAAAGTATGAATAAAACAGGTTCTCATCATGAACTGCATGCAAAACTAGCCTTAACTGCTCCATAAATCACCAAAAATAGTATTAAAGTGCTCCATCACCACATGAGAAACTCAAACTGTCCTAGGCCTCCAACAATAGCTTCATACCTAATTCTATTACTGCATGTAATGTTTAGTTAACTCCAACAGTCCATCTTTGCTAAAATAGAACTTGTCTTTGCATGAAAGAGTTAATTGAATGTCACTTTGGAGTTCAAAAATATCCACTCAAAACTCTCCTTGCATTTAGTATTTTAAAACCATTAATTCATTATAATTCCCTTTATTTAATTAATAAAAATCAAAGGCTTTATAATTATAGCCATTTGACATATTAATTTTGCAATGATATTTTTTTAATATTTATTAATATTAATGTGTTTAATGTATAACGTTATATTTATTAATTTTGAACACATTAGTATTAATAAATATAAGAAAGGGAATCTAAAATATATTTTTATAAGTTTTATATATATTAAATGATTGTAATAGATATAACTCAATCATTTATTTAATATATATAAAGCTTTATAAAAATATCTTTTATAAAGTTATAAAGACAATAATCAAAGCTTTTATGCATGGACCTGAAAATTATATTAAATGGAGTTTTTTAGGGTTATGAAAGGCACAAAGGGGCAAAACTTTGTTTAGTTTTAATTATTTGATGTTCACGCATGGAAGCAGGAAAGAGGGCTTTTCAAACCCTAGCCGCCATGAGCATTTTTTTCTACAATTTCCTCTTGTTTGGACGGTTTGAATGCAGATTTTTATGAAGGTTCCATGAAGGTTTACTAGTGTTGTTTTCTTGCTGGTTATTCTAACCGTGGATGCCATATCCCTTGTGTTTCATTTCTGCCACAAGTTCTTGCCATGTAGGTTCTGGGCATGTTTCTCCTTGCTGATTTTATCATGGATGCCACTAGACGTTATTTCCTTGCGGGTTTCTTCATTGCTGGACGGCTTCCTCCTGCGGTTGGACTCCATTCCTGTTGTGAGGTTCTTGGTGTAAGCTTGCCATTTCTATTGGGTTATGGTCGCCATATTTATTCTTGCTTCACGGCTAGACGTGATTCCATTCCCTCCACGAGTTTGAGCTATGATGGATGGCTTCCTCTATGAATGTGCTTTGTTGAGGTTTGGAGTATATTTTTGCTGGGTCTTCTCTTCTCTGCTAGCCATGGATGCTTGGCATCTTCTCTTTTGCAGATTTTCCATGGGTTTGGACTCCATTTTTCCATCATCTTGATTTTTTTGTCATTTTTGCTAGATTTTACAGTTATGGAAAAATTATGAGATATACAATAGAATCTTCATCTGGGTTTGCATATTTTTCTGTAGATTTGACATGATAAAAGCATATGCTTTCTTTCATTTTTACATTCATGGATATAGCTATTTGTATTTTGCTTCAAAATCTATTACTGTCATTCTGACCGAAAAACTCACATTCTTTGCTCACTGTTTAATCTTTTCATGTATTTGCTTGATATCTTTTAAAACTTTGATTGCTGAAGGCTTTCACCATTTATACCACTTCTCCTGTAGATGGAAGTTGAAAATATTTCTGCTGCTGTTCGATTCCTTCTTGGTGATTATCTTTTGAAACTTCTTGATGCTCTGCTGTTAATATCATTAGCACATGTAAATGAAGATTCTATTTGTAAGATACATGACTTTTGCTTAGAATCTATTAATTGTTCCTCAAAATCTTGAAAGGTCATTCTCTGCAAGCCTTCACATTTGCCTATATCTGAAATATCCCCGACAAGATATTTGCCTCTTAAACACCAAAATTCTAAAACTTCAATGATTAGGCATTTTGTCAAACAGTTAGCAAACAGGCTCTGATACTACTGTGATGAACCTTATTACAAAGTTATTGAAAAAACTGAATTGTGACAATTCGTCGAATACTTATCACGTAGCCTTCAGTTTATATTATCTTCAGTGATATGCACCCAGCAATATAGATGTAACAGAATAGATAAAATTACCAGCAATAATCAAAGAAGAATCTTATTGGAGTCAAACCCTTACAATATTCAGTAATAATTTAGAGCCTGGTTTGAATGTAAAAAGCTAGATCAATATCAAAACCTGGATTTGCTGATTCTGATAATCGTTGTGAAATGGGTGGAAGTCTGCTATGACCCGATCCAAAAGAATGCTGATGCCCTCAATTTCCACAATTCATAATTGCTCCATTTTGGGTCGGGTGTGTCTTAGCGGAATGATAATTTGTTTCGTTGTCTCCTCTACGAATGACTTCTGGCTATGATCTCCAGCCTCGAATGGTGGTAGTCGCTGATGATCCACAGTGCATTGAGATTCCGCCGGTTAATATTGTTGTTTGTGCATTAATTGCCAATGAAGCCAGATCATGGGTGTGATTTGCCTCTTGAGAATCCGACCCGACTCTGCTTTGGAAGATACGATGTGTTCATTATTCCCTACTCCATGCTTTTAGTCCCATACGGAATCGCTGCTGTAATGTCGGATGGAAAATGGGTTTGTCAATCTTGTTCTTGCCCGCGCGATCATGTTCTTCATCCCGCTCAATTTCCTCCGTTTTCTTTTACCCACGATAGTAGACAACACGAATTGCCTTAGTCACTAGATAGCTCACAAAATATACATTGCCGGCCCAAGGTGGAAGACATAACAGGTCGCAATTGAGATGGCCGGTGTGCGATCCAATATTCGGCTAGCCCCCGTGAAATGTCAGTCGCTCCCAAATAAAATGAAACGGCGCACAGAGAAAGGAACAAATGCATGTGATAGAACTGTCGCCTTTGCAATCCTACTGCGGAATGTGACGGATGTCTGGACTTATCAGATGCCAGCCTTATGGGAGATCAGCTTCCATCATGGCTATGAGAATTCTCATCAGAACTGACGAGTTTGAACTTGTCAAACAATCAGCTACAAGGTCCTCTCATCATTATCTCAATCCCACTGTCACTCCAGGTGTTGGATTTGTCTATTAATGAATTGAATGGCCCTTTATTGGTAGATGCTTCTGTGCCTGCACAAACAAGCTTGGAGGTGCTCACATGAAACACTATCTCTCCAACGATGCTGACCGGTTCTGTATTAAGTCAGGACTGCGGTCGTTCTTGCTTCAAGTACCCCCAAGATCTGTCAATAGTAAACCTCCAATTGAATCGATGATCTGAATCAAATCCCTTCAATGAATAGTGAAACAAAACTACAAATTGGCCTTAAGCCACGGATAATCGCCCTGATGAAATGACTGCAGCGTCACCTCCAATCTGCAATAATTCGGATGATATTTCACACCCTCAAAATTGCGTACCGATTGAGAGTTATCGTTCTCAATGGCCAACTGTGACAATTGCCGAAACCCTAGGTTTCCACAATGCACCCGTGATTGAATCACAATCTGAAAATACAAAGAGAAATAATCAACTGCTTGATTCGAATGGAGCCCCGGGGTGCCTATTTATTCTTTTTCTCCATCCTCTCCAGAGACTTCTAGAACCTTTTTGATCTTATCCCTCAAGTGACTTTATTAAATACTCCAAGTCACTTTATTAAATATAAAGTTACTTATTTAATAATTATTTATTTAATTAAAATAACTAATTAGTCGTCCTTGGACAACCATTAATTAAATTAATTAAATCGAACTGTCACCAGAAAATTGGGGACATGACAGTCCGCCCTTCCTGAAATTGCTTGTCCCCAAGCAATGGCTGAACCATGAACCAATCAGTATGCCTGGGTCCCAAATGTAAATCTGTGTATCATCCCAATCCTCATCATACTCCCGTGGAGAAATCATCAATACCAGTAACTGAGAAACTGTACCCAACATCCAAACAACTGACACTTCTGATGAGATCATCTGAAAACCAACTGTAGATGTCAGTAGAAGAAAACATTCTGCGGAACTCAAGCCAACTGAATTAACTCTATCAAAACTCAAGCTCCTGTCAAAATGACACCTGCACCCAACTGCACTGTAGATATGACAACAGCCATAGGTACCTGAAACACTGCCATCAAATCCAATCTCTGAAAAACTACTCTGGGTGTGTCGATGCTGCAGACTGAGTAACTTGCTACTACCAACTTTATTTTCAAAAGATGGTGCCAATCTATCCCCTAATGGATGATAAGAAACTGGAGCCAATCTACATCTGCGTGAAATAAAGTCTTCTATCTCTGTGTCAAAAGAACAATGATGAGCGTACCCTACCGTATAATGCCCGTAAGAACCTCCACTCTCTGCTGCTAGCTCATCATCACTGAACTGGGAATCAATATATGGCTCCAATCTCTGACTCCAAGTGACTGTAGGCTGGATAGGATCCCGTGCATTCTGCTCAACAAACCCTTCCTCGAGATCCCTGTGAGGTAGCATAGTAGAAAGGACCCCTATAATCTTCTCAACCAATCTGCAAATAACACTAGTATCCTGGATGAGAACACCTTCTGTCACTTTATGCGAGTCCAAATGAACACATGCACTATCCAGCAAATATTCCATGAGCGGTTCAGTGCAGTAAAAATTATATGAGGAATCATTAACATACTCCCCTTTACACCACATCGGGTCCTCCTGTAAGGGTGGCGTACTCAACTGTACCACACTATCAACTATCTGAGTAGAATCAATCTGGAGACTTGACTCTACTGGTATCCCAAACTCATTAGGACCAGCTTCTTCCAAACCCTGAACATGTGTGTCAGTCTCAACAATAAGCTCCTTTGTAGCAACTGCGGAAATGTACTTACCATCAACCATCTCAACAGACAAATGAACTGAGTCTGGGGCTGGGTTTGACCGTAAATGCTCCAACTCCATGGTCACCTCCTTCAACTGGAACTGCGACTTCTGTAGATCCCGCTGTGTTTCCTCTAACGCCTCAGTAGTCGCTATGAGCTCTTGGGAAAGCTCACTCACCTCCTCTTCACGATCCAAGAGTGCCTCATATGCTGTACTCCCCCATTCAACCAAGTGATCACGGTCGGCTACCAATCGTAAATAATCTTGCTTCAAAATCCGAACAGCTTCACGCAAGGCATGAATCTCTGCCAAAGAAAAGTAACCACCGCTGGACTCATCTGTCATAGAAGAACCCCAACCAGTGACAGCCAACAACTGACGAGCAGAATCAAAATGCTCACAAGCGATAGCAATGTCTCGCTCACTAACTTTCAACTGGCTAACCACATGATGGCTCTGGCTAGACTGTCTTCTATAAACTCCTTCTGACACATTGTCTGGAGGAATGTCTTCAAAGATACCGGTCTCTGGATTATTACCATCTATATTTTTCGAATCAACTTCAAAACTTATCTCCTCATCTGGAGTGTCAAAATCTATAGTTCTGCTGTCAAGCTCTTCTGTACCTAAAGAATCTGTCAAGGAAGCTGAATCTTCAAAACTGTTCACTTCATTCTCCCGGATGTCATCAAGGTCAAAATGATCCTGGGACTCATCTGTACATGCTTCCAAATATGAAAAACCTTCACCACTTTCCAGCAAGAATGGTCGACTGGAAATATGAACCAAACCCAACAACGGTGCATAAAAACTAATACCAACATCGGATGTTCTGCTGGCACAAGGGAAAATGACATCGTATAGTCTGCTAATCAAATTCATGATAGTATTTAAACAATCATCGCTACCATTAAGTGTTCTCCAGTCAATGGAATCCCAGACGTTGCTGAAACATTCTTGAGTCCATATTCGTAAACAAGGAACAGCTGGTAACTCAAGCAAACTCCTTACCTGAGTAATGTGACCAATACCAATTAACTTCACATACCTGTCTGCCATTGTCCTTGTATCCTGGATGTGAATGCAAGATGAACTCATAACATTATCAGCTACCATATATGATCTGTCAAATGTAGAAAACTGAGTGCAAGATGAACTCAGCTCCATGTCGTGTTCATTCCCATGTCTCTCCCAGTCTTGTAATGCCAAAGTTGCTCGAGTGTCCTCAAGCTCGCAAGAAAGCTTGACAACTTCCTCCTCCTTCCTCCTCAAGGTGTCTGAATAGTCTTTGGCAAGGCTTAGAAGATGGTCACGATCTGATAGAAGATGTAAATAGCTCAACTTCGTCGTTCCCATTCCTTCTCCAATTGCATGTAAGTCACAACAAGAAGATTTTGCCTGAACTCCCTTATGTCTTCCTTGTAACTGAATCATCTGGATGTGCTCTTCTAACATCTCCCGCATCCTGTCATGATGAGATAAAGAAGCCACAATACTATCTTTGCTCACCTTCAGCTGGCTGGACCAATCATGTGAAGTACCACCAATTTCATCCTCATGTGACGAAGCATCTAACTGAGCTTGGTACTCTCTGTCAGCAAAATCATAAATGCTCGATGTCTGCTCATTTTCACCAGGTATCTCATCACCATGCACAATGACATCATCATCATCTGAACTCACCTTACTGTAATCATTGCTTGTCGGAACCAAACTACCTTGAGTACATGAGACATCACCTTTGGGAAACTCGTATTCAACTGTCTCAACTTGAGTGTCAAGTTGACAGTTACTATCCATCAGCGTAATGTCCTTCACTGCTTCTTCCTATGACCGAACTGAAGCCTCTGACTGGTTGCACACTTGTTTCTCGAACTCCTCATTAAGGTTCCTCGTAACATCTCTCATTGTATCTGTCAACTCTTCGTGAGAAGATTTTCCAAAACGAAATCCAGTTGATTTATTCACCTTAGCTGGGACGGACAGCCTGTCAAGCATACGGTGGTGTTTAACCAACAGTTCAGACATGTTATGTTTGATCTTTCTGAGCTCATCCTGAATACCTGAATAGTCCTCCTTTCCACATTTCTGACTCTGAATACTCTGTCTATTACTTGTCCGAGATTGTGTCCTTGGAGACTTTGTGATGTACCTGTCCATCTTGGTTGAAGTAGAGTGCTGATCACCCATGTAATTTGGTTCTCAACCCACAGGATGGCAAGAAAACCGCTCTGATACCACTGAAATATCCCCGACAGGATATTTGCCTCTTAAACACCAAAATTCTAAAACTTCAATGATTAGGCATTTTGTCAAACAGTTAGCAAACAGGCTCTGATACTACTGTGATGAACCTTATTACAAAGTTATTGAAAAAACTGAATTGTGACAATTCGTCGAATACTTATCACGTAACCTTCAGTTTATATTATCTTCAGTGATATGCACCCAGCAATATAGATGTAACAGAATAGATAAAATTACCAGCAATAATCAAAGAAGAATCTTATTGGAGTCAAACCCTTACAATATTCAGTAATAATTTAGAGCCTGGTTTGAATGTAAAAAGCTAGATCAATATCAAAACCTGGATTTGCTGATTCTGATAATCGTTGTGAAATGGGTGGAAGTCTGCTATGACCCGATCCAAAAGAATGCTGATGCCCTCAATTTCCACAATTCATAATTGCTCCATTTTGGGTCGGGTGTGTCTTAGCGGAATGATAATTTGTTTCGTTGTCTCCTCTACGAATGACTTCTGGCTATGATCTCCAGCCTCGAATGGTGGTAGTCGCTGATGATCCACAGTGCATTGAGATTCCGCCGGTTAATATTGTTGTTTGTGCATTAATTGCCAATGAAGCCAGATCATGGGTGTGATTTGCCTCTTGAGAATCCGACCCGACTCTGCTTTGGAAGATACGATGTGTTCATTATTCCCTACTCCATGCTTTTAGTCCCATACGGAATCGCTGCTGTAATGTCGGATGGAAAATGGGTTTGTCAATCTTGTTCTTGCCCGCGCGATCATGTTCTTCATCCCGCTCAATTTCCTCCGTTTTCTTTTACCCACGATAGTAGACAACACGAATTGCCTTAGTCACTAGATAGCTCACAAAATATACATTGCCGGCCCAAGGTGGAAGACATAACAGGTCGCAATTGAGATGGCCGGTGTGCGATCCAATATTCGGCTAGCCCCCGTGAAATGTCAGTCGCTCCCAAATAAAATGAAACGGCGCACAGAGAAAGGAACAAATGCATGTGATAGAACTGTCGCCTTTGCAATCCTACTGCGGAATGTGACGGATGTCTGGACTTATCAGATGCCAGCCTTATGGGAGATCAGCTTCCATCATGGCTATGAGAATTCTCATCAGAACTGACGAGTTTGAACTTGTCAAACAATCAGCTACAAGGTCCTCTCATCATTATCTCAATCCCACTGTCACTCCAGGTGTTGGATTTGTCTATTAATGAATTGAATGGCCCTTTATTGGTAGATGCTTCTGTGCCTGCACAAACAAGCTTGGAGGTGCTCACATGAAACACTATCTCTCCAACGATGCTGACCGGTTCTGTATTAAGTCAGGACTGCGGTCGTTCTTGCTTCAAGTACCCCCAAGATCTGTCAATAGTAAACCTCCAATTGAATCGATGATCTGAATCAAATCCCTTCAATGAATAGTGAAACAAAACTACAAATTGGCCTTAAGCCACGGATAATCGCCCTGATGAAATGACTGCAGCGTCACCTCCAATCTGCAATAATTCGGATGATATTTCACACCCTCAAAATTGCGTACCGATTGAGAGTTATCGTTCTCAATGGCCAACTGTGACAATTGCCGAAACCCTAGGTTTCCACAATGCACCCGTGATTGAATCACAATCTGAAAATACAAAGAGAAATAATCAACTGCTTGATTCGAATGGAGCCCCGGGGTGCCTATTTATTCTTTTTCTCCATCCTCTCCAGAGACTTCTAGAACCTTTTTGATCTTATCCCTCAAGTGACTTTATTAAATACTCCAAGTCACTTTATTAAATATAAAGTTACTTATTTAATAATTATTTATTTAATTAAAATAACTAATTAGTCGTCCTTGGACAACCATTAATTAAATTAATTAAATCGAACTGTCACCAGAAAATTGGGGACATGACAATATCAGCTGAACTGAAATTTCTCTCTACAGTTTTGTTGCTAATCTACAAGCTAAATGATTTTTGTTTAGAATCTATTGATTGTTCCTTTAGAATCTTGAGATCTCTATGAGTCTTTAGATTCATTTTGATCAGATGAACTGAATTTTTTCTCTATTTTTGCTGCTAAAGATTGTTATATCATTCACATTATTCTGTAGGTTTTCCATTTTGCACAATCCACTATGGTATGGCAAATTATTTGATGAAGTGTTTTCTCAAAAATTCATGGATGCCATTCGAATATCCTCTCTATTATATTCGTAACCCTTGCCTTTCAATTCCCGCTCTTGGCCCAAGGTAATAGTATTCCAATAACTCAGAACATACAAGAATTGTCTTCTTCACCAAATGTGTTGGAAATCTCATCCATACAGACCTTGCATTAGGAAAACTAGAGTGTCTCAAGCAATCACCATACAACATACAAGAAACATCTTTTTGGCTAACAATGTCCATTTGATGTTATGAGCACAAACCGTGTTACCAAGATCTGATGAGATAATTTTATTTTCAGATTGCTACTGTTGTAAGTATTTGCTGTTGAAATAATGAGAGTTCTAGTTGTGCTTTGACTATTTTACTTTTGAATATTATGTTGAAAACATTCTTGTTGCTCCTATGAAATCTGCAACTTATTTCTCAGAATTTTGCCTTATTCACATGCACGTTTATGCTCTGTTTATCTGATTTTTTAATGACAGCAAACAATTTTCTATTTGTGCTATAGCTTGCATTATACTTACCCCTGACTCCATACTTGTAAAGATTTAATTCTTTCTGCTCGTAGACTAAGAATTCCATATGCCCTCCATGATTTGACTGAAAGGTTTCATACCTGTAACACATGTATGTCCCTTTAACAATCTCCTCGTGTCTTCAACCTTTTGCTATGGTTCAACTAGAAGGTCCCATACTTGTAATTTACATATGCCCCCTCAATAGTCTCTCCATGTCTTTAGTCTTCACCTCTACGTGATTCAGTTGAAAGGTTTCATGCATGTAATTTATGTAAGATCCTTCAACAACCTCAAACTTCGTACCTGTATCTGCACATGAAACAACCTCATTAGCATAAACATGTTTTACTTTTCAGATTTCTCTCTTGCCTTCTTGTCTTTTAATATAGTTATTTGAATAACCATGCTGTAGGAACAGTAGTGTATAGATAACTAGAAAGATTTCCATTGGTTAGTTCCTATGAATTGACCCTCCTCTTCTTTCATTTTTTGCAAGGCTATTTCCAGACGGAGATGTGGGCTCAATCCTTCAACATTCAGAACAAAAAATCTTCCATTTAGGCAATGGAGGCCTCTCCTTTTATCTTCTCAGTACTTTGCTGTTTATACAGTGTGTTTATTCAAATATTATGTTAGGAGCTGAGAATGCTTGTGTGGTATCTGAATGCATTGTATTTAAGTACTGTGTAAAACTTGAACACTTTGTACCTTATTAAAAATCAGTTTTAAATATTTCAATAAAAATGTACTATTTTGGTACTTGTATTTTGAATAAAAGTGATCAATTTTCTTGTTTACTGATTTTGGTACTTTACTTTCTGCATCTTTTTCATTTTGTAATGTGTATTCTCAGCAACTAAAAACACTTAGCTCAGTATAAAGGCAAGCATAACATAGCAATTTAGGAATTATGTTAAATTGATAACAATAACAATAATAACAATGGAGGCCGGAGTTGGATATAGTACAACTCTAGTGGACGGCCGATGATACAGTGCTATGCATGCAACCTCTAGGGGCACTTCGCTAGAGATTGTACTGCGAAGGAGATGCCATAGCTGTTATGCAGATGGTGCAATCTGGGAGACAACGAAGATTCAAAATGCCCAAAGCAATGGGTAAATTTGTTAAGCATCAAAATATGTGATGAGGAACACTAGCCATTACACGTGAGCAAGATAAGAAGGCAAAGTACCTTGCTGTAGAGGAAGAAAAAAAGAGGTTGCGACAAGCACGAATGGAGTTGGAAAAACAGTAAAAGACACTGGCAACACCACGAAGAGGAACCTGGTTGAACAAAACATGATAAGGCAAGTAATGCAAATAGAAGTTCTTGTAAAACTAAATGACCTTCTTCTTACAATGCCTCAGTTATGGACGGCAATTCTGAATATGACACCACTTCCGAAAGAAATGGAGGAAATAAGAAAGGACGGTAGGGGAACGATTGCAACAGATCCAATGCTACTGGCACTAACAACGAGAAGACATCTGGTAGTAGTGGAAATAGGTATCCTAGGAACCATACTTATAGACACAATCATGGACGGAGGGTCAGGTGTAAACGTGTTATCGGAGGATATATAGAAAAAGTTGGGACAACCTACATTGTGGCCACCTACATTTCAATTACTCATTGTAGATCAACACAGAATAAAGCCGTTGGGGACCCTGATGGCGTAGTTAGTAACCATTGGAACGCAACCATTTTTATTAGATTTTGTGGTCATTCTGCTAAAAAGAAAAGGGTATGACGCTATCCTTGGACGGGGCTTGTTGGTGTAAGTGAAAGCGAAATATGATTGGAAATGAAATACCCTATCCATGGAAAGTGGAGGCCATTGATTTATAATTGATTTGCACACACAGATGGTAGGTGAGGAGGCAATGTCATCAGATTTCGAAGGTGAAGGTAAAGGTGATGAAGGAAAGTAGAGAATGGAACTGGATGAAGAAAGAATATTGAGATTAGGAGGAGGGTTGAATGATGACGACCTAGATTCAGTGAATGGCCTACTCCACTGGCAGATGGAGGATTACGAGCTTTTCCCAAGCTGTAACATGTTGGGTGTTGAGGAGGGAAAAGAAGGGAACGAGTTTCCAAAGGAGTATAGTGAAGTAAAGGAGGGAGAAGCACATGTAGATGAAATGTCGACACATACGTTTAATAATGACAAACCTATAAAGTATGAAGAGCCTACTGTCAAAACAATGAACTTAGGAGATGAAGCCAATCCGAAAAATATTCTTGTAGGAGATGATTGGAATCCAGTTTTGAAGGCAACAATGTTCAAAATATTTATGGAGTACAAGGAAGTCTTCGCCTAGGCGTATAAAGATTTAAAAGGAGTGCCATCAGAATTATGTGTTCACCGGATACCATTGATAGAAGGTGTAGTACCCGTGCGAAAGCGGCTGTACCAGATGAACAAAAATTATGCCACATGGGTCATGGATGAGATCGATAGGATGTTGGAAGCAGGTATTATTTTTAGAGTGTAGATGAGTGAGTGGGTATCACCGATTGTGATATCTCTAAAAAAGGACACCACGTAGATAAGAATATGCGTAGACTGTCGATGCCTAAATGCGATAACGATCAAAGATCCGTTTTCGATACCATTAATTGATAGCATTCTGGAAGAAGTTGCAGAGCATGAGATTTATTCATTTATGGATGGGTTCTCTGGATACAACTAGATATCCATCACAGAAGAAGACAGATTGAAAACAACATTCATCATGGAGGATGGAGTATACGCCTATAACAGGATGTCGTTCGGACTGTGTAATGCTCCAACAACGTTTCAGAGAATTATCCTACAGATATTTGATAAAATGTCTATCGGAAACTTCAAAGCATTTCTAGATGATTGGTCAATTTTTAGCACAGAGGATAAACATATAACAACGCTCAGAGAATGCATGGAGAGGTACAGATGGGTGAAATTGGCACTCAATTTGAAGAAGTGCTGGTTCATGGTACCACAAGGGAAATTGCTAAGACATAGTCTACAAAGCAGGGTTCAAGACAGATCCAGACAAGGTTCGAGTAATTTTGGATATGCCACCATCGACGGATGTATCTGAAGTAAAATCATTTCTCAAACACATTGGATATTATTGGAGGTTTATCAAGAACTTTGCAAAGATTTCCTACCTACTAGACAAACTCACCTACAAGGGTGAACCTTATAAATGGGAAGTAGAGCAAAATGAAGCTTTCGATGGATTGAAAATGAGGTTAGCTACAACACCGATTCTAGCCTACCTAAACTAGGATAAGGAATTTCATGTTCATGTGGATGCATCGAATTATGCGATTGGAGCAACACCGGTGCAAACAGGTGACCACAGATTGGACCATTTGGTGTATTTTGCAAGTAGATTATTATCTAAAGTAGAGAAAAATTATAGTATGATGGAGCGAGAGGCACTAGGGATGGTGTACGCAGTACAAAAATTCAGACATTATTTGTTGGCGACACCATTTGTATTCTATGTAGATCATCCTGGGCATTGTTATATCTTGTAAATAAGCCAATTATTCAGGGAAGGATAAGTCGATGGTTATTATTGTTGCAAGAGTTCACATTCAAGATTGTGGTGTAGCCAAGGAAAAGCCATGTAAGTGTGGATCATTTGTCGAGGATAAAATCTAGAGAGCCACCTAAGGGTGTCAATGATGATTTTTTAGATGCACAGCTATTCCACATTACAGTACTGCCATTTTGGTATGCACATATCAGAGAGTATCTATCAACGAGATAGTTTCCTAGTGAGATGTCACCGAACGAGAGAAGGAAACCGGTGTTAAGGAGCTGAACATTTCAATTGATCAACGGGTTACTGTACAAAATGGGACTCGATCAAATTCTAAGGCGATGCATTCTCGAGGAGGAAATTACAAAGGTGTTGAAGGAAGCACATGAGGGACCAATAGGAGGACACATGGGGCCAGATACAACTGCACTGAAGATAAATCTAGTAGGGTTATGGTGGCCAACTACACAACAACGCTAGGGAGTGGGTTGTTGCATGCGACACATGTCATAGAGCTGGAAAACCACTGAAGAGGGACTTCATGCCTCTAAATCCTTGGCATGCATAGGAGCTATTTGAAAGATGGGGATTGGACTTTGTCAGACTCCTTAAGGTAAGAAAAACTAGAAGTTTCAGGTACATTGTGGTGGGGACGGAAACCCTGACCAAATGGGTGGAGGTATGCGCGCTACCGAACAACTCTGCGGTGAGCATAGCAAAATTTATTTATGAGCAAATCATCACTAGGTACGGGATTCCACTGTAGTTGACAAGCGATCGAGGAGGACACTTTGTCAATCATGTCATCTGACTGCCCACTACTGTTTATTGCATGGGGTAAATAGATTAATGCACACAGACAATGAACAAGAACAAAAGAACTCCTTTTATTATTCACATATGCCAAGAGATTACATAATGCTTACGATGATTACAATGGTTCCTCAGAGGGTGTATATATACTTCCCACCAAACCTTTCCGAAGGGGTTCGTTGGCTACATAACAATACTAATCTACTTGTCGGCTACAAAATCTTTACCGACAACATGAACCCGTCAGCTACATAGTTTCTACTGACGACATCATCCCCCCAAAAGAAAAGTCGTCTCTGGGTGACAATTACAAAATATCCGAGACAAATAAACAAAATACATTAACTAACTACAAAAAGATAGATCTATTTCTCTCACATTACTTTCACAGTCATTCCGTGTCTGCACCAAACTGGTCTCCAACCCATGTTGCATTTGTAGCCTCTGCTAACACAATACTGTCTCCTTAATCAAGCTGACCTTGATAGCCATCCATGTTGCTTTCTCTGCTTCCAACTCTCGGGTACCCTGAGCCAAGTGTCACTGTACTGCCTTCAATTGGATGATCAACTCCTCCCGAGCTCTCTATGCATCCACCAAGATAGCTTCACATCCAACACCTACTCCAAGTGCCTCAAAGCATAACATCCCTCTCGAAAGGCTTTGGCACACTATGCCTGCAGTAGCTCCAAGTCTCATCAACTGGTCACACTTCCCACAACTGATAACCGCACTGACTGGGGGTCTAGGGGGCATTGCCCCCAACGGGGTCGAGGAACTTTGAAACCCACACAAAACTACATGGAACACACTATTTTTGTGATTTTCTTCCGATCCCACACTCTTTTTGGCAACTGCTTATGTTTCCTCCCTGTTTATGTCTTTCCCTTCCCCTCAGCATCATACATTATTCATTTTGAACATTCTTGAGTTCTCATTTTTTTTAATTTTTTATTTTTTGCTCCTTCCTCTACTGTGTCTCTTTAATCTATTCTGCCTCTCTATCACCCCTAACTAATGCTTTTGCCTTCGAAGTTGAAGATAAGTGCGGTTGCTGTAGAAAAAAAATCCATAGGAGACAGGGGACCACCTGTGGAGCCTTAAAACATACACGCGGAAGGTAAAAACATAAGCCACGAAAACTTCAAACACATTTGACGGATATTAGAACAACATCCGCGGAAGTCCGAAACATATCCGCGGGGATCCAAGACCCAGTTCGCAGAAATCATAAACACCCCTGCCAAAATCTAACACCATCTGCAAGAATAGATACCCTTGTCAAAATCGAACACTACCAGTCGAAGAATTAGAGTTTAAGCTGCGACATCTTCAGCAACAAAAATCAAGAGGCATGTAGATGATGTATCGCACCCCTAGTTCCCTGTTTGCTCGATTACTAAAATGGTGACTGTGGGAAGAAATAAGTAAAAGCGTGGTCAAAAAACAACCCTGTGGAACAGAAGACACCACTCCGCTGAAGATTGAGTGAAGTCCGCCGAAACAAGAGATGTCGTGGCTAGACACAGAAGATACAATGCTTGTGAAACATAAAGCAACACCTGTGAACAAAACTCTGCGGAAAAACAAGGAAAAGCCACGGGCAAACAAGGACTCCCATGGAACCTCCTACGAAACACGCTGTCTACGGGGCAGGTGTTCGTGGAATAGTCCACAGGACCACTTGTTCGTGGAACAAGTGCCCACGGAACAGTCCGCGGGACCCCTCCTCCACGGTATTCTTACCTTCTTTTCTTTCTCTTCTTTTTCTCTTTCTGTTTTTTTTTTCAAAATTTTTTCCTTTTGTTTTTCAATTTTTTTTCTTTTTTTTCTTCTTTTTTTTTAAAACAAAAATACAACTCAATTCTGCCTTTAGACTTCGTCATTTTGCGACGTCGAGGGAATCGTTCGGACTTCATCATTTTGTGACGACGAGGGAGTCTTCTTGGCATGGTACATGTTTAGCTTCGGCCCATTGACTGCTTGAGGTACTCTTGTTCGTCTAAAGTATACAATTTTATTGCTCCATTATCACCTACCTCCCGGATCTGGTATGGCCCTACCCATCTAACCTTAAACTTTCTTGGTTTGATTTCATTTCGTCCGTCATACTTCAACACCAACTACCCCGGCTGAAACCTGTTGAGTTTTAGGTGCTTATCATGCCATGCCTTGTGTCTGTTCTGTGTCACCTCTGTGGCCCATTATGCTTGTAGTTTCATCGACTGCCATCCCTTGTCGTCAATAATTGTATTCTTGATTTTAGAACCTTCACTTTGTATTGCTGAAGTTTTTATTAAGCTTGTTCTCTTTGTTTTCTGTGCAGACCATACAATGTGTTTTCCTTTCTGTCGACACCTTTCTACTATATTCGTGGTTCATCGTAACATTTTCTTTCTGTGCGATCCGCTTATTATATACCGTATAGTGGAAATTTTCTTTTTTGTGGGTTCATACTATAGGTTCTTCCCCTTAGCTTCAGCCGTATCCGCCTTTCCTTCTTCCACTTCTCTGTATTCTTTCGAGCATTCATTTTCCTCTTTTCTCTCACCTCCGTCGACCCTTAACATATTACAACTTAGAAAGAGTTCGTAGTCTTCTATTTGCTAGTGGAAAAGACCATTCACCAAGTCTAGGTCGTCGTCATTCGATCCTCTTAGTCTGAATACTCCTTCGTCCGGTTCCATTCTTTTCTTTCCTTCGTCGTCACTCTTGCCTTCACCTTCTGATTTTGACGACGTTGCCTCCTCACCTACCATTTGTGTGTGCAGGTCAATTATGAATCTTCTGCCTCTACACTCCATTGATAAGGTATTTCGTTTCTAATCATGTTTTACTTTTACTTGCACTAACCAATTCCGTCCCAAAATAGTGTCATAGCCTTTTCTTTTCAATGGGATGACCACAAAATCCAATAAAAATGGCTGTGTTCCAATAGTTACTAGTTGCGCCCTCAAGGTTCCCAACGGTTTGATCCTGTGCTGGTCCGCTATTAGCAACTGGAATATAGGTGGCCATAGTGTCGGTTGTCCCAACTTCTTCCAAGTATCCTCGGGTAAGACATTCATGCCAGACCCTCCGTTGACAATTGTGTCTGTCAGAACATTTCCCAGAATCCCCATCTCGATGACTGCTAGTTGCTGTCCGGATGTGAGGGCTAACAGCATGGGGTCCTCTACACTTGCACTGCTTTTCTTCACTCGTCTTGATTCTCCTGGTAACTTAGTAGCTGGAGCAATGTTTGTGAGTGCCGATCGGAGCTAAGGCATTGTGAGAAGCAGATCATTTATTTTGATGGGTACCTTAGTTTGTAATATCTGGCATATGATGGTTTTTGTTCTGTGCAGTTCTTTACTGAGGCACCAGTGGTGTCCTTCAACTGAGATGTCTCCACTTGTGCTACTTTTTCAATTTCCGCTCGTGCTTCCTCGAATTTCCTCTTTTCTTCCATTGGGTCAGGGTACAGTTTTGCTTGCCTCCGCATGATTACTAGAACCTCCTTGTCATCCGTCCCGATGGCAATCAAATTCACTCTTGATTTCGAGCACTTGGCATCTTCATGATTGTCGGATCTGCACCATCTGCATAATAATTTTGGTGTGTTTTCTGTTGTACAGTCTTGGGCAAAGTGGCCCCACAAATTACATGCTCAGCATTGAACCATTGGCCGGCCGTTTGCATCGTACTAAATTCGACTTCGGCTGCCATTATTATTGTTCGCGTTGTTGTTTTGCCCTCTGCTATTATTTCTGTACCCCCCTGAAGTGGCACCATCAATGTTTGTGTTTCCATTCCCTCCTGACATGGAAGCTGTCTGTGTCAGGAGCACTTGTTGAGGTCCTCTTGTTTTCATATCGAAGGGGCATTTTTTTAAGAAATGTCCCATAATTTGGCAGATCTCACAGAACTGGGTCTTTGGATAGGATCCTTTCGTGTGTCCTTCTATCTTACATTCCGTGCAGCATAGCTTGCTTCCCTTTGTTTCTTTCTACATGTTCTTAAATTCCTTCATCATCCGGATCATGTCCTTCTAGAGAGCTCGGACCTTCTTACTGCTTTTTTCATCATCGTTGCTCTCTTCTTCTGAAGATGCATCGTCGTCTAACTTAGATGAGCTACTCTTCTTCTTCTTCTTTGTTTTTTGTTCACTTTCCAAGTTAATTGCCTGATTGTATGCTTCAGTGTATGACGATGGCGACACAATCTTCGTCTTCTTCTGCAACTTTGGTTGTAGGCTTTCAATGAACCATCTTTTTTGCAGTCCATTTGCCGGCTTATTTTCCATTTTGTTTATTAAATCTTTTAATTTCCTGGCGTAGACTTAGACAATTTCATTCTTCCTCTGCTTTGTGTTGTATATCTCTGCTACGATCTCATTGTCGTCGCGCAACAATTGGAATTCCATGATAAAATCCTTTTTAATGTTGTCCCAATTGGATAACTTTTGGGGATTTCTATCGGCAAACCAATCAATTGCAACACCCCATAGGGTTGTTGGAAATTATCAAACCCATTCGTTTGTATTTGTTATGCCATTCACCCTTCAAATTGTTTCGCATGTTTTACAATGTTGGATTGGATCGGCCGTACCATCCCCATCAAACTTTGGTAGTTTTTCCTTTGGTCCCGCCATTAGTACTGGATTTTGTGCACGGGTGTTGTTCTGTCCTGCAACAATGGCGGTGTTCTGCACTCCCACATTGGCACTCTACAGTCCCACACTGACGCTTTGCACTCCCACACTGTGGCTTTGCACTCCCACACTAGCACTCTGTGCTCCCACATCGTCGCTGTTTTGTACAGGTGTCTTATTTGCAATAGCTACGAACTTTGGTGAAGAAGGATCTTTTGAAGTTGTCCCTTCTGGAAGTGTATCGCAGATGAAGATTTCACTCCACGCTTGTGCTCCCTCGGCACTCCGAGCCGTGTGAGTTAATTCCCTTCCGTCTGGATTCTCTTCCCTTGGTGAATACAAGTTCAAAAATTCCTCCCTTGCTTCTTCCACCAATTCCACCCACTGGCGAGTCTCCTCCAACAATTCCTCAGCGCTTCGATGTCCATCAGTAATCTTCTGAAACCTCTGTCTGCGTTCGGCCTACTGCACCAAAATTAAATTTTCTTGAGCTTGTGGATTTCATCTTTGTCCTTCAACTTATTCTTATTTTTGTTTAACTGATTTGGGATTAGTCTTCATTCCTCAGCCTTTGTTCCAGGTCAATTGGGCAACGACGCCAAATGTTTATCGCATGGGATAAATAGATTAATTTACATAGACAATGAACAAGAACAACAGAACTCCTTTTATTATTCGCATATGCCAAGAGATTACATAATGCTTACGATGATTACAATGGTTCCTCGGAGGGTGTACATATACTTCCCACCGAATCTTCCCGAAGGGGTCTGTCGGCTACATAATAATACTAATCTACCCGTCGGCTACAAAATCTTTACCAATGACATGAACCTATCGGCTACACAGTTTCTACCGACAATAACTATTGAGTTCAAAATTTATCATTCATTGTAGAGCCCGTACTACTCAAGAGCCAACAGACAAGCAGAAGCTACAAACAAATCTTGGTGAAAGTGATTTATAAATCTTGTGCAATTGAAGGAGAAGATTGGGAAGAAAAGCTACCATCAGCACTATGGGCGTACTGCACTTCATATAAGGTAACAACCGGACACACTCCGTTTCAGTTGATGTATGAACAGGAGGCAATAGTACCGATAGAGTTCATGGTACCGAGTTTAAGGATTGCGATCGAGAACAAATTGGGCGATATGGAAAGCCTGGTGGAGAATTGTATAACTTGAATAAACTAGATGAGTGACGACTGTAGGCACAATGGGCCATGGAAGTTACACAAATTTGGCAATGATAGTGGCTATTAGAGACTGTGATCAGTGTTACACGTTGGAAGGTGGCAGCAATATGACCATAGACATGCACCCAAACTTTATCACATTCCTTGGCTTCTGATATAGTATTTTAGTTAGAAGATTAAGGTTGAAGGCTTTTGGAGCTTATGACATCATTGAATTAACAATCAGATTTGCATGTACAATTGCAATTGTTCTATTATTGTCTATAATTGCCTGTCTTTGTCTATATATTCTTTTGTATGCTTTCTCTATATTGCTCTATTATTGTCTATAATTGCCTATCTTTGTCTATATCTTCATTTGTATGCTTTCTCTATATTGTTCTATTATTGTTTATAATTGCCTATCTTTGTCTATATTTTCTTATGTAAGTAGTAACAATTTTCAATAACAATCAATCATCTATAGCTATTGGTAGGCAGATTTTCAACAACAAGAGATTTAACTATCACAAGAAGCTATTTCATGAGATAAAGAACCCAATATAATGTTAGGATTTCAAATGTATTTGATAAAATTTAGAAAACATTTCATACGAAATAAAGTAATAGGAAATATTATTTTTCAATAGTTCTTTAAATTTCTAGTAAAGCATCATTCAAGATTTTTGAGTTGAAATGCATACACATTGACAATAAATCTGATGTCATCTGCCCTAATTTCCAAAAGAATGTTTGTGATCAGTTCTTCAGTAATACCCACGGACAACTGACCATCTTGTGGTTTAGGCTGTAACAATATGTAAATAAAAGAGTAGTTAGGATATTGTTTTTGTAAATATTATGTTCAAAACTTTAATCAGACAGATTTAAAGAAAAAAAAATCAATAAATGAATTAAGACGATAAATGGTCATATAGGGGAAGTAAGAGATATCAACCCAGGCTTTATTTATTCTCTCGAATCTTCTTGCAATTACATATTGAGGAAGTTGGTTTCTCTTCATTGCAGACTGATCCCACTGAAATCCAAATTATTAGTTTACTTATTACACATTTTCTCCTTAATAATGTTCAGAGAAAACATATTTAAAGATAGAAAATGTAACTATAGTTAATGTTTGTGAGACAGGCATTCTAGAAACGGTGTAGCTGCCAAAAATACAGTATTAAACATTAGCTTTAAAAACAACAAGAACAGTATAGCATGTGAATGTCAATCTCCCCTATAGCTGCCAACCAAGATCCTTAAAAGACCAAAATATCAAACAGGTCACAGACAACTATATCAGAGATGAAGTAAAAGTGATCTCTATACCTGATGAAGTATAAACTTAGAATCTAATATGAACAGAAATTACATCAATTACTTTATGATTGCAGTTATTCTTTATAACCATGAGCATTGACAAGGAAATATAAGGTCAAACTCCTCCCAATACTTTTAGGGTTCTAGACCCTACTAAAAGACCCACTACACTCTACATCTTGTTAGCATCTATTTGCATTTTTCACTGCAAGACTTTAAAACAAAACAGATGAGCAAGAGAATCACCCTTTAAATTGGAAGGAAATAATATTCTAAATTTTTATCTCCAAATTCAAACAGCAGCAAGATTGATCATCATGATGTCCTCGAGTCATTGTAAAAAGTTGGTAAATTGCTTGTGCTGAATAGAACGAATCTTTCAGCTTATATAGCTTTGATTTTAATGGCAAAACTAGTGATTCATGGCTGTCTGATTTGATTTCAGCTTGCACACAAACTGATTTGCATCCCATCTTGGAAGGAATAGCTCACAACACTTCAATGAAGATCATCTTAAAAGGTATATTTTGTGGGTTTTCGTAATGTGTTCTTGAGAATAGCATGGGACAACATATTTCTGTGCAATTGTGACCATCATGCAAAGAGTTTTAATAGTGAAAAAAAGAATAATCACACAAACTTCTCATAGTTTATCAAAGTGGTGCAACAGTTGCATGGTAAAGCAAAGTGGTTTTTTGAAGTTTACAAAAGTCTTGTAGATCATTGTAATTTTAGCAAGAAAACTAAAGGAGGTTGATTTTAAAGGTGTAAGGCAGTGTGATAAATCACACAAAAGAACTCACAAACATCCTAGATTGATTTGGGATACCATATGAGTTGCCCATGTTGTTGCATCCACCATTTTTTCAACATAAAAAACAATGCCCTTTGGAGGAGGAGACCAACCTCTTGAGAAGACATGCAAAGGAGGCTAAACTCAATCCTGGAGGAGATGGAACAGTTATTGGTGGAGGAGATGCTTCACAGAGAAATGAGCGAGATAAGGACAAAGGGAAAGCTACTTCCAGTGTGTGGGGGGCTTGGATGCAATAGCTAACCTCAGTCCAGACATGAGCACTAAGAGTGCTCAGTCTGCCTTAACTTTTCCATTTAATTTACAAAGGGTTAGGGAAACCACTGATGGTTTGACATACGAGAGATAATCGATCAAATCTGTGGGATGAATCAATTTTGAATGTGGTTTAAGGAAAACTATCTATCTTTGTGCATTTGAAAATGATTATTGCCACTGTTCAGTATAGATCTTTGAGCCTGCAGTTTACAGAGTTACTCTTTTGAAGTAATAGTATTTTCACATTTTCCTATATTTTCTGTTCAAATTTTGAAGTTGCTGAATGTCTTACTATATTAATCAATGTTTTAGTTGGTGTTAACATAAGAATTGCTTTCATTCATCAATGGGAGATCTACAAGTTGTAAAGATTTTCTGTATAATTTTGTCTTTTGTTCTGAAGAATTAGCTATCTCACTATTTTCATGGTGATGGTCAAGTTTTAGTTCATTTACTACTTCTTGGTTAAAAGCATACCCCATTAGTAGATGTTAGATTTTCAATCAAAAGAAAAGTTATGATTATAAGAAGGGAGTTATACCTTGGTTAAAAATTCAGAGGTTAAACTATTTGATGACTTTTTCAACTGTTGTTTAAGACATTGTCTTTTCATCAAAGCTAGAAGTCCTTGATTTATAAGAAAGACCAATCTGTTAACCAACACTATGTTATAGATTTTACAGAACACATTTTTAGTTTGGTTTTCAATGAGATCATTGCCTTTTATTTCATTGATACAATGATGAATGGGATATTAGGAAAGGAAAGGAGCTTCTATAGAAAACAGTAAATCTCTTTCTTCCCTTTAAGTTTTACTTTAAGTCTACAAAGCAATAGAACAAAAATGTTTCAATTAAGTAAAAGAAGCAACTAAGAACTCTCAATAAAAACTCCATGACAATATTAAAATTTTAAATGATAGTGACCAATTAGATATATATTGAAGTTCTATTGTTTTAGTTAGTTAAGTGAGAAGGAATTACATGATAGAAATGGAACAATTGATTATGCAAGCAAGAATTCACAGTTGAAGTACAAAATCCTATTTGCCTCCGGAAACCTTTAGGACCTATACCAATCTTGTTACATTCATCTCCAAATGTGTAGCGGGTTCTTTCTAACAGCATCCATTTAGTATAATTATAGTCAAGCCCATTGCCCTGAAACAAAACAGAATTTTGTTGCTTGAGCATATGAAATCATTTTAAATTTAATTTTATGAGAAAATCATAGTTGAGGAGACTATACAATGAGAACTTATTATACAAGAAAATGGAAAATTGTCATAATACTGAGATAGAAAGCTAAAGTTTTCCATAACAAGTAGTTGTATGCTTTAAGATAAGTGTATACTAGAGATAATATGGCTATAAAAGGTACCTTACTCTTTTGACATGATTCATTTTCTAGTAGAGTTATAAGTGTAGTTCTTGACAACTTCCATCTGTACCAGTTCTCATTCACAAAAAGACTCGATTTCCAGGTTATGCTATTGAGGTTTGGGTGCTGGCATTGGTAGAGTTTGGGTACTTTTTCTTCTTGGGTTCTTGGATTCTTTGTGGGTCCTTTAGTGAAGGATTTCGAGCAAACTCGAACACCCATTAAGTACCCACGGGCGATAGGTCAGCTTATGTAATTCTAATTTTTTCAACAGCATACTCTTTCTAAAAGCTTTAGGTAGTGAATTGCAGCAGCTTGGTAATATTATTCAAGTCAAAACTAGTCTATGTAATGCCCTTAGTGTCATGTTCCCTTTTTAGCTTTGTCTAGTAGTGACATGAGTTAGCCTATTATAGAGTCTCGTAGGCTGGCAGTGGTGATCAGGGACTTAGTCAGGGTTTTCAGCATCTGGATGTGGTATTACAAGTAGTAGTAGATCAGCTGAGAGCAGTTCCTTGATTGTAGGAGGAGATTCCTACCTTTTAGGAGGTGGTGACATTTCCAGAGTTGAGGTTCTATGAGATCACCCCCTGGTTTCAATTTTAGGCGATTTGGGTGTGTTCCCTATATTTTAGGAGTATCAATAGATTTGAGGGTGTGACTGCCAGTTGGCCTAGGTTGTTCGGCATCAGTCACAGGCAAGTGACAAATTCAGTTTCATGTTTTAGAGGTGTTTGGGTTGTTCCTTGGCTACTTGAAAAATATTTTAATATATATAGATATTCTCCTAAGTTAGCATTTTAATAATTTAAATAAGATTAAGTGTTTAGCCATTTTGGAGTAATAAGGAGTTTTTTGGCTCCATTTGGATTGATTTGCCTATGTTTGATAGCTCGTGGGAAAGAGCTCAGTCTCTAGTATTTGATTATCACTTGTTAGGGCTTAATTGATGCTTGGAGCTATTTATCATTAATAAAGTAATGATTTCCTTCTATTTGGACGCCTTTATTAGGAAACTAATGTTATATTATAAAGTTCAAATGCAATCCACTTTAGGGTTCTTTTAGGGTTCAAATTGCCTTGGAGAGGGGATATAAGGAGAAGGCAACCTAAGAGGAGTATCTTTTATCATTTTATCATCCTATTTTGGATGCCAGAAGAGCATTCCTCCCCTGGGACGCAAACCCTAGTGCTGAGAGAAATTTTTTTGGGACGTAGCCCTCAATAAGATCAGATTCAAAGGTTCCTATGCATACAGTTTGATCAAGGCAGTGGATTGGTTTCTAGTATTGCAATTACACTTTGTAGGCAATGGATTTTTAGGGAAGGCGGCCACTTTGGTTCAGCTTGGCGTTTATTACAACAGCTCACCTGGATCCCATTTTCAGTTGGCATCCATCTTGTTTGAAGAACATCTATATTGGTACTATTTTGGAATAAATCAGACTCTGCTAGTATGGTTTTATAATCATTTCTAGATTAGTATGTATTGCTGCATATTATTTCTATCACTTCTATTTATCAATTGTTATTTATTCATTGTAATACCTATATTCTGAAAAACACAAAAAGAAACAACATTCTTCTGCAACTTCTGTCTAGCTCTATAAGATCGAAGAAAAATCTACAAGAAAATATAATTTATATAATTAAATATTATAGTAGTAGCAGAGCAAATATCCATTTTGGGATATTTCAGTGGTATCAGAGCCTAATCTTGCGAGCTTGTGGATTTGATTACAAATCTATGCATCCGAGAGCTGAGATACACCGATTTTATATGCACAGGAGAGCAAGGTTTTGGAATTGAACAGGGAATTCTTGCCAGCTTGTTGGGTTAGTTGCAAGTCAATACCATGGCTAGAATGAGAAATGGGTGCTCTAAGGTTTCATCTCCATCAACAGGTACAAGTAAGAGGCCTCCTGCTAAGGCTTTCAATGATGCAATAATGAGCAGCTACCATTAGTATCATTCTCTTCCTAAGGAGATACAAGACATGCTTGCATTCACACAATTTATGGGTATACCAGATGCCGATGATGATTTGGTATCCAAAAGTTCATATCAGCAGCAAAGAAGGAAAGAAGAATCAAAGGATAGAAAAGAAAGTATTGGGAGAGAAGATAAGTTAACAAAGGAAATACGGACCAACAATAACTAGCAAGAGGAATTACTAGATGAAGATCTTGATGGGGTATCAAAAGAGGATATTGAAGAGAGCCCTAATCTTCAATGGCAGTCCAAATCCTTTGCTTATGGATTTACACATGTCCATAAGCTTATTTTGGAGAGCCAACTGAAGGTTAGTGAAGAAAATGTCATTGCAACCTTGTCACATTTTGACAGTTCCCACAAGTTAGTAGAGAGCTACATTTGGAAGGTCCAACTTGAGGGAAGACATAAATGTAAAGAAGAGGCTTCATCAATCTCTGATTTGCATGTGCTTAAGACAGCCATGGAGGCAATGAAGAATAATTACTTAAACCTCCTTTTAGATAGAGATCATCTTCTTGATCTTGGTGTTATTTACTCTATTGCTTTGAGGGGGAAAGAAAAGGAGATTGATCAACTTATTTCAGAACTTTTAAAGATTTGAGAAACTTTGGGAAATTCTCAAGGAGCTCTTCTCATGATAGAAAATCAAATTGAAGAATTGAGTAGGGAGTTGAGTTTAATCCATGCTTTACCTACAAAATCAGAAAATCGATGGGAGGAACATTGTGGGGAGCTGAGCCTACTACATTCTACTTCAGCTCAATCAGAAAACTTGCCTCTTGCAACAGCCTATTCTTATCGACAACATATTCTTGAGGTGAATGAGGAAGAGGAACCACTTGATGATACATTATCCAGTGACACCAGTAGTTCCATTAATACCGAGGAAATACAAGATGATTCCAAAGAAGGTATAGAGGAGGATTCCAAAACTCTGAGTTTGGATAGTAGCAATTTTACTTCCCATTCTCATGAGTTTGTTGCCTATAGTCTTGAAGAAGTTGATGACATACATCCAGTCATTGTTGATAACTCCTTTTTTGAGATGAGTGCTGATTTGATTTTAGATAACCCACTTTTTGAATTGGATGATGAGGAGGCTCTTGATCTTGATGACACAAATGGTATAAGGAGCTCAATCTTGGAGTATGATTGTGAAGTTGAGCATACACTTGGCGGGCTGGCCACTCATGAGTTGTCCCTTATGGGCATGGATGACACATATACTTTTGTTAAGAGGTGGCCTCATGGTTTCCTTGATAGGGCAGAAATAAACTTGCTAATTGGTGACTTTGTACTCTTCAATCCATTGAGGATTAGTGGCTATTCTAGTGGGGATCTTATGGCTCATTCGAGTTTTTCATTGTCTACATTAGGTTTTCAACTGTATGGGAGTGTTGGGAGGTGCCCCTATAGGTTAGTGATGGAGTGGGGAATGTTTGTTGTTGATTGGAATTGGTTTGATAGTATGTTTGATATCACTTGTGTTGCTGGTCAGAGTTATGACAGTGAGATGGGGTGGCCATTGTTGATAGTTTTTGAGCATGCAAGATATTACTCACCCATAGTTATGGTGTCCTGCATAATCAGAGGATTACTTGATAGTGATGGTAATAATATGAAGTTCTTCTACATCACACATAGTATGGCAAGTGTTTTGTTATGGGACCCAGGTATTGATTCACTAGATACATCACTTTACACAGACTTCCATATATTGCTTCATGGTTTGGAGTGTTTGGGCATTTTTGTCAGAATGGAACAACTGGTTGTATGTTTGAGAGATATGGAGGGTCACATGCTGTTGTTGAGCATGTTATTTTGTCAGTTTACCTAGATTGCATCAGGTTCAAGGATTGTTAGTAGGGACCTCACGGAGAGGCATTGGCAATATGGATTTGCACATCTATTTAGATAGGTGCAATATGAATATGTTGCATTTTTTTTGAAATTGGTTTGGAGTCTAGAAATTGACATGTATAATATATTCCTCCAGTGGATTCATGGTGAGATGCTACACTTTGAAGATCTTGATGTTTATATCAGAGCCGCGCAACAGAGGACATGGGTGCGTTGGTTACACTTGGGCAAGTATTGTTATAATACAACATATCATATGTTGATTTCTATGACTCCATTTAGAGCCCTCTATGGTTATCATGCTCTATCTTTTGTTGGTCTAGAGATTAGTGACAACAGGGTTCCTTTGGCACAGGATTGGGTATACGAAAACCAGGACATCATGAGATTTCTTAGAGAGAATCTTTAGCAGGCACAGAATCAGCAGAAGATCTATGCTGATTGACACAAGATTGAGAGGATATTTGAGGTGGGGGATATGGTATATCTACAACTGCAGCTTTACCAATAGAGCACCTTTAAAAGGGGTGGAGCTGAGAAGCTTAAACCTTGTTTTTATGGACCATACAGGATTATCAAGCATGTTGGAGAGGTTGTGTATGAGATTGAGTTACCATCTGGCAGTAGGATTCATAATGTGTTCCACATGTCGTGTCTAAAAAAGGCACTGGAACAACATATTATACCATCTCCAGATCTTGGAAGAGAGGGAACACCAACAGAGAAGAAAGGTGATTTGAGAGCATCTAATTCGCTGGAGAGGTCTCCCTATAGAGGATGCCACTTGGGAGGGTGAGATTATTTTAAAGCATCTAGCTTTGCAGTTGCTTGTGGGTAAGCATCTCTGAGAGGGGAGGATTTGTCATGTCCCCTTTTTAGCTTTGTCTAGCAGTGATATGAGAGTTAGCCTATTATGGAGTTTCATTGGCTGGCAGTGGTGATCAGGGACTCAGTCAAGGTTTTCAGCATCCGAATTTGGTATTACAATTAATAGTAGATCAGTCAAGAGCAGTTCCTTGATTATAGGAGGAGATTCCTACCTTTTAGGAGATGGTGACATTTCTAGAGTTGAGGTTCTATGAGATCACCCCCTAGTCTCAATTTCAGGAGATTTGGGTGTGTTCCCTATATTTTAGGAGTATCAATAGATTTGAGGGTGTGACTGCCGGTTGGCCCATATTGTCTGGCATTAGTTACAGGTAGGTGACAAACTCAATTTCATGTTTTAGAGGTGTTTAGGTTGTTCCTTGGCTACTTGGGAAATATTTTAATATATTTAAATATTCTCCTAAATTAGCATTTTAATAATTTAAATAAGGCTAAGTGTTTAGCCAATTTCGAGTAATAAGGAGTTTTCTGGCTCCATTTGGATTGATTTGCCTATGTGTGATAGCTCGTTGGAAAGAGCTCAGTCTCTAGTATTTGATTATCACTTGACGAGACTTATTTGATGCTTGGAGCTATCTGCCATTAATAAAGTAACGATTTCCTTCTATTTGGATGTCTTTATTAGGAAAATAATGCTATTATAAAGTTAAAATGCAATCCACTTTAGGGTTCTTTTAGGGTTCGGATTGCCTTGGAGAGGGGATATAAGGAGAAGGCAACCTAAAGAGGAGTATCTTTTATCATTTTATCATCCTATTTTGGACATCATTGCTCTGGAAGAGCATTCCTCACCTGGGACGCAAACCCTAGTGCTGAGAGCAGATTTGTTGGGACGTAGTCCTCAACAAGATCAGATTCGAAGGTTCCTATGCATACAGTTTGATCAAGGCAGTGGATTGGTTTCTAGTATTGCAGTTACACTTTGTAGGTAGTGGATTTTTAGGGAAGGCGACCACTTTGGTTCAGCCTGACATTTATTACAGCAACTCACCTGGATCCCATTTTCAGCTGGCATTCATCTTGTTTGAAGGACATCTGTATTGGTACTATTCTGGAATAAATCAGACTCTGCTGGTATGATTTTAGAATCATTTCCGGATTAGTATTTATTGCTGCATATTATTTCTATCACTTCTATTTATCAGTCGTTGTTATTTATTCGTTGTAATACCTATATTTTGAAAAATACAAAAAGAAACAACATTCTTCTGCAACTTTTGTTTAGCTCTATAAGATCAAAGAAAAATCTTCAGGAAAATATAATTTATATAATTAAATGTTATAGCAGCAGCAAAGAAAATATCCATTTTGGGATAGTTCACGTAGTCTATGACAGTAGTGAATGACAATCTACTTTAATTCATTTGAAGGTCAAGGATCATTTTTATTTATTCGTAGATTTGAATACATTGCTGTTGATTCATTTGTAACAGCCAGCCCATTATTATGTTTGTTGATCATGTCCAGAATTATGTCAATTTGTTATGCATGTAATATAAAACCATATCAAAGTAATTACTAATTTTACTATACAAGTAATTTATTGGTACAGTCTGTGTACTTGTTCTTCCTAGGTTCTTGGATTATCTGTGGTTCCTTTAGTGAAGAATCCATAGCAACTCAAACACCCTAGAAGTACCCATAGGAGGTCGCTCAGCTTATGTATTTCTAATTTCTTCATCAGAATACTCTTTATAAAAGCTTTAGGTAGTGAATCACAGCAGCTTGGTAATATCATTCACGTCAAAATTGGTCTATGTAATGCCCTTAGTCTATGACAGTAGTGAACGGCAATCTGCTTTAATTCATTTGATGGTTAGGTATCGAATATTTTTCTTTGTAGATTCGAGTACATTACTATTGGTAGAATTGTAACAGCCAGCCCATTATTATTTTTGTTGATCATGTCGAGAATGATGTCAATTTGTTATGCATGTAATCTGAGACTATATCAGTACTACAAGTAATTACTAATTTTATTATACAAGTAATTTATTGGTAATTATGAATTCATGATTACTGCACTTCTTTTCATATTTATAACTTGATGTTTGAATGTCTTTATACCTACAAACAAACCCGAACCCAAACTCATACCCAAGAAACAAAAATTGCCACAGCCACGTACCCATACCCCTGCCCAAACTAGAACCAATTTGGCAACTTAGCACAAAGATTTAAATGATTAGAGTCTAATAGGTTTAGGTGTCACAAGTGAAATGGAAAAATCATCAATCCATATATTCCCAAACAATGAATTCTCCCTATGATCTCCAAAACCTATATGAAATCTGCGTATCTTGCAATGAAGCAATAATATTGTTCCTTGATGAGAAGCACACACAAGAGCTCGTCACTTGAATTGATGGTAAAATATTGCAAAATGCAAGTAGATCTAGAAAACTCAATCTACCATTGAGGGGGATACAGAAAGACAGGAACACATCTTGTATTCAAATGATTTTTGCATAAACTGGACATCAATTACTTTGACATCTTTGTTATGCAAGAGGTTAAAAATACAATGCCGACAAGGCTCTCTTTGCTCTAGATGCTCACTTTGGTTTATACATCTCATCTTCAACCACTAAAAACTTCCAATATGACACCCAACAGAGATTTATTTAGTCCAATTCTTAACCAACTTCCAACCAAAGATACATTATTGCAGCCAATTATTGCACGTTATATCTCAGTGGTGTTAAAGTCAAGAGAATCAACCTATGTACACTTGTGTTTCCTCCCTGTATTGCTATTAGATCATAATAAAAAAACTCATGCAGTGGCATATGAAATTCACGTCAGTATTGCTAATGGGACTGAAGGCTGAATCATCTCGCGCATTTCAAAGAATAGATCTCATGCCTCTATAACAGTTCAACATTTCATAACATCTATTTGTTAAGCGACTCATTGCTTCAAGATATTTTTTTTGATTAGAGTGTGAACATTGTATGTATATATATACACACTTTATGCTTAAATATTATTATTAAGTTTTGATATTTTATTCTTATTATTATTAGATCCTATTTCAAAAGGAGACATCACAATTTCTGTGATCCTTCATGTGAGAATATTGTGGGAAGCTTTATTTGGTGCACTTCCTCAAGAATCTTATAGTGATCAGGATTGCAGAAGCAACCAATCTCTCAAACCCTTCAAAATTTCTGCTTAGCAACCAAGTATGAATGCATCTATAAGATGGTACCCAACCTAGTTAGCATAACCTTTTCTCGAAACTTAAGATTTCACAATCTGTCCTAGGTTTTAGCTTTCAAATTCAGCAAGTCGTTTTAAAATATTGACTTACAAATTATTACAAAGATGCGAAGTTTAATTCTCTTCATTATTTTATACTGCTTAATATAAGTTTCTAGTTTACTCTTTCCATAAATTTATGAGAGACATTTTATTCACATGCTTAAAGAAATGTATTTGTAGTTTGATTTTAAAACTTATGCCTGTTGAAAATTAGGAATGAGAGTCTGAGACAGAACAAAAGATATAACATTACTATAAATAACTTAACTCCACTATTTTTCGGGGCAGATAAATAGAAATTTTCCATTTTTTGAATTCCTTGATAGTTAAGATAATCTCCTTGAATAGAAGCCTTTAAGAACTTGTCATATGTCACTCCTTGCAGAATGGAAGGGCCAAGGTAAATGACGCTCTGCATACCAAACAGATAAAAATAGATTAGCGTCACATTTACTAAATTTGTAGACTAAAAAGTTACAGATTTTATCTATTTTGATGAGAGTTTTCATGTATAAAAAGAAGAAAAAGGGATCTTGTATTACTCTGAGAACAAGAGGATTACATCAATAACATGGTTATTATAAAAAAAACCAGTATGGAATACCGAAACAAATTATAGATTGTTTATAATAAGAAAAATGAATGGAATTGTTTTTATCAAATATTGCATGAAAACTAGCTTATTTTTTTATATCTGCATGTTACAACTTTCAACCCTTCTAATGTCAACTGTACTGCCTCACCAACTATACTTGGTAAGTAGATACTATGGTAAGTGGATTCTCCTCCACTTATTAAAAGAAACCATTATTAGTTGATGCTTAGGATAGCTAGAAGCATAACTTTATATTAAGTTAGGTCATTATTTGTGTAATGTGAATTCTAAATCTTGACTAAGCATTACTGGTATTTATCCTAGATGATTAACGACTTGTCATTGCATTGACCTAAGTCACCTATTTGATGACTGGGTGGTGAGCCTCTATCTTTGTAGGAGGTGAAAAGTTCAACATTTGTATTATATATATTATAGGGATAATGTTTGCATCAAACTATATTTTTGTAGAATATTAATCCTGTAGAACTCTTGATTATTACCTTTTGACTCCATTGAAATCTTAGCCTAAATGGTAGCACTCATGTTTGTAAGGCAAAAACCCTTTGGAATTAAACCTTTAATCTTCAACACACAATAAACTCTTTAATATTCAATAATGATACATCATCTATTGTCTTCTATTATTGTTAGAAAAATACTTTTTAAAACAAAATTGAGGTTGCAAAGTAGGCACACTATAAGGAAACACAATGTTAAAAGAGTTAAGTAAATAAATAACTAAATAGAAACTAATCTACATTAACTAATTAATTAATGTTAATTATTGAGAGGTTATCTTGAAAAAAAACCTAACTTCACCCTTCAACTAATCCCATATAGCTATTCATACATTTTAAGGAGGAGAAAGGGATGTCCTTCTGGTGTTCATCATTGCCAAATTATGGAAGACACAAGGGGCTGGGCGGGTTCTGAGGACAATGGCATTTGGGGAACTGAAGAAATGAGGTGGTGTGGATATGAGGTTTTGTGGAAAACAATTCTTCATTCCCTTTGTAATGTATTAACAATAGCAATAGGTTCAAAATAGAAAGGGAAATTCAACATTTCAATGGGAAGCTATCTATAGAATTTGCTCATCATGTTAACATAAGTAATGATCCTATGTTGGTGTATACCAGATAAAAGTCTAGAAAAAACTTTTTTTTCTCTTTTTGCTGACAATTATTAATAATAACATTTACCTCTTGTCCTTGCATTAAGGAATTTTCGCACAACCAGTTATCAAATTCAGACATAATTTATTAACAAATCCATTCTCTAAAAGTTTTGTACCCAATGCATTTTACAAACACATTGCCTTGTAGAAATCTATCAAACAGTGCATGCACCTTGTTTCCATTCACAATGTTTTGTATATATCAGTGTTATGGGACTCAGACTCGCCTCTGACTTGGAAAGTCAAAATTGAGCTCGGACTTGGACTCAGTGACCAGACTCAGCAAGGACTAGGAAAATTGAAAAACCCATGAAATTCAAAGATTTTAAAGGATTTTAAAATTGTTTCATGCATCTTTTAGTCAATTAACATCAAATACACAATAATTGAGATAAATAGAAGCTACTTAATACACACAAAATTTTGCATAGATCACGTAAGTATAAAAGCGAATTTCTGAAGGAAAAAAACTAAATAACACAATATAAAGTAATTAATAGTGTCATTGCAGTGTCAAATGTCTACAATATTCATGGATTACAAAATCCATGGTATCAAAAGTTCAAAACATATATCAAAATAACAACTAGAGTGTAGAAGACTAAGGCTCATAGTAGCCTATGTCCTCCTATGAGTACACCTAAGATAAGTCATGGAAGACTGTAGAGCCATCCTCTCTCACTTTGTCTGAGGCAGAACCTCATCCTCATCCTCATCCTCATCCTCACCATCACCCTCACCCACATAATCGTCATCATTAGACTCAGATCCATCACTCCTAGCCTTAGGGTCCTGCACTCTGTCTCCTCGAGCTCTAGCCTCCTTGACTCCCATTGCTATTCCTTTAGCCTCTCGATCCACCTAATCAACCCACTCCACGTCTTCATCACTAAAGACAGGATCAACAATCTTTGTGTTCCACTTTATGATGCAGGAGCATCAACACAAGCAAAGATCTTCATGGAAGATGGAAGGTTGATCAAAGGCAAAGAAGACTATGCACCAGTTAATTGGCATGTTTTAGAGCCTATCATAGCCTTAGGAGGTTTTAAAAATAACAAAGTTGTAATGAATCCTAAAGGGCCTTTGAAGGACTGTAGGATCTCAAATGGTGATTTATGGGTAGAAAGGACTTATGGATTCAAATGAAGTCCTTAGGAGTCTGGGATTGATTAATTTGGTCTAGAGGACCTATTAGGCAAGTTGGCAAAGTTAGATTGTTGTTATAATCAATAAAATGTAAGTTGGAAATTCAAATTCTTGAATTCCAACAGTTAGCTTTCTTTTGGGGGGAAGTTGTTTTATGTTGTTTTATGCATAACTAAGGTTGGAAACCGATTCCAATTTGGTGGAGTAGTTATTAGGGAGGTTTTATGAACCTTTGAAGGCATTGTACATTGGGTAGCAATTGTAGAGCATTCGTTTGTACGGATTGTGCAAGGAAATCAAGAAAAACTCCATTTTGTGAATGAAGTCTTGATGTTTTTCATTTAGTTTTGTGTTTTGAAGTTGTTCTATCATTGAAGAATACTGTATATTGTATATGAATCCATTTCACATGCTTTGATGTTGCTTGCTGATTTCTGGTTTTGCATTTTAGGGCGGACATCATTTAGGAATAGGGCTATTTATTGCTGATTTTGTAAAAAGTTGATGTTTGGATGATCATTCCATGAATGACTTGCTGATTCTCATGGAATGACTCATCCCTAACTTGTACAATGGTGTACTAACCCTGACATATACAGATAAGAGTTTGTTGATGGTGATCACCCAAGAAAGGAGTGAAAATGTGAAGGAAAGTGTAGGTATGGAGCAACAGCAGGAGTTATAGCCATTGGAGGCTATTGTTTTATGATTATTAGTGATTGAGTACACCAAGGACAAGGTGAATCCACCTTTGATTGATCCCAGAACTGTGGGGACAACATTTAATTAGAAAGCCCTAATTTTAAGGGTTTGGGGGAAGCAATTTGGGGTTTTTGGTGTTGTAGATGCTTTGAGTCTAACTCCTTTTGCATTTATTACATTGAAGACATAAGAAAAAACTGTCTAAAGTGGGGAGACTGAAAAGTGAATAGAACTTATAGTTCCTTTGTTAATTTGCCCTCTTTTTATGCATTTTAGAGCCACCTTATTAGGACAATCAGAATTGGTCCAAAAGAACCCTAGGTAAGGTTTGGACATGTTGAATAATGGCCAAATGGGTATCCAAAAAGCCATAGAGTTGATTTAGTGCTTTGGAAAAGTTGGGAGTAAAACAAGCATCCAGCGGTCTAAATGACAATTTTAGGAGTTTAGAAGGGTTGGGGAGTTGAAACCTGTTTGAAACCTCAAGAATCATTAAATCCAAGTCATAACCATCAAAATATATCAACCCTAGCATTGGGAACCTTGGAAAGAAGGTTTTGTCAAGTTTTGAGGGTTTTTGAGGGCTTAAGGCCTTGGGAATACTAGGTAATTTGCACAAATTGGTAAACTTGAGTTGGGCCATCCATACACTAACCTTACGTCTGCATCACTCTACATGTGCACCAATAGTCTCTAATAGAATCCGTGATGTATCGGTGCCTGGATCTTCCTATGGTGAAGGCGAAGGTTGTAGTGAACAAAGACAAGATCATTCAAATTTTGCATTGCCAACCTATTGTGTAATGTTCCCAAATGGTTTCGGTAATGTTCCCAAAAGTTTTAGAGATGCTCTCAAATGGTTTCTACTCTGATCCCACTATAATGTTCCCAAAAGTTTCAGAAATGCTCCTGAATGGTTTCTACTCTGATACCACTGTAATGTTCCATTCTAGAGTTGCCTTATGAAGTCCTGTAGTATGCTTCAAGTAGTCTTGTCGTGTGCTTCAAGTAGTCTGGTTGTGTTCTCTAGATACTCAGTGCTTTGGGTGGTTAGTGCTTCAGGTAGTTCTCCCTCAATGCTTCAGGTATTCTGAACTGGTAATGTTACAGTCGTGTGGTATCCAAGTTCGTACGGTACTGGGCAAGTACATAGGAAGGTCATAGGGTGACAGAGAAGGCACAACAGGAAAGTTGTATGGTGACAACTTATAGAAAGGTCGTAGGGGAATGGCTATACGGTGTCAAAAATAGGTCTGTACAAAATCAGGACTGATGTACGGCTACGTCCGTACAATGATGGCTTCAGTGTTGGATGGGAAGGAAAATGACCGTACAATGGAGTAGGTGCAGTACGGTAGAAGACCGTACGTTGAAATAGCCAAGTAGTACGATTGTCTTGGGTGGCCATACAATAGGCCCAGATAGCCGTACGGAATGGTGTTGGGCAGGTGTATGGTGAGGTTGCTATGCCATAGTGATAGATAGTGTACGGACAGAAAGAGAATGCTAAGTTCTATAACCGAGACACTTATAGATCCGAATTCATAAATCCAAACAAGATTGAAGATTGAACACATGAAATCCTTCAATTAATATTTGCCAAAAGATGGCTCTGATTTGCCAGATCCAAGCGAAGTATTACAGATGATGGAATAGGGTGAAGGTTGAATCCCATCGAAACTACAAGAGCCAAATAGGGAAGATCTTTCACTTCTAAAATGGTGAACAACAAAGAATCTCAACGAGAATTCGTAGTATAAAAGAAATAATCAGAATGCATACCTACGGCTACCTACAACCCGTACTTAAATACCTGCCGAGGAAAACCTTTCCAAGAGTGTACAAAGATAACCGACGGCAACACTTACCAATGGAAACTAAAATAAAAATAGGTCCGAGATATATTAAATCAATCGGAACCACAAATACAAATATTAGCTTAGGCCCCATCTTAATTCATTAAAGTAATTAATAAAAGGTCCTTATATTATTTAAATTATAAGACCAGTTAATTAATTAATTAAATTAAATTATTACATTAAAATTTGGGGACATCATAAATCCTCGCTACCCAAAGATTGCTTGCCCTCAAGCAATTCGTCATCTGACGAAACATCAACAGCTCTAGGGTCCCAAATCAAACACAGGTGAAATGAGTGAATTTTCATCAAACATCCCTTGCACCACACTATCATTAAGCATCTGTTGTGCCACTCTAATATAAACATTGTTGTAGGCTTCACTAGAATCTCAATGACACAAATTGATGAAATCTTTCATCTCATTATGTTCAAAAATCGCTTTAGGAATGGTCATGCACACAGACGCTGATGCTGGGACAAACTTACCCACTGACACAACCACAACAATCACTATTATAATCCTGATGGATGAAACCTTGATGAAGAGAGCTTTAGTAGTGAGAATGTCGACAAAGGGGGCCTTGACTATGAAAACCTTGGCAACAGGAGCTTCGGTGAAGGGTGCCGCGATAGTGGGAGCCTCAGCAAAGAGTACCTCAGTAAAGGGAACCTTGGCAGAACAAACCTCAACAGAGAGTACCTCAGTGGCAAACAAAATTTTAGTTGCAAATAAAATCTCAATGACACGTAGAACTACGGTTGAAGCCTCGATGATGGATAAAGCCTTGACAGTGAGCAATGTCTCAATTGTGACAAACATAGCTATTGCGACCGATGTAGCCACAATGACAGACACACAATGATGACGGAGACAGCCATGATGTCCTCGACGGATACAACTACAACGACGGATATAGACTTGACGTCGATGATGGACACAACATTGACAGACGCAATGACGATGACGAACATGATGATGGACTTGGCAAAAGACACGGCTACAGTGACGACAATGGACACAATGAAGATGACATACATGACGACAATGGCAGTGTCGAACATGGCAATAGACAAGGCGACAGTGATGACAATGGACACAATGTTGATGATGGATATGGTGATGGTGACAAAAAAGGACACAATGACGGTAACGGACATGGACTCGACGACGAACACGGACTCGGTGTCAATGACGGCTACATTCTCAACAAGGGACACGAACTCGGTGTCGGTGATGGACACAGCGGTAACAGATACGAATTCGATGTCGGTGACAGACACGACAATGGTAACGAACACGAACTTGGCGACAAACTCAGCATCGATGATGGATACAAACTCCATGATGGACACAAACTTGGCATTGGTGACGGACATGACGGTGATGGACACGACAATGACAGACACAATGACAGTGATGGACACCAACTTGACGACAGACATGGACTCGGCATCGATGATGGACATATTAGTGTTAAACACAAACTCGACGACGAACATGTACTTGGTGTTGGTGATGGACATGATGATAATGACGGACACAGACTTAGCGTCAGTGACGAACACGATGGTGATAGACACGACAGTGACGAACACCAACTTGATGAAGGATACAGACACAGACTCAGCATCAGTGATGGACACGACAGTGTTAGACACAAACTCAACGAGGAACATGGACTTGACGTCAATGACAAACATGACGGTGATGACAATGGTGATGAACATGAACTCGACGACAGAAACAAATGACGTCAGTGATGGATACGATGGTGACAGACACGAACTCGACGACAGACACGAACTCTACATTAGTGATGGACATGACAGTGATGGACATGATGGTGACAGACATGAACTTGATGACAAACATAGACTCGGCATCAGTGACAGACATGAACTTGGTAGTTACGGACATGTCGATGATGGACATGACGGTGACGAACACAATTATGTGACGGACACAAACTTGACGACGGACATGGACATGAACTCGGCGTCGGTGATGGACATGGACCTTAGCAACAGACACCACTTCTATGATGCACACGACTTTGGCAACTGATAGAGCTTCCTCAATGAATAGTGCATTGGTGATAGGCATAACCTCGGGCACAACATGATCCATCCATGTCTTCACAAGATCCATGCAAGCAACCTCTTCATTTGTTTGGTGTTCTCCCCATGTTGGTGTAGTAGAAAGATTTAGCAGATCCTCTTGGAGCGACCTTGTAATCATGCCTTCATTCTCCTCATGTAAAGAATCACCCTTATCATTGTCATCCATTTTCTCCCACTTGTGCAAATGAGATATTTTTTTTTCTTCAAAATGCTTGAAAACATTACTAACCAATCTATATGTTGCTATAGAGGGGATACAATCTAGATTAAGAACAACCCATAACATAGATGTGATGGGTTGGGATATCTCATCCATCTCTTCAATGCACGAAATCATAAGACTCTCCATAATAACTGGAATCTTAGTATCATGATCTTCCTTGATGGTGACCAAGAAGTGATGAAACATATCATGGATCAAATTTTGCAATTCGAGATCTAAGAGAAGATTACTTACTTTGACATTTGCACAATTCTCTAATATTGTAGATCTCCTACCAAAAGGGTCACTACTGAAGTCATCAAGACTCTAAAAGCTGTCAACTATCAATTGCAATATCTCTATCATGGTGTTATCATCATACGGTGCTTTAGAAGCCAAAATTCTCAAGACCTCACTGAGACATGCTGCAACTGCCAATCTTTTATCCTTGTCATGGTGTCTCAAAAGCTTGGGTTAACTTAAGGCATCCTTAATCGGTGAGAGGATTCTCTGTATAAATCTTGAAGGTAATTGGTCCACCTAACACAAAATACTTCCAATATATCTAATGGAAGATCAACACCCTCACTGAGCTCTTTGCCAATCCTTTGTGATGCCTTCAACCACCATTCTCCATCAGTGTTCTAGGCCATAGTGTGATCCAAGTACCAAAATCTCTCAATCATCCCAGTAGGCTGGCAAGATCACCAGCTCCAATACCACTGTAATGTTCCTGAACGGTTTCGGTAATGTTCTCGAAAGTTTTAGAGATGCTCCTGAACGATTTCTTCTCTAATACCACTCTAATGCTCTCAAATGGTTTCTACTCTGATACCAATATAATGTTCCATTCTATAGTTTTCTTATGAAGTCCCATAGTATGCTTTGAGTAGTCTTGTCGTGTGCTTCAGGTAGTCTGGTTGTGTGCTCCAAGTAGTATCCCTCAGTGCTTCAGGTGGCCAATGCTTCAGGTAGTCTGGTTGTGTGCTCTAGGTAGTATCTCTCAGTGCTTCAAGTGGCCAATGCTTCAGGTAGTTCTCCCTTAGTGCTTCGGGTGACCAGTGCTTCAAGTCAGTGCTTTAGGTAGTTCTCCCTTAGTCCTTCGGGTGACCAGTGCTTTAGGTGTTCCAAACTGGTAATGCTATAGTCGTGCGATATCCAAGTTCATACAGTACTAGGTAGGTACATAGGAAGGCTGTACAATAACAGAGAAGGCACAACAGGAAAGCCATATAGTGACAGCTTACAGAAAGGCCATAGGAGAATGGTCGTACAGTGTCAAGAATAGGTCCATACGAAGCTGGGAATGGTGTATGGCTATGTCCATACGGTGATGGCTTCAGTGTTGGATGGGAGGGAAAATGACCATATGGTGGAGTAGGTGTAGTATGGTAGAAGGCCGTACGGTGAAAAAACTAAGTAGTATGGTTGTCTTGGGTGGCCGTATGGTAGGCCCATATAGCTATACGAAATGGTGTTGGGCAGGTGTACGCTGAGGTTGCTACACCACAGTGACAGATAGTGTACGAACAAAAAGAGAATGCTAAGTTCTGTAACCAAGACACTTATAGATCCGAATTCATAAATCCAAACAAGATTGAAGATTAAACACATGAAATCCTTCAATTAATATTTGCCAAAAGATGGTGCTCCAATTTGCCAGATCCAAGCGATGTATTACAGGCGACGGAATAGGGTGAGGGTTGAAACCCACGGGAACAATAAGAGCCAAATAGGGAAGATCTTTCACTTCCGAAATGGCGAACTTTAGAGAATTCCAACGAGAATTCGCAGTATAAAAGAAATAATTAGAATGCATACATACAACTACCTACAAGCCATGCTTAAATACCTAATGGCGAAAACCTTTCTGAGGGTTTACAAAGATAGCGGAAAGCAACACTTACCAATGGAAACTAAAATAAAAATAGGTCCGAGATATATTAAATCAATCGGAACCACAAATACAAATATTAACTTGGGCCCCATCTTAATTAATTAAAGTAACTAATTAAAGGTCCTTATTTAAATTCTAGGACCAGTTAATTAATTAATTAAATTAAATTATTACATTAAAATTTGGGGGCATGAAATATTGTGCTTCATCAAGTGTATATGCTCGAATAGACTCCAATTACGTTCGTATCCTGATGCACTAGATGGTTGGCTCAAGATGCAAATCATAGTCCTCTGTAAATTTGGCACCTTAGTGCTAAACATCTCCCACCATGTAGCATTTGAAATGAGAAAATTTTAAATCAATTCAATAACTTTGACTTTATCAAATTAAAATGGTAAAAGAATTAGAAATTAGGATGTAGAATTATAGATTTTTACCAAGCATCAATTCTGTCCTATTTTTCTTGCACAACTCCCATGCAAATAAGTCCCCTTGAGCTTTCTTAAACATTTCAATCTCACGGACTACAATTGTTCCAACTCTTGAATCAGGTGACATTCTCTCTACAACATCATAGAGGCCACTCCACACCTCATTATCAGCCTTGAAATGTGGGCTGAATTGGTATGCTGGATTAAGGAAGTAGGCCGTTGCATGTATAGACCTATGAAGTATATTGTGCCAACATCTATTAGTGACATCCCATATAGGCCCATACCTAGCTTGATTCCCTACAAAAAAAGAGCAATCTTATCCATGCGATCATAAATGTAGCCCATTGAGGGCTTTTCTCCATCAAAAATTCGTAGGAGAACAAGAAGCGTCTTTATGAACTGCATTCATTATGAAAGTTGAAAGAGAAACAATCAGCTTTAAGTTTTTCTTTAAAAAATGAACAATAATTTGTAGTATAATTTCATAAACAAAAAAGTTGAAATGAGAACAAAAAGGAAAATTACCTTCACAATCTCAGCGATCGGTGTCCAAAAGGAAGCCTCATAAGAAAGGCAATCAGCTGTATTAGTCCTTTCAGTGGTCTTTGCATATCATGATGAGATCCACTCCCTACTTACAAACATGTGTCTCAAACCTCCTTTTGAATTAATCAAGGATTGCAATGTGGAAAAATTGGTTGCAAATCTAGTTACCCCTGGACGAGATAACTCCTTTTGATCTATGTATTTCCTCATGAGGTTGAGGACCCATGTATAATTATATATGAATTTGCATACATTCTTTCCTTGCTCTATAATTGTTTCTATCCAAGGGAGTTTACCAAGATCCTCTAACATGAGGTCAATGTAGTGACTGGCACAAGGGGTCCAAAATAAGTGAGAGTGTCTCACCATAAGAAGATTTTCTGCAGCAACATAGTTTGTTGCATTATTTGTAACTATCTGCACCACATTCTCCTCACCACATCCTTTATCACTTCATCCATCACCTCACAAAGATATTCAACATTCTTTATTTTTCCTAAGGCATCAATTGATTTCAAAAAAACCGTGGCACCTGAAGAAAAAAAAACAAATTAGTATAATGATCAATGATCAATCATAAATTTATAATTTATAAACTTAATCACTTAATCAAGGTTCTAAATTTTTAAGTACAAGTTCTACTTCTAAATTTTTAATGTCTGCAATTACTTGATCAAGAAACAAGAAAGTTGAGGAGTGTTATACTCCAATCAGTCCAACCATCCATCATGATGGTGCAACCCTTCGTCTTCCACACCTCACGCTGCTCCTTCATTGCACCTTCTACATTAGCTCCCATTTGAGACAAAATAGGGCTTCCTAGCTTGTCGGCACTAAGAAATTTGAACCTCAGACCACAAACAATAATAACATCGATTGCAATTTAGGGGACCTTAAACAAATTAGTATATTATTTATTATTGTTAAATTTGAAATCAAATTAAAATAAACAAAATAAGCATATTATTGTCTCTTGAAACTTGAAAGCAAGAGAAGTAATATAAATTAAATAAATAAGTACCTTGTTGCATTGAATGAAATGTTGTTGTAGATGAAGAAGTCTACAAGTGCCAATTTTGTATTATCATGCTTCTCCTTGTTCCAACCCATGCTCTCAAGTAATGTTTGTGCACCTGGAGCTGTGCGTGGAACAAAGATGGAATCAAGTGTCGATCTTTTCTTACGAATGCGAGGCCCAATAGTCTCACTTATAGAAGCAGTAGCAGTAGTAGGTGGAGTAGGGGATAATGGAGAGCAAAAACTACAATATCCCTCTTGAGCTAGTTGTGTCATTTCTTCTTGTTACTTCTTTTTCAATTCCTTTTCCTCCATTTTTTCCTCTAAAAGAGCTTGCATGTCTCGCATAACATTGTGGAATACTTCGTTGCATTTTCTAGCATCACACCTAAGTATATGTGCTAGGTGATACTTCAATCTATTTATGCCTCCCCCGTTATATGTTACAATGCAATGCCAACATGTAACAACTCCCTTTTTGTAGCCCGGGATGGCATGTTTCCAAACCCTATCCCTTGCTATTGCACTTGGGTTTGCATTAGGGTTACATGCAACCCTAGTTCCACTTCCACAAGGCTCACCCTGAGGCATGATGTCAATGTGGGTGCTGCTATAATATGAATATATTATAAATAGAAAAAAGTTAGCATCAAATCAGATTTTTAAACTTTAGGGCCTTCTTAGTTCTTACTTATCAAGTTTGTTATCGAAATAAATTAGAATAAATCTAAATAGTAGATGCTAAAAGTAGAGACTAAAACAAATGTAAACAAATTGGAAAGTAAAAAATATGAATGTAAAACAATTTACAAAACAACACAAAGAAATGCAACTTGTTGCTTACCTTTTCAAATTTGCACAAATAATGGAAATGTAAGTTTGTAGAAGCCTCCTCCAAATGCTTCCTTCAGCTCCTCTCAACACTTAAGTGTGAGCTACAAAGTTGCACAAACCATTAGCAATCAATATGGGAGAGCCAGCCGATTTGCTAATTTCTCTCTCAAAACTCCAATACTCTTCTCTAACTCTTTCCTCTCCATCACAAGCATTAGCAAAAGGTGGAATGACCTTTTTAGGTCAAATGGATGTTATACAAAACAAAAAAAAAGATTTAACCTTTTATTTTAATTTATTTTTTCTCGTTATGGCTTCAACTGCTGGCGAGAGTCCTGAGCTTGGGACTTGGTGAGTCCACGTGGACTCTACCAAGTTCGAGTCCAGAGGCCATTGCCTCAGAAATGTGGATTCTGGCTTAGACTCGCAAAGTCCCGTAACTATGGTATATCTATTGACAAGGGCTTGAGGGTGCTACCATGCTCCCACACTACAAGATATTTTTTTATATTTCCCTATTTTCAATTGTCTAGTGTGTGAATTTTAATATATAAGATATATTCACTAGCATGTAAAGTTGGTTTCTCTTTGACGTCTGTCTTGACCTTTATTCTGTTTTGTGTGTTCAATCTACTCCTTCCATGCTACAATCTCTATCAATAATTCCTCAAAACCATCCATATTTATGGCCCTCATTTTAGAGATAATTAAATTTGATTTCCATTTTTGTGCATACAAAAAGCGTTCATTTATTAACAGCAATAAGAGGGCATTTCTTCATGTTCTATTAATGCACTTTAAATGGACCATATTTTAGGTCTTGTTTTGAAGTCATTGAAATTCTTATTATATCTACAATCTTAGTATACGCTGATAGCTATTTATGTGTGGGTTGCATTGGGAATAAAATCAGATGTTTTATTATGTTACTAAAGATTAGTTAGGAATTTAGAAGTCATACACAGACTTCCTTCTAAATTTCAGGTTATGTAATATCCCCCTCATTTAATAAAATAAAATGATAACGTTATTTGGGGTCTCAATTGATTTAGGTATATCTTGGGCCCATCTTTAATTTTCATAGGCATAGGTGTTTGTGATATCATGTGTTGGCACATTGTTTCTCCCTTGGGAGTTTTCCTCCAATGGGGTATATATGTCCGTTGGGTTAGTTGTTGTAGGTACGTGATATTGGATTATTTTATTGTACTACAAATTCTTGTTGGAGTTTAGTATTGTGTGTCATTTCAGAAGTGGAAGATCTTCCCTACTTGGCTATTACAATTTCAATGTGATTCAACCCTCACCCTATTCTGATTCTTTGTATTACTTTTCTTAGGATCTGGCACATCCGGAGCGTCATCTTTGTCTACTAATATAAATTCCATGTTTCGTCACAAATTGCATACATTCCTTTTCCTTGGTAAATATCTTGTTTATATTGGGCATCCATTTAATAGTGCACATTTGTTTTGGGCATCTCAATCTTCATTTCTTGGACCTACATCTATGGTCATTTCCAGATTGCCTTTTGACTGAGATCCCCTTCGAACTAAGATAGCCTTCGCCTTCGGACCGAGATTGACTTCAGATTGAGATCCCCTTTGGTCTGAGATACCCTTCAAACAAAGATCCCCTTCAACCCGAGGTAGCCTTTGGATGAGGTCTCATTCAGGCCAAGATTGCCTTTAGATAGAGATCACCTTCAAGCTAGGATCGCCTTTGGCACATTACAGTCCTTGAGACAAAGATCACCCTTGGGCTGAGATTGTTTTTGGAACATTATAGTGGTATCAGAGCTAATAATTACTGCCAGTCTGTAGAAGTGAATGCAAGTTTACACCCAAAGAAGAGGGCAAGATCACTTTGTTGGTAGAATGGGGATCCACAGGATTTTATAACAAAACTCATGAATTTTTTAAGAGAGCTTAGCAAAAACCAAATACAAATCAACGAAACCCAAAGGCTTATGCACAAAACATAACAAAAATTGCCTAAGGGAAAGAAAATGGGAGAAATCCAATTAATAGTGCACATTTGTTTTGGGCATCTCAATCTTCATTTCTTGGACCTACACCTATGCTGATTTCCAAATCGCCTGTGGACTGAGATCCCCTTCGGACCGAGATTGACTTTGGACTAAGATTCCCTTCGGTCTGAGATACCCTTCAACCAAGATTTCCTTCAAATGAAGATCCCCTTCAGAGCGAGATAGCTTTCACCTTCAGACCGATATCCCCTTTGGATCGAGATAGCCTTCAGCCAAGGTTGCCTTTAGAAAGAGACTGCCTTCAAGCCAAGATAACCTTCGGCACATTACAATCCTACTGAGAAATATTGCCCTTGGGCTGAGATTGTCTTTGGAACATTACAGTGGTATCAGAGCCAGTAATTCTTCCAACCTGTGGAAGTGAATGCAAGTTTACACCCGAAGGAGAGCGCAAGATCACTTTGTTGGTAGAATGGGGGATCCATAGGATCCTATGACAAAACTCATGAATCTTTTAAGAGAGCTCAGCAAAAACCAAATGCAGATCAACAAAACCCAAGGCTTATGCAGGAAACATTACACAAAAATTGGTTGAGGGAAAGGTAATGGGAGAACAAAATGGCCATAGCGACAACTCTGTTATGGGAAGGAAAAGCTCTCAACCCTCTTGATCTCAACCTTTGATACCAATCTTCCTCCAAGGATGGAAGCACCACACAAAGAAAGAGAGCCCATTTTCCAAGAAATGCAAGAACTTTGAGAAGATTGGAAGAACACGAATATGGAAGGTGATATATTCTACATAGACTATGTTGATCTAAGAATGAGATATTTGGTTGGTGGAAATCATAGTTATTTTAATGATGATATCAGGAGAAAGATCGGATAAGTAAACTTATGACCATTCGATGGATCGTGAGCCATCACTGCACAAGCATGGGTTTTGAAGGCAGACACCTATTTTCAGCTCAACCAATCCTTGAAGAAGCAATCAAGCTTGCAGCACTCCATCTAGAAGGAGTGGAATAGGAATAGTGGCACCATGGATTGGTTGCTCTTGGCCACAACCAAGTTTCCTCTTACATTGAATTCACTGATAGAGTCATCAATTGTTTCGATGGGAAGGATCCTAAACTAAACTTCAAAGATATGGTGCAGCAAAGGCAAACAAGTATGGTAGACAATTACATTGTACAGTTCCAAAGGTTATTAGTACTGGTCGCAAATATCTTTGAGAGATGTTGAATCGTGTTATTCATGGATGGGTTAAGGGAATCGTTGAGAGGCTGGATGAAAGGATTCAACCCATGCACACTCAAGGAATCTATTAAGAAGGTGAATGACATGGCCGCATCTTTCTCCAAAACCCACATAGCTACTCCAACACCTCCCCCACAAGAAGACAAAGACAAGGAGCCAATTTAGAAAAAGCCTCCACTGGATGAAGACTCCCAGCAAGATCTCTAGAGGAGAAATATTTGTTTCACTTGCAAGGAATCATGGGGACTTGGTCACCACTGTCTTGGGAAGGGGAAGCGTCATTACATTGAGGTGTTTCCCAATGATGAGGAAAGTATCTAGAATAACTAGTGAAGAAACTAACTAGGTAGAGAGAATAAATGAACTCATACAAAAAGGGGGTTCCATTGCTACCCTCACTACAATGACTAAAAGTAGTATCTTCAAGGTTCGTGGCACACTTAACAAAAAATGAGTCATAGTCATAATTGATAGTGGTGCCACACTCAATTTCATCAATTTGTCATTGGTTGCTATTAAGGCTTTGCACATAGTAGAGCATGGAGGATTTCAGGTTAAAATTGCCGCAAGGACCTTGATACCCTACACTCATGTGATTACATGACTCAACATTGCCATGGGAAGGTATACATTGACAGATGTTTTCTTTATCATAGATCTGGTTGACATTGATATCATATTGGGCATCCAGTGGATGGAGACCCTTGATTAGCATACCCAATGCTTCAAGAGGATGGACTTTTCATTCGAGATGGATGGCAAGAAGATGTTGCTATGAGGAGTGTCAAATAAAGGATCGAGGGAAGTCACATTCAAGAAGATGGAGGCCATTTTAAAACAAATTATAATCCCAAGATGTAACTTTAACACTGTGGTGGCAAGTGAGAATGTGACAGTCAACACTTTATCCCATTCCTTGGATGATTGGTGGGCCCATCTATTGCTTGAGTACTCCAAGAACACTTTTGCATGTTAGTTAATGGAATGGCTATGTACAGGATGAAAGATACAAGGTGATTGATGATATCATTTACTATGGCAATAAGATCTACTTGGTGCCTGATTCCAAATTAAAGAAGCTAATTACAAAAGGTTTCCTAGAGTTGGATTTACAATTGCTTGAGGGAAAGCAATTTTTGGGATGGGATGGGATGACTGTAATATCCCCTTCATAAAATAAAATAAAATAAAATATTAACTTTATTTGGGATATTGATTGATCTATGTATATCTCGGGCCCATCTTTAATTTTCCATAGGCGTAGGTGTTTGTCATGTCATGTTTCGGCACATTGTTTCTCCCTTGGGAGTTTTCCTCCAATGGGGTATATATGTCTGTCGGGTTAGTTGTTGTAGGTATGTGATTTTGGAATATTTAATTGTACTGTGAATTCTTGTTGGAGTTCAGTATTGTTTGTCATTTTGGAAGTGGAAGATCTTCCCTACTTGGCTATTATGAATTCTGTGGGATTCAACCCTCACCCTATTCCAATTCTTTGTATTACTTTGCTTTGGATCTGGCACATCTGGAAGGACATATTTGTCTCCTAATATAAATTCCATGTTCGGTGACAATTTGCATATATTCCTTTTACTTGGTGAATATCTCTATTGGCCATCTAATTAATAGTGTGGATTTGTTTTGGGCATCTCATTCTTCATTTGTTAGACCTACACCTATGGTCATTTCAAGATTTCCTTTGGACTGAGATCCCCTTCAGATCGAGATTGCCTTCGGACTAAGATCTCCTTTGGAACAAGATAGCCTTCACCTTCAGACCAAGATCCCTTTCGAACCACGATTGCCTTCGGACTGAGATCCCCTTTAGCAAACATTTCCTTTGGATGAAGATCCCCTTTGGATTGTGGTTGCCCTCAGACTGATTTTTCCTTTAGAACTAGATAGCCTTTGGTCAAGGTTGCCTTCGGGTTCAGATTACTTTCAAACAGAGATCGCCTTCGGGACATTACAGTCCTTTGGACAAATATTGCTCTTGGGTTGGGCTCGTCTTTGTAACATTACAAGTCAATATATTTTATTCTTAGACTTTTTAAAAAGTATTCTCATTGTATCATATTGTCTCAACTTTGCAATTTTTGGTGATGTCAAGTTTCAGTTTAAAATATGGATTCAAAAAGGTTTTCAAATTTAGTTGGGAATTTGGGAATTTTTGTCTTTGCTTTTATATTTATATTAATCAGTTCTTTTAATGATATGTGCAAATAGTAATTATCGAACCTAATCAATATTTATAGGAAGGGTTGAATTCTATTTATTGTGAATATATATAATAGATGTTGACTTAATTTATTAGTTATTTTTTATAAAATTGAGCTAAATTAGAAAATAGAACTTAACTTTAAATAAATGAAAGTTGATTCATAATAATTTTAGGTGAAGTATAGTTAATTATTTTATTAGTGTTACACTTGTTTGATGAATGGGAATTGATTGAGTAGGAAATTATTTGGTTTCCCACTAAGTTTAGAATGATATTTTTCAAGCAACTATATTTATATTAAAAATGAATCAAAGGTGTTAATTAACTTCTGCCTATTTTTCTAATTGAGTAATTTGAATTGTGTTTATAATTAGTCCAATATATATTAATTAGATTTGTTCTTTTTTGCTAAGATTTGTATTATCTTGATCAAGATTTACCTCGAATAGATTTTTAAGGAAATCAATTCATCGAGATACTTCAGAAAATCAATTAATATTATTTAATGGTAATATCATCATTCATACTTATGTGGGGTATGTAGCTATGTATAATCATGTTTATTAAAAAGTTATTAGTAGTTGTTATGAGTTTTGTATGATAACTTTACATGTATTGTATCTTGTAGTTGATGCTTATTGCTATGTTACATAGGCATGTCCTTGTCTTGTTTATCATGTTTAGGGTTATTGGGGATAACATATTATTCAGTTAGGTCCTTTCTTCATATCTGAATTGAGTGTTAAAGACACTAGTACATTTGGGTAATTCAAACTTCCTATTGTCAGATTGTCGAATTTCAATGTTGTAAAAAAAAATGACGCTGCTTGAGACCGTCAAAATTCAGACTCCTTGTCGTCGCATAGTGGGCATCCAATGACACTGTCTGACCTGACAGTGAAATCTCATAAGGCATCAGAATATTGATGACAAGTAGTCAACATCCAACAAGGATGTTGTTGCATATACAATATCCTCATCGGAGGTGTTGTTGGTAGGTGTTGGATTTCTGAGGACTATTTACATGGTACCTTTGAGGAAGCAATTTGGGGACAATAAAACCTCAATCCATATGCATGGACAATAGGCAGAGCTGAAAAACACAAGTATGCATGTATGTTAGAGATGTCTATAAAAACTGTAGACATCGGAAATTGTGTTTTTTCAGCCTTGCCTGCTGTCTATGCATATGGATTGAGGTTCTGCTGTCCCCAAATTGCTTCCTCAAAGGTACCATGCCACACAGAAAAGTCAGATCAAATAGAATGTAATGATTGTGTTAGATGCATTAACTAATCTGATGGTTCAAAGGGTAAGGATATTGATGAAAAAATAACTCTTAAGATTGCCTGGGTGAAGTTGGATTGAAATCTATAAAATGACAACAATACTGTGTGAAATAGGGAAAAATATCGACAAGATGACTAAATAAAGTTTGTGAAAAGGCTTAGAAATCCTCAAAATAATGCAATTGGAAAGTGTATTGCCACGTTTCATAATGTCATTTCAAAAATGGAAAAGGGAACAAGGAATAATTCAGTTTCAGAAATCATCATTAATCAATCCAATACATCAATTAAGGATAATTTCAGCATAAATATTCGGGAAACTCGTCACTAAGTCAATCAATAGACATCAGAAACTGATATACAATTATTACTAGAGGAATATATTGAGTACAAGATTGGCAATTTAGAGAAGCAAGGGAGAAATTCATACAACTGTCAATATATTTAATCTAAATTAAAACCTATTAATAAATTTTCAACTCTTAATTGCATGTTAAATTTCCAATCCATAATCAGTCGGCATTAATCAAGCAAATTCATCAAACAATCAGTTTGAGTTTGAGGAAGTATCTTGTAGTTGGAATGACAGTTCTTTCATGCTCTAGAGCTAGGCATTGGAAGGGGAAAAAACCCTTTCATGCTCTTAGGCTAAAAGTTGGAAACGTGGAAGGTACATGGACTTTTTTATGTTGAGGATTGTAATAGTTAATTCTAAAAGAATTCACAATTTTATTGATTTTGAGTATTATGTTTAGTTTGTTAATCAGATTAATCATTATTATTTTTTATTTTTTATTTACTGATGTGAATACATCATAAATTCTTGACACAATATATTGATATTAGTTTCTAGTGAGTAATATATTTTTCAGGTGTAATTCCAAGAGTATGCCATGAAGATTACACAAATTACATAAATCTACAATGCTTTAAGTATGCTAGGTAAACTAGTGTAATAGCCATGAATTGTTGGACTTTGTCATGGTGTCCTCTTCCCCAGCTTATGCTATCAAGGAAATCCAAGTGCGTGAGAAAAGCTAATGCCTAACGAAAAAAGCTTTGGAAAAGAAAAAACAAACGAGGAAATATAAAATGATTTAATACATAACATCGAATGAAGCTACAATGAAAGTGGAAACAAGTCTAAGAGTTCTCCCAACATATATGGCAAGGTTCTTTATGTTTTATTCAATGTCTGATTGCTAGTTTATTGACAATTTGTTCCATAAATATGATTGTCACCACAAATTTTGGTTAGTTGCTTTATAGAGGCTGGGAAGCCCTATCCAAGGTGGTGTTCATGGAGATCAATGTAACAGCATTATGAACCAATGGTGTTTAAGAATGTGGACAGGGCCTAGTAAAAGTCCAAGGGGGATTGGTAAGTGTCTTCAATGCATAGGTTGGATGGGGCCCAGTGTTGTAAAGTTTGATTGATGACTGTCATTACAAATAATGTTGGTAACCGTCATAGCATAGTATAGAATTGTCATATTGTGTTGTGAACATGTTGGTGAGTTGAGAAGTGTCTTAATCATTTAATGTGTTGAGTAAGGTTCTCTTTAAAGGGTAGAGTGTGAGGGGAGCCCAAGGAAAATGTTGATCCAAGTTAGGGTCAAACAGTGAAAGATTAGAGTTGCAGGCAGTCACATTAAATGTTGATCAGCATCATCATCAAGGGTAGTGTGAAATTGACATATTGAGTGTTGTAGAGCATAGTGGACATTGATTGTTTAACTACTAGTAAGTCTTGAGGAGTATGGTTGTTTGATTGGATCTTGGGAGTGATCATTTTGAAGAGGTTACAGGGTGTTGTTACAAAACAAATGCCCAAAAGATAAGTTCCTTATGAGTTTTGCTAAGAATCCATCTTGCTCTGCATCAGCTCATAAGCAAACAAATACATTGGTCTTAGTGGAGCATAATGAAATATTGAAAAGTGTATTACCTTATTAAGTGTATTACGTAAAGGTGGAGGCTCATTTTCCTCCTCTACTAATATAACTCTAAATTCCCTGTTACCGTCTTTCAGTCTTGAAGAATTTTCATCCAACATTGGGAATCCATGTACTTTCTCTCTTTACTAGAATTGGGTGTGCACAAGTTTCTCCGTTTCTTTTCAATATACCACTCAATTATATGGTGTACCCAACGATACAGAGAAACCTTTGCACCCAACTCCAATATTGAAGAGAAAGGACATTGATCCCCTTTGGATAAGGATGCTACACAACCAAAAGATGGTATCCCACCATTTCTACCTAAAAAAAATTTCCAAGGTATAGAATACGCTATCTTATGATCTACAAAGGTGAGTTATAACTCTTCATGAGATGTCAGATGTCATGTCCCCACTCTAGCTCAATCTAGCAGAGACATGTGAGTCAACTTATTATGGGGTCTTGTAGGCTGACAGGGCTGGATAGAGACCCAGTATGGTTATTCAATGTTGGGGACTTGGTGTTCTGACGGTTATTGATCAGTTGGGAGATGTTCCTTGTTTTTAGGAGACAGTTCCTACATTTATGGGGTTCATTCCTACTTTTTAGGAGGTATGATCATGCACAGGGTTAGGTTTCCATGAGTTTGTTCTTTGGGTTCAATTTAAGAGGGATAGAGCTTTTTTCCTAAATTTAAGGAGCATCCCTAGATTTTAAGGATGAGACTGCCAGTGGATCCTTGATTTCCGACTTCAGTCACAGACAGGTGACAAGATGATTTTATGGTTTGTGATGTCAGTTGGGTATTTTGTAGCTATTTGGGTTATATTTTTAATATTTCCTAAGTTAGTATTTAATAATTAAATAAGGCTAAGTTAATAGCCATTTTGGAGTAATAAGGGGATTTTTGACCTCATCTGGATGCATACCCCTTGATGTGATAGCTCGGTGGAAAGGTCTTGAACTTTTCTAAATCTTTCTCTTTGGTCTCAGGGCGATTCAGTTAACGGATTTATTTCTATGGAGAAAAAGGGTCATTTTTAGTAACTTTGCCACTTTAAAATAAGACTTAAATCACTTTTGTAACCCGACGCCTTTTGGAGTCACTTTAGGGTTTGATTTTCTTTGGAAGGGGTTATAAGGAGATGGAGGTGCCATTCCTCATACATCTTATGCATTTTTTAAACTTGTTTACAAATTTGCTCTGCTTGGGCGATTTTATTCTGGGACACAAACCCCAGGGTATTTACTGGCTGGGACGTAACCCTCAGCAGTATTGGGTCTTGGAATTTTTAGTGGTATCAGCTGTCATTAGGGAAGGAGGACGCCATTTCAGCTTGGGCTTGCAGTATTGTTTAGCTGGGCATTATTGGTACATGGGAAAGTGAGCCTTGCAGCAGTAGCCGCCATTTGCAGCACTTTGAGATATAGAGAGTCGGTTAATCAGCAGCAGACGTATGCATGTTCAAAGCCCTTTTCCATCAACCAATTTTGGCGTCATTGTTAGGGAAAATGTACTGGATCCTTTATTTAGCTCTATAATTCAGAGATCTGCCTGGTACAATTTGTATCAACTTTGATTTTACTACATATTGTTATTTATTTTCAGACTCTTTTCATTTCATTTGCTCCTTCTCATTTCTATGTTGAATAATCATCAAAAACGTAAAAACAAACTCACTCTTCTGCATTTCCGTCTAGTTCTGCAAGAAAACTTTAATAAACAGGAAAAACAAAATTAAAAGAAAAAAATTAATAAAGCTATAGCAGATTAGCAGCAGAGATCCATCAAGGATCTTTCATTAGATATGCATTACAATGAATGTATGGGATGGATTATGTGTTGGATGCATTATGCTATTACATGAGCCTACGACTGACTCATGTAGGTAGTCCAATAATACAAATGAGCATTGTGCATTGGAAAAACATATCGAATCATGGAATTTCTTTTCAGGTACAAATGGTAGGAATCTTTCCATCTTGAAGCATCTTTGTCCTATGTTGGGGATCCATGTGCTTTCTCTCTTTACTGGAATCAGGTGTATTGAACTTGTTTACCCTCGTGGGGTAACAGAGACTAATTGTGTACAAAAAGTAAAGTACTCAACATGAAATGCCAACATGTCTTAAATAAGGAAATGATACATACATATAGTAACTGAGGGGTCGCGAGGCGAACCGTTGCGAGTGTGTAACTCCCTCGGATGTGCCAACCGTCTAACTACCCAATAACCCGATACCATCATCCCCCCCAAAAGAAAACTCATCTCCTAGCAAATCACAATTGACAAAATAGGAGACAACAATCTAAATACATTCAAGAAAATAGAGCCTAAGGGGCAGGTTGCGTCCTTGGAGTGTTCAACAATTGGCACAACTCGCAGACCTGATTCGTACGGATGCACAAATCTTTTTGAGTCCTTGTGTCGACCTCTCCAGCCTCCTTCAATAAGAGTGTTGCCTCCATCTCCATAGCATGTGCTTCCCTCTGTGCACAAGCTACTTTAACCTCTTTTAGCCCCTTTTTCAGCCTTTTCTTTGCCTGCAAGAGCGCTACTCACTCTGCCCCCCAAGCTGCCTGTTGGCTAGCCAAGTGAGTGACTAGCTCCTTTCGAGCCTTTGCCTCGACCTCCTTAGACCTCTTAGCCACCACTTTGTCTACCTTCGCATGCCACTAAGCATAGTAGGCATCTTTATATGCCGCTACTATCTCATGTGCAAGTCTCTCCATGGTGCTAGTGATTGCTCCCAGTTCAGGTTTCGTCGCCCAGTCTACCAATATCTCTGGCATCTCTACTGCTGGCCACCCTCTTGCCTCAAAGAAAGTGTGGAATTGTTTGGGGCACATTCGCCATATGTAGGCTCGGATCAGCTGCAGTTCCCTCATTCTAGTCAAGGCATTATGCCCAAGTACTTGACCTCTTACCAACACATTCTCTAGAGCCCTAATGTATTTCGTTGACCTCTCTTCATCTAACCCATAAGAGAACCTCTCCTTGTCCTCTTGCTGGTCCATATCTATCTCCATTCCTCTTATCGCAGCCACTTCCACCTCTGGTGTGGCCTCCTCATCTCCTAGTGCATCCTCGGATAGTAGAATTCCCTTCTCCTGTGGTGTTGCTAGTACCCTAGCCAAAATCTCTTCCTATCTTGGGGACTAGATGGAGGGACCGACATCGGCAGGACTGAGTCAGAACTATTGTCATAAGAACATACTCGCCCTGTCCATCATTTGGACCTCCTCACTCTGGTTGTGTCATCTGTGCCATGCTAGCTAGTTCAGCCAACAAGGTAGAAGCAATGGTGATGACTACCTCAATGCCAATTACCTCTAATCTGACCTGGGGCCTGGGTGTTCTGCTCTCACCTACCTCTATCTCCTTGTGCATCTCCATCGCACCTTCTATTGGAACTACATCCACTACATCTGAGCTAGTCTAATCCAGGGAAACTTCCACTATCTGACTCTCCACAGTCATCTTTGGAAAGATTACTTCCCTTTCCCCTATCACCTTCTCATTTAACATTGCAGTGGTCTCCATAATCGCTGGGGTTGGTATCATAACAATTGGTGGTCTCCTTTGGCCAAATGGTGGAATTGGAGGAGTGGAAGTGGCGGGTACCAAGTTTGCCAACATGGGTAATAAAGGCGTTGAGGGCAGTGACTTAGGTGGAGACATTGCCTGGGTCATGTCTGCTTTGTCATCCACTTGAGAACTATCGCTTTCCGAAGTAGTCTCATCACTTTCCAAAGTATCTTCTCGGCCATTGTCCGTGTCATCGGTGCTCAATTCCTACATCACCCTCCTCTGGCTAGCCATCGTGCCACCTATGTCTAAGTGTTGCGAATAAAATACAAGGGGTTCTCCGTGTGCCAACTTTCCTATTTGCGGTACCTCAAATACATCAGCAGGAATTTGGTGAAATGCAACCTCTAAAAATAACTCGATGGCCTAGTGGGCTGTGTAGAACGTGTGGTGTTGCAGTGTCATAAATTCCTCTATTTGATTGGCCAGTATAGATGCCCAATTATACACCATCCTAATCATGATTTCATTCATGAAAACAATATGTGGTAAGGCAATATTAGAAGCCCTACTTGCCCCTGTTAGTCAACTCTTCATGACATCCATGATACACTGCCAAGGTCCTTCCCTGAAAAAGTCATGTCTTAGCTCTCTACTCCTGGTGCCTTTATGATAGAATCAAATTCATCAGTTGTAAGTTCCTAACCTACCAGCTTGACTCAATATTCTTTCTAGTCTTGTGGAAGTTTGTGATTTTTGGTTACAACCTTGTAGCCTCCTTGTTCTGGAATACCAAGAACTCTGGTAAATCACATGCTTTGAACAAAACAGTCATAGGATGTTTTTTGTATTCGAATGGGCTTGTCCTCCTATGTTTGTCATATGATTCAATCATGATTCTCAATACTTGCTCAAATAGGCAGATGGAAAATACTGGCATTTGGATAGCCCAACGTACCTACACGTGCACTAGTATTTGCTTGACGAGGTCAATATCCAGCGTCTCTTGCCACCATCACCTACATTCACTATTGTTCAAACCTTCAAACTAAACTATGCGATGGCAAATGTCTTCCTTCTGGGACGCTTGTTGTACCTTGGGATGAACTCTATTTTTTTTGCTAGAAGTTGTAATGTCCCCACTTTAGCAGTTGACCAAGTGCGTGCGCGTTAGCCCTGTTCTACATGGTCCCGAGGGCTAACGAAGGGTTTAAGGGGATCCTGGAGTGTTTTGGCCTAGTCATTTCCAGTTTGGGCCAAAACGAAGTTGATTTACTCAATCTCAGGCATACTTACTATTTTTAGTAAGTCAGCAGGTCACAGTGGAGGTCAGTTTTGGTGATGGGATTTCATACTCTTCGGCGAGAGCTTTCCGATGAGCTATCACTCGCATTATTCGGAGTCCGATTGCTAATAGATTTTAATGCTTGAAGTTTTAGTAAAGTAATATCTTATTTAATTGTAAAATATTAAAGTGTTACTTTAATATTTATTTTATGGGGATGTGTACCCAAGGGAGACATAAGGGGATATTATAATATATATTTTATATTGCACAACTTTTATCCCACATTGCCCATGTGAGTTGAACGGACCCTTGGAAATAGAATAAAAGGAAGCGTTTGTGGTTTCATTCGACATGGAGAATATGAGAAGAAATTGGTGTATGAGTTACAGATTTGCTCTTGGCATTTGAGGACGTTCATCCTCTCTTGTGACATTCTAGACGCCATTCCCTTGGGGTTTGGCCTTTGGAATCCGTTGCTCTCAGCTTCCTTATCAGGCAGTTTGGGCGCATTTCTAGCTGAAGACAAACCATTCCTGTAGCGCAACACTGTTCAGTTCCTGTAGCACGTCACTGTTTGTGTTCCTGTAGCGCAACACTGTAGCAGTGCGTACTGTAGCAACAGTGTACTGTAGCAGCGCGTAATGTAGCAGCGCGCACTGTAGCAGCTGCATACTATAGTTTTGTTGGCAGCAGATTAATGTTCTGGCCAAGGCCATCACTCTTTGAAGTGAACAATATACGCGCCATTCTATTGCTGGAGTATTTAGTGAGTTGTTTTATTGCCAATATTGCACTTAATTTGAAAATCATTATAAATACAGTGTGCTGGTTATTTTCAGTTGTGTGTTTATGCTTTCATTTTCATAGTTATGTTACATGCATAGATCTTTGTTAAAAGAGCACAAAAAGGCAACAATACAATAAACCATCCCGGAGTCATAAGGGTTGTAACACAAAACAGAGAAATTAAGGGCTGCAAGCAAAGTGTTTGACGGAATTCCTTCATAGCTGTGATTTTGTTTAGAAGTGAACTTTGGGTTATCCATTACAGAAGTGGCTCTGTGGCCTGCAACACAAACGCTTGAAGCCAAAACTCATGCATTCTTGTGCATGTTGGAACTGTGTTCTTTTCAACTGGACCTTCCACTGTTGCCTCTTTGCTGCTAACTACATACCTTAAATGTTAACTGTTTCTTGTTTTGTTGGATTGTAACAAAAATAGTTAGGGTTGCCATGCGGATGCTTTCCACAAACGATGGTAATTGCGGCCTCTCACACTTTGTCTGTGCTTCCACGGGCAATGCTCACTACGGCCCTCACACTTTGTCTATACTTCACAGACAATGCTCACTGCGACCATCACCCTTTGTCTTCCTCCTACCTTCCTATTGTTCAGATGCGGTGCCTAGAATCTTCTCGCTTTGTGTTTGGTTTATTTTCCCTCGAAAAATAGAGAATAGATTGAATTTTGCTTTCACTTCATGCTTCTTTCCATGCCTATCCGCAACTGCCTCCACTCTTCTCTATTACCCTTTGTGTAATGTTCCTGACTATGTTTAATCCCCAAATAGACAAATACTGTAACAGGATGGGTAAACAAGATGATGTACAACTAGATCCAAAAGACTCTGTGAGGCCGTACAGTGCTGTATCCAGGACTGTACGGAGTTTTCTTACTGTTCGTACAATAGCATATGAAGGTGAAATGGCCATACATGGACAGTCACAAGCCTTATGGTGGCAAATGGGAACCCATACGGTGGCAATTGGGATAGCCATACGGTGCAGACTAATTAGCTGTACAGAGAAGGATTGCTAGGCCATATGGTGTTTATAACAGATTGTACAGTGATTATAATAGGCCATACGATGATTCAAATGGAAGTTTCGAATGCCCAAGCCGTACAAGGAGGTGAAGAACAACACGGATGGATGGATGGGTGAGGAATGAGTAGTACGGAAAACACACAGTTGGGGACGGAAACACAATGTTGCTCATACAAACACAGAACGTTCATGGAGTCCACAAAATAATAGAGACTCAAAAATGGAAGTGAACAGAACAAAGAATAGATTGAACCAATAGTTATTCACAATATGATGGTGCTCTGACTTGCCAAATCCGAGAAAAGTAATACATGCAATGACAGAATAGGGTGAGGGTTGAATCCCATTGAAATCGCAATAAACCAAGTAGGGAAGATCTTTCACTTCCGAAATGGCGAACAACGGAGAACCCTAAACAAGAGTTCACAGTACAGAGAAATATATTCCAAAGCATACCTACAGACTTCCTATAAGCCGTGCTTAAATACCCATCAGGAAACCCTTCCGAGGGTGTACAAAGATAGCCGACGGCGACACAAACTTCGAAGACAAAAATAAAAATGGGTCCGAGACACATTAAATCAATCGGCCCGTTACAAAAGTTTAATTTATTATTTATTTTATAACGGAAACATTATAGTCCTCCCATCCCAAAGTTTTCTTGTCCTCAAGCAAGTGCAATGTAGGGTGTTGGAGAATGTGCTCACCTTCCCACGTTGCGTCATCCAACAGTTGGTGTCGTCAATGTACCAAGTATTCCTTCACAGTGCGGTTTCATAGGGTCTTTTCACGTACTTTAAGGATCTCGGCAGGTTCCAGAATGAGCTTTCCTTCATTGAGTGGTGGAAGGTCGATGGCAACTATGATGTTTTTCCCTATGGCTTTCTTCAAGCAAGAAACATGGAAGACATGAATGCAACTCCTCCATGGAAGTTCCAGTTTGTATGCTACTTCACCAATGCGGCGGACCGCGCGACAGGGACCATAAAATCGTGGCTTCAATTTTTCCTTTCTTGTTCCCTTTAATAAAGACTGTCGGTATGGCTGGAGCCGGAGATAGACCAGATCCCCCACTTCGAAACTCCTCTTTATCCGATATTTGTCGGTGTACATCTTCTATTGATTTTGTGCACACTGTATTTTTTCTTTCAAGCACCTCAGTATGTCTTGTCCTTCCTGAAACTAGTCCCTTTCCCTTGGAGCATGACTGTCACCCAAAACTATGTCAATGAAGGAGAGGGGTTTGTACTCATACAGAGCTTTGAATGGTGCCATCCCAATAGACATGTGATACATGGTATTGTAGCAATATTCCTCCAGATGGATCCATTTTACCCACGCTCGTTGTTGTGCCGAGATGTAGTTCCGAAGGTAGCCTTCGAGCCATTTGTTCACAATCTCGGTTTGTTCGTCCATTGCAGGTGGTAACTCGTACTTGGTGATAATTCTGTCCCTGCCATCCAAAATAGTTTTGTCCAGAAGATACTGATGAATCGTCCATCCCGATCACTAATGATGTTTCGGAGTAACCCGTGCAGACTAAAGACTCCTCTAAAAAACAGATTGGCTACTTGTGTAGCCTGAAGGTTCGAGGGGATAGTGAAGAAATGTGCATACTTTGTCAATTTGTCAACCACCACGAAGATACAATCCTTTCCGTTCACCTTGGGAAGACCTGTTATGAAGTCCATCAATATACTTTCCCACTTATGTTTGGGAATTGGCAAAGGTTGTAGCAGCCCGACAAGAAGAGTATGTTCGAACTTGTTTTGTTGGAAGACCGTACACTCTCTTACATATTGCAACATGTCCATTTTAAGTCCTTTCCATGAAAACCTCTCCCGAAGACTTCTATAAGTTTTGAGGAAACCTAGGTGTCCAGCCAGAGGTGAGTCGTGTACTTCAAAATTTTCTTCTTCAATTTGCATTCTGGCACCAGGTATATCTGGTCTTTATAGTAGATGACGTCATCCACCACTCTGTACTGATCATCGTGAGTGTAGCCATCCATTATTTCACAGGCAAATGTATTCTTGGAATATTCCACTAATAGATGTGCCTTCTAGTTAGCTAAAATCTGGTCTAGTGAGTAGATGGTGGGTTTCCTGGACAAGGCATTTGCAACTACATTGTTATTCCCTTTCACATACTCAATGTCAAAATCAAAAGCTTGAACTTTGCTTACCCATTTTTGTTGCCATTTGTTCAAGCCTTGTTGCTCTAGAAAATATCTCAGACTATTGTGATCCGTACGGACGACAAACAAGGCACCTACCAGATACTGTCGGAACTTGGTTAGAACATGTACAATGGCCAACATTTCTTTGTCATAGATGGAATATAGGCGTTCTACTGGTGTAAGCTTCCTGCTCTCATAAGTGATGGGGTGTCTATCTTGCATTAGTACCACTCCAATGCCTTCCCCGGACGGGTCGCACTCCAAAATGAACGATCGAGTGAAATCAAGTAGTGCAAGTACGGGACAAGTACTCATGGCCTCTTTCAACTTATCAAAGGTGAGTTGTGCCTTTTCGTTCCACTGGAATGACCCCTTCTTCGTCAGATTCATTAAAGGTGCGCTAAGCTGAGAGAATCCTTTAATGAACCTCCTGTAGTAACTACACAGTCCGAAGAATCCTTGCAAATCCGTGAGTGATTTTGGGGGAGGCCAATCAAAGATAGCCTGAATCTTCTCCTGATGCACTTGAACTCCGTATTTACTGACAACATGCCCCAAGTACAATATTTCTGTCATACCAAATTCACATTTGGACTGCTTGGCAAACAAGGATTGTTCCTCCATGATACTTAGAACTTCATTCAAATGCTTAAGGTGCTCCTCCCATGTCCTGCTATAAATAAGAAGATCATCAAAGAATACCAATAAATACTTACGCAATTGCTTGTTGAAGATGTGGTTCATGCATAATTGAAATGTAGCAGCTGCATTGGTCAATCCAAACAGCATGACCAAAAACTCATAATGTTCGTAGTGACAACAAAAAGCCATTTTCTCCACATCTTCCTTCCTCATGCGGATCTGATGGTATTCGGAACAGAGATCTATTTTTGAAAAATAAACAGCGCCATCCAATTCATCCAACAACTCATCTATCCTTGGAATGGGAAATCTGTTCTTGTTTTTTCATTCAATGCGCGGTAGTCCACACACATGCACATCATCCCGTCCTTCTTTTTGACCAAGACCACAAATGACGCGAATGGGCTAGAACTGGGACGGATCCATCCTTTCTCTAGCAATTCTTGAATTGTCCTTTTGATCTCATCTTTGAATTTCTTGAGATGGTGGTACAGTGTGGTTATGACCGGCTTTGCCCCTAATTCCAACTCGATAGTGTGTTCAAACCCTCGATGAGGTGATATGCCAGGAGGAATATCTATGAAAACTTTATCATGTCTACTTAAAATATCTTGAAGTTCATCATCCTACGGAGGTGTTCAACACCCCTTTATAGTTTCCGCCAAGATAAGACAATGCGCAGCCCACGTAACATCATCGTGCCGAAAGATTGCCTCCATCCAATGCGCAGAAACTTCCTCCAAACCTTCATTTTCCATTCCTCGGAGGACAACCTTCTTTCCATCAACCACAAAAGTGAAGTCCATTCGTTTGAGACTCTGAGTGTATTCATCCAGGGTCTCCATCCACTGTAATGCAAGAATAACTTCCATGTCGGCCAGGTCTACTATGAAGAAGTCCTCAGTCGCTGTGTGATTCGCCATTGTGATACTCAGTTGAGGAACAAGGTGCGTGCAGGGCAAAAAAAGTCCCTTCGGTGACCTTGACCTGAAAGCCTGTGTGCACCTCTGTAGGTAGACTTCTTTATTTTACCAAGGATGAGTTTATGAAATTTAGAGGAGCTCCGCTATCCAACATCACCGTAACCCTTTGTCCCTGAAGGGCACCCCGCACACGAAAAACTGTGTACCTCGAGTTGCCGACCAAGGCAATGGTTCCTTCGCATTGTACCAAAACAACAATTCTCTTCGTACGGTTTAAACTGATGTTGGTGTCATTGTGGGGTTGGTTATCTTCAGCCGGCATTTCTTCCTGTTCATCCTCATCATCGGACACGACCTCAATGTAATGGATCTTCCCCTTCCCGAGGCATCGGTGGCCAAGCTCCCAAGGCCCCTTGCAATTGAAACACAATTTCTTTCTTTGGAGTTCTTGTCTGGTGACTTCATCCAACGTCGGCTTCTTGGGCAGAGGTTTGTCCCTCGGAAACGTCGACAGTTTAGGATATAAATTCGAGAGGATGATCCCATACTCCATGCTTTATTGATTGCTTCCGACAGGGTGGCAGGATTGAACCACTTTACCCAACCTTTTAGAGGTTCTATCAGTCCGTCCATGAAGAGCACTACCCGTCTTCTTCTAGAAATGTTCGTGACCAAAACAGAGTCTCTGAAATTTTGCAATGAATTGATCAACCGATCCAGTTTGTCTCAGTTGTGCCAAATCTTTGAAATTGAGCTCCGGATCTTTACAATCAAATCATTCTATCAATCTCTCCATGAATTTTGCATAAGTATTTATTTGATCATGCCCTAATGTGATGGTGTTGTGGTGCTACCATTCGTGTGCAACTCCTTCCAAGTGCAACGCGGAAAATTTGATTACTTCTTTTCGTATAGGATTCAGCTGGAAGTAGGTATTGGCTTTCATTACCTATGCTTGCGCAAATATGGAATTGGATCCATCAAATGGAGACAAATTTACCTTACTCAACTTTCTTCTAAGATCATCGTTAAAATATCCTCTGTTTCTGCCTCCCGAATATCTCATTCTCAGATCCGCGTAATCTTTGTAGGATATACCTTCTTCAAGGTTTCCCTTCTTCCAATCTTCTCTCATCTCTTCGAAGGTTGGTTGTCTCCCTCCGTGTTGTGCCTCCATTCGTGGTGGAAAAAGTCGACATGGAAGGTCGATAGCATGCTGGCTGAGGGTTTTATTTACCTGACACCGAGTCCGTGCTGTGACCATTTTGTTCTCCAGATATTTTGTTCTCCGCCAACTTCTTGAGAGTTTTTTCCATGAGTCACGGCGTATCAGTGATCTGTGCCTAATTCCTGGCAAGTTCCCTCAGTAGTGCCACAACTTCAGCAGTAGTCGGTTCCCGTTCGTCAGCCATTCAATCAATGGAATGTGTCCTTCTCTTCTAGCTATAAACTCTCTTTCACCGTCCACAAGCTGGCAAGATCGAAGCGCTTTGATACCACTATAATGTTCCTAACTACGTTTAATCCACAAATAGATGAATACTGTAACAGGATGGGTAAACAAGATAATGTAAGACTAGATCCAAAAGACTTTGTGAGGTCGTACGGTGTTGTATCTAGGACTATACAGAGTTTTCTTATTGGTCGTACGACAACATATGAAGGTGAAATGACTGTACGTGGACAGTCAAGCTGTATGGTGGCAATTGGGATAGCCATACGGTGCAAATCAATTAGCTGTACGGAGAAGGATTGCCAAGCCGTGCGGTGTTTATAACAAGTCGTACGGTGATTATAATAGGCTGTATGGTGATTCAAATGGAAGATTTGAATGCCCAAGCCATACAAGGAGGTGAAGAACAACACAAATGGATGGATGGGCGAGGAATGAGTAGTACGAAAAACACATAGTTGGGGATGAAAACACAATGTTGCTCATACAAACACAAAATGTTGATGGAATCCACAAAATAATAGAGACTCAAAAATGGAAGTGCACAGAACAAAGAATAGATCGAACCAATAGTTATTTGCAATATGATGGTGCTCTGACTTGCCAGATCCGAGAAAAGTAATACATGCAATGACAGAATAGGGTGAGGGTTGAATCCCACTAAACCACAATAAGCCAAATAGGGAAGATCTTTCACGTTTGAAATGGTGAACAACAGAGAACCCTAAATAGGAGTTCGCAGTACAGAGAAATATATTCCAAAGCATACCTATAGACTTCCTACAAGTCCTGCTTAAATACCCGTCGGGAAACCCTTCCGAGGGTGTACAAAGATAGCTGATGGCAACACAAACTTCGAAGACAAAAAATAAAAAGGGTTTGAGACACATTAAATCAATCGGCCCGTTACAAAAGTTTAATTTATTATTTATTTTATAACGGGAACATTACACTTTGTGTCTTGATGTGTTGAAAGTCCCTAGGATGACAGAGAATCCAAAGGAAGGGATTGGAAAAAAGAAATTTGCAGAATTTGTCAAGCTGTCATATTAGGACAATAAGGTAATATTGTTTTGTTACATTGAATGTTGATGTACTTAGTGAGTCAATGTTGATGGATAGGGTATGGACAAAGCCTCAAGAGGTTGTTTATGTGTCTTTCAAGGTGGGGTAAGGGAGACAACAATGTTTGTGGTTGTTTATCCAAATTGCTGATAGAATTAACAGAGTTGTTCAAGAGGGTTATGGGTAATGTAAATGATCCCATGATCAGAGTTGGATGAATGTTACATGTAAAAGGATGGTGAAGAGTGGTTGATAAAGTGAAGACCCTAGTGGTGATAAGATTGTTGTTTTGACCATTAATAGATCTATAGTGAGTGTGTTGGTTCCATATTGTTGATCCATTTGCAAGGCTGAATAAGATGTTGATAGGAGTTTCCTAATGAGTTCATTTGTTGACCACTAGCCTTTGTATCACAGGGGAACCATATATCAAGGATGTGGATCTACTCTAAACATTCTCTAAGCCCTTGCCCACACCCTATCCAATCTTGTCACACTAAGTTATCACATACCCAAATGAACAAAAACAAGCTTTCATACCTCACTGGCTTGTCCAACGAGAGTTACTCAAGATAATACATTTTTAAGGTCTCAACTTAACCTAGTTAAGGGTTAGATAAATCCAACACAAAAGCAATTATCTCTGAAATAGAAGAATTAAAAAAAATATCATTCAATCACAAATGGAGTATCTTTATTGTTTACTCATCCCCAATAAGAATCCTTCAAAACAAACATGTGATCAAGGAAAAACATCAAATCAAGTCTGTCAGCAACTACTGAAGACATGATCAGGTTCTGGAGTTTACTGATAAACCCTTGGTTAGGTTAAGCCAAGAAGCTTCAAAATGTGATATTTCACATGATGCACATTGAACAAGCCACTCATTTGGGGCAGTGATGAGGTGGAAGGTAAATGTTAACTGTCCAAATTGTTTGCAGGGTGACATGCAGGAAAAAAGCACGTGTGTTGGGTCAGTAAACATGACTGTGATTGATCACCGAGGAAAGTTTGACAGTGAGGGAGAGAACTCTTGCTTTGTCCATTGATTTGAATTAAAAGGTGGTCATAAGGTGTATGGGAGGAGTGTGAAGAAGTGTTTGGTATATGTACAAGGTTTCAAAAAGGCTAAGAACTCTAAGGATTGGGTCAAACTATCATTACAGGACAGTGAGAAGGTAAAGATGTTTTGTTTACTTGGGTGAGTGTTAATGAATCTAAGTTGGACAAGGGCGGGCAAGGCCTTAGAGGTTGTTTCATGTGTCTTCCATAGGAGGGGAAGGGGGCACACATTATGGTGATGTTTAATGCGATGTCAAAGTGAATGGCACAAGTAAAACAGAGACAAGGTATGAATAATGCTAATAGGAAAGATGGCAGGAATGTATATGGGTTGAAGAGCACACAATTATACCAAGAGGGGGGGGGTGAATCAATGTACTAAGATATTTGCCAATTTAAATTTTTTATCCAAATAATAACTTTAATTACTAAAATACACAATTATGCACATGAACTCAATAACACAAGATTTATGTAAAAACTCAAAGCGGGAGAAAACCACAACAATAAATGTTTTTATATAAACTTCGTTCTTTTACAATGTTTTGTAGGCTCCTACCTACTAGAAGCTACGACCTCTATATTTATGAGCACCAACTCACTCGAAGCTCCAACTCCCACACTTCGCAGGTTGCAACCTACTGGAAGCACCAACTCCCACTGCTTATCTTCGTGAGCAAATCATCCACATAAATGACCAGAACGATGATGTCATTGTCAGTAATCTTGATGTACAAATTTGAGTCTGAAGAACTCCTCTAGAAGCCTTGATCACTGAGGTACTTATCAATTTTCATATACCATGCCCTAGGGGCTTGCTTCAAACTATAGAAAGCTTCAAGTAGTCTAAGAACCTAGTGTTCTTTACCAAAAATCTTGAAACCAGAAGGTTGTGTCATGTAGATCTCTTCTTGTAGGTCACCATTCAAGAAAGCACTCTTGATGTCCATCTAATGGACCTTCCAGCCAAATTATCATATCATGGCTAGGACTAATATGATTGTGCTCATGTTTGTTGGATTAACAAAGTTCTTGTAGTCAATACCCTGACGCTAAGAATAGTCCTTTTTAACTAAATGATTTTTGTACTTATCCAAAGTACCATCAGAATTGTATTTTATTATGTAGACCCATTTGAAGCCAATAGGTTTCTTTCCTAGTGGAAGATCATAAAGGACCCAAGAGTGATTCTTCAATAGGCTTTGGTTTTTGAATCTCATGGCAAGTTTCCACTCTGGAAATCCTTTAGCTTTAGAGTATGTCTGAGGTTCAAACACAGTCTGAACGTTGGCCATGAGAGAAAAATTGACCGTCTCTATGAGTTTGTTCTACTTCTGAGCAGTTCTCCCATCGATGACCCCATCATCTCGAAGATCAACAACTCTCACCACTTAGGTTGGAGAGGAGAAGGATCAATTCAATAGGTGCTCTATGATTAGGTTTCTCATCAGGAATCTGTATCAAAATTAGATGAACCATTTGCATATCTAGGTGATCCTCCAGAAGAAGCCATAGGTGTCTGTATAGGAACCACTAGTATTACTGGAGCTACTGGAGCTGTTGGAGCCCTCCCATCAAGGGGACCTAATGGAAGTTGAACTTCCAAAACATGAGCCTTAGGCTGATTTGTTGGATCAAGAATAAGAGAAATAGGCATGAATGGTCCTTGCTACTCATCAAAGATTAGATCACGATTATATGGGACATGAGATGACTCTATGCTGATCAAGCAATAGGGTTTGTGAGACTATATATCCAACAAGCATGTGTTTCTGACTCTTGGCATCCAACTTGGTGTGTGATGCATCAAGGATCCAAACATGGGCAAGAGAGCAAAAAACCTTCAAGTGACTAATTTTGGGCTTCCGACCTGAATAGGCCTCTTCCAAAGTCATGCATGTGACAGCCAGAGTGGGAAACTAGTTCAAAAGGTAGACTGCAATGTGCCCTGCTTCTGCCCAAAACTTCTTTGGAACATATCTGTGGTTGAGGGTGGATCTAGCCATCTTGGTGATTGTTCTATTCTGACATGCAACTACAATGTTCTATTGCGGTGTGTGGAGTGTGGTTAACTGGCACTTGATGCCATGAATATCACAGAAGCTAGAGAACCTTTTAGAAGAAATTCCCACCCCCCCTCCCCATTATTTTTCCTAAGAGCAATAATAGATTTCCTACATCTTTTTAACTAGATGTTTAAAGTTTTGAAATATAGTACGCACTTTTGATTTCTTTTTAGAAAATAGATCTACATCTTTCCAATGAATTCATCAACAAACAAGAGAAAATACCTAGACCCAAGAACATGAGTGGCCATAGGGCCATAGATATTGGCATGAACAAGTTGAAGTACTTGAGAAGCTCACCATGAATCACCACCTTTAAAGGTTTGTGATATTGCTTCTCATCCAGGCATGCATCATAAACTCCAAGCTATAGAGTCTGAATCTCTAGCAATCTAAGGACAAGCTCTTCTCGAGCAAGCTAAGATAGATAATGCACATTTAAATGCCCATGCCACTAATGCCATAGAAAACTCACAGAAGAAATGGAAAAGCTATAGCTAAGTCCTAAGGATCACAAGAATCAACAAGTCTGAAAAGACCATGATCCTCAAAGCCAACTACCACAACAAACTGAATCTTCCTATCAGTGATGGTGTATTGATGTGAACTAAAGGTGACATCAAACTGTGGAGATTGTCGACTGACTGATTGATAGTAGATTTAGTTCCATCCCTGGAATGTAGTACACATCAAGGAAAATGAGATTCCTCCTAGTAGACTGAATCTAAATGTTGCCTTTACTGATAACAATGCACTCTTCCCCTCCAAAAATAACAGAATTTGAATAAGATTGGTAGTTAGTGAACCAATCTTTGCAGTGGGTTAAATGACGAGAGGCACTTGAATCAACATACCAAGAAGATGACTTAACATGATTTACATATCTTTTAGCCATATGAAGGTGTAAAAGACAGATTATGTCTTCTCATTGTGCTTTCTACAATTTGCTTTGGGCTGCAAACCAGATTGCTTAGAAAAAAAGCTAAGTGTTTCCGACATTAAGCCTTCATGTGACCATATTTGTGACAGTAGTTGCACTGAATATTCTTTTTCTTAGAGCCTTCTAATGTTGGAGCATAGGACTTCTATTGAGAAAATTGTTGTGAAGGAGACTTCCCCTTATCCTTTTGAAAGGATTTAGCAGAGTAGGCTTTCTCTGTAGAGGTGGAGCTGGAATTTCTACTGAACTATTGTCTCCACTGATCTTGCTGAAGCAAAATTTTGTAGAGATCTAAGAACTTGAGGTCAACACCAGCAGAAGTGATGTTGAGAGTTTCAATAAAATGCTCATAAGCCTTGGGTAAATTTTTTAGAGTAATTACCACAATGTCCTCTTCCTCCATCTTGTGGGAAGAAATATTACGGGAAGTACTTGGTAAAAATCTTGATTGATTTTGACAAAGATCAAATGATCAATATATACAAATGAATAGACGATGTTTCCTTATGAACTAGTTGTCAAGAATAGAAACACTCTATTCTAGAAACCAAATAACTCACAGCTAACTAAATATTAGAAATATTATAATATTTACAATAGATGACCATTAAATAGATATAAAACTGTCTATTATCATAATAGGAGCATCTTGGCCAGCATTTTGGTTTTCATGTAATAAGGCATGTGGGTTCCATGTAAAAACTATGCTCTCCTAGAATGCTTCTTCCCCATGAAGAGCCAAGATTTGTAATTGATCCTCTGCCTATTAGATTCTCTTACTACTAGATAGAAACCTCTTGGTGGTTTACAGATATGTATTAATCAATTTTATTTTTAGTTATTACTCTTAACAATTCTTAATTTATTTGCAATTGAGGTTTATATTTTTGTATTAGATATAGTGACAATAAAATGCATCAGAAGTATTAGAGAGCCACATCAAACTTGTACAAACCTATTACATTTATGGATGTATTTGCCTCTTTCAATATGCTCATATCTAATACAAAAAGCTGAATGAAACAAGAGTTACATCCATGTAAAGTATGAACGGTAGTGGCATAAGAACAATATAAGAGCTATCCATATAACTATGAGAGTATCAAAAATCATGTAAGATAAGACTCTAATCATATTTGTTTGATTGATGTTGATCAAGATAAGGACCGATCATGTTAGAATGTGAGGTTGATAATTGTCATTGATGTTGACACATTTTCTCAACCTCAGTTGTTTTCATAACTATGTACCAACCTCTTGGTGGTTTACAGATATGTATTAATCAATTTTATTTGTAGTCATTACTCTTAACAATTCTTGATTTATTTGCAATTGAGGTTTATATTTTCGTATTAGATATAGTGACAATAAAATACATCAGAAGTATTAGAGAGCTACATCAAACTTGTACAAACCTATTACATTTATTTATGTATTTGCCTCTTTCAATATGCTCATATCTAATACAAAAAGTTGAATGAAACAAGAGTTACATCCATGTAAAGTATGAACGGTAGTGGCATAAGAACAATATAAGAGTTATCTATATATAACTATGAGAGTATCAAAAATCAATTAAGATAAGACTAATCATATTTGTTTGATTTATGTTGATCAAGATAAGGACCGATCATGTTAGAATGTGAGGTTGATAATTGTCATTGATGTTGACACATTTTCTCAACCTCAATTGTTTTGATAGCTGTGTGCTAAAAAGATTGGTGTATCGGATGATTGCATATTGGTTGTTGTGCATCGATAGTCTATCTATCAAGCACTGTGTTTACCATTTCATGTATCTTAAATGCTTTATCATTTTGTGCCTTGGTGATAGACCTTCTATTGGCTTATTTACTTGGTGTGCAACATTTGGTGGATCATGGTTTTTGGGTCGATCTTGTGTAGCACGTATATCGTGTTACAATCCAAGAATATCTTCATAATGTGTTAATCATAACCGTTAGCATCAAAGTTCATGATGTTTTTACACTGTTGGATTTCTCAAGGAGTGTTGTATTGGTCAAGGTGTTTCGCATCTCATTCTCATTGTGGAATGTTTCAATGTAACCTATTTCAAATCTGTTCTAGCCAATAGGTTTGAGGAGTACATAAAGAATAAATAAAGTATCATCTCAAGTAGATGGGTGTCGATGTGTCTACAAGTGTCCATGCAATTTATTTGTATGCGAGCTAGATGTAACATACATGCAAACTTAGATAGTTGATTCAAGGAGGTGCAGGCAGCAGTAGATTGTGTGCATAGGTTCAACAACTATATTTTGTAGTGGTTCTACTTTCATCATTCATATACTAGTTATAAGACTATTATGTATTGGCAGTGAGCCTTATTATATTTCTAGGGTGTAGCCATCCTAGCAAAGAAGCCTACTGACAGTATCGCTTGTAGCAGCGAGTATTTCCAGCAGTTAACTCTTGTGAAAATCACCTTAACCGATACCACCTTAACATTTTTTTTCATTTCATGACAACTAGCTTCTCCATGGTTTTCCAAAATTGGGTTTTCCACATAAATGCTGGTGCTGATTGTATCAATTCTAATGTCCTTTTAATGTTATCTTTGTTGGTGATATACTTTACTTTAACTAAAAAATCTTAAGTGTTGCTTAATGGTTGTTAAATATTTACTGATAGTTGAAAAGTTTTAATAGGTGGTTGAGAATAAGTTATTTGGCTTGTTCTACAATTGGTATCAAAGCTTGGTTGCTAGATGTAAAGCTTAGCCCCATGAGCCATATTAGATGAAACACAAATTGAATATCCCTGTGTTTGATGGATCTAGCTACAGTTCATGGAAAGATCAGATGGATGGTTATTTGATATTAGTTGGAAGTTACTAAACTTGGAAGCAGGTGATGTTACAAAACTTGGCTATTTAATCATATTTCTTTGATCAATATTCCCCAAGATAAGGGCCCATTATATTGTTAAAGATCTCATTTTATATATATTTTAGTTCACTGTTGTAGCTTGTAATAGAACTTGTTTTATTTTAGTGTGTTTCAAGTACCTTCTCAATGAATACGTATATGATATTAAGAGACATGTCTCTTGTTAATATCTTAACTCACATTAGTTATCACAAATAATATTTTCTCAAGGTATAATCATGATTATAATATATATATATATATATATATATATATATATATAAAAGATATCTCATATCTCTAATATACATATATTAGATATATAATATATACTCAATAATTTATTATCAATAATACTAATGTTCCATGATAATAATAATAAAGGATAGATATCAAATGTTTAAGGCCGATAGGCCATTCGGCCATTCAACATTTGATTTCGTCAATTGGAATCATCCAATCGAAACTACAATCATTAACACTCCCTCTTAGCTAGGGAGGATGATTTCTATTCAAATAAACAACACAATGTATAAACCTCATGGTAACATCAGGAGATGGTATGACTAAGAATATCGACCACATGATATTCACCATACTCATATATTTTCTTGGTATGCATATTGATATCATGTCTCATGATGTCTACTAAAGAAGATATCTACTCATGGTGTCTATATTGATACATCTTCTTCCTATGGTTGATATCTGCCCATGATTAACTAGTAATATAATAGTTTATCTCTTGATCAAATCAATCCGACTGAAACTACAACATTAATACTCCCTCTTAGCTAGGGAGGATTGTCTATTAGATCATCACACTATAGAAGATGGTGTAATGAAGAATACTAACATAGACCCATTGTTTACATCTCACCTTATGGTATCATCAAAATATGGCATACACAAGAATATCATCCATAAGATTTCTACACATGGTTTCTCCAATACTACATCTCATAATACCTACATGGTTTCTCCAATACTACATCTCATAGTATACACCATGCCATATCTCAGTGATATAACTTCAAGGGTTACATAAGAGACATGTACCCACAACAAACACTTCTAGGGCTTTACAAGTTAAGGAACACAAGTATGCTAAGACAGGAGTAAAATCTTGCTCTGATACCATTTAATGTAGTCACAGCCACAGGAACCTAATTGAGATCAGCACAAACCATGTATCCCAAGTCTTAACAGAAGATCAACAATAACTCTTCAATGAACTAGAAACATCCAAAATCACACTTTTGCATTAGCACAGATTTATGATTTTACATCAAGTTGGTTAGAAACAAGCAGCCTTACATACAAAGATTACATGCCGAATAAGATACAAAATATAGACTTCTAAGTCCTTCGAACCTCAAGAGTATACTACCAAGAACTACTTTCAAACAAACAAATGCCTCAATATATAGAGCCTATGCAAGAAGCATGTCAGCCAAGTTCAATCACATTTTCCAAGGACAAGAAAATATAATATGTAAATGTACATCTAGACTCAAATCATGAAGATCTTTATGCAAGTTTTTGAAATAAAATGTGATTCAAGAGAGACATCAGCCTAAGATCAAGGAACATCATTATATGAATCACAGATATTCGCTGATCAAAAAATTGCTCCAAGAGATCAAAAATCTCCAACTGACCATTAGAGAAGAATAACATGTAGACCTGAGAAAGAAACCAAGATATCTCCACTATGAAGAATCAAATTTAGGTATAAACCAAGATAAAGATGAAACATGATATCCAAAACATGCTCTGGGCTTTGGAATAGAAAACAAGCCAAATCAAACAAATGCCATAGAAAACTAACAAAATAACTAACAAGAACAAACTGAAAAGGAAATATTTTGGTTTATGCAAGATTTCCATGAACCCAAGGGTGCCCTTGTATTAAAATGCATCCCCTAACATCTAATGAAATACCACGAAAAATGCTTTACCGTGGAAGAAAAATGCTCTGCCATGAGAGGTAAATGCATAAAAAAATCAGTGCAAAATCTTCAAAAAAAAAAACTTAAAACTCATATTGACCACATTATTGACAGGTATTTGGCAATTTACAGTGAGCTTTTCTCAAGAAAATTACAGCAATTTATTTGGAACTGATATCTTTTGGTGATTAAATCATTTATATGACTGTTGCATGATATATCATAATATTTGCAATATGTTTGTCTGATTTTCAACTAAGGTTCCTCCTATAGCTCTTCTAGCGGAGTTAGCAAAATGCATTGAAGAGATGAGAAGAGTCACCTAAGTTGCAAAGGTATGGGTGGAAGGCATTCAGAATAAGTCATAAATTTCTGGAAGACTTGGTGTAGATGTATGAAAGGGAATTAGCTATCCTCTCTAGCATGCACTGTGAAGATAAGTTGTGGACAATGGCCATCTTACCAAAATGAGATAATCTCACAACTGCAAGCCTTGATGGAGACTCAAGAAGTTGGTTGATGGTGGAGTAGAAAGGGTGAGACACATACAATTTCACCTGCTAGAATAATGTAGTAGTCATGGCAAAAGGGAAGCTTGAAAACTCCAATGAGGAATGACACAATTGAGAAAAGTGATTGGAAACATTCAGAAGCGATTTTTCAACACATTGATGGCTTTGTTTACACAAAGAATGAACAAGGATAACATAACTACAAATATCCTTGGAGGAAAATTGGGGGATTCTTTCAATCAAATTCCTTCTAAAGAGATCAATTTAAGAACTTTTCCATATTCTCAAATGACACACACACCACTCAAAACTCAATGATAAATTGGGAGAATAGTTTTAGCAGATATGCAAGTGGCAACAATTCTGGAGTTAAAACAAAAATTTGCTCAATATATTAGTATATATGAATTGGAGATAGTATTGTCCAAATTCCAAGCATCTATGAAATATAGTCAGGCATTGGTTGTTCTAGACAAAAGGGCATTAATGACTTAGTGAGAATCTTTCTTCATTACTGGGGGATCCTTGACCACTTCCCACTAAGTGATCGACCTAGTGAGAATCTCTTTCCTTACCCTAACTCTAATGAGGCCTAAGGAAACAAAATCTAGGCCATTAGTTCCATTCCAATTAGGGCTACCCATTGTAATATGAGACCTATATAAAGGCCTCACTTCTCATTTGCCAATGATGGAATTTGGAAATTGTTTCTTAAGAGCTACCAAGATAATAAAGCTGTCATCTAAGTTTGGTGATCCCTTGATGTATTTTGGTGCTTGCATATTTTCTTTGTTCCCATTACTTAGATGAATGTGGTCGATAATAGTGTTTTAGTGGAATTGTCGTGCTCATACATTTTCTTCTAAATGATTCCTAAGCACGGTGTAAGGTTAATTATGAGCCCTTATGTAGATGCTTTACTTCTATCATTGATGCACATTGTTTGTTATGATGGTGTTCGTCGTGCTATAAAAATTATCTGCAGAACCCTTGAAGACTGCAGATAAAGTTATGAGACTATTTCATTTTGGTAAAGTCTTTTGTAGTTGTTGAATTTGGTGAAGCAAAGTTTGGTAGATTTCATCGTAACTGTATTCATGTTTCCAGTTCTTAAGATTAGAATAGATTGCTCAATCCTACTCTCATTTACTTGATCTGATAGCTAGAATCATCTAAATCATCTTGAGAACTAGTATATAAGTCCCCTTGTGATACCAACATATCACATCAAGCATTGAGCTTATCCACAATCAAGAATTGACATAAAAGATCTTTGAAGTCTAGTATATGGTCTTTCACAATGTTAGCATACACATGATTTGCTCAAGAGAGGATAACATATTTTGGTATTTTATTCTAATGTTGGTAGTCAAAATATGCATCAACACATTCATTGTTATTTCTAATCACTACAAAAATTATTAGTCTTCTCAATAAAAGAGTTAAAATCTATTACTCTGTCCAGTATGCCCTATTACTCCATCTAGTATGTATTCCCCCTTTACATTCAAGAAGCCACCAAGGTTCAGAACCCCTCACTTCAGCACCGGGCTGCTGCATAATCACACTCTTGTTGGGTTATCACTTCTTTTTTGGGCTACCCCCTGCTCGAGGTACCAAATGTGAGCTTGGTCTCTCCTCAGATTTTTTCCAGATCCATCAAGCCCTGCAGAGGCTCTTTTACAACAGTGGCCCACCTCCTCCAGAACTTCTCAGAGATGACCTAGGGTCCCTTCTAGTTCTTTGATATACCCCTCTATTTGTGGACTCTTTGCTGGTTTTTGGCCTCTTTAGGGGTGGTGAGGTTTCTCTGTTGAGACCCACCCCAATCCTGGTTTCTAGTTAGTTTACATGGGATTGTAGTTTGTTTCTTGTCACTTCTTTGTTTAATCAGGTATCCTTGTTGTGGACTGATCCATTGATGTATTCTTGGCAGTACCTTTGACCAATTTTGCGGTTATTCATTGGACATAATGAATCAATCTTATCTTATCTACTTACTACTATAGGTATTAGTGTTATTGATAATGGAGTAAACATCCATCATACAACAGCATAGTCAGAAAAATGGTTTTGTGCCCCTCGAAACTTATTCTTGGAAACAACTAAGCATTAACATATAATTGAAATTCCTTTCAATGGATAGCTCCATGATATTAAAATGCTGTTAAGGCATTGAATATCATGTTCTATTACTTCTCTATCAATAAGCATTGTTGTTTATATTTACTAATGCAAGTATCATTCTTATCAATGGAGTAATCCATCCATCAACTAACAGCAAAACCAACCGAATGATTTCAAGACATGTGAATCAATGTGTCCCTTTGAAACCTATGCTTGGAAACTATTGTTAGCATATATTTAAATTTATTACAATGAAAAACTCCATGATATAAAAGTATTGTTAATACGCTGAATATCATCATCAAACATAATCTCAATTATCAAGAAAAGGAATGATTTCAAAATGGGAAACCTTAATGAAATAAGCAGCAGAAATATCATAGTAAACATGAATAAACAGTAAAATAAAATCTGATCAATGTAACTCTATTGACTTACCAATTCCTTTTCTTCTGTAAAAACTATAATTTTGATATAAAAATGAAGAGTTGATTCTTGAACTGAGAATGTACGGTACCTTCAAAACACAGAGACAGAGATCAGTATTTCCCAAAGAGAATAAGGCACTCCTGTCATATTTCCCTGATACCAATTACACAAACATCTAAATAAGTATTCTCCAACCACTAGCATAAGAAATCAAATCTTCAATGGATACAACCAAATCAATGTATGATCTAATAAATTTAAGCTTGATTTTCCTATACTACCCTTTTCTAGGATTCTAAAGTAGCCACTAATTGGAACATGTTTTTTAGGTAGCCCTACATCCAATGGCATAGAAAGTTTTGAATTTTCAAATTTATCTCATAATCCTGAAGCTCAACTAAGCTTTCTATTTGTGTGCAGCTCATGTTTCCTAAGAGCGGTATAATTTAGAAAAGCAGAAACTTCTTACTTTCATGCCTCTTTACTACATGTTAGAGGCTTCCATGAACTGGTTAAAATCAGGTCAATCTTCTTACTATCAAGCTATTGAGATATTGCTCTATTTCAATGGCTTCTTGAATTTTCCACTCCTCACCATGGTCAATAAAGTTTAAATTAAGGCAATACGACAGAAATAATCCATGGAGTTTAAAGCAAAAATCAGATCATATTTGACACTCAGATTGAAAGTATTAAGTTGCATTTAAATTGAACAAATAATCTTTACTTATTCCTACATATGCTGACCCATGTCTAGTGTTCTTTTTCTTTTACTATGTTACAAAAAAACATAGCAAGCATTGTGGAGATTAGAATTAAGAAATCCATAAAGAGCATGCCAAAGATAGCAAAGCCTCCTATTATCATCTACAAAAAATGCACTACGAAAAGAAAACAAGTATAATTCAAATCCACGGAGTACTCTACACATAAATGTCTGGAACTTACTCATACTGATTTATGAGGCTCAACAAAGACAAAAGGCTTGCAAGGAGAAAACACTCACATTTTATTAATTGACACTTATTCCAAGATTACTTGGGCTACATTTCTAAAACAAACATATAAATCTTTTGGGAGGTTGAGGGCATTCAAATCCTTAGTATGAATAGCGTATAATGTCCCACCCCTGTTAGCACCAATTATTTTCAAATTCCCAATCCTCAATATTACGTCTAGGTATTCCATCAAACATTTTGCATACCATTCTGAATTTTCTGAGTTTTATATCACAGAACAGCTTATCTCCAAAAATTTGCACCATATTAACAAGACTTTGCAGATTGCTGTATATAATGAGATGTTTGTGTTTGTTTCGGTCTGATTCTTAAATCATTTAAATAGCAATATAAAACACAAAATTTCAATCTCTAGCTAATCATAAATCATTGTAATGTTCCCTTCATAAAATAAATTATTAACCAAACATTGTTAATGGGTTGATTGATTTAGTATATCTTGGGCCCATTTTTATTTTTGTTTTCGTAGGTAGATATTGCCGTCAGCTATCTTTGTACACCCTCGGAAAGGTTTCCCCAACGAGTATTTAAGTACAGCTTGTAGGTAGTTGTTGGTATGCATTTTGGATTATTTCTTTCAACTGCGAATTCCCGTTGGGTTTCTCCATTGTACACCATTTCGGAAGTGAAAAACCTTCCCTATTTGGCTATTCTGGTTTCGGTGGGATTCAACCCTCACCCTATTCTGTCGCCTGTAATACTTTCTCGGATCTAGCAAATCAGAGCACCATCTTTTGGAAAATATTAATTTAAGGAAAATTCGTGTTCAATCTCCATTCTTGTTTGGCTTTATCTGATGAATTCAGGTCTATAAGTTTATGGTTGCATGATTGAGCATTCCTCCTCCATCTGTAAACCATCCGTCTCCCACATCATGAAGTGCATCTTCCGCACTGCAACTTTACCCTATCGTATAGCCTAGATGACTCCACAACCATACTACTGCCTCATCTTACTGCACAACATTTTCTTTATCATACCATACAACTAGTCCTCCCCCGTCACCGTACAACCATTGCACCACCAACCCATACGACCATATCTACATTCCACCATACGGCCATGCATACTACCGTATGGCCTCCAAGGGAGCACCATATAGCCTTCTGGCTTCCACCGTACGGCCTCCTCAAATCCTCTCTAGAAGTGACATCAGATCTCCCCACTGACTTTCCCTTGTCCTCAACAACTGGTGGGGACTCCTCATCATCAGGCGGAAGAGCAGAAGATTTTGAAGCAACCTTGCTTCGAGAAGAGGACTCCAAGTCCCATGCCTTCCGCATCACTATCTGTAGCGAAGATGGGTCCAATGACTTCACCCATCCACGAAGTGGCTCAGTCAATCCCTCCATAAATAATATCATGCGTCTGTGCTTCGAAATATCATAAACCATGATTGAAAGCCTCTATAACTCACTGATGTAACTCTCCAATCCACTAGACTGCTTCAGCTAAGCCAACTCATGGAAGTACACCTCCGGATTCTTCCTATCAAATTTCTCAATCAAGCAATCCACGAAATCCTAATAGGAAGTGATCTGATCATGTCGCAAGGAAACTAACCTATGGTACCACTAGTCATCGGCAGCTCCATCTAAATGCAACACTCCAAATCTAATAGCATCCACCTCCGACATAGGATGCAAAGCCAAATATGTGTCAAGCTTATGAATCCAAGCTTGAGTTGTAACTCTCCCAATACCATCAAAGTGCTCCAACTTCATCTTACTAGCAACTTGTTGTAACTCAGTCCGTAGAGGTCATTGTTTCTCAGGTGCCAACCTCGCTCTGGAATGCTCCCGTTTTTGAGTCAAGAACCTATCAAAATTCAAATGATTTTTAATAGCCCGTGGTAAAGCATCTCACTTCTTAGAGTGTGCCAGCACGTCATCAGCAAAAGGAGTGGCCTCAGACTCAATACTGACTGCATCCACCTCAGGTCTTAGAAATGTAGGCCTTTGTAGCCTATCATGAGTCCTCGTATGTATGTCAACTCTATCAGGTAATCCACCACGATCCTTAACTCGAACCCGATCTGCATCTCTACACCTAACACCATCTCGGGTTCTATCTTCGACTCGAGATCTATGAGAACCAACAGATGCTCCCGTTTTTGAGTCAAGAACCTATCAAAATTCAAATGATTTTTAATAGCCCGTGGTAAAGCATCTCACTTCTTAGAGTGTGCCAGCACGTCATCAGCAAAAGGAGTGGCCTCAGACTCAATACTGACCGCATCCACCTCAGGTCTTAGAAATGTAGGCCTCTGTAGCCTATCATGAGTCCTCGTATGTATGTCAACTCTATCAGGTAATCCACCACGATCCTTAACTCGAACCCGATCTGCATCTCTACACCTAACACCATCTCGGGTTCTATCTTCGACTCGAGATCTATGAGAACCAACAGAAACATCTCGAGCTCTCTCCCTACTCCGTCCTCGAGGAAGTGCTATCTGCTACAGAGTATTAGACAACTGTTGTAGTACACCTATCATCTGTCCTTGCCCAACTGCAATATTCCTAAATGCCTGTAGGGCATCTCTATCAACCTCAGAATCTATGGGTCGTAGTCCAATGCCACTCAAACTACCAACTGAACCAAACTGAATCCCAGGCTCTCCTTCTCTAGGAGAAGAATTATGTCCCCTTCCAGTATAGTGCATACCCTGCACAAATATCCTATCATCAGCCATGGTACTAAATAGACAAAAATGGATCAAATACTGTCTACAATTCTAACCAAGCACTGACCGCTATCATTTGATTCAGAGCCCAATGCCTATAAGCTAGCAGGAAACCGCTCTGATACCACTGTAACGACCCGTATTGGCTCCCAATTTGAATATTGATGCACAACTTATTGGATTTTACAATTTCCATAACTTTTTCTAATTTCTTGTATTATTTCGAATCACATATCTATTTCCTAGTCTTTTATTTGAATTATATAAACTATCAAGAAATAAATTGCAGAAGTATGAACTATCCGAATATCACTTGCCAATTTATTAAATTGAATAAATGAGCAACCTTGCATATAATCTCAATGCAATTTTGAATAGCAAATGGAACCTGAACTAAATGCTGTGAAATTATCATTTTTACTAATATCCATTTGCAGTTAACTCCTCCATTGCAAATTACAAGTATCTGAATCAAATTGTTGGATGAGCAATCTTGAACGCTAGGCATCAATATGTGATTCGAACAGCTCGCAGAATTTCTAGTACCACCTACAACCAATGCATAATTCCTTTTTGCAGATATGCTTCAACCTCAATAGTAATCCAAACAAACTATCGTCTCTAGTATGCAGCCCAACACTGAATCACGACTATGGTCATGTCCTTCACATAATCAATATCAAACTGCAAGCCCCAGTTATATGTAATGTTGGTTTCCCAACAGCCATCCAACTCAAACACAAACCTAACAACATTGTGTGGGCTCAAAGGTGATGTTGTTCATGAAGTCTGCCCTTGTTATCAACCGCATCTGCCAGTCTAGAAAATTCACAAACTTCCAGTATCAATTCATCCAGCAAAAAAACAATGTAAACTCCCAGCCAAAAAATATAAACCTTCAATCAAAATCTCCAAGCCACAGTAGACATAGTAGGAGAATTTGACAATTGTTTGCCTCAACACAATTGTCAATGAAGTTCTCAAAAATGTCAAACCCTCAACCAAATGATTTGAGCAAAAAAATATAATATTCAAGATTGTTCTCCCTAGCCACAAAAGATACAGTAGGAGAATGTTGGCCAATTGTATACTTTTCAGCACAATTGCCAAGAACTACTCAAACTTACCCTTATACTTCAGCAAGGGCATACAATTCAGAAATTAGGAAAAAGCCACAAAGGCACAAAAAGAAAATAAATATTCAAGCGTGTTTTTCCCAATGAAATGAGCTCTCATTTATAATCTTTCGTTGGCCAAAGTTTCCTAAAAAACTCCACTTCAAAAATTGTGGAAGTTTCCCAAAAGAACTCAACACTAGAAACTTCCCACCATATTTATTAGAAATATCTTTTAATGTCATTATTATAATATATAAATATCATTATAATAATACAACTTAATAATTATTGAATAAATGAGAGCTCATGCAATTATTAACCTGATTTACTGCAGGTGACGACCAACTGCCAAGCCACCCAATGCACTGCCAATAATAGACTTACTAAAAATAGTAAGTACACAACTGAGACCCCCAAAACACCTTGTCAGCTCATGAGGGTCACTTTAATGAGTTAACTCCATCAACTACACAGACTTGCCAAAAATGGGGACATTACATATCTCTATCATTTCCCACTATTTGTAACAACCAAAGCAACAAGAATCAGAATTGGATCAGAATCAGTAAGGCCGAATCAAATTGCGAATAGGCCATGAATCGGAATCAAATCAGCCACGAATCAGCAAATTTAAAAAACCCTTAAAATTTAGTAACTTATTTCATAAACCCTTTATTGGTGATTCGATTCATCGATTCACAAAAAATGTTTGGCTTGAATCAAATCACCGAATCACGTGAATCACATGAATCACCGAGATTCTCGGAAACATGGTAACATCTTAAAATATTTTTAAAAATTCAAATATATATTTTATTATAAATGTGTATATTGTCATCCCCTACTATCCCCTCTTTTTATTCTATAGGAAACATCTTGGAAATACGTAAACTATTTGTGGAAACATAGACTACTTGTGAAAGGGAAAATAAATCAATATACTAGCTTATGATCCAAGGTGCCAAAATATTTCCATTTCCAAGCCGTCCTTGTAGAGCATTACAATACAAACACTACCAAATTAAAGGTGAAACTAGATAAACTTTCTCCTTACAATTTTGTCTATATAATAATCTTCCAAACCACCTTTAGTTTTTTCTTTCTATACAGAAGATGACTCTACAGACACAATTTGGACAATTTGTGCATGAATGTTGATGTTAATCAGTTTGGTTGTCTCTATGTCCAAAGCCACTTTAATGTTAGTCAGTGCATCATCCAATGCATTGAACTATCGATATGCATGAGTGATTGAGTAGCCCATACTCACAAGGAGACTAGTAGCTCTTTTTAGTGTCTTCTTTAATTTCCAATTGGCTATCCTTTTGGTTCTAATGGCATTTACGCAAATTAGAGAATCCCCCTCAACATTTACGATTAGTTCTTTTAATTCTGAAAAGGAGATGCAAAACATGTCTAATAATATGACTATTTATATGTTCTCTCATATTCCTAATAGCTATTCATAGTTTACCCTTATTACTCTATAGTTTCCAAAGAGCACACGATCATGGGGTGAAGGTGAATCAGTATAATAATAACTTTTATCCACACAATAACTACAAAAACTAGAATAAACAATTATGCACATGAACATAATAACACAATGTTTACGTGGAAACCCAATCCAAGAGAAAATCACAGAAAATAATTGTTTTTTAAAAAAAATTTGTTCTTTCACAATGATTTGTAGGCTCCGACCTACTAGAGGCTCCAACCCCTACATTTATGAGCACGGGCTTACTGGAAGCCCCAATTCCCATACTTTTCAAGCACCAACTTACTGGAGGCACCAACCCACACTATTGTCTTCATCAGCACCAACCTACTACACAAAAATTGATTCTCCACGTTGATAAGTTGGTTACTCAACTGATGATGGATAATTAATTCACCTTCTTCGATCTTTTATTTATATTTGTATAACTTCTCATTGACCTCTTCTTTTTATTATCTCATTTTTAATATTATGAAATAACCTTCTTTTATTCTTCTATCTCATGCTTTGAATCTAATACATTTAAATGTCAGATTAATAAATATATCTATTTTATATATTCTGCACTTTTTTTCTACAGCCCACTCATTTACTCTTCATTTTAAATTTTTCTTCATATAGCACTATTAATTGCTCTTTTTCCTTCCATTCACTTTGTGTTTAACTTCTTCAAACTTTGCTTCTATATATATGTTTACCAAAAGAGATGGGTTTCTCCAAATAGAGATTCTTTTAAACAAATAGCACTTTATCAAAACTAATCGTATTTCTTCAAAAATTATTTAATTATCTTGTATCATTAATAAACTTTATACCTTTCATTTTAACTAATTTCTTTATTATAATCACAAGAAATCTTAATCGCACTACTTCAGTTTGGTCTCCAAATTGATTTTTCAGCAATGTTTATTATGTGCAATTAACTCCCAACGACACTTTTGCTAATGCGTATGAAAGATGTCATGGCAAAAAGATACAAACTGTGTTGACCAAAACTTGGGAGATTATTCCAACCTTACTAGTTGAAACTATTGTTTCTGATCATGCAATTGCTTATAGGTTGTAATGTCCCCATTTTTAGCAAGTTCCTGCATTTGGCTAGGTCAGTTCACCATCATGACCCTAGTCAACTAATAGTAGGATTTGAGGGTCTCACTTGTGTGGTTATAGGCTTTCCAGCAGCCTATGGTGTGTTTTGGCTCCGTTTGAGGGACTTAGTGTTTTATAGTAAGTCAATCTGTTGGTTTCGATGAGCTCAGTTGAGTTAGAGGAGTTGGAGGATGCTCTCAATTTTTATTTCGGGCTTCTTGTTTGGGCTCCAAGAATCTTGGAGGGAGCATCTATTTCTAGTAACTCAGTCTATTTCTAGTAAGTCACCACGATAGGTTCATTCATCATCTTTCATCATTAGGATCACTTTGGTGTTGTCAGATTTTGATTCTAATGCTTCTTCAGTTGTTTTCGCAAGACGAGTGAATTATTATTATTATTCATCTAAATACACTGAGGTTGCTATTTTTGTTGGTGTTGTTGGTTGGTCACCTCAGTATCATAGCCCATTGGAAGTGGGACGAAATTTTTTAAATCATGCGAACAAGAAACAGTGGCCTTATGTGTCATAATTTGATGTTATGGTGGAAAAAGTCATTTTCGGAGCCAAAAGAAATTAATAAATTAGTTTATAAAGGCACTTTATTATGTTTTAATGTTGTGTGTGGGAAGCTTCTTAAGTGAAGTTCATTTGGGAAACTTTGTGCCATTTGGAGATTATAAATATGAGCCCATTTGATGAGTAAAGCATCCGATTGATTATTTTCTTTGTTGCCTGCAAAGAGTTTATGAGTTTGCCGATTTCTTTGCCCTTGCTGAAGTATAAGGGTTTGGAATTAAGAAGTGCCTAGTAATTCACAGTTGAGGTATTGTGAATTAATTTTGAGAATTGTCTTAATTAAATTATAGTATTTCCGGACTGTTATGTACTATACCTGGGAATTTCATTGTGATTGGAGAATTTGTAATTTGGAACGCCATTATTGTCTATTGTTTGGCATGGTTATAAGAGGAATGTACTCTAGCTGTCATCCTTGTATTTGGTAGTGATTTCACACTTTGTGGAAGGCTGCAATTAATTATTGGAGGGCAGCGATCAGGTTTTAGAGCACCAGCAATTATAAGCAAGGAGCATGTATTTCTAAACCTACGAGTAAATTGGATTATTTCTTAAGAGTTGCGATCCATATTTCATCTGTTAGAAGTCAACTTCCATGTTCATTACTGCATGCTTGTATATTTCCAGAAGTCAAATTTTTTAATTGGATATTAGTAGCATTGCCATCAATCACAGAATTACTTCTGAACTGTTTAGTGGTATTCCTTTGTCCAAATTGATAAAGACTTAATCAATTTAAATTGTGAACAATTGACTGAGAATTCAAAGCACTGTTTATTGAGTGATAATAATTTGCCTACCAAATGTTTGATAAAATATCAAACTGTTGATTAGCAAAAGCAAATTGATGTTTGTTAAGGATATAGCTTGTTGAGGGTTTTTACAGTGGTATCAAAGCGGTTTCCTGCCAACCTACAAGAATTGGGCTCAATCTTTATTTTGTTTGGTGCTGACTTTGAAGATTTTCAAATCTGATTTCTAGAGTGACCAGTACTTTATTTTCTCCAACTACGGACAAACATAAGACTTGCAGTCCTAGAAGTCAAAAGAGTAATGAGGAAGTCAATGTAAAAATGAATGCCTTGCTAGAGAGTTTGGAGAAACTGAAGCTTCATCAATAGAGGTTGGCAGAGAGCTTGTCGGATCCCGCAACAGTTGAGAGGGCAGTGAGGTATATGGTTTCCACTTTTAGATGGCCAACATCTAGGTTGCAGAGAAAAAAAGCTTGAGCTTTCCCCGATAGGTGTCCATGATGCTAATGTACCTATATTTAGTAAGGCACCTGCTAGCCCCATCCATAGTGTTGATGATGGACTCATTTCACAGAGATCAATAGATGTGTCAATACCCTTGGTGGATAGCGGTATTGGGCTTCAATAGGTTGAGGCTTCCAGAGTTGTTGCAGCTAGTGTAGAGATAGTTGATGTAGTTGTTACTATTGACACTTCTGGCTCTCTTGAGGAGGAGATTATTATTGGAGATTTGTATGTGAGGTATCATAGTGTTGCTATAGTACAGGAGGCAGTTGCTTCCTCAGGTGAGACCAATGCATGTATGGAGTCACATAGCTGCAATGTTGGTGATTTGTATGTTATAGCAGAGTCAGTAGATGTGGATGTAGATAGTATGAACACATCTAATGATGCATTTGATGATGTTATAAGTTGCACCGAGTATGATATCCCTTGCCAAGTATCAGATGATGACTCCAAGGAGGTTTTGGATGGGTCCCAGGATCAGTGTTTATAGGATCTATCCTTTGAGGTGGAAGCTGAGACATGTGGGGATATTGATGTTGTGAGGGCTTCCATTTCTTCAGATGAGGAGTTGACTGAGCTACATAGTAGTTGAATCTTAGATGTAGAGTTGTGCAAGGTCAATAGCACATATGCAATGAGTGATCTTGTGGTGGGCAATTCTAATTTGATTTCCTATCATAGTACAGTTAGTGAGATAGAGAGATTGCACAGGAGTCAGGGGTTCTAGAGACATCATGTGACCAGTCAGCTAAAGGTGAGTAATAGTGACATTTCTTCAGCTCTTGGACATCATCATGTTGTCCGTCAGATGCTAGCTGCATTTAGCTAGGGTGCTCCTATGTCTGATGAGCGTGGTGATAGCACTCTTTCTCTAGCGAAGGTTCATGCACTTCGAGAGGCTGTCAATATCTTGAAGCATAATTACTCGCAACTAGTTGCTGACCGAGATTACCTTCTGGAGTGGGGTAGCACCTATCATGAGAAATTGTTAGAGCAAGAGGAGGAGATGGGGGAGCTCACCCAAGAGCTTGAGGTGACTATGGGCTCTCTTCAGTGTACTTAGTGGGCTCTTCAAGAGTCACAGTCACGATTGGATGAGGTGACTGTGGAGTTGGAGCATGTTCAGACCATACCAACCCCAGATCCAAATTAGTTGCATATTGTGGTTGGTGGTGATTTCGCTTCTATGGTTGGGGATGATGGATGCGATGATGGGGCCGACACATCCATCCAGGATATGGGTGTCGTAGGTGATGGAACCTGGATATTTTGGTAAATTGTAGTCCCCACTTAAAACATTTTTCATAGGAATGTTGTGATATTCTTGAACAAGATACATGAAGACCTTTTGAACTATTTACAAAGAGGTTACGGTCCTTGTTGTGATATGGTTGTTGTCGTGGTGATAGCCAAGTGGATAGGAAAATGTGAACAGATTTTATGTACAGTGCATGAAGATTCAATAAGACCTTCACAATAACATATGCATAGTATAGAAGATTTATATAAAGTACAAGTGTCTCAAGTTAGACTTGTACGCAAAAGAGCATTTCGGTGTATATTATTTTGAGAAGTAAACAGAACTACACTAGGTATGGAAGGTTATTAAGTCACTTTCAGTTTAATGTCCCTACAACAGATTGATAATGGATGTATTTATCAGAGTAGTAGCCATATTCAATGATTTACCTCCATGTCTTAGAGAGGCTTTTCAAATTTTATTTTTTCTCCGATGTAGTCACATGAAGATGCATCTTTGCAACCAGAAAGAGGCAATAGTAGGTGCTAATTACAAGTTTGAAAATTTTGATGTGAGTTACAAATGTAAACAACAATTCATCCTTGAACAAAAATGATTGAGTGGAAGGTAAAATGAGCATGTAGCTACGATACTTTTGAATAAGAGAAACAGTATTAAAAGGATATTAGAAAGGGAAATAAATATTTCAATAATATCGAGCATTTCGAAAAGATTAAAAGCACCAAGCATCCACCAGAATCTGAATCACCTTCCATACATTTGTTTATACCTTCAGATTTCCATAGGAAATGGTATTAATGTTATCAAGTTATGAACAAATGTTTCAAACCAAGTAAAGTCAATGGAATGGTGACACCATTGAATGATTATATGATTAAAATCAGTTACAAGAAGGAGCAGGGTAGTGTATAAAGTATGAAGTAGTATGTATCGCACATGGAGCCTTCATGACAAATTCAAAATCATGCACTTTGTGAGAGATTTACAGCTGTATATTGGAAACGTATGGACAAATGTATTAGAGTTTGCTTTTAAGTTTCCATTAAACTGCAATCGAGGAGCATAGAGGTAGTTCTGAAAAAGACTTGTACGGTACGAAAAACTGGAGAAGAAGTTTCTCCAGGAGCAGCATTTCATATGCCCAGCCCATGCCCTATTTAAACAAATTCAGGAGGCAACTGAAAGGATTTGAATCCTTTAGCTTTGCTCATCAATTTCTAACTATCTTTTGTGTTTGTTGTAGGTTCTCAAACAGAGGATGAAACTAGTGGTTTTGGTGCTGAAGGTCATTCCTTTCCAGTTATTTATTCTGGACACGAGCAAATTCCATTTATATGGAGGATGAAGCTTTGGGAAATAAAAAATTGATAGTCCCGGTAAATAACCGATGAATACAAAAGGAAATTGCCGTTGGAAGATTCGCTCAAAAGCCACACGGAGAATTTAGGTAGATGCACTCAGAAATTAATATATGACTTTTTGAATCCGAATATGCGTCATAATAATAATCATTGGTCTTTTCTTCAACATAAGCATTCCCTATGTGTTAAACTTGCTTTCTGAATAGCACAGGTCAGAGTGGTATGGTGGTTGGAGGTCTTCAAAGATTGGATAGCCAGAAAAGCCATTCGTTGCAAAATTTCAAAACTTTGGAGCCATCACAAAAGCAAGGGTTATTCGCGTCGGCAAAGACTTGCGATGGATTGAAGCAATCAATATAAAGGAACCCAAAATGGATATCATAGTTGCTGTCAAATCTGTAGCGGTTATATGTTTGGAGTTTAACATTCATCTTAATCAAATTCTTTCTTTGATATAATGGCATAGTTATAAATTGTGATTAGGTGTTATGAAAAGTGGTGACTTTTTATTTGCACCCTTTCACTTGTTTATAAACACTTGAAAAATCATTCAAGGGAGATACACAATATTCATATTCATTTTTTATATTTAAAATTTTTTTACCTATGCTCTATGATGTAGTATATTTTTCAATGGGGGAGAAACGAATTTTTGAACTAAGCCTGTGAATGGTGGATTATGGAATAAATTCTTGTGCAATTCTGGAGTCGAATTATATTGGATGGATCATCCGTAAGGAGTGTCTCCAGTATGATTTTATTTCCGGATCAGTAAGAAGTATTTATTTAATTTATTTGCATTAGAGTTTTAATTTTTTATTAAGTTGTGTCCTTTATAAATGTTTTTTATTATTTTCTTTAAATATTTTAATATTCGGATAAGTGGACTGGGTCATTATTGCATTTTAAATTTGATAAACATAGATATCGTGGAATATTTAATTGTTTCTGTATTTATGTCTAATTTGTCTCTGTAGGAGTTAAAGTGCATTTTAGACTAATTTAAATTGCGTTTATATAATTGATCCATCACGTCAGAATTATTAAAATTGTTTATAGTTAAATATATTAAACTTTATAAAGTTGTATGTCTCAACTTATAATGTTGACTTTGATTGCTCGTTTAATTAGGCACTGGTCCTTTATTCTTGGTTCATAATCCATATGCTAGCAATTGTTTCATTTCTTTCCATTGAGGAAATAATATATTCATTTCTTGCAATCATCTGTAATAATTACTTTTATTTAAAAACATTCATACAATTATTTAATTTTATCCTTAATTCGAAATTTGCAATCTTAATAGCTTTCTAAAATTCTTGTCGTTTTGAAAGCTTTCATCGCATTCGTGTTTTAATCAATCTACTTTAAGCATCTTGGATATGAGGCTATTGTCCAGGATCAAGTACACCCGCCTCAATTTTGCAGAGCCGGAAGTGAAGGGGATTTTGATTGCATCGATCAATCCTATCAAGTTGGCCTTAACCAGTTGGATATCTCAGCATCGAGCAGGCAAGGCTCGTAGGATTCCAATTTGCGGTTTTGGGAACCAGTAGTAGGTACAAATGAGATGAAAGTATTAGGGGAGTTGGGCTCTCATGCTAATTTTCTTCCTTCTGCTAGAAACAAATCTATTTCTTCATCTCATACAGCTGATAGCATTAGACAGTTGGCAGTGCCACATTTTCAGAGGGATCAATTGTGGGTCATAGGGGAGCAGATGGATACTTCCACATATAATTTCTACTGCACAGAGTCCTTCATGGAGTATCTGTTGGAGAGTTCGAATGTGAGGGAGGATTCATACAAAGTGTCTAAGGGTACTCTCATCCAAGGCTCTCATGCCATTTAGAGATTGGTCGGATAGATTGTAGAGACTCTATCTGCTATGCTTCCCCACAGGGATTTTGAGGTTGGGTTTACTGAGAGGGTTGCCCAGGATCCTGCTCGACCAATAGTTTGAAGTCAGAGATTGGAGCCATCTTCTGATTCCCATTTTGATGATGATGAGCCCTTGACAAAGATTAGGGATTTTTATTGAGCCCTTGACAAAGATTCCCATTTTGCCTATGAAGAGTTTCTAAGATTGTTGATTTTTTTGCCCTTGTTGAAGTGTAAGGGTTTGGAATTAAGAAGTGCCTAGTAATTCATAGCTGAGGTATTGTGAATTAATTCTGAGAATTGTCTTAATTAAATTATAGAATTTCCAGACTGTTATGTAGTGTACCTGGGAATTTCATTGTGGCTGGAGAATTTGTGATTTGGAATGCCATTATAGTCTACTGTCTGGTGTGGTTATAAGAGGAATGTATTGTGGCTGTCGTCCTTGTATTTGGCAGCAATTTCAGACTTTGTGGAAGGCTGTAATTAATTATTGGAGGGCAGCGATCAAGTTTTAGAGCACCTATAATTATAAGAAAGGAGCATCTATTTTTGAACCTACGAGTAAATTGGATTATTTCTTGAGAGATGTGATCCACATTTCATCTGTTAGAAGCCAACTTCCAAGTTCATTATTAGATGCTTGTAAATTTTCAGAAGTCCAATTTTTAAATTGGATATTAGTAGCATTGCCATCAATTATAGAATTGCTTCTGAATTGTTTAGTGGTGTTCATTTGTCCAAATTGATAAAGACTTAATCAATTAAAATTGTGAGCAGCTGGCTGTGAATTTAAAGCATTGTTTACTGAGTGATAATAATTTGCCTATCAAATGTTTGAAAAAATATCAAATTGTTGATTAGCAAAAGCAAATTGATGTTTGTTAAGGATATAGCCTGTTGAGGGTTGTTACATAAGCCTGCAGTTAACCTTCCATTCTAATCGCTACTATTAATCAAACCATGATGTATTATATCCGTCAAATTCTATGTAGAGGATCTTCAAGAATCTAGGTTTAACCATCTCTGCACACAACAATTTTGACTGGAGACGTGCATATTTTTCTACATGATTATTGTTTCCGTAAAAACTTCAACAAGTTTTCTTTGAACTATCACTAGTTTTGTTAAATCAACATTTCCCATTTTTAATATTAATGTAAACTATGCCTACTTTCTTGATGTTGCACCTTGTAATCATATGCAATGTTATCACTGCTAGGACCACCGTCATTGTTTATGTTTCATGATGATTAATCAACTCCATCCCTGTTTAGATATATTCCTTCTAAAATGATACTTCACTATCAATGCAGTTTGCTTGTTTAATCATAAACACCCATCTATGATAAGTTCTTTGTGCTGCTGCATTTTATCGTGGCTTGCCTTGTCTTATTACTACTTACTCATTTTTTCACTGCTTCACTATTCTTCACACCACCATTATATCAAATACAATATAAAATTCTTTCATGACAATTCCAAAAGTCACTTTCATTTCTGTATAGAGAACACTAACATGGAAACATAAAGTGACTTCCTCTGCATAGAAAATTTGTCACCATATCACATCATCTGAAAAACATGTTTTGTCATCGGCAGATTTTGTATTTTGTAGCCGACTAGGTTATGTTGTCGGAGATTGTGTATTTGGTAGCCGACGGATAGATTAGGATTGTTTTGCAGCCGAAAAACCCCTTCAGGAAGGTTTGGCAAAAAGTATTTACACCCCGTCTGGGTACATTTTAAATTATCTTATGCTCTGTATGTAACATGTTGGCATATGCGAATAAAGGAGTACTGTTGCTGTTCATGTTCATTATCTGTGTGCATTAATCATTACTTAATTAATCTATGCAGTAAACATTTGGCGCCGTTGCCCTATGAACCTAGAAGGTGGGAGGAATGAAGATTAATGCCAAATCAGCTTAACAAGGATCGAAATAAGATAAAAGGGAAAGATGGAATCCGTACTGTACAAGAAAATTTAATTCTGGCACAGCAAGCCGAACGCAAAAGGAGGTTTCAAAAGATTACCGATGGACACAGAAGTGCAGAAGAATTGTTGGAGGATACTCAACAGCGGGTGGAGTTGGTGGAAGAAGCCAGGGAGGAGTTTTTGAATTTGTATTCGTTGAGGGAAGAGAATCCAGACGGAAGAAAATCGACTCACACGGCTCAGAGTGTTGAGGGAGCACGAGCATGGAGTGAACTCTTCATTTGGGATACACTTCCGCAAGGGACAACTTCAAAAGATCCTTCTTCACCAAGGTTCGCAGTTATTGAGACCGCCGGTGTGAGAGAGCAGACCGCCGGTGTGGGAGTGCAGACTGCCGGTGTGGGAGTGACCAACGCCAGTGTTGCAAGACTGAGCAATGCCTGTTTACAAAATCCAATTGTGATGGCGGGACCAAAAGAAAAGCTACAAAAGTTCGATGGTGATGGTACGGCCGATCCCATCCGACACTGTAAAACATGTGAAACGATCTGGAGGGCAAATGGCATAACAGATGAAGATGACTGGATGAGGCAATTTTCGGCAACCCTACGGGGTGTGGCAATTGACTAGTTTACTAGTACAGATCCACAGAAGCTAAACAGTTGGAATAACATTAAAAAGGAGTTTCTTGCAGAATTTCAACTGTTGCGCGATGATAATGAAATTGTTGGCAAGATCTTCAATACTAAGCAGGGGAAGAATGAAACTGTCCGCGTCTACACCAGGAAATTAAAAAAGTTGATAGTAAAATGGAAAATAAACCAACGGACGGACTTCAGAACAGATGGGTCGTGGAAGGTCTACGCCCAAAGTTGCAAAAGAAAATGAAAATTGTGCCGCCGTCATCATACATGGAAGTATACAACAAAGCACTGAACTTGGAAAGCGAGCAAAAGATGAAAAAGAAGAAGAAGAATAGTTCCTCCGACTTAGATGACGACGAGTCCTCGAGATAAGATACCAGTGATGATGAAAACAATAGCAAGAAGGTTCGTGCCCTACAGAAGGACATGATCCACATGATGGAGTTTAAAAATATGTAGGAGACAAAGGGCAGTGAGTTGTGGTGCACGGAGTGTAAGACCGACGGTCATACTAAAGGATCCTGTCCAAAGAACCAATTCTACGATATTTGTCAGATCATGGGCCATTCGACAAAGGAATGCCCCTTTAACATGAAAACCAGAGGATCTCCGCAGGTGCTTGTTACACAGGAGGCTTCCCCGTCAGGCAGTAGCGGAAACACCAATAATGCAGGTGCCACGTCGGAAGGATACAAGAATAATAGCAGAGGGAAAAACAACAATAACAATGCGAACAATAACAATGGCAATCGAAGTCCAATCCAGTATGATGCGAACGGACAGCCAATCATTCAATGCCGAGCATGTAATTTGTGGGGTCATTTTGCGCAGGATTGTACAACGGAAAACACACCGAAAGTATTATGCAGATGGTGCGAACCCGGTGACCATGAAGATGCCAAGTGCCCAAAATCCAGAGTAAATTTGATCACTATCGGGACGGACGAAGAGGAAGTTCTGGCAATTACACGGAGGCAAGCAAAGATGTACCCGGACCCAACAAAAGAAAAGAGGAAATTGGGGGAAGTGCAGGCGAAAATTGAAAAGGCATCGTAGGCAAAGACATTTCAATTGAAAGACATCACCGGCACCTCGGCAAGGAACTCCGCGGAACAAAACATTGTACGACAGATCTTACAAACGGAGGTACCGGTCAAGATAAGTGACCTTCTCACAATGCCCCAGTTACAGACGGCCATTCTGAATTATACATTGTTTCCGAAAGCAACGGAGGACACAGGAAGGGACAGTAGTGCAACAACAGCAACAAACCCAATGCTTCTGGCACTCACAACGAGAAGGCATCCGGCGGTCGTCGAGATGGGGATTTTGGAAAATGTTCTAACAGACACAATTGTCAACGGAGGGTTCGACGTGAATGTGTTACCGAAGGATACCTGGAAGAAGTTGGGAAAGCCGACATTGTAGCCACCTACATTCTAGTTGCTCACAGCAGACCAGCACAGGATCAAACCGTTGGGAACTTTGAGAGTGCAACCAATAACTATTGGAACGCAACCATTTTTATTGGACTTCATGGTCATTCCATTGAAAAGAAAAGCATATGATGCTATTTTGGGACGGAATTGGTTGGTACAAGGAAAAGTAAAACATGATTGGAAACGAAATACCCTATCAATGGAGTGCAAAGGCAAAAGATTCATAATTGACCTACACACACAAATGGTAGGTGAGGAGGCAGCATCGTCAGATTCGAAAGGTGAAGGCGAAAGTGACAACGAAGGAAAGAGGAGAATGGAACCAGACGAAGGAGTATTGAGATTAGAAGGAGAATCGAATGACGACAACCTAGACTCGGTGAATGGCCTTTTCCACTGGCAGATAGAAGATTACGAACTGTTTCCGAGTTGTAATATGTTAAGGGTCGATGAAGGTGAGAAAACAGAGCAAAATGAATGTCCAAAGGAATATAGAGCAGCGGAAGAAGGAAAGGTGGTTACAGCTGAAGCTTGTCAACCGACTAGATGGTTTCGGCGGTGTTTCTGTAGCCGACGGATTGGTTGTCGTCAGTGTTTTGTATTTTGTAGCCAACGGGTAAATAGTTTGTAGCGGATGTAATGTTGTAGCCAACGAAATCCTTCGAAAAGGTTCGGCGGTAGTATTTATATCCCGCCTGGGATCATTGTAAAGCATAAATCATCTACTATTACGGATATTATGAAGCATAATGTATGTCTGGCATATGCGAATATAATTCTGCTATTCTGTCCATGTTTTGTTGTCTGGATGCATTGTTTTCTTTACCGATACGGTAAATGCCGTTGCCTTATGAATCTGGAAGGTGGGAGGAATGAAGATTAATGCCAAATCAGCTTAACAAGGATCGAAATAAGGCGAAGGGAAAAGATGGAATCCGTACTGCACAAGAACATTTAATTCTGGCACAGCAGGCAGACCGCCAAAGGAGATTCCATAAGATTGTCGACGGAAACAAGAGTGCAGAGGAATTGTTGGAGGAAACTCGGCAGTGGGTGGAATTGGTGGAAGAAGCAAGGGAGGAGTTCTTGAATTTTTGTTCGCCGAGGGAAGAAAATTCAGACGGAAGAGCATCAACTCGCACGGCTCGCTATGCCGAGGGAGCCCGAGCGTGGAGTGACCTCTTCGTCGATATACTTCCGTGGGAAACTTCAGAAGATCCTTCTTCTTCACCAAAGTTTGCAGCTGTCGACACCTCCAGTGTGGGAGAGCAGTTCGCCGGTGTGGGAGTGCAGACCACTGGTGTGGGAGTGCAGACCTCCGGTGTGGGAGTTCAGACCTCCAGTGTGGGAGTGCAAACCTCCGGTGTAACAGTGCAGACCTCCAGTGTTGTGATGGCGGGACCCAAAGAAAAGCTACCAAAGTTTGAGGGCGATGGTACAGCCCACCCCATTCGACATTGTAAGACATGTGAGACGATCTGGCGGGCAAATGGAATCACAGATGCCAACGAATGGGTCAGGCAATTTCCGACAACCCTACGAGGTGTGGCGATTGATTGGTTTTCGGATATGGATCCACAACAGCTAAATAGCTGGGATAACATTAAAAAGGAGTTCCTGGCGGAATTTAAACTCTTGCGAGACAATAATGAAATCATAGCAGAGATTTTCAATACCAAACAGGGGAAGCACGAAACTGTCCGCGTCTACGCCAGGAGATTAAAAGACTTAATAAAAAAAATGGAAAGTAAGCTGGCGGACGGATTGCAGAAAAGATGGTTCGTGGACGACATACGCTCAAAGTTGCGGAGGAAAATGAAAATTGTGCCACCGTCGTCATATGTGGACGCGTATAACAAAGCACTGGATCTTGAAAGTGAACAGAAGACAAAGAAGAAGAAAACTAGCTCATCTGATTCTGATGACGACGAGCCTGTCGGAGATGATAGCAGCGACGACGAAGGCAGCAGCAAGAAGGTTCGTGCCCTACAGAAGGATATGGTTCGCATGATGGAGTTTAAAAACATGCAGAAGGAGCCAAAAGGCAGTGAACTGTGGTGCACGAAGTGTAAGACCGATGGCCATACCAAAGGATCGTGTCCAAAGAACCAATTTTGTGACATTTGTCAGATCATGGGCCATTCGACAAAAGACTGCCCCTTTAACATGAAGACGAGAGGATCTCCATAGGTGCTTCTCACACAGGAGGCTTCCCCGTTAGGTAGTAGCGGAAACGCGAATAACGTCGGCGCTACATCCGGAGGATACAGGAATAATCGGCGTGGACAGAATAATAACAATACCAATACAAGCAGAAGCCGGATCTAGTATGATGCAAATGGACGACTGATTATTCAGTGCCACGCATGTAACTTGTGGGGGCATTTTGCGCGAGTGTCCAACAACAAATACACCTCAACTATTGTGCCGATGGTGCGGACCCGGTAATCACAACGACTCAAAGTGTCCAAAGTCCGGAGTGAACTTGATCATTGTCGGAGTGGATGAGGAAGAAGTCTTAGCAATTACACGACAACAAGCAAAAGAGTACCCGGACTCCGTCGAAGGAAAGAGGAAATTTGCGTAAGTACGGGCAGAGGTTGGAAAAATATCCCAAGCAGTAACACCTTCGGACACCGCTGGCACTTCAGCGAGGAATTTCGCAGAACAAAACATAGTACAAAAAATTTTGCAAACGGAGGTGCAAGTAAAGGTAAGTGATTTGCTTCTCACCATGCCTCAACTTCAATCTGCTCTTTCAAATATGGCAAGAAAAGTCACCAGGAGAACCAAGTTGATGGAAGGAAAAGGAAATTGCTATTGGAGGAGAAGATCAGATGTTGCTGGCGCTAACATCCGGACGGCACCCTGCAGTCGTTGAGATGGGGATCCTTGGACATGTTTTCACAGACACAATAGTTGACGGAGGGTCCGACGTAAATGTATTGCCAGAAGATACCTGGAGGAAACTTGGACAGCCGACATTGTGGCCTCCGAGATTTCAGCTGCTGACCGCCAATCAACATGGCATTAAACCACTAGGTATTCTCATGGCACAGCCGGTAACCATTGGCACTTAGCCATTCCTGATGGATTTGGTGGTGATTCCGTTGAAGAGGAAAGGCTATGATGCCATCCTGGGCCGCGGGTGGCTTATCAAAGCAAGAGCTCGACACGACTGGAAGAAGAACACCTTATCACTAGAAAGTAAAGGCCGCCGATTTGTCATTGATCTGCATACCCAAATGGTAGGGGAAGAGGCCCTGTCGTCAGATTCTGAGGGAGAGGAGGACGAAGGCAGACAATGGATGGAACCGGATCAGGAGGGCGTCCTCCAATTAGACGGGGGAACAACAGATGGCGACTTGGATTCCGTCAACGGTCTCTACCACAGGCAAATGGAGGACTATGAATTATTTCATAGCTGCAATGTTCTGTCGATTGAGAACGAATATCCTAAGGAGTTTAGTGAAGTAAAGGAGGGGGAGGCACTGTTGGATATTACACCCGCCCATGCATTCCGTGAAGGAGAGACAATCAAGTATAATGAAGCTACGCTGCAAACGATGAATTTGGAGGACGAGGCAGAGCCGAAGAACATACTAGTCGGAGATAATTGGGATCCAGTACTCAAGGCCGCAGCATTCAAGATATTGATGGACTACAAGGATGTGTTTGCATGGACATACAAGGACCTCAAGGGAGTACCGCCGGAATTGTGTGCACCACATCCTGCTGGTGCAGGGAGCTGTACCTGTACGAAAGCGACCCTACAGGATGAACAAGAACTATGCGGCATGGGTTAAGGAGGAAATCAACTGGATGCTAGAAGCTGACATTATCTTCAAGGTACAGACCAGTGAATGGGTGTCGCCGATAGTCATTTCATTGAAAAAGGATACTACTCAGATCCGGATATGCGTCGATTTCAGATGCCTGAATGTAGTGACGATCAAGGATCCTTTTCCGATCCATTCACAGACAGCATTCTGGAGGAGGTTGCGGGACATGAAATTTACTCCTTTATGGACGGGTTCTCCAGATACAATTAGATTTCTATAGCGGAGGAGGATAAGTTGAAGACAACGTTTTTCATCGAAGATGGGGTAAACGAGTACAACTGGATGCCATTTGGGTTGTGTAACGCGCCGGCCACATTCCAGCAGATTATACTGCATATCTTCGATAGGATGTCTGTGGGAAACTTCAAAGCCTTCTTGGATGATTGGTCAATATTTAGCACGGAGGACGGACACCTGGTAGCACTTGGTGAATGTATGGAGAGATGTTGCAGAGCTCGGCTAGCATTGAATCCCAAGAAGTGCAGATTCATGGTTCCGCACGGCAAACTGCTCTAACACATTGTCTGTAAGGAAGGATTAAAGACGGATCCCGACAAGGTGAGAGTCATTCTTGAAATGCAGCCATCTACTAATGTGACGGAGGTAAAATCTTTTCTCAGGCATATAGGTTATTATCAGAGATTTATTAAAAATTTTGCCAAGGTGTCCCAACCGTTAGATAAGCTTACTTGCAAGGAAGAATCATTTAGATGGGATAAAGAGCAGGACGAGGCATTTGAAGGGCTAAAGGTACGACAGGCTACGGCACCCATCCTGGCATATCCAGACTGGAATAAGGAGTTTCATGTTCATGTGGATGCCTCCAACTATGCGATCGGTGCGACCCTGGCACAGACTGGTAATCACGAACTGGATCATCCAATATACTTTGCCAGCCGATTGCTATCAAAAGCCGAGCAGAACTATAGCACGACTGAAAGAGAAGCGTTGGGAATGGTTTATGCTGTGCAAAAATTCCGTCATTATTTGCTTGCTACACCGTTTGTGTTATATGTTGATCACCAGGCCCTGTTGTACATGATTAATAAAATCGTCATCCAAGGGAGGATCAGCAGATGGCTACTCCTGTTGCAGGAATTCACTTTCAAAATCATTGTCCGGCCAGGAAAGAAACATGTCAGTGTCGACCACCTGTCGTGGATCAAAACAGAGGAACCAGCGGAGGGTGTGAATGACGATTTCCCTAATGCTCCGTTGTTTCAGATTGGGGTACTGCCAGAATGGTACAGGAGTATTGGTGAGTACCTGTCAACAAGACAATTTCCCACGGGGATGTCACCGAATGATAGGCGCAAGTTGATAATTAGGAGTCGTATGTTTCAATTGATCAATGGATTGCTCTACAAAATGGGGCCGGATCATATTCTTCGGCAGTGTGTGTTGGAAGAGGAGATACTGCAGGTGTTAAAAGAAACACATGAGGGTCTCGCGGGAGGACACATGAGGCCCGACACCACTGCACGGAAGATATTGCTGGCAGGTCTCTGGTGGCCGACAGTGTACAATGACACGTGGGAATGGGTCGTCGGATGTGACACTTGCCAATGGGCCGAAAAGCCGCTGAAGAGAGATTTCATGCCACTTCACCCCTCACATGCGTAGGAACTTTTTGAGAGATGGGGATTAGATTTCATTGGACCACTGAGGGTGAGCAAGACTCAACGGTGCTGGTACATCATTGTTGCAATGGAGTACCTGACCAAGTGGGTGGAGGTACGTGCGTTACCAGATAACTCGGCCGTCAGCACCGCGAAATTTATTTATGAACAAATCATTACCAGGTATGGAATCCCGTTACAATTAACAAGTGATAGGGGAGGTCATTTTGTTAATCATGTTATTCAACTGCTCACCACTTAGTTTAAGATTTATCATTCATTGTCAAGTCCGTACTATCCAAGAGCAAACGGACAGGCAGAGGCCACCAATAAAATCCTAGTGTCCATCATCTACAAATCCTGCGCAATGGAAGGTGCTGATTGGGAGGAAAACTTATCCGCTGCCCTGTGGGCTTACCGCACGGCGTACAAGGTGACGACAGGGCACACACCATTCCAGTTAATGTTTGGACAGGAAGCAATGGTCCCAGTGGAATTCATGATTCCGAGTCTCCGAATAGCGTTGGAAAACAAGTTGGATGACGACGGAAGCTTACAAGAGCGGTTGAATAATTTGAATAAGCTGGAGGAGAAACGGTTGTTGGCATAGTGGGCGACGGAAGTGGCACAGAACAGACGCAAGCTTTGGCATGATAAGTATCTAAAATGAAGCAGATTCCAGCCGGGACAGTTAGTATTGAAGTATGATGGTCGCAATGAAATCAAGCCAGGAAAATTCAAGGTGAGGTGGGTTGGACCATACTAGATTTGGGAGGTTGGCGACAATGGAGCAATCAAACTAACGACCTTGGACGGATAGGAGATGGCCCAGTCAATTAACGGATCTAAATTGAAAATATACAGTGCAAGAAGGTTGTCGTCGTCATTGAATCCTCCATCGTCGTCATTAAAGGACTCTCAGGCGGCGACGCCAACTGGAAGTACCTCTGTTATTTGATATTGCAAAATTTTTTTTTTTTTTTTTTTTAAATTATAAAAATTTAAAAATTAAAATAAAAAAAAGGGGCCCCACGGACAGAAAGGCCCCGCGGACAGAAAAGCCCCGCGGGCAACAGCCTATCTGCAGGCGAAGACAAAAGCCCCGCGGGCAACCAACTGTCCGCGGGCGAGAAAGTGAAAGGCCCCACGAACAGTCTATCCGCGGGTTAATAAAAGCCCCGCAGGCAGCCTGTCCGTGGGCTTTAAACTTATAAAACTCCTTCGCTGATAGCAGGAAAAAAAAAACAATCTCCTTGTCCGCGGAGCGTGGCGTGAAGACAAAACGAAAGTTGCTAAGAGGTGCTCGATGCCAGGAGAATGAAGTTGAGTTGCACGGATGAGAAAGACTTTGCCCACGAAAGAAAGAAAAACAATTTCCTTTACTGCCATTCACTGCCAGGCAATTGAATCGTGCAAAGACTTCAAGCCAAAAATTCCTTCATTTCTTCACTGCTAACCGTGCGATTGAAGTCGTCTGAAAGGAAATGCCCTCCAGTGGAGGAGGCAGTCCATCTTCATCATCAGCAGTTGGAGAACAAATAATTTTCGACTTGTACTTCAGCTCCAATCGTCTCAGTAACTTGATTAGCAGACTATCGGACTCATCGTGATTCGCAAGAATGTTTTTGATCCCGGAAGACCGCTCTGAATCTGAGAATCGGATTTGGAGGTTTCGATACTGAATGCCGAGATAGTATTGCTGGGAGGTAATTCGAAGGAGGAGACGTTTTGATTGTTTTCACTGCCCCAAGTATTGCCTGAGTTCTCATTTGGGTCGGACTCCTCCAGTGGTTATCTGCTACCATAACGGTCCGTGGGAAAGGTATCCAAGGTGAGATTTTTTGTAATGGATGGAGGAAATATATATACGGAGAAATAAGCCATTTTGCATGGAGTCAGCAGGCAAGCGGAAGCCGTGGAAGAGTCAGTTGGCAGCAAATATGGAACGGAATTCAAGAGTTTTGACATCAGGGGTTCGAGTTACAGGTCCCTCGAGTTCTAGTAGCAAGAAGCAGAAGACCAAGGAGGAACTCACTTATCTCACCGTCAAGTTCGAGAGTCTTAGTGGGAGCGAGTACCGGAAGTGGTGGCAGGAGACCCCAGAGGCAGACCAGATTAAACAAATTTTGATGTGGGCACAGGTGCATTGGGCCATTCAACTTCCCATCTTTTCCACCCGGTTGTTCGAATCGGTATTGCGCACCATGATAAAGACATATAGCGCCCGGAGCAGAACAAGTACATTCCTCTACAAGCAGCAGCAGATGACAGTGTCCTTTAAACCTAGGGACTTCACTAGGGTTTTCGACATCCTTGGCCCCGATGGGAGGAAAGTGGAAATCAAAAACCATAAACTCTCACGAGAACGAAAGGAGCATTGGGTAGATCTAGTGTGTCGGGATCTTACACCCATTGAGAGGGAGGCAACAGTTTAGGGGACAAAGTGCAGAAGGCTTCGTAGGGACTTTATTCGGGAGGGTCATTGGTGGTGTATCATGGATGTCATCAAGAACAGGTTGACAGGCTTCACTCGAGCTTCGGATATAGCATTGCCGCAGATTGTGTTTATGAATGGTATCATGCAGGGAGTGGTATATGATTGAGCCTCAGTGCTTGCCGACAGGATGGAGGAATTCATGACGCTTCAGCACCGAACATTTTTTATGCCGCACCATACCATCGGGCTGTTTCTGGAGGCTGCAGCTAGCCAGATTCCACTAGATGGTTTTGAGGCTCCTCCACGGGGCAAGTTGGCAAACGGGGAGCCTCTCATATTCTAGTGGCGACACTTGCATACAAGAGGATCAGCAGCAGGTCACAAAAAAGTACTCCGCGGACTAGCTGCTTCCGGAGAGAGAGATAGTGGACGGGAGGGCACTTCAATGAGTGATGGGGCTGAGTCCGTGGAAGAAGAGGTAAGCACATCGGCAGAAGTTGACGGTGAGGCAGCGGGTAGTGGGCCCACATTCTTTACCCCTCCTCAGCTGTCAACTTCGACGCACTTGACTATCTTTCCGACAATCATTACGGCATTTCCGACAATCATTACGGCATTTGGTCAGCGCCATGCCCCAGTCCTTATGACTCCTCCAGCGAAGGCAGATGTCCCACGGACAATGACGGAGATGGTCCCACAAACAGCGACAGATGTTGTCCCAGAGACAGTCGCCGAGATATTGCCAACGATTGTAGCGGAGGTGATTCCAGTTGTACCAGCAAATGTTGCCGTCGCAGTCTCACAGAGAGCACAGTTGCCACCGCCGGACATACAAGAGGATCAGCAGCAGGTCACAAAAAAGTACTCCGCGGACTAGCTGCTTCCGGAGAGAGAGATAGTGGACGGGAGGGCACTTCAATGAGTGATGGGGCTGAGTCCGTGGAAGAAGAGGTAAGCACATCGGCAGAAGTTGACGGTGAGGCAGCGGGTAGTGGGCCCACATTCTTTACCCCTCCTCAGCTGTCAACTTCGACGCACTTGACTATCTTTCCGACAATCATTACGGCATTTCCGACAATCATTACGGCATTTGGTCAGCGCCATGCCCCAGTCCTTATGACTCCTCCAGCGAAGGCAGATGTCCCACGGACAATGACGGAGATGGTCCCACAAACAGCGACAGATGTTGTCCCAGAGACAGTCGCCGAGATATTGCCAACGATTGTAGCGGAGGTGATTCCAGTTGTACCAGCAGATGTTGCCGTCGCAGTCTCACAGAGAGCACAGTTGCCACCGCCGGAGCTTGAGCCGCAGGTTCGGTTGGAGGTCATTGATTGTGATGCAATTGTCACTGTTTCGTCATCTGTTTTAACAGAGGCCAAGTTAGCTCAGCCAGTACCGGAGGAGAACATGGAGCTCGCGCAGTCAGACCAACCGGAGGTGATGGATAGAGCTAGTGAGTTTCTGAGCCAGCAGTTCCGACTCACTCCTGCGAAGCGGTGTCCATCCATTCAGTCTCCTAGGCGTTCAGGAACATCACCAGCAGTACCAGAGCCTCAACTTCAGGAAGAGGGAATGCCACATGCCGTGGTTGCGCCAACAACAGAGAAGGCGGCACCGGATGAGGGCATGGCTCCCGCTAATGAGGAGGAGAACAGTGATGCGGAATGGTCATTGGAGGACTTCGCCAAGGAGTATTATGGGTCGGATGAGGACAGGTGTCGGGATTACCTCAGGACTATGAAGTCTGCGTTGAAGAAGGGACACGATGTGGCAATTCAGGCCCTGACTCGACAGAGGGAGTGGCATTTGATTAGAGCATATATCCGTGGGATTTGTCCTCGACGATTTCAGACTTGTTTTGTAGACAGGGGCTGGCCGATGGTGGAGACAGCTGAGATGTTGGCAGATTGGGCTACTGAGCCGGAGTTGGGACCCAGGGACACCCCTATGATGAAGCTGGCACATGAGATTGTGCGATTGTACAAGGATGTTTACTATGGTCATCGACGTGCGGAGGCGGACAGGGTTGCAACAGAGAGATCATTGACAACTAAGAGTGAGGCTAGACAAAAGCTAGCCACTGACTTGGCCGACCAGCAGGCAGCATGGGCCGCCGAGCGGGCAACACTACTAGCAGATATGGCAGCAGCGGTGCAGGAGAGGGACGTGGCTAGGCAAGGTATAGAGGCGGCGATCCAAGATAAGGATGCGGCTGAGCACGAGAAGCAGTTAGCTAGGACACAGCGCTTCTTCTAAAGGAGGCCATCGAAGTTAATTCTCAGATTCAGACGGATCTCTGCATCAAGACAGAGCAGGTGTATGAGTTACGTTGCCAGCAGCACACTTCTGGGACGCCCCCTTCTCTCTAGTATTTCTTCTATTGTCTGTAAGTTGTCTCCTAATTTTGTTAGTCGTCAGAAGACGACTGTTTTTTTGGGGGGGATGGTGTCAGCCGACTGGATGGTTCCGGCGGTGTTTCTGTAGCCGACGGGTAAATAGTTTGTAGCGGATGTAATGTTGTAGCCGACGGACTCCTTCGGGAAGGTCCCGCCTGGGATCATTGTAAAGCATAAATCATCTACTATTACGGATATTATGAAGCATAATGTATGTCTGGCATATGTGAATATAATTCTGCTATTCTGTTCATGTTTTGTTGTCTGGATGCATTGTTTTCTTTACCAGTATGGTAAACAAAGCTGAGGGGAAGAGCATATAGTCCGAACCCATAAAAAAAGAAAGATCCCACTGTCCAATAAATGGTGAACGGACCGCACAGAAAGAAAAGAATACACCGCATCATAAAATTAATTGAAGGGAGCCGAAAGTAAAGAAATAATCTAGATGCGTGATGACCGCAAGCACAGTGGGCGACGGAGGTGACACAGAACAGACATAAGGCGTGGCATGACAAGCATCTCAAACTCAACAGGTTTTAGCCAGGGCAATTGGTACTCACGTATGACGGTCGGAATGAAATTAAACCAGGGAAGTTTAAGGTCAGATGGTTTGGGCCATACCAGATTCGAGAAGTCGGCGATAATGGAGCAATAAAATTGTCGACCTTGGACGGGAAAGAAGTGCATCAGGTTGATGTTGAAGATGTACCATGCAAGGAAGACTGCGTCGTCATCGCAGAAAGTTTGAACGACTCCCTCGTCGTAGCAGAATGACAAAGTTTGGAGGCAAAATTGAGTTGTATTTTTTATCAAAAAAAAAAAGAAACAAAAAAACAAAAAAATTGTGCCCGCGGGCAACCCCCCGTAGAAGGATGCTCCGCAAACGGGCTGTCCTGCGGTCACCTGTTCGCGGACGTGATTTGTTGGTGGCCCCGTAGGTATTTCATTCCCGTGGGTTGATGCCCCACGGACTTTTCCCTTTCCCGCAGGCGGCAACAATGGAGTCCCTTGTTTTCGCAGACCTCCCATTCTACTTTCTCCTGCGAAGTTTCTTCTTTTTCGTGCGTGGAGTCTATTTTTGCCGCGGACTTCTTCATTTTTCCTCATTTTTTTTGCTCTCCACGGGTTTTCTGTGTTCTTCCACGTGACTTCTTTCATCTTCCACGCGTCTTCTCTAACCTCCGAGGGAAAACTTGTATCTTTCCACGGGAGCCTTCTTGTCTACATGACTTAGCTCTATTGATCACTGCGTAACAGTTTGGCTTTCGTGGATTTCACCAGTCCATATCCCTGCGCGTGATTTTTTTCTTCCTCTTCCGCAGGTTGTAGCATTTGATTTTCCAACATCACAGCTCCAATCTACTCTTCATTGGTTTTTGATCGACCGCCAATAGAAGTTCATGGGATGAGTTAACAGCAAGCTAGGGGATGCAAGCCTATAATGTATGGTGCTATATTGAGCGGGTTGCAACAGTTTCTCCAAGTTTCCCATCAACACTCTACTTATTTTCAGGCTCACGTCGATTGCTGTTGGTGAGGGGCAAGACTTGTGGATGCAGAAGATGGGTGTTAGGGGTTTTCTAAATTTAAAAAAAAACGATGACAGATTGAGGCAGTTCTGAATGAGTAACAGATGATGCCAAAGGGAAGGGGAAGCATTAGTGGTTGCCAGAAGGAGTGTGAGATCAGAAGAAATCGCAAAAATAGTGTGTTCCATGCATTTTTGTGTGGGTTTTGGAGTGCTAATTTGGTCTTGGTGGCGAGGGGCGCTACCCCTCGACCCCGCCTTGTATCGCGCTGCCCCAGGAGCCCACGGGGGCATTGCCCCTTGGACCCCCAGTCGTTGCGGATATCATTCATAGAAAGTATGACCAGTTGATGGGACTTGGAGCTGCTGTAGGCATGGAGTGTGTGTGTACCAGAGGCACTTGGATTAGGTGTTGGATGTGAGGCTGTCTTGGTGGATGCATAGAGAGCTTGGGAGGAGTGATCATCCAATTGGAGGTAGTGCAACGACACTTGGCTCAGGGTACCCAGGAGTTGGAAACAGAGAAAGCAGCACAGGTGGCTATCAAAGTCAGCTTGATTAAGGAAATAGTATTGTCTTAGTAGAGGCTACTAATGCAGCGTGGGTTGGAGTCTAGTTCGGTGCAAGCATGGGACGAATGTGATACTAGTGTCACAGAAACAGATCTATCTTGTTAGTTAGTCAATGTATTCTGTTTTGTTAATCTGTCTCAGATATTTTGTAATTGTCATCCAGAGACGACTTTTCTTTTTGGGGGGGATGATGTCGTCGGCAAATTTTGTATTTTGTAGCCGACTGGGTTATGTCATCAGAGATTGTGTATTTGGTAGCCGATGGGTAGATTAGGATTGTTTTGTAGCTGACGGACCCCTTTGGGAAGATTCAGCGGAAAGTATTTATACCCTGTCTGGGTACATTGTAAATCATCTTATGCTCTGTATGTAACATGTTGGCATATGCGAATAAAGGAGTACTATTGCTGTTCGTGTTCATTATCTGTGTGCATTAATCATTACTTAATTAATCTATGCGGTAAACATGTTTCTTTCGCACGCTCTTTTTTTTCTATATCTTTTCAGTATGAATGCATACTGTACTTCATTGGTTTGTCAAAATAATCAATGCATATTCAATGTTTATCGCTGTATATCCATGTGTACTGTTCATTCAATTCTGTAGTCAAACTACTGATTATAATAATTTTAGTTTGCTGCCGTGCCAAGTTTGACATTATGTAATAAATTCTGCTTTAGGAACTGTTGCTTCTTCGTATCATATGTGGCTCTTTCACATGTGGCCAATATCATCATCTTTGAAGGTTTCATTCTTGTCTTTAGCACCGTCGCTATATATACTTATCACTGGCTTTTCATATTAAGAAATGTGTGTATTTTCTCTCTAAGACTTATACAAGAATAATATTGATCAATATTGGGGCTGCAATTATATTTTGAATGAATCCTTTAAACTAAACCTTTTCTTGCCTATATATCTTGAAGATAATGTTCCAAAACTTTCTTCATCCTCCCTTTGACATTGATGATGATGACACTCTGATCTTGCTCAATCTTTTGACATCAATGAGGATATTTCCATCAGTTTCATGTGGAAGAAAATATTTTATGTACATACCATTGCCTTATGGCAACTATGGCTTGTATAAAGAAAAAGAAATTTGTAATATTTTATCCTCACTACAAATATAATATTCTTTTTATCAAAATAATTGACATTTCAATTTTTTAAAAAAACATTGAAATTATTCAACATAACTTGATTTCCAAGGACATAGACTATTTAAAACGTAATAAGCATAAAATTATAAAATATTATAAAATTATAATATTATAAGCATAAGAGTTCTCAAAATATTATAAAATTTCAAATTTATTTGTTGCTTATGATGTCCTATCTTTTTGAAGCATTCTCTGTCTAAAATTTAATAAGTTATAAATTTTTCATTTTATCTTGCAACAAGAAAAATTGTGATCTTGAAAATTTTGTCAAGCAGAAAATCTTACCATACACGATTGTATCGGAGACAATGTGCACTTCTTTTTTTCTCTGTTGATATGATAAAATAATATTAATTTTATGAATACAAAAGTTAAAACACCAATAAAAATGACTAAAATTTCATTATCATTCTTGAGCACTGAAAAAATCACTTATGCAATCTCTATGCTTACTTCTACAAAATGGATATCTAAATTTATTTCCACACGGGCAACATATGGCCTGAGAAACAAAGAATTGTTTATCAATTAGTAGCACTTAAAGGTAATGATTTTACAAATATAGATATTTATATGGACACAATATTTGGGGAAGAAATTTATAAAAGATAAGTCAATCAACCTCAGTTCCTTCAATCGGGTTGTTATATCTATCTCTCATTCTGCATATTACAAATAATTGTTAAAGGGTGAGTAGAGTATATCAAATGATGAGGAAAGTACATTTAGCATGAAATAAAGGACATGAATTGCACGAGTAATCAATGCTTGCATTCATGGTATCTCCTTTATATAGTATTGACAACAACTGTGAAATCAATATTATGATTACAAGGCCATATTTACTAATGTAAACAATAATTGTTATTGATAAATCTTATAACTAACACCGTTCACTTATATGTTACGAACAAAAAAGTACCTATATTTCAAGAAATGAAATCATTAATTACTCAACTAAACCAATATGATGGAGAAATATTATCTGTTACTTAAGTACACCAGCATATGTAAGACAAATTCAACTTGGAATACTAGAGTAATTTTCATCACTAAATGTGCTAGAGTTTTGCTCACAATAAACCCATGAATGTGATGCCTCACTAATTATAAGACATTTATAAATTTTGCAACATTTTATATCATGTAAAATAAAAATGATATATACTTTTAGAACCTAAATTATGCAAAAATGTCTGTAGAATGATCTACAACACTGCCATAAAGTAGTTTGTTCACTGCCACACGTTTTCAAAACAACTAAAAGAAACCGTGAATTGAATTAAGGCCCTGAAAGCCATTTTTCTATAGCACTATACCTATTACAACTATAATGTCTTTGTTGTCCAACTGGAATTTTGATTCCACTGTTATATCCTACAACAAATTAGTGACCAATTTATGAATCCAGATTTGCACAATTTTCACTTCAGATATTTGTACGTTAATATTTTTTAAAACTTTATTCTCTATATTTGATTTTTCTTTAGCTTGAGAGAGAGAAGGAATGTGGCATCCCAGAGTTTAAACTGGAAAAAATGAGATCGTGTAAGGAGAGAATTGGGAAGCTTGAATTTTCTCCTAGTTCATTGCTAAGTATTTAAACTAAGTTACTGATGTTGGTTCTAATGCTGATGCGGATGCGGGATACTGATGCACAGATTTTCCTAAGGGGGATTTTGGATGCGTCCACACACACACACACACACACACACACATATATGTATGTATGTATGCTATAATTTATGTATGCAAAGAAATACAAGAAATATACAAAAATAAATCATTTTGTAGCAATTAGCATAATCAAATTGAAATAACAGTAATGTCTAATTAGTAAATTACTCAAGTTCGAGATTCCAATGCAATTCGAATTACAAAATCAAAACATAGTTCATGGTTCAATGTTGATCAATCAAGAGTCAAGGCTCAAGATTCACAAATCAAATTCAGTCAATCAGAATCATAAGGATTCTCAAAAAATTCCACATTCTCATCATCTCCTACTACAACACTTGCAAGTTCATTTGAACCAAACATGGTTCCAATTGTGCTAGATGCACGTGCTATGATGTTATCAACATCATCATCTGTCATCACAGTAAGATCTTGAAGTGTTGCATCCAAGTTTGCACATTCAGGAGCTACACCCCAAAGCTTGGTTGACCCTTCCTTGCATCCATCCTCCTTAGATGACAAAAGATGCAAGTTGGTATGTATATAAACCAAGTCCTTAACTTTCTTTGAGCCCAATCGGTTGCACTTCACTCAATGGATATAGGAGTATGTACTCCAATTTCGTTCAGTAGCAGAAAAACTTGCAACCTAGATAGTGTTCATAAAATTAAACATACAAATGAAAACCAAACTAGAGAATTTTAAACACTAAAGTGTAGGATACAATTGCTAAATAAATAAATAAATAAAAACTTACTTGTGAGAGGATCTTGATTGCAAGAGGTTGTAGATGCTTGAATGGTTGACCATACATGTACCACCATTTGATAACTCCCATGTCATTTTGGTCCTTTATTGCATATGGAGTAAGTTTTGATCCTGAAGAAAATAAGCTAAATTCAAGCCTCACCTTTTTGTGCATTTCATCATCTGGGAAGAGTCTTGAAAATGCAGTGTAGCACCCAGTAGAAACTTCATCTGCATATGGTGTTATTCTATCTGGCACTATAGTACCTTGGAGATAAGGCATATGCAAGGAGGTGCAATGGTGTAGCCATCTTCTCCCAACGATGATGAATGCTTTCCTTCACCTTTTTGCACAAGGCTTCACATTCTATGGAGTTAGTCTCATGTGCTTGTATGGAAATATTTACCTTATCTACCTGTGTCCATGCCATCATACACATCCTCCAAGCAAGGTGCATCTATATTGGCAAAGCATAGCATAGTCATGATAGGCTCGGTGAAATCCAATACGAATTGCGCACGAGCCCACTAATGCTCATCCAAGATCATACCCCTAACCTTCAAGGATCGATTTGAATTTGAAGCCTTCCATACAGCCCATTGGTTACAAATAACCATTTGCCCAATGCTGATTGAACCTTCAGGAGTCATTTCATAACAACAATATGAGATACAAATCTAGTGTCAACAACCTAAGCAAGTTGACAGTATGACATCAAATATAAAACGAAGTTATAAACAAGAAATAATTTGATAATTGAACATGAATATAAAACTTATTCAAAATAAATAAATAAATGAAACTAAGTAATTACAATTTTAAATTTACCTTCAACAACTCCAACTTGGAGAAATATTTGAATATAGAATGTGATGTGGTGGTTTGTCACAAACATTTGTATCTCCTCTCCCTCTTGGTATATTTGCTTCACCCAATCTATTTGGGTGCCAATTTGTTGCATGACCAAGTTGAGAGAGTGTACGGTGCATGGCATCCAAAAAATATGGTCGTATTGAGACTCAACCAAAGCACCTGCACCCCTACAATTCTTGGCCTTATCTATGACCAACTAGAGCACATTCTCACTGCCTACCATCTCTATTGCCTCAATGAGAATTTTAGAAATGAATTGTGAATCCTTAACTTGTCTTTCACAATCAATAGCCCTCAAAAACATTGCCCCTTTGGGGAACATTGCAATCACATTTATCAATGGTCAATTTCTTGTGTCTTTCCATCCATCAGACACAATAGTTATGCCGGAAGTTTTCCAAGATGTCCTAATTGGTTGAAGAGTTTTGTCTATAGAAATCTTTTCTTTTTGTAAAAGAGTAGTACGCACATTTTCAAACCTCAGGCTAATGTAATTAGTTGGCACTCCAAGGATGGCTGCAACCATTTCCTTCCAATATGGCGATCTTACCAAATTGAAAGGAAGACCATTGGCATAAACGCAACGTGCAATTGCTTCATCAACAATCTCTCTTGCCTCCATTTTGAATGCTTGATTCAACATACCTCTTTTGTAGGTAAGAACTTCTACTTGTTCATTTTCCTCTCTGAGTTCCAAGAATGTACGTTTGGAGGATGCAACATGATTGGTGGGTACATTCACTTTGCTCTTTGTGGATGAAGATTTTTAAAAACTTGTTTTTGATTTGCTCACTAAACGATCAACAACCTCTTGCTCTTTTATAAATGCGGCTAACTGTACATCGCTCATCCTTTTTCCATTTTTGCTTCCCTTGCACAATGTTATTCCTTTACTACTATGGCCCATAAAATGAGTATTGACCCGAGAATATGAGTTGTTGAATAGTTTACTAGTATGACACACATTGCATTTCCAAATGTATGACCCACCTCTTGAAACCTATGATAATCTTTTGGTGTGTCTCCATAATGGATATGCCACATCAATATTGAAGTTATCACTTCGTTCAGCTCGCCCTGCTGCTGAACTTTAGCTATCAGTAGTGGTCATTCTTGCACAATAGAAACTATGAATCTAATAAGAAAAAAATGATTAAATTAGAAATTTTTAAATAAACTATGAACATGAAACATAGAAGTGCAAATATACGATACAAAAATAGTAAAAAAAGATACCTAAACTTGTTCGTTCATTTCTTTAAAAAAAAAATGGAAAAAGGTGGAAAAATTCTTCCAAAATGTGAAAAATTCATGAACATCTCAAAAAAACACTAAAAAAGCTCATGAAATGGATCAAATATTTAGACGTCCTTTGTAGAAGCTATTAGACACCCACGAATGATCCTCTTCAAGAATAATGACCTTGCTTTCAAAATGTCAAAATGGAGACCAAATGAGAAGAGAACCCAACTTTAAACAAAATGAGAGGAATGAGCAATAAATGGCCCATATTAGGTTCATTTTAGGGTTTTGGGGCAAAAAGGAGACAAAATATAATAAAACAATCCCAAAAAACATGTTATATTGTGTCACTTAAGTGACTTGGTGCCTGAAATGCCTGGATGATTCGTGGATTCATGTGGATGCGCAACGGATGCTTCCCCAAGCATCCCACAAGAATCCGCAAGCAAAAGCAACACTTCCTACCCACCTTCACCACACTTCCAAACACCTCCACGCATCCGAGCACACTCACACCAGCATCCTGGCTAAAAACCCACACACCAATTTCTTAGTATTTAAATATAAACCTAAATATTAATTTGGAGGATTTTGCTAGTTACCACTAAGTATGCAAGCTTGAAGACCGTATGATATATGCTTCATAGTTCATAACATTTGTCTATGTGTTTTAAAGATGGAAGAGAAGAGATATGGTGAAGGCAGAAGTTTTTTGGATTTTGGCGACAGCAATGAAGCATATGATAGAGCAAAAGTGATAATAATATACATTATATATGGAGCATTTACTTTGACAAATGCGAAGAAAAGAGTTATATATACTATACAACTAGTTATCGGGCAGATCAAGAAACTAGATCAGAAATTAGAGGCATTATTCTAAGTATATGTTAGAAAATACTCATTAGTAAACCGTAATACCAATTAAACTAAAGTATCCCTTTAAATGAAAACCCAACTAGTTCAAAGTCTTAGTCCTCATCAATTCCAATCTGCATTGATGCAAGAAAGAAACAATTATTCCTTCAAACTTCAACTCAAACAAAAATCATTGTAGACTCTCTACTTACACATCAATAGAAAAATAACAACTCAAATTGAACAAATTCACAAAATTATAAAACAAAACAATTCTGAATTCATCACAAAATTGGCCCTCTCATAGTCCTTTGTTCCTCTACATAGCTAGACCACCTATTGAATTTGCAAACATGCTTTTTGCATCTAATCTTTGCTCTTTCTTGAACTTCCTGACTAGGCTCTTTTTCTATTCCTAGTCAAATCCACCCTTCCACAATCAATGCCACTTCTTCGATTTGAAATACTTAGAGTGGCCACTATCCTCCTCTCTCTAACGACCATATCTATGAGATATAGCTCTAGGTCACTCAACTCCCTCGAAGACTTGAGTATGCCTACATCATGAGGAGTCACCTCCATGATTGGTAAAATCCCCCTCTCAAACTCCCTGATGACAAGGGAATTCTTCAACTCAACTATCTGGTAAGGGGTATCTCTTGCCATGGTGAAATTGTAGTGATGCCAACTGGTTCCATATAGAAATAGGTGAGCCAAATTTTAATCTTTGTCCATGTTTGTGATGAAGTGCCAACAACCAACATCTTTGTTGTTGTTGACTTCTCTATCTCCATGTCTGCATTCGCCAACATCTCAAACATGCCATCTTGTGATGCCTCTTCACTCGTCTCTTGCCCCATCACTAACAACTTTGTTCCAACTATAATTGTTGCCTCAGCCTCAGTTACCTCCCATCACCATACTTGGCATCTAATACTGGACTAACTCCAACTCCTAGGTAGCACCAACTGCCTCTCCTTGTTGAGCAACTGTACCCATAACTGATGTTGCTACCTCTGGCTCTGCTAATGGGGCGGTCACTGTCATTGTATGCCATAAAAGGCAATATACATATTGGGGCCCTCAATTGCCCAATCTAGGTACTAGGAATGCTAGCATCATAACTCCAACGAATGTAGGTAGCATCCATATGGTTACTCTTGAGAGAAGCGACTGAATAAACAGAACTCATGTCGGACCACCACCCAAGGGTGTGGGTGTGGCCTCTCGTGCATCTATTACCAAATCTATTGTCTCTCTTAGTCGCCTTGCAATCTTCATCAACCACCTAGAGGTCATCTCCACTCGCTCTGAAAATCATAGTAGAGTCCTCTCAGTCACTATCAACATCATTCAACAACTCAGATTCTTATAGCACTTGATGCTTTCTTTTCTATGCTCTTTGTCCACCACACTTTCCCAAATATCACCATAGAGAATAGATGATTCATTGGGTGCCAAGCTACCCTGCAACTTTGTCTCCAATGCATTGTGTGGTATCTACATGGGAGTGGTCTCAAGGAAGAATTCGATAGCATAATGCGGCATGTAGAACATTTTATGTTGTCCAACCATCAACTCATACATCCTCTTAGCCAATAGGGGTACGTATACAAGACTTCTCTTAATTTCAGTCATCAACATGATCTCAAGGAGCACAACGTTGGAGGCTTTGCTAGAACCTATCAGCTAGCTCGTAAGGTTTGTCAATCAAACACCACCATGCACTAGGTGCAACAAAAGGCTTCTTGATTTTGCACCTCCTAGATGTGCAGGCTATCGAATCCATATCTGCAGGTGTAAAATCTCCAAAAATAATTTTTATTAATTTTTCCTTGTTCTCTCTAGACATTTTTCTTGTCTTAGCATCAATCATTCTCTCTCCCTTTCTAGGAATGTCAAGAACCCTCACAAAGTGAGCAGCCAAAAAAGAGATCATGAGTGTGTGCCTAAGGTATCTAAAACTAATCTTGCAACTATGCCAATTGAAGGAATCTATCATCATTCATAGAACATCTTCAAAATCTCTGATCCAAAAAATTGGCTTTTGAATTTCCCAATGCACCTCAAGACATTTCATATGCTCCATTATCGTTTTTCGACATGTCCTACCACCACGTCTTGCATTCTAACCCATTTGAGCCTTAAAATACAACATTTTGAAGTGTGATAATATCTTTTTGTGCTTGCATTTGTACCTCTAGCCTCAACTTCTTCTTGTGTGAGCCTATGTCTATTCTTCCTACAATCTTCACACCTAAAAGTAATAATCGTGTATTTTTGTTCATTCCAAAAGAATTAATCATTAGTGATGCATGTAGTATCTTTTTACAATCTTTCTTCTCTGTTGTTCCAATATCCATTAATTGTCTATTCTTTTTTCGATTAGCAATGATAAGTGTAATGTCTCGAAGGAAAACTCAGCCTGAAGGTGATCTCAGCCCGAAGACAATCTCGGTTCGAAGGGCATCTCATCCCAAAAGGAACCTCTGTCCAGAGGCAATCTCGACCCAAAGGCAATCTTGGCTCAAAGAGGATCTTGACCCGAAGGCAATGACTTCCCGATGGGGATCTTGACTCAAAGGGGATCTTTGTCTGGATGCAATCTCGATCCAAAGGCAATCTCGGCCCGAAGGGGATCTTGAATCGAATGCAATCTTGAACCAAAGGCAATTTTGACCCAAACGCAATGACTTCTTGAAGCGGATCTTGACCCAAAGGGGATCTCTGTCTGGATGCAATCTTGATCCGAAGGCAATCTTAGCCCGAAGGGGATCTCGACCCAAAGGCAATTGCTGTGATAATGTTCCTATGCCCATCGGCCTTAGATTTCTTATTAAAGAATGTATATAGTTGCTTACATGCAATGAATTATTGGAATTTTTCATGTTCGGATGGCAGCCAAGACCAACGAGTGGTGTACGATGATAGCAAGTTGTCTATATAGTGAAGTTGGAATGGTATGTTTGTACGACAGAAGATTTAGACCATGCAAGTGGAGTGTAAGTCCGTATGGTGGAGGTAATGTGACTGTACAGTGATGTTGGCTAGGTGTCGTACGGTAATGTGGAAGGATGACCATACGGCTAGAAAATGTGAGATGTTGGCATACGGAAAAGGTATGGTGATGGTGTACGACGGGGTGATGATTGTTGGTGGGTCAAACGGCTGCTAGTCCGTACGGATGGAGATAGATCTATGCCAAGGAATAACAGACATAACAGACATATATCAACACAAAGATAGGCAATCTAAATCATGTAAATATATATTAGCAGACAATGATGGTGCTCCAGATGTGCTCGACCCAAAGCAAAGTAAATAGAGAATCGAAATAGGGTGAGGGTTGAGTCTCACTGAAACCAAACTAGCCAAGTAGGCAAGGTCTTTCACTTCTGAAATGGCGAAAAACAAAGAACTAAGTCCCACCAAAACTGAACTAGCCAAGTAGGCAAGGTCTTTCACTTCCGAAATGGTGAACAACAAAGAACTCCAACAGAAATTTGCAGTACAAACAAAAACTCCAAATTGCTTAACAACTACTACCTGGGTGTCGTACTCAAATGCCCTTTAGAGGAATTCCTAAGAATTTATAAAGATAGCCAATAGCGACACCTACGGAAATAAAAATAAAAATGGGTTCGAGATATACTAAATCAATCAGAACCACAAATACAAATATTATTAACTTGGGTCCCATATTAATTAATTAAAGTAACTAATTAAAGGTCCTTTTATCATATTCTTTAAATTCTGGGACCAATTAATTAATTAATATGATTTAATTATTACATTAAAATTTAAGACATGACAAATCCTCACTGCCTAAAGATTGCCTTCCCTTGAGCAATCCTTCATCAATGAAACACCAACAACTCCAGGGTCCCAAATCAAATGCATAGGCGAGACGAGTGAAATGACATCAATCCTACACAGCACCACATTGCCATCAAACTTTTGTTGTGCCACTTTGATATAAATATTGTCATGTCCTGAGTCACCAGGATCCCAAAGATGTCAATCATAAAATACATCGATGTCATCACGTTCATCAATCTCTTCTAGAAACTTATAAATTAGGCAAACCCTGTTGCTCTTGCACAAAAGTCCCTAACACAAAAATATTGCAATTATACATGCCTTGAGCACGACTGGAGGATAGACTCCATCGTCAATCAACGGTAGCAATTGTTCCTGCAAACAACCTTTGCCCCATTCTCTAGATTCGTGATTCCATTTATGTGACTCCAGATTATTATCCATGCTCTCTCCTCTAGATTAGCAACCTTGCTTTCATTCCACACACTAAGAGCATTATGGGGGTTCACTTCAACATTGGTTTTGTTGTCAACACCAGGATGCCAAACCAAGCACGCAGCCGAGAGAGTGAATTGTCATCAAACCTCCCTTGTACCACACTATCGTTAGGCGTCCATTGTGCCACGCTGATATAAATATTGTCGGCCCTTCTACAAGATCCCAATGACGCAAATCGATGAAATCTTTCACGTCATTATGTTCAAAAATCTCTTTGGGTATGGTCATACATACTAGCACCAATGTTGGCACAAACTTAGCCATTGACATAATCACAACAACCACTATTATATTCCTAATGAACTAAACCTTGATGAAGGGAGCCTCAGTGGTGAGAATGTCGGTGAAGGAAGGCTCGACTATGAGTACCTCGGCGACAGGAGCCTTAGCGAAGGGTGTTGCGATGATGGGAACCTTAGAAAAGAGTACCTCAGTAAAGGGAACCTCAACACGGAGTAATTTAGTGAAAGGAACCTCGACAGAGAGTTATTCAGCAAAGGGAACCCTAACCATGAGTACCCCAATGAAGGGATCCTTGGAAGAGAAAGTCTTAAAGGAGAGTACCTCGGCAACAAACAAAATTTTACCTATAGATAAAACCTCGGTGGCACATAGAACCCCGATTAAAGCCTCGACAATGGATAGAACCTTGATAGTGAGCAACATCTCAACAGCAACAGACATAGCTACAATGACAGAGACACAATGATGACAAAGACAACCACAACGAACCACACTGCGGCGATGCACACAAACTCGACAACGGCCACAAACTCGACATCGGTGACGGACACGACGGTGACAAACATGACAACGGACTCGGCAACTAACACGGCAGAGGTGACGATAATGGACATAATGACAATGATGGACATGGCGACAATAACAACAACAGACACAATGATGATGACGGACACAGTGACGGGCATGGTGACAGTGATGAAAACAGACACAACTACGGTGACAGACATGACAATGGTGACAACAATAAACATGACTATGGTGACAAATACAACCACAGTGACGAACATACAAACTTGGCAACAAACATGACCATGATGATGAACATAGCTTCAGTGATTGACACATAGCGTCGGCAACAAACATGACCTCGGTGATGAACACAGCCACGATGACAAATTGAAACTCAACAATAGACACAGCTTCTATAATGGACACAACCTCAGCAACTGATAGAACCTCCACGACAGGTAGTGTAATGAAATAACTTGCACAATAGAAGAAATAATATAAAATACTATATAAATATTTGATAATAACTGAGAGTAATATGCCACTTCGAGGGGGCAACCTCAAAATATCTCCAATGAGAACACACTTCACATCTTGAAATAAGACTCACAACCTCCTATATATACCTAATTATGCTTAAGTTGAATAGACACAACCTTACATAACATCTAGGCCAACCTAACTACCTAAATAATAATATAATAATGATAACCTGACTTAATTAAGGATTAAGATAGCCACAAGTTGACTATTAATAACCCTATATACACCAATATTAAGGGCATAGCATGCCCCCTCTCTTGAAAGAAACAATGTCCTCAATGCTAACCAAGTGTGGATTCTTTTGAATGAACTCCTCATCCTCCCATGTGGCCTCTTCAACTAGTAAGTTCTTCCATTGGATGACATACTGAGTGAGGGTTCTATTCCTCAACTTCTTTGTATGTGTTTGAAGAATGCACTCTGGTTCCAAAATTATTCTTCCTTCTTCATCAAGCTCTGGTAGTATTGTTTGAGTAGGAATATTCTGCCCAATTACCTTCTTCAAACAAAAAACATGAAAGACTGGATGTATTTTTTTTGTTGGTGCAACTCAAGCTTGTAGGCAACACTACCAATCCTTTCCATGATTTGGTATGGTCCATAAAATCTTGGAGACAACGAATTATTCTTTTTTTTGTTGCTTCATTGAGATTTGTTTATAAGGCTGCAATCTCAAGAAGACCAAGTCCCCAACATCAAAATTTCTTTCACTATGATGTTGGTCTGCTTGCTTCATTTGATTTTGTGTCATAGCTAAATTCTCCTTGAGTCTTGAAAGTACATTTTGTTGATGAAGCAAGTGGTCCTCTACTACCTGAACTCTTGGTGACACCTTTAATGATGATGTGATGGAAGGAGGATGATATCCATAAAGTGCCAAAAGTAGAGACAATTTTTATGAGCTATGAAAAGAAGTATTGTACCACCATTCTCCAAGAGATAGCCAATCTACCCATTGAGATTTTTTTTTGAAGTGAAACAACATAGATATCCTTCCAAACATTTATCAACAACCTCAATTTGCCCATCTAATTGAGGATGGTATGAAGAACTATGAGCCAGTTGAGTACCCAAACATGAGAATAAATCTTTCCCCTAAAGTGACTAGTAAAGATAGGATCACGATCACTACCAATAACCTTAGGTGTACCATGTAGCTTTTGGATATTCTCCAAGAAAATTTTTGCCACTATACTTGCTATAAAAGGATGTGACAATGCAATGAAATGTGCATATTTAGTGAGGTGATCAACTACTACCATGATGACATTATGACCTTTAGATTTGGGAAGCCCTGTGATGAAGTCCATGGATACCTCTTCCCAACATTGGCTAGGAATAGATAAAGGCTGAAAGAGACCTGGTGTCCTAATTGTTTTTGCTACGCCCTTAATATTATTGTATATAGGGTTATGAATAGTCAACTTGTGGCTATCTTAATCCTTAATTAAGTCATGTTATCATTATTATATTATAATTTAGGTAGGTAAGTCGGCCTAGGTGTTATGAAGGGTTGTCTATTCAACCTAAGCATAATTAGGTATATATAGGAAGTTGTGAGTCTTATTTCATCATCATATTGTGAAGTGTGTTCTCATTGGAGATACTTAGAGGATTGCCCCCTCGAAGTGGCCTATTAATCTCAGCTATTATCAAGTATTTATATAATATTTCATATTATTTCTTCTATTGTGCTAGCTATTTCGTTAAAAGTTGTATCAAAGCATGATCTTAGCACCATAAAGGCAAGATTTTTTCTCAACATTGGGGTGATTTTGTGAAGAGCATAACTTTCAGATTTTAGCGAATTTTTCAAAGATTTTTAGAGGTTTTTGAAGAACATATTAAAGAAGCTATAGTCAAAAATTTAGAGGAATTCGAGCAAATTATTGCAGAATTACTATTTCTATACAATTTTTTGAGATCATATCTCTCACATCCTCCCGAATTGGAGTATAACCTGTATTGGGTTTTTCAATACATAGTAAAGGAGCCTAAATTCAAAGGTTGGAGAAATTGAAAAACAAAAATTAAGCAAGATATTCTCTCTCAAGGCAGCAAATTTGCTAATTTTTTGGGGGATTTTTTCTGAGTAAGGACTTCTTGGCCCAACTTATAGTAAAAAATAAATAAATCAAAGAATTTACATTTCATTTGTGTGATTTATTTCAAAATTATTGGTTTCTATCATGATGGGGTCTCCGAAAAGAGGCAAAAAGAATTCTACCACACCGGGAAAATCCTCTGATCAAGATTGGGAAGCAACAGAGGATAGTAAGCCCAATGAGGAACTTAGTAAGTTCAAGGAAGAGGTTAAGAAGGATACGTGTGACCTATAAGGAGATATATTAGATATACAAACATGTTAATCACATATATGAATTAAACAAGGAAGGAGCTCTCAAGCAATCAAGGTGAAACCTTCAAGTCAACTAATAATGACACAAATTTTATTAATCCTACAGGATCTAGGAATTTTTTTCCAAAGGTGGATATGCACAAATTTGATGGCAAGGATCCTCTAACATAGATAAATCAAATGGAGAATTTTTTTGAAACACACCAAATCCCATATGAACAAAATGTTATGATGGCTTCCTTATATCTAGAACTAGATCAATTCATTTGGTATCGTTGGATTTGTACTCATCGGAGGGAAAAGGGTTTCACTGTATCATGGTCAATTTTTACAAAAGAACTCCAAGCACAATATAGCAATAGTGTGACAAAAAACTTCTTTAGCCAACTTGCTAAACTTCAACAAACAAGATCACTTAAATATCCTATTCAACAATTCCAAAATCTATCCTTAAGAGTGGATACAATTACAGAGGAGAACTTGAATGATTTATTCTTGGGTGGTCTCAAGGATCACATTCAACATGAGGTATGCATGTTTTGTCCCAGTTCAGTAAATGAGTTTTTTCTATTGGCACACAGGGTAGAGGAGAAGTTCTTGATTTCTAGAAAGCAAGTTGCTAATGTGACAAAAGACAAAGGATATTCAACACCTTATCTTCCTCAACCTACTAGGTTGACTCCACAACAAATTGAGGAGAAAAGAGAAAAAGGGTTGTGTTTCAATTGTGATAGCTAATATAGTCGAAGACATAAATGTAGTGAAAAGAAATTGTTTTATATTGAAGGTCCAAGTGAGGAAGAAGAGGATGAGCCTATATCAAAGGAGGATAGGGAGTCAGGTTAGGAATCACATGATTCTCAACCAATCATTTCTTCTCATGCACTTTCAAGTTTCAATGCACCACAAACTCTCAAGGTAGTGGGTTTCTTAAAGAAGCAAAAAGTAACAGTGTTGATCAACTCAGGTAGTACTCATAATTTCATCAACAGAAAGTTGGCAACTCATCTAAATTGTTTTATATATCCATCTCCAGATTTTCAGGTTTTGATTGCAAATGGGGGCACAGTTAGTTGTTCAAGGAAGTGTCATAGCATCAAATTATCTATGGGAGATTATCAACTTCATACCCCAATGTATGCAATATCCATGGGTGTAGCAAATATTGTTTTGGGAGTACAATGGCTTACTACATTGGGAACAATTGAGATGAACTTCCAAGAACTATTCATGTGATTTCAATCACAAGGAAAGGTAGTGAAGCTAAGGGGATTGAAAGCAAAATCCCCACAGATGGTAAGCTCTCATCAATGCAAAAACTTTTCAAGAAAGGTGCAGATGGATTTGTGGCCCGGCTATGTTCATTAGAAGTCTCTCAATCCAATGCTCTTACTCGTCCAGATCTACAAGCAATAATTGATCGTCAGTCAGTAATTCTTAGAGATATGCCTAAAGGACTTCCTCCTAAAAGGGTTCATGACCATGCCATACAACTGGTTCCAGGGAGTCAGCCACCAAACATTAGGCCTTATAGGTACCCACACATACAAAAAAGTGAGAAAAAATTGTTGAGGAAATGCTAGAGGCAGGAATTATCAGGCATAGGCAAAGTGCTTACTCCTCACCGGTTGTGCTGGTGCATAAGAAGGATGAAACTTGGCACATGTGTCCACATTATAGAATGCTCAACAACTACACCATTAAAGATAAGTTTCCTATTCTAGTCATTGATGATCTCTAGATGAATTAAATGGAGCTATGTATTTTGCCAAGTTAGATCCTAGATCGGGTTATCACCAAATTCGAATTGAGGAAGATATTTCTAAGACAGCATTTCGAACTCATGAAAGTCATTTTGAATTTTTGGTGATGCCATTCGGTCTTACCAATGCACCATCTCCATTCAAAAGTTTGATGAATTCCATTTTTAAGTTCTTGAGAAAGTTTGTGTTAGTGTTTTTTGATGATATATTAATTTATAACAAGACTTGGGAAGAACATTTGCAGCATGTAGATCAAGCATTACAATTACTCGAAGATTATCAACTCTATGCTAAGCCATCCAAGTGTGCTTTTGGTCTTAGGGAGCTGAAGTATTTGGGACACATAGTTTCACATGAAGGAGTAAAGGTGAACCCTAACAAAATTAAGGCTATCATAGAATGGCCTATTCCAAAAACTATTAAGAAGTTAAGGGGTTTCTTGGGATTGACAGGATACTATAAAAGATTTGTGAAGAATTATGGTCGTATAGCAGCACCCCTTACAACTCTACTAAAGAAGGATTCTTTTCATTGGAATGAATCTGCTAATGTATCATTTGAGCAATTGAAGAAGTCTATGTGTACAACTCCAGTGCTTGCCACTCTAGACTTCACCAAGGAATTCATTGTGAAATGTGATGCTTCCGGAAATGAGATAGGAGTAGTTCTCATGCAAGAAGGTCGACCAATTGCTTTTGATAGTCATCAATTAAAAGGTAAAAATCAACTCAAACCTATTTACGAGAAGGAAATGTTAGCAATCCTTCATGCAGTTAAAAAATAGAGGCCTTATTTAATGGGTCAACATTTCAAGGTTAAGACAGATCATGATAACCTAAAATATATTTTGGAACAAAGACTATCCTCAAAAGAGCAACAAAAATGGATCACTAAGATGTTGGGATATGACTTTGAAATTGTATACAAGAAAGGAAAGGAAAATATTGTGGCCTATGCACTTTCCAAGAAGGATGAAAAAGATGAAAAAGATGAAGCCTTATTGTGTGCCCTTTCAATATTACAAGAAAATTGGGTGATAGAAGCCAAAGAAGAGTGGAAAAATGATGTTGCAACAAGTAATCTCATCTAGCAAATAAAAAGTGACCCTAGTAGTTTAGATAAGTTTTATTTAAAGGGGGATATTCTTTGGTATAAAGGGTGCTTGTATCTCAACAAGAATTCCACTCTTAAACTCAAGATTCTCAAAGAACTACATGGGTCCCCAATTGGTGGTCATTCGGGATTTTTGAACACATATCATAGGGTCAATCAAGATTTTTTTGGATACAGCTAAAAGGTGATGTTCAAAAGTTTGTGGTTGAATGTTTGGTTTGTCAAAGAAATAAGAGGGAAACAGTTAAGACACCAGGTCTCTTGCAGCCTTTATCTATTCCTAGCCAAGGTTGGGAAGAGGTATCCATGGACTTCATCATAGGGCTCCCCAAATCTAAAGGTCATAATGTCATCATGGTAGTAGTTGATCGCCGCACTAAATATGCACATTTTATTGCATTATCACATCCTTTTACAACAAGTATAGTGGAAAAAGTTTTCTTGGAGAATATCCAAAAGCTACATGGTACACCTAAGGTTATTGTTAGTGATTGTGATCCTATCTTTACTAGTAACTTTTGGAAAGATTTATTCTCATGTTTGGGAACTCAATTTGCTCATAGTTCTTCATACCATCCGCAATTAGATGGGCAAACTGAGGTAGTTAATAAATGTTTGTAAGGATATCTACGTTGTTTCACTTCAGAAAATATATCTAAATGGGTAGATTGGCTACCTCTTGCAAAATGGTGGTACAATACTTCTTTTCATAGCTCATCAAAAATGTCTCCATTTTTGGAACTTTATGGATATCATCCTCCTTCCATCACATCATTATTAAACGTGTCACCAAGAGTTCAAGCAGTAGAGGATCACTTGCTTCATCAACAATAGGTACTTTCAAGACTCGAGGATAGTTTAGCTATGGCACAAAATCAAATGAAACAAGTGGACCAACATCGTAGTGAAAGAAATTTTGAAGTTGGGGACTAGGTCTTCTTGAGATTGCAGCCCTATAAACAAATCTCAATGAAGCAAAATAAAAAGAACAATAAGTTGTCTCCAAGATATTATGGATCATACCAAATCATGCAAAAGATTGGTAGTGTTGGCTACAAGCTTGAGTTGCCACCAACAACAAAGATACATCCAGTTTTTCATGTTTCTTGTTTGAAGAAGGTAATTGGGCAAAATATTCTTACTCAAACCTTGATGGAGAAGGAAGAATAATTTTGGAACCAGAGTGCATTCTTCAAACATGCACAAAGAAGCTAAGGAACAAAACCCTGACTCAGTATCTCATCCAATGGAAGAATTTACTAGTGTAAGAGGTCACATGGGAGGATGAGGAATTCATTCAAAAGAATCCACACTTGGTTAGCATTGAGGACAATGCTTCTTTCAAGAGAGGGGGCATACTATGCCCTTAATATTATTGTATATAGGGTTATGAACAGTCAACTTGTGGCTATCTTAATCCTTAATTAAGTCATGTTATCATTATTATATTATAATTTAGGTAGGTAGGTCAGCCTAGGTGTTATGAAGGGTTGTGTCTATTCAACCTAAGCATAATTAGGTATATATAGGAGGTTGTGAGTCTTATTTCATCATCATATTGTGAAGCGCGTTCTCATTGGACATATTTGGAAGATTGCCCCCTCGAAGTGGCCTATTAATCTTAGCTATTATCAAGTATTTATATAATATTTCATATTATTTCTTCTATTGTGCTAGCTATTTCATTACAGCTTCCCCTTATTTCTTTGACAAACCAAACATTCAGCCACAAATTTTTGAACATCATCTTTTAGCCCTTCACAAAAAAAATCTTGCTTGACTTGATGATACATCTTCAAAAATCCTAAATGACCACCAATTAGGGACTCATGTAGTTCTTCGAGAATCTTGTGTTTAAGAGTGGAATTCTTGCAGAGATACAAGCGCTTTTTATACCAAAGAGTATCCCCCTTTAAACAAAACTTATCTGAACTAGTAGGGTCACTTTTTATTTGCCGGATGAGATTACTTGTTGCAACGTCATTTTGCCACTCTTCTTTGGCTTCTACCAACCAATTTTCTTGTAATATTGAAAGAGCACACAATAAGGTTCATCTTTTTCATCCTTCTTGGAAAGTGCATCAGCCATAATATTTTCCTTCCCTTTCTTGTATACAATTTCAAAGTCATATCCCAACATCTTAGTGACCCATTTTTGTTGCTCTTCTAACGATAGTCTTTGTTCCAAAAAATATGTTAGGCTATCATGATCCGTCTTAACCTTGAAGTGTCGACCCATTAAATAAGGCCTCCATTTTTTAACTGCATGAAGGATTGCTAGCATTTCCTTCTCGTAAATAGGTTTGAGTTGATTTTTACCTTTTAATTGACGACTCTCAAAAGCAATTGGTTGACCTTCTTGCATGAGAATTGCTCCTATCCCATTTCCAGAAGCATCAAATTCCACAATGAATTCCTTGCTAAAGTCTACAGTGGCAAGCACTCGTGTTGTACACATAGCCTTCTTCGATTGCTCAAATGATACATTAGTAGATTCATTCCAATGAAAAGAATCCTTCTTCAATAGAGTGGTAAGGGGTGCTAGTATACAACCATAATTCTTCACAAATCTTCTATAGTATCCTGTTAATCCCAAGAAACCCCTCAACTTCTTAATAGTTTTTAGAATAGGATTCCATAATAGCCTTAATTTTGATAGGGTCCACCTTTACTCATTCATGTGAAATTATGTGTCCCAAATACTCCACCTCCTTAAGACCAAAAGCACACTTGGATGGCTTAGCATAGAGTTGATGATCTTCGAGTAATTGTAATGCTTGATCTACATGTTGCAAATGTTCTTCCCAAGTCTTGCTATAAATTAATATATCATCAAAAAACACTAACACAAACTTTCTCAAGATCTTCTTAAAAATGAAATTCATCAAACTTTGGAATGTAGATGGTGCATTGGTAAGACCAAATGGCATCACCAAAAATTCATAATGGCCCTCATGAGTTTGAAATGTTGACTTACAAATATCTTCCTCAATCTGAATTTGGTGATAACTTGATCTAAGATCTAACTTGGTAAAATACATAGCTCCATTTAATTCATCTAGAAGATCATCGATGACTAGTATAGAAAACTTATCTTTACTGGTGTACTTGTTGAGCACTCTATAATCTGGACACATGCGCCAAGTTTCATCCTTCTTACACACCATCACAACAAGTGAGGTAAGCACTTTGGCTATGCCTGATAATTCTTGCATCTAGTATTTCCTCAACAATTTTTTCTATTTCACCCTTTTGTATGTGTGGGTACCTATAAGGCCTAATGTTTGGTAGCTGGCTCTCTGGAACTAGTTGTATGGCATGGTCATGATCCCTCTTAGGAGGAAGTCATTTAGGCATATCTCCAAGAATCATTGAGTGACAATCAATTATTGCTTGTAAATCTGGATGAAAATAAGCATTAGATTGATAGTTGGGCCACAAATCTATCCGTACCTTTCTTAAGAAGCTTTTGTATTTGACGAGAGATTACCATTTGTGAGGATTTTGCCTTCAATCCCCTTAGCTCCACTATCTTTCCTTTTCATTGAAATCACATGAATAGTTCTTGGAAGTTCATCTCAATTGTTCCCAATGTAGTAAGCCATTATACTCCCAAAACAATATCCGCTGCACCCGTGGATATTGCATACATTGGGGTATCGAGTTGATAATCTCCCATGGATAATTTGATGCTAAGACACCTCCCTGAACAACTAACTGTGCCCCCATTTGCAATCAAAACCTGAAACTCTGGGGCTAGATATATAAAACAATTTAGAAAAGTTGCCAACTTTTTGTTGATGAAATTATGAGTACCACCTGAGTTGATCAACGATGTTACTTTCTGCTTCTTTAAGAAACCCACTACCTTGAGAGTTTGTGGTGCACTGAAACCTAAAAGTGCATGACAAGAAATGATTGGTTAAGAATCGTGTGATTCCTCACCTGACTCCCTATCCTCCTCTAATATGGGGTCATCCTCTTCTTCCTCACTTGGACCTTCAATATAGAACAATTTCTTTTCACTACATTTATGTCCTTGACTATATTTTCTATTTCAATTGAAACACAACCCTTTTTCTCTTTTCTCCTCAATTTGTTGTGGAGTCAACATAGTAGGTTGAGGAAGAGAAGGTGTTGAATATCCTTTTTCTTGTCACATTAGCCCCTTGCTTTCTAGGAATCAAGAACTTCTCTACCCTGCGTGCCAATATAAAAGACGCATTTACTGAGCTGGGACAAAATATGTGTACCTCATGTTTAATGTGATCCTTGAGATCACCCAAGAATAAATCATTCATGTTCTCTATAATTGTATCCACTCTCCAAGATAGATTTTGAAATTTTTGAATATAATCCTTAACTGATCCTGTTTGTTGAAGCTTAGCAAGTTGGCTAAACAAGTTTTCTGTCACACTATTGTTATATTGTGCTTGGAGTTCTTCTGTAAAAATTGACCATGATATAGTGAGACCCTTTATCCTCCTATGTGTACAAAGCCAACGATACAAAATGAATTCATCTAGTTCTAGATATAAGGAAGCCATTGTGACCTTTTGTCCATGTGGGATTTGATGTATTTCAAAAAAAATCTCCATTTGATTTATCCATGTTAGAGGATCCTTGCCATCACATTTGCGCATATCCACCTTTGGACAAAAAAAATTCCTAGATCCTGCAGGATTAATAAAATTTGTGTCATTATTAGTCGACTCGAAGGTTTCACCTTGATTGCTTGAGAGCTTCTTCCTTGTTTCATTCATATAGGTGCTTAACATGCTTCGTATATCTGATATATCTCCTCATAGGTCACACATATCCCTCTTAACCTATTCCTTGAATTCCTCATTGGAATTATTATCCTCTACTGCTTCCCAATCTTGATCAAAGGATTTCCCCGATGTGGTAGCATTCTTTTTGCCTCTTGTTGAAGGCCCCATCATGATGGAAACCAATATTTTTGAAATAAATCACACAAATGAAATTTAAATTTTCTAATTTTCTTAATTTAATTTTTTATTGTAATTTACTAGGGCCAAGATACCATTACTTGGAAAAAAATCCCAAAAAAATTAGCAAATTTACTGTCTTGAGAGAGAATTTGCTTAATTTTGCAATATCTTGCTTGTTTTTTTTTAAAGAATCTCTCCAAGCTTTGAAATTTAGGCTCCTTTACTATGCATTCAAAAACCTAATACAAGTTATATTCCAATTCGGCGAGATGTGAGAGATACGAAGATCTCAATAAATTGTGTAGAAATAGTAATTCTGCAATAATTTCCTCAAACTTCCTCCAATTCCTCTAAATTTTGGTCTATAGCTTCTTTATTACGGTCTTCAAAAACCCTTTAAAAATCTTTGAAAAATTTGCGAAATCTGAAAGTTATGCTCTTCCCAAAATCACCCCAATATTGAGAAAAAATCTTGCCTCTATGGTGCCAAGATCATGTTGTGATACCACTTGTAATGAAATAGCTTGCACAATAGAAGAAATAATATGAAATATTATATAAATACTTTATAATAATTGAGAGTAATAGGTCACTTCAAGGGGGCAACCTCCAAATATCTCCAATGAGAACGCACTTCACAATATGATGTTGAAATAAGACTCACGACCTCCTATCTATAGCTAATTATGATTAGGTTGAATAGACACAACCCTACATAACACCTAGGCCGACCTACCTACCTAAATAATAATATAATAATGATAACATGACTTAATTAAGGATTACGATAGCCACAAGTTGACTATTCATAACCCTATGTACACCTATATTAAGGGCATAGCAAGTAGTGCCTCGGTAACGAACGCAACCTTGGGCACAACTTCTATTCATTTTTTAGGTGTTCTATCCATGTTGGTTTAATGAAGATTTAGCAAATCCTCATGGAGCAGCAATGTAATCATGCCTTCATTCTCCTCACGTAATGCATCACCCTTATCGTTGTCATCCATTTTCTCCCACTTGTGAAAATGAGATATTAGTTTTTCTTCACAATGCTTGAAAACATTACTGACCAATCTATATGCTGCTATAGAGGGGATACAATCTAGATTATGACCAGCCCATAACATAGATGTGATGTGTTGGGATATTTCATCCATCTCTTTAATGCATGAAATCATAAGACTCTCCATAGCAATTGAAATCTTAGGATCATAATCTTCCTTGATGGTGACCAAGAAGTGATGAAACATACATGGACCAAATGTTACAATTCGAGATCTAAGAGGAGGTTACTTACTTTGACATTTGCACAATTCTCCAATATTGTAGATCTCCTACCAAAAGGGTCACTACTGAAATCGTCATGACTCTGAAAGCTATCAACTATCAAATGCAACATCTCTATCATGGTGTTATCATCTACAATGCTCTAGGAGCCTAAATTCTCAAGAACTCATTGAGACATGCTGCAACTGCCAACCTTTTCCCCTTGTCATGGTGTCTTAAAAGCTTGGGTTGACTTAAGGCATCCTTAATCAGCAAGAGGATTCTATATATAAATCTTGAAGGTAATTGGTTAACCTTACACAAACATATTTCCAATCTATCTAATGGAAGATCAACACCCTCGCTGAGCTTTTTGTCAATCCTTTGTAGTGCCCTCAACCACCACTCTCCATCATTGCTTGGCACCATAGTGCGATCCCAATCCCAAAATCTCTCAATCATCCCAACTAGATGGAAAGATCACTAGCTTTAATACCACTACAATGTTCTGAAGGAAAACATAGCCTAAAGGCAATCTCAGCTCGAAGACAATCTCAGTCCAAAGGGGATCTCGTTTCGAAGGGGATCTCTGTCTGGAGGCAATCTCGACCCGAAGGCAATCTCATCCCAAAGGGGATCTCGACCTGAATGGCATCTCGACTTGAAGGAAATGACTTCCCGAAGGGGATCTCAACTCGAAGGGAATCTCTATCTGAATGCAATCTCGATCCGAAGGCAATCTCAGCCCGAAGGGGATCTTGACCCGAAGGCAATGACTTCTCAGAGGGGATCTCTGTCTCGATGCAATCTTGATCCAAAGGCAATCTCAGCTCAAAGGGGTGTAATGTCCCTATCTTAGAGCTTGAAAATAAATTAATTAATTAATTGAATTAAATAGATATTGAATAATGGTTTAATAAATAAATACTAGCTACAATACATGGACATTATAGTATATAATTAAGCTATATAATTATCAATCCATAAATATCAACATTTCTATTTTAAATAATAGTACATATATTATTTTAATATTAACAATAATTAGTGATAATTAAAATAATAATTTCCCTAACACATGACCCATATTCCATACGTCACATCCCTATAATTGCAACATATAAAATTATGAAGAAAAGGATCAACGAAGGGAGAAAATAAGGGAGTGAAGGTCATAAATTGATAAATAGAAGAACACACCCTATCCACGGGAAATAGAAGACAATAATTATAAGGAGGAAGATCACAGATAGAGCAGGTTGGAAGCAGATACGGCAAGCATCAAACAAGACACCAACTTACGAATAAAGAATAGATCATCATTACATGTCAAACAAAGCACAGCGACCTAAATTCTATTTAGACAAGACAAAAACACATGGTGACAGACCAAATATTGCAAGGGTAGCAATGGGGAGAATAATCCAATCTTACAAGGGTAAAAGATAATCGAATGGAGAGAATTGGAATCGAATCAATGTATTAAAGACCATTGAACAATCCAAGGGAAGGTCTCATCTACTAAAGGACATTCAAACACATCAAATACAAATATGTGAGCAGATATAGGAGGAAGAATATAATAAGCGAGAACATAGTCAAGAGATTGAACAGGGAGAAAGCCGCGTGAGCTAGGGAACCACGGAGTAGGCAGGAAGAAACAAAGTCCCTGACAAGAACAATACCAATATATCTCTATTAAAGATGGAAGCTATTCAATGAGCTCCCAGTCAACGCACAACAAAACACTTTCAGATATTGTGGACATGACTAAATAGTTCATATGTTACCGAAAAATAAGTGTGAATACCCAACACAAGCCACATCAACCAAATAGGAAGCTGGGAACACAAAGAGGAGATATTGGAAAGGAGAGACACAATAAACTCAAGAAGACGTTAGTGACACAAGGAAGAATTCCTATGCAGTCAAAGTATTATGAACAATATAAAATAAATCAAGTTCAGCATGAACAGAAGCAATATATATATATATATATATATATATATATGACAGGGTAACGTACCAGTGATGGGTCTCACATAAAGGAGACAACATATAAAGAATGAAAGATAAAGCCAACATGGATAAACATGTAACAAGCAAAATGCTTAAGTATGACTCTAATAGATTTATCATAGTTAATACCCAAATCTTTCAAAAGGAAATGAAGAAAGGGATAAGCACAAAGGGAAAGATACAAAATACAAAAGATTCATAAAGAGTGCATGAGAATTATGTAAGATAGATAATGTGATAGTAGCACAACAGAAGTAGCGATAATAGGAATAATAAGAGAAGAATAATAAAATAAAATATGGGATAGTGATAATAAGGGATAGTTGGAGTGACATGGTAATAAGGAGAGCACTTCCTAATACCATTCTAATTCATAGTAGAGATATACAATCATTTTAGTTTTGCTTTGGAGATGAAATTGCAGATAAAGCTATCAATCAAAGATTCAAAATCATTTACGAGATAAGGAATATGTTTTTCTTCTTGAAACCAAGTTGATCTTGGTAGAGGGCATTCGTTATGAGTGTTGAGCTCCCTATAAAGGGACTCAGACACTAGAAGGCATTCGTAACCGAATGTCGGAATTCCAAATTGTATTCTAGAGAGGGATTTATAGAGAATCCTTTAGAGACAATATCTATTGTAGTGGTCAAACATATGCATATGTCAGAGACAGAGACTTGGTAGAGGTGGGATCTCTACCAAGTAGTGTTATCAGAGATCCCAAAGAGGCCTAAGGGAGAATCTCTTTCTATGACAATTACCTAATCAAGACGTAGTTCTCACCAAAGGGTTAGGTGGTTGGAGAAAGGATCTCTCAAGAAGGATTAGGAAGGGTAGCTTGGGTAGTATTTAGATTAGTATTTACTAAAATCTAATATTGCTAATATTCTTTTACATACAATTTTTGATATTGTACTAACAAATGGTTGCAGGTTACAGCATTCGAACCTAACCGGAAAGTGGGGACATCACAAGGGGATCTCGAATTGAAGGCAATCTCAACCTGAAGGCAATGACTTCCCGAAGGGAATCTTGACCCAAAGGAGATCTCTGTCCAGATGCAATCTCGATCTGAAGGCAATCTCGGCCCGATGGGGATCTCGACCCGAAGGCAATTGCTCTGATAATGTTCCTATACAAGTCAACCTCAAATTTCTAGTTAAAGAATGTATATAATTACTTGCATGCAGCGAATCACCAAATTCCTTTTATTTTTATTTTTTCGATTTGTGCTATCACCAAATTTTACAGATCCATCACTAACTAGTTCAAATGAAATGAATTTGCTCTTTTCCCCTGTCATGTATCTTGAACACCCACTATCGACATACCATCTATCTTTCTTATTTTGCGCATGTAAGGCTATTTGAACAAATAGAGACTTTTCTTTTTCCAAACCTTCTTGTTGGCGTGATTTTCTTTCTTTTCTTGATTTGTAGGAAAAGGTGTTCTACATTGATGGGTAGCATCTCCAAAGTTATTACAATTTGAACATAGAATATCAAGATCAACCAATGGAGCAAAAGAATTGTGATGCCTGAAATTTGAAGTGTTCTTTTCTTTGCTTCTACAATTTAGTGCTTTATGACCAAACTTGTTACAAGAGTAACAATATCCATTGAAGGTGTAGGAGAAATATTCTCTATGATATGGCCTTTTCCAATCATTCATATGCTGTTGTGTTGTTCTACATTCTATTGCTTTGTGCCCAAAAAGAATGCACGAATAACAATAACAATGAAATGTATAATGAGGTTTGTGCATATCCTTCAATTTGTCTTCTGCTTTTGATGTATTGTTTTCAGAAACTTTATCACCTTCTTTGAAAGAATTGGTACTATTTGAATTTCTTTTGAAACCAACTCCTATTTTGTTGGAAGAGGGATTTTGACTATCTTTGATATTAGTCAGGATTTCTAAACTTTTCCCAAACTTAATATTGTCCTTCAGTTTGATGGTGCTTTCCTCCAATTCCCTTTTCAATTTTTCAATTTCTAATCGCAATTTGATGCATTCCTTTCTTTTGGATTTTAGCTTATCTTCAACTAGATTCATTTCTTCATTGAGAGCTTCTAGTTTTTCTTTTGATTCAGTTTTACATTTGGCTATTTTCTTCTTTAGTATTTTATTTTCCTTATATGCATAATGGGGTTCTTCAAGACATCCTCATCACATGATTAGTCTTCTTCATCCTAATGATTATCACTCAAGTCAGCTTCAGCGATAAAGAGAACTTCATCCTCCTCATCACTTGGCAAATCCTCACTATCTTCATCTGAAGAGATACTTTCCTTTTTGGATAAAAAACTCTTTTTACTCTTCTTTTGAAATTGTTTCTTTTTATTTAATTTTTTCTTTTTCCATTTCTTCTTTTTGAAAATTTCCTTTTCTATAGTGTGCTAGCCCATGCCCTACAGATGGTCGTACGGATTCTTGAACCTGAGAAGACAACCTACTTCAATGGATGCTGTGGATTTGGAGGCTGTACAGCTTTGTTGAGACCAGATGCAGTCCGTACTTTAGTTTGGATGGCCTATGAACTGAACAGGAAGACCGTATGGGTGGAAAGCTAACTATGCGAGTGTTTGGAGATGACGTACAGACAGAAGGCCATACAGTAGACCACAAGTTGGCCGTACGGTGACCACCAAGCAGTCGTACAGTGACACAAGCAATCGTACAGTGACCACAACTTGACGTACTGTGTGCTAGAAAACCGAACAATGGCTGCTGGAGGGTGAAAAGGGTCGTACGGAGGTTGAGAGCAGTGGTGTGTGAGCCGTATAGACCATACGCAGTAGGGAATTGGAAGCGCAATTTTGCATACAACACAAGATGAGAAATGGACGGTGAAGGGGGTAATGCAGCAATAGCCATACTGGTCGTATGGTACAAATTAGAGGGAAATAGAATGTCGTACAGGGGAAATATTTGGAGGATGGAAGGAAAGAGATCAAAAACACAAGCGCACTTGATACCACTTGAAAAATGTAGGAAGTAACACACAAATTTGTAGACGCTGAACCAAGAGATTCACCAACAGGAACTGAGATATATAATTAAGCCTTCAAATTGCCAGATACAGATTAAGACGAACACCAACGGAATAGGGTGAGGGATGAATCCCACCGAAACCGTGCAAGCCAAATAGGGAAGGTCTTTCACTTTTGAAATGGAAAACAATGCCGAACTCCAACAAGAATCTGCAGTACAGAGAGATATAATCCAAAAGCATGCCTACAGACTACCTACGAGCTGTGCTTGAATACTCGTTGGGAAAAGCTTTCTAAGGGTGTACAAAGTTAGCCGACGGCGACACAAACTACGAAAACAAAAATAAAAATGGGTCCGAGATAAAATAGATCAATCGGCCCGTTACAGGGATTAAATTATTATTTATTTTATAACAGAGACATTACATTTTCATCCTCGCTGGAGTCACTATTGTTAAAAGGACATTTAGATGCGCAATGGCTTGGCTTTCTGCAATTAAAGCATTTGAACTTTCCTTCGTTATTTTCATTCCTTCATTTTTGCTTTCTCATGAAATACGCTTCTTCTTTGTCTAATTCACTATTCGAGCTCTCACTTGACATTTGTTTTTCGCTTTATATTTCTTCCCTGCTTTAAATGTTATTTCTTTATTTGATTCATTGCTTCCGATTCTCATTTCATAAGTGGTGAGAATTACATGCAATTCATCTTTTGTCAATTTATCTAAATCTTTTCTTTCTTCAATTGTAGATATTTTAGAATTAAACTTCATACATAACGATCTTAAAATCTTTTCAACTACAAGACTTTTGTTAAAGTAACTAAGATCATTTCTGCAAATGTAGAATAATGGCCATTGTTATTGATGATCTTGAAATGCAGATTTGGATCTCATATAAATATGAGAGGAGACATGTCTCTTGAACCCTATAGTTAATCATCATTTAGTTAATAAATAACTATATGTATAACTCACCTTTAAGCATATATATAATATTAATATATTAACCATATATGTAATATATTATTATATTATTATATAATAATATGTAATGCAAAATATATAATATATATATTATATATATTATATATAAAAAATATATAATGCATAATATATTTTGTATATACAAGATATTTATCTTAAAGATAATTTACCATCAATGAGGTATCTCATAATAAAATCAATCCGACAAAAGCTTCAACAAAGTCATGTCGCATAAAGACATGACTCTACTTGGCATTCCAATGTTTCTTCAGCCTGAATCATTCAACTCTTTTGGTGCTGATGTCTTTTGTTAATGCATACGAGTTTGTGTATATATTTTATCTCTATATGAACTAATATTCATATCTCTGATTATGACAGGTTCAATATCATTGTTTTTGTGCCAATAATCTTAATTTATTTCCATATTTCTCTCACACAGTTCTTCATGGATTTGATGTATATTTCTGATGCACTTAACTTAATGTACTTTCAATACAATCTAATTATATTTTTACCTTCAGTTAGCGCTATTATTATGCCAACAATTTGTACACTAATTTTTGTAATTCCTTCAATAGCAAAATCCATCACTGTGATTGATTGCTGCCTCTGTAAACATATCCTTATCCATAAGTTCTCACTAGTCTTATTCTGTATATGTGAACTGTCATATGATCATCGTTCTTCACCAAGTAATTTACCTTTCACTCACTTATTCAACAATATTTTCAATATATCCAGCATTTTTCAAAAACAGCTTTGACATCAATGCCAATATTTTCAAAAGATCCAACCCATGGTTGTCTACTTGAGCTAGTGTAAAATCTACAACAAAGTTTGAAGAAACCACGTGAGCCTGGAACTCCTTATCCCTATTAGGATATGCCAAGATTGGGGCACCCACTAGCCTTATCTTCAATCTTCAAAGGATTCTCCTTGTGTTATCCCCTAAGTGTACAGTTTGCCCTTCTACATTAGTTTATCCAATGGGTACGCGACTTGAGCAGAGTACTTCATAATTCTATTGTAGTACCCAATGTGGCCAAGGAACAACTTAACTCCGATGAAATCTGCGAGGAGCTCCATCTCTACAATTACCCTCACCTTGTTGGGATTTGTTTTCAATCCATCCTTCTAGACAATGTATCCCAGCAACTGTCCCTACGACACCATCAATCTGCACTTATTCGGATTTAATGCCAATCTTGCCCTCTGACACCTCTCCATGCACTCCCGAAGGGCTACCAAGTGTGCCTTTGATCCATTGTACGTGAACCAATCATCTAGATCATAATGTTCCCCAATATTAGGGTTATCTTGGGATAAATATTACCTACAAAGTAAAAGTCAGAATTAAGCACTAACAAGTCTAAATATACTATTATACCCTCTATCTTAACCTCACACCTTAAAAGACATCTCCAGATCAGGATCCCTGACCCTCTTGAGGATCTCTAAGGATTTGAATGATATAATATATATTCTAGAACTATCCTCAATTATTTCACTGTCTTCTGTGGAGTACAACCCCTAAGGTTCTTCTTGGATGGAACATCCAATCGCATATGCATATGTTGACACAATCAAAATAATCAAGCACAAGGAGATTATATTAATCCTAGTCATTTTGGACAAATGTACATTATAACAATCTCACAACAAATATTGTGGGGTTCTATCAATCCCCATCATCTCAATCTAATATACTAACACTACAGAGTTTAGAATCAATCTCTTCTCCCATAAGGAACTATGTTGACCTCTTCATAAAGCATACAACATCTTTCATTATTACATTCATAAATTATTCATTTGTCAATTTCCACATTGTATATTTAGCATATAAACATACATACATTCATATATATATTATTGTTTGGTGCTCCTGCTTTGGCCGGCTCTTTTATTTGTATGCTCAGTCCCATAAACCCTTGTGGTTTTTTGTTGGACATTAATATTATTATCTTATGATGCCCTTACAACCTTTTAGACCTGTCTTGCTTCTCACATTAAATATATGCCAAGAGGTATGTGATTATATATCTTTTGTTACCTTGTACTATTTTTTCCTTTTGATACAATTCTTCTTCTTTCTTATCCAATGGTAATTTATAAAGCTTATTTTATTTGTCATCTATGTTCTTCTGAAAAGTCACAACCCTTCATAATCACGATCCTTTTGAAAAGTCACAACCTTTCACAGACAGCATTTCATAATTACGATCTTTTCGGACAGCCACAACTATTCATTATTACAACCCTTCCGAAGAGTCGCATACTTTCATCATTGCAACCATTTGAAAAGTCACTAGTTTTCTTCTCATTCCTTTCCTCTTCCATTAATCTTTCTTTAACTCCTATCTTCTCCTCTTCTTCCTTCCTCTTTAAAATGAACTCTCCCTTGTATATCTTAATTTGAAGGAGTCGCGTCCCTTTATTACATATCTCAAATTTTCATTAGATTTAGTTATTTTTATTATTCTATATTGTGTTATTTATTTATTTTGTGTTCATTATCATTTATTAAGTCCTAGTTAAAAAGGTAACATACTGTTTACAATATTCTCCCTTCTATTTAATTTTATTCATTTCTTCATTCATTGTAATTTTATTATTACTTAATTGTTTTAAATCTTATACTAAATATTATTTTATTGATGATAAATTATATATTTAATTATTATTTCTTTTCTTTTCTTTTTTTATATTAATGTAAATATGATTTTATTATCATTTTTTTTTATAATATTGTATTATCTAGTTATTATTAAAATTCTATCTTAAAATGGAGACATGACATAAAAACGCCTTGAAGATTCCCATCGACATCTTGACAAAGATGTGCAAGATTATCCTTTGAAAAATCGTCAACGCATTAAAGAGACCGAAGTGCATCTTGTTGTACACATAAACACCATCCTCCATGAAGAATGTTGTCATTCATTTATCTTCTTCCACATTGGAGATTTGATTGTAGCCCAAAAACACATCCATAGATGATATATTTCATGTCCAACAACCTCATCAAGGATTTTGTTTGTAAATGATATGAGGGGGTCTTTAAAGGTGACAACATTCAAGCACCTGAAGTCCACACAATTGTGGATTTGATTTGCCTCCTTTGATGATACGACAATAAGGGACACCAATTCGCTTGTTGGACCCTAAATATGATGCCCGCCACCATAGGTTCCAGTCAAGGTAGGGAAGAAACCAATATAGAAGAACCAAATAATAGTATTCTGAATTTTGTTTCTTGAATCATATATACTAAACTATGATGATGATAGGATATGGATAAAGTGATAAGTTTACATATAAGAAATTCAATTGCTTCTTAGACATTTTCTTATTCTCAATCTTAACTTCTGCCCAATTCTATATCTGTGGTTCCCTGTAAGGACAGTTCTAGAAAGGGGTCATTAGATCTGAGTTACAAACTCAGCTCCCCAACACTAAAACAAAGGCAGATCCCAGTAAATAATAAAAGAAAAACAAAGGAGAAATCAGTAATATATGCAAATTTCATTAAATGGAGAACAAATTCGAGCAGACTTAGGTGATTTCAAGGTAGAATCATGGCAGAATGGAAGAAAATCAAATTACAAAAAAAAATCATCAGACCTAAATATGCAAAGTTAAAATCAGATCAAGGCACTTTCCAAAATGTTGTTCAGCATTGCAGGAGGATTCAAAATCAAGTTTTCGAGATCATAAAGAATAAAATCAGAATTCCAATCCCAAAGTCTTAATCCTGATTCAAGATCATAATGCCAAATCTGTAGTTTCCATGATTGTTAGCATGAAGACAATAGTAGAAGATGGAAGTGGGCATGCAAGTGCAAAGGTCCTAGACTCCACAGCATGAAGTTGATGATCAAGATCGAACAAGGGAAGATGGAAACAAGTTTGAAGCTTCAAGACAAAAAATGAAGATGATATCAATTGCAACATGGAAAATACAAGATTTGCAACTAATGCCTTTTAGTTTCGACTGCCATAAAAGACCCGATACTATTTGATCTTTTCCGTAATTAGCAACAATATAATATATCATATGTTATATATAATATAACCTCTTGAGATATATACATGAGACTCTTATCAAGTATATGAGAGGAAACATAGTTATATATAAAGATAATAAATTATATATATATATATATATAAAAGAACTATACTTCGACTAAAGCTATACTTTAACACTCCCTCTTAGCGAGGGAGAAGTGAAATATCAAACATTTCTCATGAACCTTAACATGATATCAATATTAGTGATATCCAACCAAATAAAAATTTATCTGACTTTAACACTTTGAAATAGTGACCTGTCAAATAACTATAATCACAATGTTATGAGCTCTATCATAACAAGTATTATGATCTTCAGCATTCCGGATCAACAATTAAATTGTAGTTTGATCATAATACATTTGCTATCAATGACTTCTGGCTTATCCGGAACAACATAATCTGTCATGATAACAGGCCTATCATTTGTAAGATCGTCACCTTACAATGATTACCTTCTGAATATATATGTCTATGAAAGATCGTCACCTTTCATTACATATCTGATGTAACTATTGAATTAGATGTGCTTAGCTGCCACAAGATGTATCTTCTTTGGTTCACACATGAATTGACATAAAGTACTAGTTCCATAATACATATCAGGATGAGTATTAACCAAGTACATTACTGATCCGATGATTTGCCTATAGTAAGAGGGATTAGTAGGTTCAGATTCAAGTCCATTATTCTTCAATTTATGTAGATTAGCTTCCATAGGATTAGTTACTGGTTTACAATCCATCATTCCAAACTTAGTTAAAATAACAACAGTGTATTTCCCTTGATTTAAGAAAATGCAGTTCTCCCTTTGCCAAACTTCTAGGCCTAAGAAGCAATGAAGAAGTCCTAGGTCTTTCATATCGAATTTTGTTGTTAGCTCATGTTTGCATTTAGCTATGAGATGTTCTTCACTTGTTATTAGCAAGTCATTAACATATAATACAAGAATAATTATATCATCTCCATTTATTTTGAAGTATATGTTAGGATCAACTTCATTCTTGGAATACCCTAATTTTTTGAGATAGCTATTTATTCTTTCGTACCATGCCTTGGGTGCTTGTTTAAGGCCATATAGTGCTTTCCTTAATTTGCATACGTGAGAAGTTTTGTCATGAGTGATGAATGCTTCTAATTGCTCAATATATACTTCTTCAATTTCACCATTTAAGAATGTTGTTTTGACATCCATTTGATGTATCTTCCACCCTTTGAATACTGCAATTGCTATGATAGTCCTAACAGATGTGTATCGGGCAACTAGACCAAATGTTTCTTCATAATCAATTTCTTCCTTCTACAAGCATCCACAAGCTATAAATCTAGCTTTGCATTTTTCAATGCTACCGTCAGGTGCATGTTTGATTTTGTATAGCCATTTAGAAGATACAACTGATTTATACTTCAGGTTAGGTAAAACATCCCACACATAATATTTTAGTATTGATTGATATTCTTCAATCATTGCATCTTTCCAAGATTTTTTTCATAAAGCTTCTTCGACATTTGTAGGCTCTGTTTTGATGAGTTGAGAGAGTAGTGCTACATAGAATGAATGATTCCTTGTGCTCTTGTTTTCTCTGACTACTTCATCAAGTTCTATATGATTTTCTTCTATCGTTTTTCTAGTCCAAAATGGCCTCTGTTTATTGTTAGGATTTTCAGTATTCTTTGAATTTGGAATAAGAGGTGTAATATGTTTAATATCATTCTCCCTCTCATTCTCTATTGAAGGATTCTCATCTAGTTTAGTAGTAGGTTCTGAGTATGATTCATCAATGTTCTTGAAAAGATTAAAGGCAATGTCTTCTTCAAATTTTACATCTCTACTGATTTCAATGGTTCTTTGTCCAGGGACATAGATCCTATAACCTTTGGTTGATTCACTATATCTGATGAGTATACCCTTCTTTCCAGATGGTTCTAATTTTGTTCTCTATTTTTTAGGAATACGAATACAAACAGGACACTCAAATATTCTTAGGTGGCTTAAGTCTGGTTTGATGCCTATAAATACTTCTTCAGGAGTTGTATTTTCCAATATTGAGTGAGGACATCTATTTTGAATATAAACTATGGTAATAGAAGCTTCAACCCTAAAAGAGGTATAAAGATTTCGGTCTTCCATCATAGCTCTAGCTGATTCAATAATGGATTTGTTTTTCCATTTTGTGACTCCATTCTATTGAGGATTATATGCTACAGAAAACTCCCTCTTAATCCCAACAGAAACACAAAAGTCTTTAAAGATTTCAAAGATCTATCACCTCCATTATCTGATCTCAGGGTTTTGATTTTCTATCCGGACTGGTTTTCAACTAGGGCTTTGAATTCTTCGAATTTGGATAATACTTCGAGTGATTCCTTTTGTTTAAGGTAAATCCAAGTAGAGACATCCATTTAGGGAAGGTACAGACATAGGACCACAAAGATCAATATGAATAAGTTTAATTACAAAATTAGATTTGTGTTCACTTTTGGGAAAGGAACCTTTTGTTTTCTTACCTAGGGCACATCCTTCGCAAATGCCTAAATGATCAGGTTTAAGACTAGGTAACCCAGTTACAATTTTTCCTATAGTTGATAAGGCACAGAAATGAAGGTGACCTAGTCTATGCCATATTTCTTTTGTGTTTGATGCTTCATGATTTAGGGCTAAATTTTGTTGGTTACAAAGTTTATATAAGCTTCCATCTTTAAATCCAATGGGTATAACTTTTTTGATGTTGGAATTTTTTGGTCAAGATAGTACTTTATCTTCTTGGAAGGTGATTCGATACCCTTGATCAGCAAGACCAGAGATAGAGACCTAATTTATTTTTATGTCAAGTACAAACAAAACGTTCTTAAGTTCAAGAGTAATACCTAAATTTAGTTGAATTGAACATGATCCAATACCTTTTACCGGGTGTGTAGAGTTGTCTCCAATGGTTACTTCTTCAGAGGAGTATCCTTCAAAGCTTTCAAATTTATCTCTAAAGTCTCTGTTATGACATATGCTCCAATGTCTATAATCCAAGTGTTTTTGTTGGAGTTTAATTAACTTGAGAGTGTTAGATAGAATGCGAAGTTTTCATCTTTTTCATCTTTGGTTTCTACTAGACCTGCTTGAATTTTCTTTTGTTCTAGGCAGAAGTTATGAGTGTGATTAAATTTGTCACATTTGAAATATTGTACTTTTGACCAATCCCCTTTCTTGTATGATTTGTTGAATTCCTTTCTATTTCGTTTGAATTTACCTTTCTTTTCTTTGTTGTTGGTATTGGCTTGAATGTCTCCCTCTTGATTTAAATTGATTCCTCTAGACACTAATCTTGATTCTTCTTATGTACATTAATTTTTAAGTAGTTCAAATTTATAAAGATTGGATCAAGAACTTAGACCACAAATGAATGTTTCCCAAGATAGTGGTAGTCCTTTTAGGGCTATAATGCTAAGTTCTTTGTCATCTACTTGATTTCCAATACTCACAAGTTGATCTTTCAATTCTAAGATTCTTAAAAAATAAGATGTAATTGATTCTCCATTTTCATTTTGATGTATAGAAGATCTTGCTTCAATATTAGCAATCTACTTGTGCAATTAATTTCAAAAGTATTCTTAATTTTAGAAAACATCTCAAAAGTTGTTTTAAGACTAGATATAGAGGGGAGAATGTGATCCTTCATAGAATCTATAATAATCTTCATGGCTTTGTTGTTGTGCGTTTTCCATGTTGTTTTGTCTAGATCATTTTCTGGTATTGGTTTATTTGACTCTATATAATCTTCTAATTCCATCTCTCGTACAACAATCATAACTCAAATTTTCCAAGATGCAAATTTGAAGCTCCTTCAAGTCTATCCTCTAACCTTACGTGATTCACCATTTTGAATTTGAAGATATTTTAGAATCTGATATTAAAAATATTCTAAGATTTGAATTTCTCTATCAGGATGGCTTTGATACCATGTAACTTTAGGATCCCTAATAGAGAGTGAATTCCAATAATTTGAATTTGAGATGTACTTCTAACTCTATCTAAATATATATGAATTCGTATTACATTAATTGTATTCAACTTTATATAGTTAAGAGTATATTGTTGGACTATAAGTATATGCGCGAGTTGGAGCAGAAATCGTTGTTACTGAAACCGCAGATGTAATGTTTTAGTCATTTCTTGAAAACAAAGAACTTCCATTGTTATTGGTTCCTGTCTCAGTGAAGGTGATGAATAATTATAGGTGATCGAGAGAGGATGTCCCTACGTGGACATGACCATTAACGTAACTAATGCCTTTTAGTTTTGACTGCCATAAAAGACCCGATACTATTTGATCTTTTTCCTACTTAGCAAGGATATAATATATCATATGTTATATATAATATAACCTCTTGAGATATATACATGAGACTCTTATCAAGTATGTGAGAGGAAACATAGATATATATATATAAAGATAATAAATTATAAAATTATATATATATAAAAGAACTATACTTTGACTGAAGCTACACTTTAACATCTTTGAGGATAAGGTCATTGTCAAGGTTTCGGATGATGAGGAGCAAGTTGATAGTCAGGCTGGTCCAAGTAAGAGATCCAAATCTAGTACTAGGAAGATGGCTTATGTTGCCACTATGCAGATCAAGCAAACCAAGCAAGCGGCTGAGAGGATGGATAAGCTCAATTTGGAAGCTACTATGCTTCTAAAGAATATGGGTTAGCATGCTTGTTTGTCTAGAGTTTGTACTTTTCTTGGTTCTTTGTCTGTTGGGTCTTGTCCTTTTGTTGTTGTCTTTTCCTAGCTGGCTTTTGTCTTCTGGCTGGCCTTGTTCTATTTTGTTATGTCTCTCCTTATGGGCTGTATTGGTTTAAATCTTTTAGTCCTCTTTTGTATAGGATTTCAAGTCCCCTTCAATACTTGTTTTCTCTTAGTCAACAACATGGAAAATACAAGATATCGAGATGAGCTTAACAAGATTGATGAAAGACAACAATAAGACATTCAAGAAGATGGAAGGAAGAAAAAAATGCAGAATAGGTGCACATAGGCCCATGGCAGGCAGAAGTAGAAAATAAGGATAATTCTAGAATCTCCTCTCCATTCACCTTCATCCAATGCACCATTGGTTAGGAAAATTGTAAGACAAAATGCTGAAAAATTCTATGTCAAAAAACAGGAGGTGCATGAACTGAAAAGGCGAGGATAAATTTGAAATTGAGAAAATTCCTAAAGGCCTCCTTGGTCCACCCAATTTAGATGTGCCAAAAGCAGGTGAGATAGAAGGAAGGCTATAAGGCATATCAACAATAGTGCACAAGAGCTTATTACAAGGAGAAGAATCTATTTTGGAGAATTCTAAGAATCCCAATCCAACCCACCGTCCATAAAACTAATCATTCATGCACCAAAACTAAAAAAAGGAATTTCAAAGGCAAGAGCCTACAACACAACAGTAACTTGTGAACCTCTCATGTGGGAGGTCTTGGGTTTGAGTCTACTCGAGCTAAACACATAAAAATTTATTAATTACAGAAAATAATAATAAGTAATCTAGGCTGCGGCCCATTATGGATTAGAAAAAGGGATTTCAAAGTGTAAAAGTGAAACAAGCGCATCACCCTTCATGGCAAGGATAGGCCACAGAATGGAATTCATGTAGTAACTACATATGTGATTTCTCATCATACCCATGAGTGTGCCAAGTTCTATCTCTAATGACTAATGTCAAAACTCCTCAATCCACCAAATTCTATTCCAAGTATGCTGTTTCAGGTTCCTAGTCAAATTTCCAAGTTCTAATCATAGATTGCATTTCATACCCAAAATCAAGAATTCAAATTCTCAAATTTAAAATTGCTAGAAACAAGATGAATAGGAAAATAGAATTCATGATTGCATTAAACTAAGGAGACGGACTTAAATAAAAAAATACAAGGCAAAGTCAATAATAATAGCAACACCGAAACTAGCAGACTAAAGCACTAAAAATCTGAATCTAAACATAAAACCTAAGATGACCATTATAGTAAATATAATATTATTTTAATACCCTCCCTTAATTATTAATGTAGTACCCTACAAAAGAGTATACGTGTTGTTGTCACAAATTCTTGAGAACACTTTGTTGTTGTTAGGACCCTCCTTGGATTTGAAGAATGCTAATAACCAAGCATAGCCAAAAAACAAAGAAGGTTGTCCCCTTCTTCAGAATGATTTGTAACAAGAGAGTAGAAGGAGTAGAAGGTTGTCCAAATAGCATATGTTTTCTCTTTGTAGCCTTTTTTGTGGTCTATTCTAGGGTTGAAGGATTGGATTGACTAAGATGGATCAAATAAAACTTTAACGAAGTTAAAAAATCCATTTTTTTGTAAAATTCAGCCTGGGTCTTACTGCAGATTTGGCAATATGCCATACAAAATGCAAAATTTATGTCAAATTTGTCTAACAAAATTTGGACAGACTTTTGGAAAAAGAATATGATAAGGACCAGACTTTAGCAAGAATGGGACCAAACTTTTGCAAGAATGGGACCAAACATTGCGCTTGCCAAGGAAGAATTTGGTAACATAGGTTTTCATTTGTCAATCTTGAATGTGTTTTAGTTTTTACATGATTTTTGACTAAATTGCAAGGTGGAATCTTGCAAACCCTACAATGTTTTTATAATAAATTTGCAAACATCTATTTAATTTTAAATTGTACAATTTGCTCAAAAAGAATGTAGGGTTTTCTTTTCTTTTTTTAGTTTTAAGTTTTTTATTGAATTATCTTACTGTAGCAGCCTTAACTTTCATTTCTTACAATACCTAAAAAGCATGAGGCTTGGATCTATACCAAAGAATTTCCTGGAGAGAAAAACATCAAACAAAATGTTTCTTTTGTAAAGAAATAAGCTTGGGTGGCATCTATAGATTCAAATACCATATTGCAAGCATACTTGGACATGATATTACTGTGTGCACTAAACAAAGATCTGAGGCAAAACAAAAATGTTATATGGAATTAGAGGCATTGGAACAAGATAAGTTAAATAAGAAAAGAAAACTTGCACAATTAGGTGTTATTGGCTCTCATGCTCCCGCATCTGCATCTATAGGTTGTGTTGGAGAGGGTTCTTCTAGGCCTCCCTTTCATCCTAGTGCTAGTGCTCATCCTAGTGGTAGTTGTTCTTATATTGAGCCTAGGCCTATAACATTTCAGCCTAGAGTGTAGATGTCCAAATTGGATAGTTACTCTATGTCATGCACTACTCCTGGCTCACAACCCTCACTTAAGAGCATGGGTACTTTAAACAAGGAGATTCATGATACTGCCAGAAAACAAATTTGCAAATTTTGGTACTTTTGCAAAATTCTATTCATTGCAGCTAAGTAATTATCTCTTTTTATTTGTTTTCTTCAAATTTAAAGTTAAATTTTAATTATTTCTACTTGTGTAATCATAGATTCATATTACATAATGTTTTGTCATCTAAATTTCTAATCATAATCTATTTGTGACAGGTTTCCTTATTGGCAAGGCATGATAGATGTCGTAACTATTTGTGGTTTGGGGCTTAAAGCCCCTATTGAGGATCAGTTGAGTGGTTACCTCTTAGATGAAATAGTAGAGGACATGAAGGTTGACCTAGCAGACCACCGAAAGGAATGGACCATAAAGGGTTGCACCATCATGACTAATGGTTGGACGGATAGGAAGGGAAGAACACTCCTCAATTTTTTTGTTTTCTGTGGAGGTGATTGATCATTCTACTTTCCTTACATGCATTGTGAATTATGATTGAATAATTTAAATTTTGATTTGTTGATTGCTAATTTGTTGACGATCCATGGTAATTAAATGTTTCACTCTATCTATTTAAATTTTGTAGGATCCGCCATGTTCATCAAATCTATTGATGCTTTCTTTCATATCAAAAATGTCACATACTTGTGTAATGTTATTGAGAAAGTCATACAAAAGGTAGGGGAAGAACATGTGGTGTAGGAGGCAACGGATAATGCACCAAGTTATGTTGCTAAAAGTAAACTTTTAAGCTTTAAGTTTTAGGTTTAACTTATCAAGTTTTGAACTTTTCTAATTCTAAGTTTTTTAATATGTATAAAATTCTAATTAATTTAAAATTGTTACAAGTAAACTCTTGATGGAGAGGCACCACACAATATTTTGAACTCCTTGTGCCGCACATTGCCTTGACCTCATGTTGGAGAACATTGGTAAGATTGAGTGGATGTAATCATGCGTAGAAAGGGCCAAAATTTTATGCAATTTTATATATAATTATGCATTTTTCCTTGCCGCAATGAGGAAATACACAGGAAATAGGGAGTTAGCTCATCCTAGCATCACAAGGTTTGTCTCGAATTTCATCACACTGAAGTTCTTGATGACATCAAGAGAAGAATTGAGGTGCATGGTTGTTGGGGAGGAGTGGATTTCTTCTTCCTATGCTATGACCACCGTAGGGATAGATGTGGTGAATTGCCTCTTTGTTGAAATTGGTTTTTGGGCACCTACTAAAGAAATAATCAAGGTAAATTTCTTACAATTCAACATTTAGTATTATTATTTATTATTTAATTGTTTAATGATATAGTTTTATGATTTAATTTTGACTCAAATGTTTGTTTTTACATTATATGCAGATCAGTGAGGCCCTTGTATCTCTCCTACGAACTATTGATGTGGAGAAGCCCTCTATGGGTTACATAAATGAGGGCATGGATAGGGCCAAGGAGGTCACTAGAGCCCAGTATGTACGAGTATCGGAGAAGTATGGTCCCATTTGGGACATTATTAATAGGAGATGGCAGAATCAGCTCCATAGGCCCATCCATACAGCTGCCTATCACCCGATTCCAACATATCGTTTCCTTCCAGACTTCAAGGCAAAAGAGGAGGTTCTAACTGGCCTATATACAGTCATGCAGAGGTTGAGTAGTTATGGCAGTGCCTTCGCTGCAACCATTGAGCTGGACAAATTCAACAATAAAGAGGGGTTGCTTTTCTCTAGCAGGATAGCCATAGAGACTCACACATCATTACAACCAAGTAAATATAATATATTCTTAAAGTTAATTGTTACGATTGCTGCATTTTATTTTTTGATTTTGTAACTTAGCCTTAAAGTTGTGCTTGTAAATGAGACTAATTGTTTTTCTTTTCCCTTATTTCAGATAGATGGTGGCAAAAGTTTGGGCCCTCAACCCCAAATCTTCAGAAGACTGCCATCTGCATTTTGAGTCAGTCTAGCAATGCTTTTGGATGTGAGCGTAGTTGGTCCATGTTCAAGCCTATTCATTTGAAGAGGCGAAGTATGTTATCTGTGTAGAGGTTGAATGATCTTGTATTTGTTCATTACAACCTCCTCCCTAGTACCAAACAGATTTTGGCCATTGAGTCCTCTCTGATCATTGTAGAGCAGATTGATCCAGAGTCAAAGTGGCTCATTGAGACTACAGATGCAACAATCTTCACTAAGAAAGACCATGAGTGGGTTGACCAAGTAGATGGAGAGGCTGAGGCTGTGTCCATTATAGAGCAGGAAGCTAGAGCACATTCAGGCACTAGTAGACGCACACATGCACACATAGAGCATGCCATAAACACAAGCCCTAGTGATGTCCATACACCCATCTCACATGCGAGGAAGTAGATAGAGAGGCTAAGGCTGTGTCCATTATAGAGGAGGAAGCTAGAGCACATTTAGGGACTAGCAGACACACACGTGTACACATAAAGCACGCCACAACACAAGCCCTAGTGATGTCCATGCACCAATCTCACATGCGAGGGCTCTAGCTCATCATTCCTATAGGACCTACCTTAGACACCTTTGTAGAAGGCATACAAGATACTTAGAGGCTGAGGGTGCGGCCAAGCCTGAGGATGATGACAAGGCTTGAGCTAGAGCCTTATTTTTTCATTTTGTTTACAGACAGACATATGTTTCCTGGATCTTCATCTTACATACATTATTTGATGTCATTGGTTTTATGGATCTTCATCTTACATACATTTATGAATGATGTCATTAGTTTTATGGATCTTCATCTTACATACATTTATGATTTGACAACATTTATAATTCTATATATCTATGTCATGACTCATTATGATCCTATGATTTCTATTTACTTAACCTACAATTTACATTTTATGTATGTGATGGATTTATCAATTATGTTTCTTGTTAATGTATATTAGCTTCTATTTGATGATATTATAGTTTTTAAGTTATATTCAATAAAGGGTGCATGAAATAAGTTTTAAATCGTTAAAATCTTTAAATTTCAAAAGTTTTTTCAATTTGTCGATTCGTAGCTAATTTGTAGCTGATTCACGATTCAAGTAGGCCTTACCAATTGTGATCCGATTCCGATTTTTGGTTCTTTACTCCAAACTATTGCAAATGAGTAGAATTTCCCAAAATGGAATGCAAAATACCATGATTTGAAGACAACAAAGCATCATTTTTTTCGAAGAAAATTTTTAGAAAGCCTAAAATAACATCCCACGTGAGCTACACGTATTAAAAAAACCAAAAAATGATTTCTGAGGAAAAAAAATGATCAAAACCAAACATGATTTTTGAGGTGGAAAAATAACCAAAACCAAATAGAAGCAACGATAAAGATCAAAGAATACAGGACTCTATTTTAGAGGGAAAATTATAAAAGCCAACTGAATTTTTTGAAGTAAAAGTTTACCAAAGCCCAACAAAAAACATTTAAGAGAAAAAAATATGAAAATCCAACTGACTTATTTTAAGGGAAAAATTTATGAAAAACCATCAAATTATTTTTTAGGAAAAAATTCTTGAAACCCTCCTTGAATTTTTATAGGGAAAAAGTTAATAAACCCATTAGATGTTTATAATTTTTATTTTAAAATTTTTTTAAAATGTTTAATATAAAAATCAAAAAACTCTGATTAGGTTTTGCACAGCAAAACCAAAAATATAAAACCCAAAAGAAATTTGATTAGGGTTCATTGGGAGAAATAATCTTGAGAAAAACATCCAAACAAATTGCACTCAACTCAAAGTGGACCACTGGTTTGACCATAGAGTGAAATTGTACAACTGAATAAGCAAAGAAAATGTTGAAATACCCCAAAATACTCCACTAATATGGCTAAGATCGCAGATGGTAGCTGACATGATAACTATTGATGCGGCAATAGAATAGAAATCACAAGTGTATTTTTTTATTTTTAGCTGGTTACAGGTGGAATAGTCTCAAAATTCTCAATCAATATCCCAAAAACAATGTGGATGGGATGTAGGCGTCCTTATTTCTAGAAGACATTGGAAATAAAAGAAAAAAGCTTTCATCTGAAGGCCAAAAAATCTAAAAAGCATTCATGTGGCCAAAAGAGAAAAAATTTAAAAAGTTGGTCTTTATTTGTAGAAAACATTGGAAACAAAAGAAAAAAGCTTTCACGTGAAGGCCAAAAATCTAAAAAGCATTCATGTGGGCAAAAGAGAAAAAAATAGAAATTAAAAAAGTTGGCCTTTGACTGCACTAATGTTGCCTAGAACAAAAATGAATTTTGCAGTAAAAACCCTAACTTGAGCTTTGTTGTAGACTACAAGTAAATGAAGAAATAATATATTTTTCTTCATGTATTTAAAAAATGTGAATTACAAAAATCTCCCAAAATAAAATCTACATACTTTATGCTAATTCAACCTCCATGAAATCCAAACACAATGATACCAATGTGAAACATTGAATTTATTTGACCCAACTAGTTGCAACCCTTTGGAAGATCTTTCACCGCCTCAATTATGCTAACCAATGGGAGAGATCGTTCCCAATGAAAAATGGAATAACTTGCAAGAACCCTTGGCTCCACAAATGAACATATCAAAGCAATTGTCAAGAATTGGATGATTAGAAGCTTAATTGATCCCCCTCTATATATTTTCTCCAAGTGGAGGTGGATCCTTCAAGAAGTTTCTAGAAACATGAGGAGATGAATCCTTCTAGAAGCATCTAATAACATGAGGTGGATCCTTCAAAAAGCTTCTAGAAACATGATGAGGTGGATCCTTCAAGAGGCTTCTAGAAAAATTATTTTATTTTATTGACTTTATAATACAATATTTATTTGACTATATTAAACTAATTAAATATAAAGTCGCCTTTTGATAGTCAATTATTTCATAAGCTTACAACTAATTAATTAATTTCTACCCTATTTCTCCACTTAGCCTTCGGAAGCATAAAGCTAAGATGATAACTAAGATGGCTGCAAAGGAAGGGGACATTATAATTTGCCCCTCCTCAAATTGGTTGTCCCCAAGAAATCTCAACTCTAAATGTTGAATAATCTCCTCAAGCTCCGATGTAGTATCTTGAACCAAAGTCCTTCCAATTAATCAAATACCTCTAATAACATGCCTGCATAACTCTCTCTCTTTTAGATCTAGGAAGGCTTGGGCACCAAAATTAACTTCCCCTCATCATCCAAAGGAGGCAGAGGTGTTGAAGGAACGATGTGATTCCCTAATACCTGCTTGAGGTGTGACACATGGAAAGCATTTTGAACCTTGTTGTTAGCGGGTAACTCCAACTCATAAGCCAGCTCAACAACTTGCCCAATGATCGCGAAAGGCCCATAGCATTTTAGTCTTTTATGCACCACTCTTTTTGAGAGTGGACTGGCGAGTAGGCTACAACATCAAATACACCATATCCCCTACCTCAAATGAACCCTCAACTCTCTTCCAGTTTGCATACTTGTGCCTTATGGATATTCTCTCGAAAAGACCTCATTATATCTTGATACTCCTGCAAAAAAATTCCATTACTAGGCACTTTTTTACCACTTATCATCAGTATGTCAAGGTGTAATGTCCTCTTTTTGGGAAATTAGGAAATTTAAGGTCAAATTCATGTAATATTAAAATTGTCTAGCTAGGTAAAAGGTAGTTCCATAAGGAATTCATCTATCTAAGCAACATCCATTGTTATTGTTCTTAGGTATAGATTGATAGAAAAGCCTTTTTAGAATTATGACAACGAAATCACATTGATGTATATAATTCAGGACTAGAAAGTTTTTCAACATTACAAGCCTAGATAAAGCTTTGCTAAATTGTAATGCATGGAACATAGATTATTCAAAGTTCAACATTTGAAACAACCATGAAAGATTGGTATGGCTGTATAATTGATCAAATTATACATAAAAAAATTCATTACAAAAGAGATTGACAAATGAATGAGAACAACCATCATGAAAACTAAAAATGTAGCCTAGACCCAAGAGAATTATGATTTCAAAAATCCACTTACCTTGCGCACATACCCATCCGGTAATCATTTGCAGGATTACATTTATTTAGTGAAAATGCAAGTTCACGTGGTCGAAAATTAGCATCCTGATAATACAAAACAACCAAATTTTAATAAAAAGTTAGCCAATAACTAGGGAGAATCCATCACTATGGTGTTCATTTGATTACTTAAACCAATAAGCATTGAAAAAAAAAATCATAAATCAAGAAATTAAAAGAATAATAATATAAATACTTTTGGACTCCATATGTGTAACAGAACAATCTCCTAGACATTTATCATTGGGAGAAAGACAAGTGACCAAAATAATTCCCTAGTTACAACTTCTAATGTGGTTCATACAATTCAAAATCAATTAAATTAGATTTGAGAAATACTTGAGTTTGGAAACAAAAAATCTTGTTAATTTATCTTTAATTTTAGAGCTGGCCTTGCATGTTAAAATAGTAACATTTAATAACAAACATGATCTTTTCAAAAAGCTCTAAATTAATCTCTCCAAAATGAATTGTATAGATGTATTTTAAAAATTAATAAATCAGGAAATTAAAAGAATAATAATATAAATACTTTTGTACTCTATATGTGTAAGAGAACAATCTCCTTGACATTTATCATTGGGAGAAACACAGGTGATCCAAAATAAATCCCCGGTTACAACTTCTACTATGGTTCATACAATTTAAAATCAATTAAATTATATTTGAGAAATACTTGAGTTTGGAAACAAAAAATCCTGTTATCTATCTTTAATTTTAGAGCTGGCCTTGCATATTAAAATAGTAACATATAATAACAAACATGATCTTTTCAAAAAGCTCTAAATTAATCTCTCCAGAAACAATTGTATAGATGTATTCTAAAAATCTAGACTCTATATGTAATAAGCCCAACCGGCTCTAGCTTTGATAAACTCCAATTTCTTTACTAATCAATTGTTTGACATTTTGTCAAACACTTGGCAAGCAAACTTCAATAGATCAAATATGTTGTTCTTGGTGGTTTTTTATTTAATTCAAGAGTTATTTGCATATAAACATGAAATGAAAAGTCCGACTTGAAAAGTAATTCTCCCAACACAAGAATAACTCTGATTTTTTATTCAACAGCATTAATGGATACAATGAAATAAATAAAATACAAGAAATGAAGCTGATAGTATAATGGCTTATAAAATGGTTACAGCAGACCCCATTATGCTCACCCTATACAACTCAACAAATCCAACTTAGCAGTTGCATTCCAACATTGATTCCAATAACCAAAGTTATTGGGATACACCGAATTTCAATCATGAAGTTCAATTTTCAGCGAATTTTTACCCTTTTCAAACTTCATCCGAACTTTATGATATTAAACGTAATATTGTTATTTATAATAAGATTATTTCATTTTAAAATAATATTGAATTATTTAGTCTAATTATTTAACAATGTCAAACTATTTTGAGAATTTTGTGGATATATTACTTATATATAAAAATAAATAATTTTTTATAAGTTAAATTTAATGTCAATTTTTATTCGAATTTTTACCCTTGCTGAATTTGATCCGAATTTTATGATCGATGAACTCGAATGGGAATTTGAACCTTGTGACTTAGCCAATAACAGTCACGTCCACAAGTCTGGACAATAAACAATGTGTAACTACGACAGCCCGATCGGGTTGCAAACTTCATGCCAAACAACTCATAAAGATGCCAATGGCAAGGTGAATATGCACATTTCCAATAAACGCGTAGGTCTGCAATAACCCAAATGCTTAATTGCAGCTAACTTTGGTGGCTAGAATGCAACGTCTATGATGCATATAATTCCCAACTGTAATTGATAATTGTAGATGCCCAATTCAGCCAATTACTTTTAGTATTTTATGCTATCAATTTGCATATATTAGAACAATCAGCTCTCAACAATAATTTGCAGCTCAATTTTTCAATACAATTCTCAGACTTCAAACCCTCAGCCAACAACTAAGAAATTATAATATTCAATTGTATAAATGCTCCTCAGCAACAATCAATATAGAAAGAGGACACGATAATAAAACTCAAAAGTCCACAATACCTCAGTTGTGGATTCTCAAAATTAAATCTAGAATACTTCAGTTGTAGATCCCAAACCCTTATACGGCAAAGGCACAAACTTCAGACTCAGAAATGTCACAAAGTCAACAAGAGCAAAATAAGATAATCAAATAGTTGGATGCCTTTCTCATCAAATGGGCTCATATTTATAATCTTCAAATGGCACAAGTTTCCCAAATAAACTCCACAACATTAAAATATATAATAAAGTGCCATGATAATATAATTATTAATTGCTTTTGGCTCCCAAAAATGACCTTTTCCACCATAACTTAATATTCTAACACACAAGGTCACTGTTTCTTGTTCGCATGATTTAAAACTTTTCGTCCTAATTCCAACGAGCTATGATACTGAGGTGACCAACAAACAACACCAACAAAAATAGCAACCTTCGCGTATTTAGATGAATAATAATAATAATTTACCCATCTTGCAAAAACAACTAAAGAAGCATGAGAATCAAAATCTGACAACACCAAAGTGATCTTGATGATGAAAGACAATGAATGAACCTGACAAAACTTTCCGTCCTGATTCCAATGAGCTATGATATTGAGGTGACCAACATACAACACCAACAAAAATAGCAACCTCGGTATATTTAGATGAATAATAATAATAATTCGCCCATCTTGCAAAAACAATTGAAGAAGCATCAGAATCAAAATCTGACAACACCAAAGTGATCCTGATGATGAAAGACGATGAATGAACTTGATAGAGTGACTTACTATAAATAGATACTCCCTCCAAAAATTTTGGAGCCCAAACCAGAAGCCTGAAATAAAAACCGAGAGCATCACTCAACTTTTATAACTCAACAGAGCTCATCAGAACCAATAGATTGACCTACTATAAATAGTAAGTCCCTCAAACAGAGCCAAAACACACCATAGACTGCTAAAAAGCCTATAACCACACAACTGAGACCTTCAAATCCCACTATCAGCTGACGAGGGTCACGATGGTAAACTAACCTAGCCAACTACAGGAAGCTGCTAAAATAAGGACATTACACTATACTACTCATAACTAAATAATTAGTTCATTTTAATTTTATCTCTAAATCATAATTAGTTTGCTGATGTAATTGAATAATCAAAATAATTCAATGCTCACATTAATATGTTGTTTGTGGATTTTGAAACTTTTGGAGTGGAAGTTGGAATTTAGGCAACTAGGAGTTCATAATCCAATTTTGGATTCTGATTTAGGAAAAATTATGATTTGCAAGTCTTGGAAGAAGAATGTCACGTGGTGTAAGGTGCTGGCTATTTTTGTCTGTTTTTGGATTTTGAAACTCTTGGAATGGAAGTTGGAATTTAGGAAACTCTTAGTTCATAATCCAATTTTGCATTCTGATCTAGATAATTGGAAATCTGCATGTAGGGAATTAAAACTTCTGATTTGGGAGTCTTGGAAGAGGAATGGCACATGGTGTAAGGTGCTGCCTAGTTGTGTCTATTTTTTTTTTGTGTGTTTATTTTTTGGCAAATGATGGAATTGTATTGAGACTCAACCAACAAGAGATGGAAACACAACTATGCTATTATTATTCTGCAATTAAGTACACATCCACTCACAAGGTAAAATGTAATACTTCAAAACTATAACAATGCACTAAGCAATGATCAGATTTATAGCAATGTAGAAGCAATTACTTATATGGAATCCTCTGATTTATTAACAGCAACAATCATACTAATAGTTCTCATACCAATATTTGTTGTTACAAGCATTTAAGCCTCTTCAAATCATACTAACAGCTGTTATTGAGCTTCCAAACCCAGCCACAGCTCTACCAAGGTGTGACTTGAAGGTATGCTGCACTGCTGGCGATAATACGACAGACTGGCTATAGTGTAAAGACTGTATTTTGTCTTCAATCAGCCTACAGAAACAATGCTGCTCCTTCAGCAGGTATTATCCTGAATCAGCACCTTTAGTAATAGTTATAAGCTGGTACGGCTCTGTTGTAGCAGCTCCTGGCCCTTTTATCTCCTCAAATTCTCCTAACTACATCTCTCAAGAGCGAGAAGAATATCAGTATAGAGGGATTTCATCCTACAAGCCTGCAGGAGAATACCTCTAGAGTTTCAACATTTTTCGTATATTATCCACACATATGGAAAGAAGGCACTTCCATCTCTTTAACAACACTTTCTTAGAGCTCCACCAGTCATCTTGACAATGTGGGGTAAACAAAATCACTTTTTTTCACCTTCCTATAATTTAGGGACTTTTCCGTTCTTGGCCCCTATTTTCTCGCAGCTACATTTTCGGCCCCTATTTTATCGAAATTGTTTTCCCTTTAATATTTCTATGCCATGTAACATGACTTTCCTTCACTTGAGTCCCCAATAACTTTTATTTATGCTTCCAATCTATTATAGCATAAAAGGGGTTAATCTAATTAAATATTTCTCACAAAATAATAAAATATAGACTATTAATAGAGTTAAACAAATAAATTTAACTTCATAAAGTTATTTTGTTACACAAACCTATATAAATGATAAACAAATGATCTTGTCAATATTACCAATTTACCATCCACATGCCACCACATCTAGAAATCCAACTTACCTATAATGACTTACTATAAATAGTAAGTGCCCCAAAACTACCTCAAATTGGCTTAGAATGAAGTGTAACCAAAACTGCCTAGGCCAAAAGGTCTCTAAAGTAACTTTTATGCTCTTCTTAGCCTATCGTACCATGGGGAACAGGCTAACAATAACATTGTTTGTGAATTCAGACATTACACATGGAAAGGATGTTTTTTTAATTTTTCCTTGTTATTATGCCATCTCCACCTTATGCATTTGTGCACCATGTTTGTTTGACCTTGATATTTTCTTTATTTCAACATGGCCTTAAGGCACACATGGTAGATGTCCACGAAATAGTCTATGAAGGGTATGTTTCAGAGATTTCCCTTCAGGCCCTTCTCCCCACCATGACGCCTCACATGCCTAGTCTAATTGCCTTGCATTTTCTCTTGTTTCTTTGTCTACGTCTCAGGTGCACCTGAGGAGGACATAAGAAGAGGTGGCTTGGGACTACTTTTAGGATAAATCCTTTCTTTTGCTCATCCCCACCATGATCCTAGGTGTGCCTCCTATTTCTTTACATTTTCCTCTTTCTCAAAAGATGCATATGGTGGAGGTGGAAGAAATGGCATCCCAAGAAGACATTTTAGAATTTTCCCTTTTATGCCTTTATCCCCACAATGTGAGTCCATGCGACTTTTTTGTTCAGCTTCTCTTACTTGCAAATTGTGGTTTCCTATCCCTTAGTCAAAATCCTGATTTTTCCATCTTTGTGCGAATCTCTTTTCATCTTGAATTAATTTCTTCATGTCCCAATCAATCAAAATGTTCATTCCATGTCTGCAAAGTTGATTCTGCAATTGTCTTTTCAGACCTCGATTGGTTCGATGCATTTCTAAGTAAAAAGTTATGAAAGTTTGTATCCAAAATTGATCACTTTGTTGCTTCATCAATTGTAAGGGTCTACTAATGACTCCACATCTATAATTCCATGCCTATTTAATCCACCGCAATATGAATATGATGATGGAAGCCATATTCTGATTCCCAGCTTGATGATGATGAGCCCTTCACAAAGATTGGGAGTTTTTATCAACATTAAACTGTGAGGAGTGCTCATCATTTTTCTTTTTACCCACCAGTAGAGGATTTGGTTTTACATCGGTGTGGGTTGGCTCTAGTTTCATGCCATCCATTATGGGATGGGTTAGCACCATCTTTTGTAGATAGGATTGATAACTGCAAATTAGAGAACTTGCAGTATCTACATACCCAGGACATTTTGGCAAAGGTTGGAGTTGGTGGTAGTGTTTCAGGTACCTATGATTGTTACCATCTCCACAGTGCAGTTGGGTGTGCGTATCAGTTTAAGGGGGACTCAAGTATGGATAGAGTTGGTATTTCAGTTGGGTTGAGTTCCAATGAGTTGTTGCCTTCATCAGTGCCTTGGGTCAATTTTTAGATGATTCTAATGTTGATGTCCATTATTTGGGTGTTGGTGCTATAGGAGTTGTTTGTACACAACAGGGATAGTATGCAATTCTACCTTTGGGATTCAAGTGGATTGTGATGTCCATTTTGCTCTAGGATTGCTTAGGGACAAGCAATGGTAGGGAGAGAGGATTGTAATGTCCCCATTTTTAGCAGGTTCCTGCAGTTGGCCAGGTCAGTTCACCATCACGACCCTCATGAGCTAACAATAGGATTTGAGGGTCTTAGTTGTGTGGTTATAGGCTTTCCACAAGCCTATGGTGTGCTTTCGCTCCATTTGAGGGACTTACTATTTATAGTAAGACAATTTTTGGTTCTGATGAGCTCAATTCAGTCAGAGGAGTTGGAGGATACTATCAGTCTTTATTTCAAGCTTTCGGTTTGGACTCCAAGAATCTTGGAGGGAGCGTCTATTTATAGTAAGTCACCCCGTCAGGTTCTTTCATCATCTTTCATCATCAGGATCACTTTGGTATTATCAGATTTCAATTCTGATGCTTCCTCAGTTGTTTTCACAAGACGGGTGAATTATTATTATTATTCATGTAAATATACTGAGTTGTTATTTTTGTTAGTGTTGTTGGTTGGTCACCTGAGTATCATAGCTTGTTGGAACCGGGATGAAAATTTTTAAATCATGGGAACAAGAAACAGTGGCCTTACATGTCAAAATTTGAAGTTATGGTGGAAAAGGTTATTTTCGGAGCCAAAAGCAATTAATAAATTAGTTTATAAAGGCAGTTTATTATGTTCTAATGTTGTGTGTGAGAAGCTTCTTAAGTGAAGTTCATTTGGGAAACTTTGTGCCATTTGGAGATTATAAATATGAGCTCATTTGATGAGTAAAGCGTCTAATTGATTATTTTCTTCTGTTCCCTGTGAAGAGTTCCTGTGTTTGCCAATTTCTTTGCCCTTGTTGAAGTATAAGGGTTTGGAATTAAGAAGTGTTTGGCAATTCACAATTGAGGTATAGTGATTTAATTCTAAGAATTGTCTTCATTAAATTATAGTATTTCTTGATTGTTATGTACTGTACCTAAGAATTTCATTGTGGCTGGAGAATTTGTGATTTGGAATGTCATTATTGTCTATTGTTTGGTGTGGTTAAAGAGGAATATACTGTGATTCTTGTCCCTATATTTGGCAGTGATTACAGACTTTGTGGAAGGCTGCAATCAATTATTGGAGGGAAGCAATCATGTTTTAGAGCACCTGTGATTATAAGTGAGGAACATTTATTTGTAAAACTGCGAATAAATTGGATTATTTCTTGAGAGCTGCAATCCATATTTCATCTATTAGAAGTCAATTTCCAGGTTCATTATTGCATTCTTGTAAATTTCCAAAAGTCAATTTTTAAATTGGATATTAGTAGCATTGCCATAAATTATAGAATTACTTCTGAATTGTTTAGTGGTGTTCATTTGTCCAAATTGATAAAGACTTAATCAATTATAATTGTAAGCAGCTCGCTATGAATCTAAAGCATTATTTATTGAGTGATAATAATTTGCCTACCAAATGTTTGACAAAATATCAAACCGTTAATTAGCAAAAGAAAATTGATGTTTGTTAAGGATATAGCTTGTTGCGGGTTGTTATAGTGGTATCAGAGTGGTTTCATGCCAGCTTGTAGGAATTGGGCTTTGGTTTTATTTTATTCGGTACTGACTTTGAAGATTTTTATATCTAATTTCTAGAGTGATCAGCACTTTATTTTCTCCAGCTATGGACAAAAATAGGACTGGAAGTTCTAGAAGTCAATGGAGTAATGAGGAAGTTAGCATAAAAATGAATGCCTTACAGGAGAGTTTGGAGAAACTAAAGCTTCATCAACAGAGGATGGCGGAGAGCTTGTCAGATCCCGCAATAGTTGAAAGGGCAACAAGGTATATGGTTTCCACCTTTAGAAGGTTGACATCAAGGTTATAGGGAAGGAAGCTTGAGTTTTCCCTAATAGGTGTCCATGATGCTGATGCACCTATATTTAGTTCGGCACCTACTAGCCCAATCCGCAATCTGTAATGACCCGTACCAATAGGCCACTAAACAAAACCCTAAATTTAATACACTGCTAAAATATATTGCTGAAATAAAAGAAATAATAGTGCCAATGTATTCATTCAATGAAAACCAAATGTTTTTACAAATGATCTGGCAAATTTCAGCACCAAAACATTATGACATAGCACATTACAAAGAAACCCTAACTGGTTGTATACAATTGAGAACTTGTTACAACTACAGATTGAAATGAAGAACCTGGGTTGATCAAATGGTGGAGACTGAATGCTGAAGATGATATGGAGAAAGTGCAACTCCACTGGAAACTCCAAACCAGCAATTAAGCACAAGTGAAAGGACTGAAATATCCTTCCCACAATTGCAATAATTCAGGTGATCTTTCACACCCTCAAAATTGCATACCAATTGAGAGTTTTCATTCTCAATGGCCAATCGTGACTACTTGCAGAAACCCTAGGCTCCACAACGCACATCAGCAAAAATTCAATAATAAAACTTGATGATAGGCAATGAGCCCTCAATGCCTATTTATTCTTTTTTCCTTGATAGGAGGGCCTCCTTTTTAATTTTTCTCCATTTCTTCCAGCAACCTCTAGAAGATTTTTTTATTTAATTTATAAAGTTACCTTGTAATATATATTTTTTTAATTGATAACTTTATAATTAACTCCTCCAAAAAAATGGGACATTACAGGTCTGCCCCTCCTAAAATTGCTTGGCCTCAAGCAATTTTAATGCTGGATGCTGCAAAATCACTTCTCCCTCCCAAGTAGCATCTTCAATAGGTAAATCTTTCCACTTAACTAGATACTCTCTGATTACTCTCCTACGAAGCTGCTTCTCTCTACTATCCAAAATGGATTCTGGCACTAAGATTAATTTCCCCTCATCATCCAAGGGAGGTAATACTGCAGAAGGCATCACATTCTGACCCAATGAGGCGTGATACATGAAACACATTGCGCACTCTACTATCTATGGGAAGCTCCAACTCGTAAGCCACCTCACCAACTCATTTGATGATCTTGAATGGTCCATAATAGCGTGGCTTGAGTTTCTCTATACCACTCTTCTTGAGAGTGGACTGCTTATATGGCCGCAACATGAGGTAAACCATATCATTTACCTCAAAACTACACTCAGTCCTCTTCTTGTCTGCATACTGTTTTTGCTTGTTCTGAGCTCTAGCAATGTTGTCTTTGAGAGTAGCAACTATATCCTTACTTTCCTGTAATAGTTCACCTGCACGGTGTACTCGATTGTCTCCCAACAACAAACCTAAGAAACTAGGTGCCTCATAACCGTAAAGTGCCATGAGGGGTGTCATTTGTATAGTCATATAATATGTAGTATTGTAACAATACTCACAGAGATATATCCATCTGACCCAAGCTCGCTGTTGATCTGCCACATAATTCCTCAAATACCCTTCCACCCATTTGTTTACAATCTCTGTTTGACCATCAATTTGTGGGTGATAACTAGTACTAGGTGTAAGCTCAGTGCCACACAACCAAAATATCTCCTACCAAAAGTGACTCATGAAGCGGCTGTCCCTATCACTCACAATGCTCCAAGGCAAACCGTGTAATCTAAAAATCTCCCTGAAGAAGACCTCTGCCACCTGAGTTGCTGAGTATGTAGTAGCGATAGGGAAAAAGTGAGCATATTTTGTCAGCCTATCCACCACCACATAGATACAATCGCCCCCCTGGGCCCTGGGCAAGCCCGTAATAAAATCCATAGAGATGCACTCCCACTTCCTATCAAGAATAGGAAGTGGCTATAGGAGCCCTGCTGGATAAGTGTGCTCTTGTTTGTTCTGCTGGCAAACATGACACTCACACACATACTGCAAAACAACAGCCTTAAGTCCCTTCCAAGTGAACTGTTCCCGTACTAACCTGTAAGTCTTGAAATACCCAAGATGGCCTACTGTAGTTGAATTATGGAATGCTTTCAAAATCAACTGCTTCACTTTCGATCCTAGGACTAAGTAAATCCTGTTCTTGTAAATGATCAAATCATCTATGAGAGTGTATCCGGTGTCGATTGTTGTCCCCTCCACTATAGCAGAGGCCCACGTGTCTTTGGCATATTCTGCTACAATCAAGTGTCGCCAATCCTCTGATATCTGAATCATAGAAGTGAGGTATGGCCTACGGGATAAAGCATCTGCAACAATATTCTGTGTCCCCTTAACATATGTGATATCAAAATCATATGCCTGTAACTTACTCACCCACTTCTGCTGACGATCATTCAGGTCCCACTGTCCCAAAAAGTACTTCAAACTATTATGATCAGTTTTAATACAAAATTTGCTGCCCACAAGATACTGTCTGAATTTGGCCAAGGCATGCATGATGGCCAACATCTCCTTATCATATATACTGAATGATCTCTCAGCCCCTCTGAGTTTCCTACTCTCATAAGCTATAGGATGCGTGTCCTGCATGAGTACAGCACCAACTCCCTCTCCAGAAGCATCACATTGAAGCTCAAATGGCTTTATGAAATCCAGTAATGCTAATACTGGGCATGTAGTCATTCTTTCCTTGAACCGCATAAAACACTCCTGTGCCTCCCGAGTCCATACAAATGCCCCTTTCTTCAGCAAATCTGTCATGGGCGCTGCATGTCGTGAGTAGCCACTAACAAACTTGCGATAGAATCCACATAGACCAAGGAACCCTCTTAACTGTGTAAGGTTCTCTGGTGGTGGCCAATCAAAAATAGCACAGATCTTTTTAGGATCCATTCGCACTCCTTCTGCGCTAATGATGTGTCCAAGATACAACAATTCTGTCATCCCCAAATCACATTTGGACTCCTTGGCATACAAGGACTTGCTCTGTAAAATGCTTAATACTGTCTCCAGGTCTCTAAATGTTCCTGCCATGTCCTTCTATAGATCAAAATATCATCAAAGAACACTAGCACAAATTTCCTCAACTAATGGTGGAAGACCTTGTTCATAGTAGACTGAAAAGTGGCAGGTGCATTAGTCAAACCAAAAGGCATGACTACAAACTTGAAATGCCCGTAATGACATCTAAAAGCAATTTTTTCAATATTCTACTCTCGAACTCTGATCTGGTGATAGCCTGATCTCAAATCATTTTTTGTGAAATAACAAGCCCCATGCAATTCGTCTATCAGCTCATCGATGCATGGGATGGGATACTTGTTCTTTATAGTTCTCTTATTCAACACCCTGTAATCAATACAAATTCGTAGAGTACCATCCTTCTTTTTTACCAAAACAAGAGAAGATGCAAAGGGTGACTTACTTGGTCTGATGTGTCCCATTGCTAGCAACTCGTTGATGGTCCTCTCAATCTCATCTTTGAGTCGTTTTGGGTGTCGGTATGGTGTGATCATGACAGGCTTAGCACCTTCCTCCAACTCGATAATGTGCTCAATACCTTTGTCTGGTGGCCTGCCTGGTGGAATCTCACTGAATACCTTCCCATACTTGATTCTCAATTTCTGAATATCTAGATGATATTCAGTCGTATGTTGCCCCTCCTAGGTAGGCATCAAAGCGCATATTGGCGCCCACTCTCTATTATTATGTTTGGCTAATCTCTTGAACCGCCTAAATGAGATAGTCCTGACATCACCATTACAGATAGCCTTCAGCACATGAGTCCTACCATCCACCACGAATCGTATCTCCATATCCTCCAATCTCAGGGTAACCTCCTTCAAAGAATGTAGCCATTGCATCCCAAGTACTATGTCCATGTCACCCATGTTGACCACATGATAGTCCGCCTTAAACTCATAGTTGTTCAGGCACAAAGGTAGATCTCGCACCACCCTATCACAACGAAGAGTATATACATCAGCTACCTTAACTCTCAGTCCCTCGAACTCCTCAGCAATGAGTCCACGCCTCTCCACAAATCGTGCATCAATGAAATTATGCGTGGCACCTGTATCCAACAGAGTAATAATCTTTTGTCCTGCCAAGACTCCCCGAAATCTGAAAGATCCCTCTCTTTGAATATTACACAGACGTGCCTCCTGTAAATGTATCTCTGGAGCCTCTTTTTTCTTAGCACTATCTACCTCTTGTTCACCCTCTACCTCATCAAGATCCTCATCATGGTGCTCTGAGATGTTTGAATCTGAACCTTCGTAATAAGCCCACATCACCTGGTTAGCCTTCCCCTTAGACTTCATAGGACAATCATGACCAAACTCATAGGGACCTTTACAAAAGAAGCATAGCTTCTTCCTACGCAGGTCATTAAGTGTTTCCTTATCCCAAGGTGCAGCTAGCTTGTCTTTTGAGTCACTAACCTTCTCTTTACCCTTGCTGAATTCCCCTTTGTTATCTCTAAATGATGAAGAACTCTTTGAACTAAACCGGTTTGCTGGAGCTGCAAGTTCCATATTGCGGCCTTTCTTCATGGCTTCCTATAATGTAGGAGGATCAAAGGCCTTTACCACCCCTTGAGTGGTTCAATTAATCCCTCTGTGAATAAAATGACTAGCCTCCTTTTTGAAATGTCAAGCACCATTACTGCAAGCTTCTGGAAGTCATTGATAAATTGTTCTAAGCCTCCTAACTGTCTCAACTGGGCTAACTCCCGGAAATAAACTTCAGGATTTTTTTTATCAAACCTTTCTATCAATCTATCCACAAACTCATGATAAGTGGTTACTTGATTGTGTTGCAATGTGATCATGCCATGTGTCTACTAATCATGTGCTGCCCCATCTAAGTGTAAAGTGGCATACTTGAGTGCTTCAAATTCTGTCATCGTCTTCAAAGATAGGAAAATATCCACCTTATGAATCCAAGCACGAGCAGTCATTTTTCCACTGCCATCAAATGTGGGTAATACCAACTTGTTGGTGACCTATTGCAACTCACTATGTTTATCTACTTACTTCTGCCTAGCAGCTCTATAGTTCAGGTACCTGTCAAATGTCCATCCATCCTGTACATATTCTGGTAATGAATCCCACTTATTCCTCGCTTGTCGGAGTTCATCTACAATATCTATTACCATAGCATCAGGTGTGCGTGCTGGAGTTTCTTCTCTGAATGTAGAACGTATGGGTCTGTCAGCTGTTCCAGACCATGTCCTATGTTGTGATCCTGCTATGCTCCTGTCATCCTAGTCATTATTATGATTATTCCTCCTATTTTCCCCAATCAAATGTTGCATCATAACCATCATTGCTTGTGTACTTGCCTCTATTGACTGTAGAAGTCTCTCCTGTTGCTGTAAAGTCTCATCATCTCGCACACTTCTGGATGGGCTTTGAGAATGTCTCTCAGCCATATTCTCAGTTATGTTGGTTCAATTGTAAACTAAATTAAATGGTGGCTGGGTAACCCTATCAGGCTGGCAGGAAACCGCTCTGATACCACTGTAATAACCCGTACCAATAGGCCACTAAACAAAACCCTAAATTTAATACACTGCTAAAATATATTGCTGAAATAAAAATAATAATAGTGCCAATGTATTCATTCAATGAAAACCAAATGTTTTTACTAATGATATGGAAAATTTCAGCACCAAAACATTATGACATAGCACATTACAGAGAAACCCTAACTGGCTGTATACAATTGAGAACTTGTTGCAACTACAGATTGAAATGAAGAACCTGGATTGATCAAATGGTGGAGACTGAATGCTGAAGATGATATGGTGAAAGTGCAACTCCACTGGAAACTCCAAACCAGCAATTAAGCACAAGTGAAAGGACTGAAATATCCTTCCCACAGTTGCAATGATTCAGGTGATCTTTCACACCCTCAAAATTGCATACCAATTGAGAGTTTTCGTTCTCAATGGCCAATCGTGACTACTTGCAGAAACCCTAGGCTCCACAACGCACATCAGCAAAAATTCAATAATAAAACTTGATGATAGGCAATGAGCCCTCAATGCCTATTTATTCTTTTTTCCTTGATAAGTCGGCCTCCTTTTTAATTTTTCTCCACTTCTTCCAGCAACCTCTAGAAGATTTTTTTATTTAATTTACAAAGTTACCTTGTAATATATATTTTTTTAATTGATAACTTTATAATTAACTCCTCCAAAAAAATGGGACATTACAGTTGATGATGGACTCATTTCACAAAGATCAGTAGATGTGTCAGTATCTTGGTGGATAGCGGCATTGAGCTTCAGTAGGTTGAGGCTCCCAAAGTTGGTGCAGCTAGTACAGAGACAGTTGATGCAGTTGTTACTACTAACACTTATGGCTCTCTCAAGGAGGGGATTATTATTGGAGATTTGTATGTGAGTTATCATAGTGTTGCTCCAGTGCAGGAGGCACTTGCTTCCTCAAGTGGGACCAATGCATGTATGGAGTCACCCAACTATGACATTGGTGAGTTGGGTGTTACAGTGGAGTCAGTAGATGTGGGTTCATGCTCTAGTGTTATTGATTCACAACTTGACGTTAAATCATGTGTGTAGTATCAGGTATTAGCAGTTGAGGCTTTATTAGGAGAAGTGGATGCAGATAGTATGGACACATTTGATGATGCTATGAGTTACACTGGGTACGATATCCCTTGCCAGGTATCAGCTGATGACTACGAGGAGGTTTTGGATGGGTCCCAGGATCAGTGTTTCCAGGATCTATCTTTTGAGGTGGAAGTTGAGACATGTGGGGATATTGATATTGTGAGGGTTTCCATTTCTTCAAATGAGGAGTTGATTGTGGTACATAGCAGTTGTATCTTGGATGCAGAATTGTGCAAGGTTGATAGCACACATGCAATTAGTGATCTTGTGGTGGGCAATTTTGATTTGATTTTTAATCAAAATGCAGTTAGTAAGACAGAGAGCTTGCATAGGAGAGAGGGGTTACAAAGGCATCATGTGACTTGTCAGCTAAAGGTGAGTGATAGTGACATTTCTTCAGCTCTTGAGCATTATGATGCTATTCATAAGATGCTAGCTACATCTGGTTGGGGTGCTTCTATGTTAGATGAGCATGGTGATAGTAGTCTTTCCCTAGTAGAGGTTCATACGCTTTGAGAGGCTATTAGGATCTTGAGGCATAGTTACTCTCAGTTAGTTGCTGACAGGGATTACCTTCTAGAGTGGAGTAGCACCTGTTTTGATACGTTGTTAGGGAAAGAGGAGGAGGTAGTTGAATTTACCTAGGACCATGAGGTGACTGTGGACTCTCTTCAGTATACTCACTTAGCTCTTCAAGAGTCACAGTCACAGTTGAATGAGGCTACCATGGAGTTAGAGTGGGTACAGTCGACATCAACTCCAAACCCTATTCAGTTATATATTGTCGTTAGTGGTGTGTTTGCTTCCAAGGTTGGGGATGAGGGACGTGATGATGTTGCCGACACATCCGTCCACCATATGGGTGCAGTAAGTACAAAGGAGGTAAGAGCATCAGGGGAGATGAGCTCTCATGGTGATTTGCTTCCTCCTACTGGAAGTGGATCTATTTCTTCATTTCATATAGTTGGTACCATTGGATAGATGGTAGTGCCATATTTTCAAAGGGATCAGTTGTGGGTCACAAATGAGCAGGTTGATGCTTCCACATATAATTTCTACTACATAGAGTCCTTCATGGAGTATCTATTGGAGAGTTTGGATGTGAGGGAGGATTCATATAGAGTTTCTGAGGGTACTCTCATCTGAGGCTCTCGTGCTATTCAAAGGTTGGTGGAAAAGATTGTAGAGTTTCTATCTACTATGCTTCTCCACAAGGATTTTGAGGTTGGGTTTGCTCAAAGGGTTGCCCAAGATCCTACCTGACCAATAGTTCAGAGTCAGAGATTGAAGCCATCTTTACATTCCCAATTTGATGATGATGAGCCCTTGCCAAAGATTGGGAGTTTTTACCGGCATTACAATATGAGTGCTTATCATTTTTCTTTTCACCCATAGGTAGAGGATTTGGTTTCACATCAGTGTGGGTTAGCTCCAATTACATGCCACCCACTATGGGATGGGTTAGCACCATCTTTTGTAGATGGGATTGATAACCTACAAATTAGACCCCTTGCAGTATTTATACACCCAGGATAGTTTGGCAAAGGTTGGAGTTGGTAGTAGTGTTTCAGGTACCTATGGTTCTTACCATCTCCACACTGCAGTTGGCTGTGAGTATCAGTTTAATAGGGACTCAGGTGTGGACAAAGTTGGTATTTCAGTTGGGTTGAGTTCCGATGAGTTGTTGCCTTCATCAACACCTCAAGTCAGTTTTCAAATGATTCTGATGTTGATGTCCATTATTTGGGTGTTGGTGCTACAAGAGTTGTTTGTACATAGCAAGGATAGTACGCAATTCTACCTTTGGGATCTAAGTGGATTGTGATGTCCATTTTGCTCCAAAATTGCTTGGGGACAAGCAATCTTAGGGAGGGAGGACTATAATGTCCCCATTTTTAGCAGGTTCCTACAGTTGGCCAAGTCATTTCACCATCGCAACCCTCATGAGTTGACAGTAGGATTTGAGGGTCTTAGTTGTGTGGTTATAGGCTTTCCACCAGCCTATGGTGTGTTTTGGCTCCATTTAAGGGACTTACTATTTATAGTAAGTCAATTTGTGGTTTCAATGAGCTCAGTTGAGTTAGAGGAGTTGGAGGATGCTCTTAGTTTTATTTCGGGCTTCCGGTTTGGGCTCCAACAATCTTGGAGGGAGTGTCTATTTATAGTCACCTCGTTAGGTTCATTCATCGTCTTTCATCATCAAGATCACTTTGGTGTTGTCTGATTTCAACTCTAATGCTTCTTCAGTTGTTTTCACAAGACGGGTGAATTATTATTATTATTCATCTAAATATGTTGAGGTGGCTATTTTTGTCAGTGTTGTTAGTTGGTCACCTCAATATCATAGCTCGCTGGAACTGGGACGAAAAGTTTTAAACCATGGGAACAAGAAATAGTGGCCTTACATGTCAAAATTTGAAGTTATGGTGGAAAAGGTCATTTTCGGAGCCAAAAGCAATTAATGAATTACTTTATGATTGCATTTTATTATGTTCTAATGTTGTGTGTGGGAAGCTTCTTAAGTGACGTTCATTTGGGAAACTTTGTGCCATTTGGAGATTATAAATATGAGCCCATTTGATGAGTAAAGCATTCGACTGATTATTTTATTTTGTTGCCTGTGAAGAGTTTCTAAGTTTGCTGATTTCTTTGCCCTTTCTGAAAAATAAGGGTTTGGAATTAAGAAGTGCCTGGTAACTCACAGCTGAGGTATTGTGAATTAATTCTGTTGAGGCAAATAGCTTTGGTTCAAAAAATTGCACTAATCTCATGAGACCATACTCATGTATATATACATGTCGATATGCAAAATATCGATATGTATACGTACATGAGTACTCTCTGAATATTTTAATGAAGATCGCAACATTCAGAACCATCGATGTATATTATTTTTGAAGTAATATCTCAGATTTGAATTCTAGGAACAATCGTATTTATACTGATTGTTATCAATTGCAAATAGACTTAGTTAAGTCTTAAAATGGAACTAGTTCTTGTTATGACTAATCATCGGGTGTGACCATTCCAAATGGAGACATGCCCATTCACCCATGTACCCGTCCACATCATATATAATGTATATGCCACCCAATATTGCAACATAGTAATTGATTAATGTGTGCAGATCGAAGGCATCTCAAATGCTGATCTTGAATAATATTTATCATCATTTTGCTTTGAGTTTTATATATACTGTACAGCACTTGTAAACTTCATTGGAATTGACTATACCTACAGGAAATATACATAATTCAACAGCAAAAAAGGAAATTTGTAAGTAAACTTTACATGGTATCAGAGCTTGGCTAAAGAAAGATCACACTAAGTTTATTGAATCAGATTTTTACTTTGAGACAAACAATTCTCTCTCCTTCAAAAATGACAAACACAATTAGATTTGAACTTCACTGTGGAAGTGTTGGTAACTTTGAATCCTAAAAACTTCGAATAATGATGTTAAAAGAAAACAAACTGGAATCATTTTTAAAGGAGTACAAAGAGGAACCTAAAGATGATCCTGAAAAATCAGAATGTATTGAGAAAAGTGAAAAAGCAATGAAGATAATTGTTGATATTGTTCGAGACCACATAGTACCTATTGTGGTAAAACATATCACAACTTATCGTATGTTTGGAGCTCTTGAAAATACATTTATAATCAATAATACTGGCAGAAAACTTGCTCTTAAAAGGCAGATGAATAGTCTAAGCATGAATATAAGGAGAAACTATAAATGTTTTCTTTAAAAGAATCATGGACTTAAGAGATCAATTATTGTAATGACCCTCCTCAAATCTACTCTCAAAAAATGCTGATGAAAGCTCAAGGAATTTCATTAAACAATTCACATGCAAGGGACGTATGACTGATATAGTATTTTAGCTGGCTTTAAATAACTCTTTTTCAATTTGCATCAATGAGAATCTTGTGCTAGAAAACTCCAAATGGACTACACAATGGCCTAACATGAGTGTGCTACTAATTTTTGACAATATTCAGTGCATATATATGATCTAAGCATGAGAAATAAACACCTACAGACAACTGGCATTTTTACAAACAGTTGGTGTGCAAACTAACTAGCTGATAAATAATATTATTGAATTGGTTAAATGACACCAGCAACTATTATCTTCTTAATTTGCAATGAAATTTTTGATACAACGCTCGTGAAATATGGCCAAGACTTTTGGCATTTACATGGATTACAAAATGATAATGCTGGTATAATGCACACTTATAGCTGAAACTTATAACACCCTAAAAAAACAATACTAACAAAGGAACCTGGTTGTAGATGGCTGTAATAATTTCCTTCAATGCTGCCCCTTCGGCTTTGCTTTTCCGATTTTCTTTTTCGAACTGCTTTTTCGGATCCGCTTTTTTGAACTGCTTTTTCCGGACTGCTTTTTCAACCTGCTTTTTCAGTTCTGCTTTTTCGTATCTACTTTTTCGTATCTACTTTTTCGGACTGCTACCATGTTGAATCTCAAGACTGTATCTTTCAATGGCGTCAAGATTTCCAACTTGAAGGGATTTCGTCCTTCAAACTATTGAGACATAATCTCCAAAAAAATTTCCCAATTTCTTTGATATTTTCCAAGCATATTAAAAAAAAACTCTTCCCTTTCTTTTATAGTGTTCTCACAAGAGCTCAATCCTTCGTTTTCTCCATGTGGGATAAAACATCACTCCCTTTATGTAACTTATGTCTCCAGTGTGTTATAAAATAAAGGGGACTCTTTTAATTTAAATATTTCCCACAAACTATAGTCTATGTATTAATAAAGTTAAATATTTAAATTTAACTTTATAAAATAGCTTTATCAATGCATAACAAATCTTATCAATGATAAACAAGTCTTCTTGTCGATTTTAAACAATTACCATCGACATACCGCTGCCACTGGATGTCCGACCATATCCAAGATGACTTATTATAAATAGTATGCCCAAAGTTGCCTCAAAACCCTACAGAAAGACCTGCAGCTGAAACTATCTAGGCCAAATGGCCTCTAAGTCCCTTTAATGTCCTAGTTAGCCTACAGGACCGTGGGGAAATACGCTAACAACAACATCATGCTATAAATGCTAAAAAGGAGACATTACAATTATCTATACTTGGTTATGAGATTGAAAATCAAGAGTTATCCTTAATAGCATTAGGACTTCCAAACTCATGGGAATCCTTTGTACAAGGCATAAGTGTTAGGTCTAAAATTTCTAAAATGGATCGTTTAAGATCAGATTATCTTCCAGAAGAATCAAGAGTAATGATTAAGAGAAAACACAAAACCCTAGATGAAGATGTTCAAGTTCTTAATACAAATGCTCATAAGAAAGGAAAAAAGAAAAACAAAAAAAAGGAAAAGAAATTTTCATGGGAAAGGACAAACCAAATAGAAGAAAGATTTGTCCAAAATCCAATGCTTCAGATGTGATCTATATGGACATTATGCAAAAAATTGTTCCGATAGATCTAAACCTCAAGCATCTTTTGCAAAATCTAAGAAGTCTAATGAAGGAAATGAACATGAGAAATATGCTTTCTATTCTGCATTATCCAACCAAATATCAACTAAAAGGAATACATGGATAGTTGACAACAAGTCTTCAAGACACATCACTAGATATTAGGATAGCCTAGAAAGCATGGAAATAGAAACAGATGAAGAAGTTACAATTGGTGATGACTCTATACACTCGATAAAAGGAATTGGGACCTACACCATAAAATTGGAATCTGGAAATTCTATTCAACTTTCTGGTGTTCTCTATGCACCAGGTATTAAGAGGAATTTAATATCTATATCCACTCTTGAAGATGATGGTTATAAAATTGCTTTCATGGAAGGGAAAGTACTAGCATGGCCTAAAAATCAACCATTAAAAGGGCTCTAACAATAGGAGTACAACAAGGGCTTCTATATGAGCTATGTGCTAAGACAAATCTTGCACTTGTACATGAGACCTCTGATTCAAATGAAATATGGCACCGAAGACTAGGTCATATCAACTTCCATGCCCTAACTTCAATGGAGAAGATAGTAACTAGAATGCCCAAGTTAAAACATATTCACAATGAATCAGGTAACGGTTGTGCCTTAGGGGAAAACACTAAAAAGCCATTTCCCCATAGTTTGAGCAAAACTAAAGAAGTGTTGGAACTAGTACATTTTGATCTATGTGAGCCCATGTCTATACCATCTATAGGAGGATACTTGTACTATTTGATATTTGTTGATGGTTTCTCAAGGAAGACATGGATATACTTCCTTGAATGCAAAGAATCTAAAGAAATTCTCTCTAAATTTAAAGAATTCAAAACTATCACTGAGAGCTCCTCTGGTAAGAACATTAAAATTATTAGAACAGATAATGGGAAGGAGTATACTTTTGAAATAATTAAAGAGTTCTGCAAACTATCTGGGATTAAGAGGGAGTTCATAGTCCCTTACAATCCTTAACAAAATGGGGTTATTGAAAGAAAGAACAGAAATATTGTAGAAGTTGCTCGAGCCATGATTTTTTATCAAAACTTGAGTATGTCTTTCAAGGTTGAAGCATCCAACACAGCAGTCTATATTCAAAATAGATGTCCTCACTCACATTTGGACAATAAGACTACTGAAGAAGCATTTTCTAGAAATAAACCTAACATCAGTCACCTAAGGATATTTGGATGTCCTGTATATGTGCATGTACCTAAGGAAAAAAGGACTAAGAACCTTCTGGAAGAAACAGTATTCTCATTGGTTTTAGTGAAATAGTAAAAGGATACAGAGTCTACATTCCTAGAAAAAAACAAATAAAACTAAGCAAAGATGTCATCTTTGAGGAAGACATTGCTTTCAGAAGAGTCAAAACCACTGATGAACTAGATACATTTAATGTATCTCCAGAAGAGACTCCTGCTCCTGAGATTCAAAGGGAGTTTCTTGAAGAGACTACAACTGAAATTAAAATCCTTCCAGAGCCTCAAGAAGAGAGTCTTGATCACTCCAAAAGGCCACTTTGTCAAGGAAAATAATACAGGAAGGAGATGGATTTGCAACCCCTTCAGGAACCTTCCGAGAAAGCAAGAGACCTAGAAAATTGACATACGATGCTTTCGTATGTGAGAGCTTGAAAGCTAAACCTTCTAGCACTTCTAAAGCACTTAAACATCAAGCTTTGAAAGATGCCATATGGTAGAATACCAATCTATATTGAAAAATGATGTTTGAGACAATTTCGAGACCTAAGGAAAAGTTTGTTGTGTCTTCAAAATGGATCTTCAAAGTAAAATATGCTGCAAATGGAAACATTGAAAAACATAAAGCTCGTTTTGTGGCTAGAGGTTTTTCTCAAAAGGAAGGAATTGATTTTGAAGAGACTTTTGCACCAGTTGCCAAGTACACTTTTGTTAGAGCTGTAATAGCTATTGCAGTAGCCAAAGGTTGGAAAATCCATCAAATGGACGTAAAAACTGCTTTTCTTAATGGAATGATAGAGGAAGAAGTATACCTGAAATAGCCAGAAGGATTTGTAATTCATGATGTTGCTTCTTATGTGTGTAAATTGAATAAGGCTCTACATGGACTTAAACAGGGTCCCCGAGCCTAGTATGAAAGGATTGACAAATACCTCTTAAGTCTTGGATTCACCAAGAATGTGGCTAATCCAAATCTCTACTTCAAAGTAACTAAAGGTGATATATTAATTCTAATTCTTTATGTTGATGATCTTCTAATTATTGGGGAAGAACACCTTATTAATCAATGTAAGAAAGATTTGGCTTCTGAATTCGAAATGAAGGATTTAGGAATTCTCCATTACTTTCTTGGTTTGGAAGTACGTCAAAAGTCCGGTAATATTTTTCTGCATCAAAAGAAGTACACTATTCACATTTTGAAAAGATTTGGAATGTGGGACAATCAACCCATGTCTACACCTATGGAAACCAATCTTCACAAGCTAAAGGAAGCAAGTGTTGGATCCAGACTAGTTGATCCCACCTTAGTTGATAATTAGGTCCTTGATGTATCTTGTAAATACTCAACCTGATATCTACTATGCAGTGAATGCAATAAGTCAGTTCATGTGTGAGCCTCGTGAGATTCATCTTGTAGCTTTGAAGCACGTATTGAGGTATCTTCAAGGTACTATTGGATATAAACTTAAATATGAGAATACCAGCTTAGAATTACATGCATATATTCATTCTCATTGGGCCAGAAGTGTAGAGACCGGAAAAGCACATCAAGATGTTGCTTCAGTTTAGGAGCAGCCATGATCTCCTAGATATGCAAAGCGCAAGCTTCTATTGCTCAAAGTTCTACTGAGGCAAAGTATATTGCAACAACAATGGGAGCTCGGGAAGAAGTGTGGCTCAGAAGTTGCTTTCAAACTTGTTTGGTGAACCTTTGAAACCTACTACAATTCATTGTGATAATCAAAGTTGTACTAAGTTATCTGTGAATCCAGTATTTCATGATAGATCCAAGCATATAGAGATTCCTTACCACTACGTGAGAGACATGGTGGAAAGAAGAGCTATTCAATTAGAATATATTAATACAGGTGATCAAATTGCTGACATTCTTACCAAGGCTCTCCCTAAAGTGAAAGTTGATCATTTCAAAAAGAAACTTGGCTTGATTGAAATGTAAGTTTATGAGATTGAGTCTCAACCTTGTAAAATTTGTTTAATCAATTAAAGTTGTTTAAAGTGTGAACACTTTCATCATATGTGTGACTCTATGACTCATGGGCCTACCCTATGTTCATTATTTAAGGAGATAATATTTTATAATGGAATATTGATTCTGATAATATAAGGTGACGACTTTATTATTATTAGATTACTATCATGATGAATATCATGCGACTTGATATTCAAGGAAATGTCATGTTAGTTAAAAGAGAGAATGTTGATGGATATCATGTGACTTGATATCTGTTGAAGATCAATATGTTTTAATTCAAGGTGGATATTATGTTACTTAATATCTATAATATACCATGAATTGGTATGGTGTATATCATGTGACTTGATATATTTATACTCACCATAACTGAAAAGAATATCATGAGACTTGATTTTCTTATATATATCTTGAGGATATTACTTCTTATAATGAGAATATTCATATGCACTTTGTCTTCCCTAGCTAAGAGGGAGTGTTGAGACAAATAGCTTTGGTTCAGAAAATTGCACTGATCTCATGAGACCATACTCATGTATATATACATGTTGATATGCAGAATATCAATATGTATATGTACATGAGTACCGTCTAAATATTTTAATGAAGATCGCAGCATTCAAAACTGCTGATGCATATTATTATTAAAGTAATATTTCAAATTTGAATTTTGGAAACAATCATATTTATACTGATTGTTATCAATTGCAAATAGACTTAGTTAAGTCTTAAATGGAATTAGTTCTTGTTATGACTAATCATTGGGTGTGACCATTCCATCGATCAGGAACATCGATGAACGGACATGTCTCCAAATGGAGACATGCCCATTCACCCATGTACCCATCCACATCATATATAATGTATATGCCACTCGATATTGCAACATAGTGATTGATTAATGTGTGCAGATCGAAGGCATCTTAGACGCCAATCTTGAATAATATTTATCATCATTTTGCTTTGAGTTTTATATATACTGTACAACACTTGTACACTTCATTGGCATTGACTGTACCTGTAGGAAATATACATAATTCGGCAGCGAAAAGAAAATCTGTACGTAAACTTTAAAAATTCTAAGAATTGTCTTAATTAAATTATAGTATTTCACAACTGTTATGTACTGTACCTAGGAATTTCATTGTGGCTGGAGAATTTGTGATTTGGAACGCCATTATTGTATATTGTTTGGCGTGGTTAAAGAGGAATGTACTGTGGCTGTCGTCCCTATATTTGGCAGCGATTTCAGACTTTGTGGAAGGCTGCAATCAACTATTGGAGGGCAGCAATCAGGTTTTAGAGCACCTGCGATTATAAGCGAGGACCATGTATTTCTAAACCTGCGAGCAAATTGGATTATTTCTTGAGAGTTGTAATCCATATTTCATCTATTAGAAGTCAATTTTCAGGTTCATTATTGCATTCTTGTAAATTTCCAAAAGTCAATTTCTAAATTGGATATTAGTAGCATTGCCATCAATTATAGAATTACTTCTAAATTGTTTAGTGGTGTTCATTTGTCCAAATTGATAAAGAATTAATCAATTAAAATTGTGAGCAGCTGGTTGTGAATCTAAAGCATTATTTATTGAGTGATAATAATTTGCATGCCAAATGTTTGACAAAATATCAAACTATTGATTAGCAAAAGCAAATTGATGTTTGATAAGGATATCGCCTATTGTGGGTTTTTACAAGTGCTGGAATACTACCTCCTCTTTGTCTATTAGTGGCTCTGCTCAAGTGCCTCTAATCCTTGAACAGATGCAAATAAAAAATGAATCCCACCCCTTTTATAGAGCCCACGAGCTTCCTCATATACCCATTGAATTGACATGATGTGTGAAGTTGTATCCCACAATCAGTCATGTCTCTTTGTAAACAAAATTAATATTGTCTCTTCAAATAATCGTGCCTCTTCTTAGAGGTTTAATTGTTATTAATTAATTAAGTGGTTGCAGATCAAAGTAATCCTTGATCAAGAATAATGTATGAGACAATTTCTTTCCTTTGATTGATCTCTGGTGTCTTGCCATGTTTCATTCCTTCCTTGGACAGCAGCCCATTTATTTTTATCTGACTAAGGTGAAAAAAGGTCCTTGGCCCGCCATGCCTTCGGACAATATTACATTAATTTTCTTTTTTTAACTTTAGAGACCAGGGGAATATTACATCTCTAATGAAGATCCTTTTGAACCTTTGGCAAATGCAAGCACTCAGGGTGTGGAAGATTTTCAAGATATCAATGCAGGTGTCAAATACAATCAAAACAATTTTAAGAAGATAAGCTTATATCTCCTGCAAGACCAAACAACAATAGAAAAGATAATTTCCCAATGTCCTTCAGATTTTCCTAAAAAGATCCACATATAAGACACTCTATAAAAGAGATAAGGATAGATGTCAAAGCAACATTACCTAGTAAATCTTCATATCTTGTAACCCAAATAAATTCAAGATGCAAAAACAGAAACGATCCCAATAGGTTTTATAGAAATAGAAGAATATGCAATTAAAGACATTACTTGTTTAATAATGATCTAAATATGGGCTCCTAGACCATCAATCTCTTGGTAATCTTAGCAAATGGAACTAACCCTTTGTCATCTTAATAATATGATTTCTTTTATGCAGTATAAGAGGCATAGACGCGTCCAACAAATACATTTTCATCACAATACAGTTGTAGAAAAGAGCATGTAATTATATTATTCTTCCTCAAAAAGTGAGAAAATCTAGAGCTGCCAGAAATACCAAATGTTAAGAGTACAGGGCAGAAAACGAACAATTATTTATAAGGCAAAAAAAACTTCGACTCATTGGAGTCTATCCAAGTATGGGCTCTAGTCTTTTTAAAGCTTCCCTTTGGATCTGATAGCTGTTTTCTTTCTCATTAGTATTAACAATTTTCCACATTACACATTTCCTTAAACATTTAACTAGATGCATGAAAACCAAGATCTTATGTAATGTCCCATTTTTAGCATTATTAGCTGGACATTGTCATTAGCCTACTTCTTCATGGTCTCGTAGGCTAACCAGAACATTAGAGGGATCTTGTGGGAATTTGGCATAGACAGTCTCAGTTATGGGTCGACCTGAGGTGTAGAAATGCAGTTTTGGGCATGCTTACTATTTATAATAAGTACTTTTGGGCATGGTAAAAACATTAAGTGATGTTTGCATATCAATGATAAATGTCTAATATTGAGAAAAGAATGACATTATCATTCATATGATTTATTTATGCATTAATAGAGTTAATGTATAAAGTTAAAATATAGATAATTAACTTTATCAATGCAGGACTGTAGTTAAGTGGAAAATTTCTCGAGTCCAATTAATTAATATTTGACTCATGATATAAAATGTTTAGGGACTTTAGATTAAAAGAAAAAACATCACTAGAAAAATAGGAATCGGGATAAAATAAGGGGAAAAGTGTCATGTCCCCATTTTGGAGGCAATTTGATTTAATTAATTTAATTAATTAGGTTGTCCAAAATAATGAATATTTTATGAGGATGACTAATTAATTATTTTAATTAAATAAATAAGTGGTATTAAGTTAATTATTTATAAAGTTATCAAATAAATAAATATTAAAAGGTAACTTTATATTTAATTAATTTAATAAAGTGACTTGAATTATAAAATATTTTATAAAGTCACTTTATAAAAAAGAAAAAATCAAGAGTTCCCCTTTTGAGTACATACATGGACTTTATAAAAGGAAAAAAAGAAGTAATATTAAAACTCATGTATTATCCCACATTAGCAAGACGGAAACGTGGAGCAAGTGAGGAAGGGATTAAAAGAAAGAGGATAGCTCTCATTTAAGCATGCTTGGAAATATCAAAGAAATTGGGAAATTTTATGGAGATTATGTCTCAATAGTTTGGAGGACGAAATCCCTTCAAGCTAGAAATCTTGACGCCATTGAAAGATATGGTCTTGAGATTCAACATAGTAGCAGTCCGAGAAAGCGAAACTGAAAAAGCAGGCTAAAAAAGAAGTCCGAAAAAAGCGGAACCAAAAAAGCAGGCTGAAAAAACGTGTATGAAAAAGCAGTCCGAAAAAGCAGAACCGAAAAAAAAAGGCCGAAAAAGCAGTTCGAAAAAAGCAAAGCAGAAGGGGCAGCATAGAAGGAAATTATTACAGCCATCTACAACCAGGTTCTTTTGTTAGTATTGTTTTTTTAGGGTGTTATAAGCTTTCAGCTGTAAGTGTGCATGATATGATATGATAGATTTTAATGACGTCCACGAGACTAATCATTATACCAGCATTATCATTTTGTAATCCATGTAAATGCCAAAGTCTTGGCCATATTTCATGAGCATTGTAATTTTCATTGCAATTAAGAAGATAATAGTTGCTGGTGTCATTTAAGCAATTTAATATCATTATTTTATCAGCTAGTTAGTTTGCATACCAACTGTTTGTAAAAATGTCAGTTGGTTGTAGGTGTTCATTTCTCATGCTTAGATCATATATATGCACTAAATATTGTCAAAATTAGTAGCACACTCATGTTAGGTCATTGTGTAGTCCATTGTAGTCTTCTAGCACAAGATTTTCATTGATGCAAATTGAAGAAAAAGTCATTTGAAGCTAGCTGAAATACTATATCAGTCATACGTCCCTTGCATGTGAATTGTTTGATGAAATTGCTTGAGCTTTCATAGCATTTTTTTGAAGGCAGATTAGAGGTGGGTTATTACAAAAAGCAATCATGAGAAAATAGGGGGCAAAGCAATCACGAGAAAATACAATCAAAACAATTTTAAGAAGATAAGCTTATATCCCCTACAAGACCAAACAACAAGAGAAAAGATAATTCCCAAATGTCCTTCGGATTTTCTTAAAAAGGATCCACATATAAGACACTCTATAAAAGGGATAAGGATAGATGTAAAAGAAACATCACCTAGTAAATTTTCATATCTTGTAACCCAAATAAACTCAAGATGCAAAAACGGAAGGGGAAAAGCAAAAACGGATCCTAATGATGGATCATTGTCATGTCCCCTTTCTAGCGACTTAACTTTAACAGGGAATTTGCCTATCATCGACTCTCGTAGGCAAATGATTATGGGAAGAGGGTCATTTTTGTCTTCCGATGATTACATTTTTGCTCTCGAAGAATAATAATTCAGTAAGTGGGGCCTACTCGTTCTAATATTAAATTAAGGTTGTACTCTAACTTTATAAAGTTATTTATTTAATTTTATAAAGTTTAATAATTAAAGTACATCATAAAAGATGATTCTGGAAAACTTCCAGTAACTTCTCAACGAAGTGAATAAATAGAGGACATAAGGCTCCCATTTGGACAAGTGATTTGGTGGATTCTACTTCTTCTTCAGATAGGAGTAATTTGTGGACATTTGGTCTGCGAATTCTCAATTTATCTTTGGGAACGAAAACTCCCATCGATAAGCAATTGTGAGGGTGTGAGATATCACCTGAATTATTGCAAAAACAGGAGGGCATCACTCTCATCTCATAAAGGCGGAAATCTGTGGTTTAAGGCAGAATTAGACATTCTTGCATTTTGATTATCTATCCATGAATCATTGCAGAATGAGGTAAATTTTCAGGCCAGAGCTAGATTGGGGCCGGAGCGTATTCATGTGGGCCGGTAGCTATTTCGGATCTCATTTCTGACCCTGTCAGGACACTGCTCATCAGTCGCTAACTAAGTGCAGACCGCGGAAGAGAACATTACCTCAAGGAGGCTTTATCACGCGAGCAACACGATTGCATATCCCTTGTTCAGACGCCGACATCTGAACTTTGGCAAATCGTCAGCCAGTCTCACAGCATCAAATCGTGGGCGGATTAAAATTAATATTGCCACCTTCAAATCGCGAGAGATAGGGGTTTCATCCGTTAACAGCATAGCAAGCCGAATCTTTGGTGGTCGGCAAAATCGATTGTCATAATCAAACCGCGGAAGGAGGTATCGATAACGACGCAAGGCAAGATATACATCACACAGATCCCGTAGGCGGCTGTCATAGTTAATCGGCGGCAGAAACCAGGTCTGACAATCCAAGCGACCAATATCATGGTTCCATTGTTGTTCTGATATTGTTATTTACCTCTGTTCTTTTCTGAAGCTCTTGCAAATAAATTATTATTTTGGGCTTTAATCGGAAGCACCATATATTGAAATTTTTATGCCCTAGTGTTTGACTAAATACCTCAGTTCAGAATTATTATTTGTGGTTCACTTAGAGAAGGTTATTTCACTAATATCGGAGTCTGCTCTCAAAACGTTTAACAAAATGCCAAACCACTGAAGGAAAGAAAAAAATATTGTTATTTGAAGAGTTTATAACCGGTTGGGGTTATTTCAATCATGTAGTTTGATCTGAAACATAGATGATAAAAATTGTTCACAAAATCAAATCCAAAAAGAACTTAATAATACTGATGGATTGTGGAAATTTGATAGTTCTGGTAGAATTTTTAATGTTTTTTGAAGTAATATAATTTTTGAGTTATTGCAACTTGTAATTATTTGGGCTTTTTCAAACATAAGATATGACAAACTTGGGATGCATTATTGTTAAGTTTGTAGTTACAGTCAGATTGATAAGATCACGAGTTTCATTATTGATGATTTTATATATATATATATATATATATTATACAGGTAAGAGCCTACAACACAACGGTAACTTGTGAGCCTCTCATGTGGAAGGCGTTGGGTTCGAATTCGTTTAACACATTAAAAAAATAATTAATTACAATAAATAACAATAATTAATCTAGGCTTTGGCCGTTTACCGATCCAAAAAAGAAATGTATATATTATACATATAGTTAGTTATATTATTTTTTACAAACTAATGATGTTTAAAACTTGGAGACATGTCTCTTCAAGAGACATGTCTCCTTCTCTCATATGAAGAGACATGTCTCCTTCTCTCATACTTATATGAGCTCCAAATCTGCATTTGGAACATATCAATAACGATGGCAATATAATTACATTTGCAGACATAATCCATGTTACTTAAGATGGTATCAGAGCCTAGTTGCAAATGTAAATCGAATAGAAAAGAAGGAATAGGAATATGACATCAGAACAGGGAAATCCAATGGAAGTGCGTACCAATGGTGAATACTGTGGTTGACATTACTTCGAAGAGGATTGTTAGATATTTTCTTCCACACCTACATGATTGGAAGATAAATCGAGAATTGTGAATATATATACATTTGAGAATTACCTACACTAATAGTGGTGGATAAGAACCATCGAGTAATATCAGTGAGGGAATGAGAGAATATCAAGGTAGGCTATAGAAGGCAAAAAATTCAAGGAAATGGCAGCTCGATGGGGTCGTTGAATGCCCTCTACAGATAAGGAAGATAATGCAGAGTGAGAGTGTTTACTCAGTCAATTTTTTTCCCACCCTTAAAAATTTGCACGATAATTTGGTGTTGTTTGAGTAGGATAGTGCGTTGTAGGAATTCTTGGCAAGGATGTAAGAGCACTAGTGGTGTGAGTCACTACCGAGAAAGGAGGTAGTATTGGCATGGGATCTTTTCTTCTCATTGGCGAAGTTCCTCTCTACTACTCATAGAATTGAAGTCCACAAGAGTGTATTCTATAAGGGAGGGCTTGGCCAACACTCCATCACTCATGCAAGAATTAATTGAGCACACAAGTATCCATAGACCAATCTATTAATTAGCATCAGAGAAAGAATATATTCTATAAGGAAAGAGGAAATTCAAACACGATAGAAGGCTGTGAATGTGAAATCCCTGCCAATCATTGCATACACCGCCTCAAAAAATCAAGGTCAATAGTTGCTTGACATAGATGAGACATGACACAAAGTAAGGTTCACAAGTCCTATGCATTTGAGAATAAAGTCCAAAAAGGATGGGTACAAGTATCTAGGCAACGTGCACAAACATCCATGTGAGGTGCATAGATTGTCACAAATCCCATACCTATCAAGTACATTCAAACATCTATTGTAGGAAAAATATGTGGATAAGGAGTTGTGTATTAGAGATTAAGCCATGAAGTTGGGCAGTATATTAAGACATTAAACTAGACTTTGGAAGCCAACAAACTACCAATCGAACATTGATAGAATTGAACATCAGGAAAACACCGAACATAATAATCATAACATCAAACAGATGAGCTGAAAAACATATTCAGGATTCCCTATCTTAAGAGTGGATATCGATTGAGAAAAGACCAAGAAAAGCGTATAAACAAAGAAATGAAGAGAGTGCGATCTTCCATTGGGTCAAGCAATTATAATAAGGAGCCATCACATATGAAATAGTAGTAGGAATGGTTCTAAACACGCATTTCCTTAAAGATGAAAGAAAAACTAATCATAGTTTGGTTATCAAATTAGTTCTATCACTTGTCAATACCAAATAGCCATATAAGAGGCTCCATCTTGTCACCAAGGGAAATTGAGAAGAGATACATTAGACATATCCAATCTAGCAATTTAGTCAATAGCAACGTTAGTAACAAAAGCCACGCAGATAAAGGAAAGTATATTAGGCACTTTCAAACAAATTGGCAGAGCTCAAACCATATTATCGAACCCGCATGACAAAGTCAATGGCATGAACTAGACATGTGACTCATGGAGAGTGGACCGAACACATTCACCCAGAACATAAGCTGACCAACACTAATGAGCACCAAGTGAGGGATATTAAAATGTGTATTAGTATCGCCACCATGGGAAGAGTACGAGGATCAACAAACAACAAAGTGAATGCGTAGGCTAAACATGTAAGGCCGCGTGTACATACAAATCTTCTAATCCAACAAACCGATGACTCAATGCACATATACAGCATGCATGTATGTGTTGGCTTAGAATGCAGACAAAGGTAAACGATGTATATTGGAGAGTGAACTAAATGTGGTTACTACACATAAACAAACCAAGTGCGGTTACAGAGCAAGGCCAATGAAAACACCAATAATAAATGAATCAATTTATTTGCAAATTTCCACGTAAGATAAGGACTATGTGATATGACAAACATTCCATGGGTCACGTCACTTGTGGGGCCCACTTATTTGCACCTAAGATGTAACCAAGGGCATTGGAATATGTTTGACGAGTCAAACATAGATTTAAATTGTAGAATCCGATTGGTGTATCCAAGTCATGAAGGTCGTGCCCCACTAGTCAAAGTTATGCAAGCAGTTTGAGGTACGCATGTTTATTAGTTGCCAAGGAAGGTATGAACGATTATTTATGAATAACTTATTAAAATTGGGGAACATACTCAAAGTAAGACATAATAAGGTTAATTCATAATTATTATTTTGATTTATTACATTTATATATATAAGATGGAGAATTATTGGATACATATAAAATGAAGAGTTCTCTTATGATGTTATATATATAAAGAAAATATATATTTGTTATTAAATTAATAACATTAAAATTCTAAGTATTGTATTCCTAATGTAATAAACCTCTCTTATATTCCCAATATGTTCTATACAAGCATTTGCCTTGATCTTTTTCCCCGAGAACATTATTGCAGGAAAAGAGGGAGATTGAGACTCTAAGGGAGGTTGCTATTTTAGGTAACCTTGAAAGATAGGGAGTAGATAGAGATATGATTCAGTCAACTTTTGATAATTTCGATCATATTGATTCAGAGGGAGTAAACCATGTTGTGATGGATTCTCCAATGATCAATAAATTGTAGCAATCAAGAGGACTGTAATTCATGCAATTATGTGATTTTAATGGGCCTACCCCTTGTGTACATCACGAGAAAGTGGTGACTTCATTTGAACCATCTACGAGTCTCTCTTTGATAAATGAAACTTGACATATGAGTTGTAGAGTCATTTATGTGGCAAAATCATACTTAGTCAAGATATTGGTCTATTGTGGATGAGTTTGTGTTTGCTTCTACTAGTAAGCTAAATGAATGTTTGCACTTTCAATGAATAAATAGAGCAAGTTAGAACTTAGAAAGGAGTTGTTATATTTGATACAAAATGGTTCAATATTACAAGAATAAGTGGAAATTTTACATTGTGGGGGGAATAAAAGTCACTGTTCCATTCCCATTTTAGAGGGGAGATTTTCCATTCTCAAATAATCTAAAAAGAGAATTCTGAATCTTCATGTGCAGATAAGTATTCTTATTTTTGACATTTACCTCTCTTATTTGTAATTTCTATACATACTATAAAGTTTATTTGCCTTTATCTTTTCCTTTATGGTTGAGGATGTTCTTACAGGAAAAGAAAGTTGGTACTCTAAACATGCTACCAGATATTGTGCTGACTCAACCTAATGATAGTAGCTCCAAAGACCCTAATGATCAAGATGGATAAAATGAGGCTTTAATCTTTGATAGTTGTAATGAACCCTACCAATAGGCCACTATAAACCTCTAATGCTGAACTGAGAAATTTTGTCAAACACTTGGCATGCAACTAAAGACTACTACTGAAAGTAAATGCTAAACATAGGAAATTGCTCAAAACCATATGCCATTCATATATAAACAATTTGCAACAATGCCATACATATTTCAGCCAATAATATGATCATCAAACCCTAGGTTGGCAATATAGATAGTCTAAAAATTAGAATACTCTTTCACTTGCCTAGCCTTCCTCTGATACCTATAATGCCAAATGGCAAACAAAGACAATTACAATGTAAAATAGTAAAGTGCTGAAGCTATATTTTGTATTTAGCTGAAAATAAACATTTCTCAGAAAATATGCCAAATGCCAAATGAGAAGTGAAGAACCTGATTGTAGATGGCTGTAATAAATTTTACCAATGCTGAAGATGCCAACACCCAAGCCAAAGTCACCCCAAATTTGAAAATGTACTTCCTTGCAAATTTTCGAAAATGTGTAGGAGTTTTGAAAAAATCCTTGAAAATAAATCATGGCATTTTGGAACTCCAAAATGCACCTATCTTTATCTCCTCGGCGATAGAAATCCGATGCAAAAATACCCAAAATGATATGCTGAGTAATGAGGAAAATATGAACATAAATGTGGTTCCAAAGCCCTATCCTGAAATTCTGAAAATTGGATCAGACCTGTAGCAAAAACGAACCAGCAGATATAAATCTTTCCTCCACCACAATTAAGCCTTCTAAAAATGTCCTACAATCAATCCATGACTGAAAATTAATAGTCCTTAGAAAATGCCCTCCTATAATTTCAGGTCTGCTGAAAAAAGCCTCCTAAAATTTCGAACCTGCTAAAAATGGCTTCCTATAATTTCAAACCTGCTAAAAACGACCTATAATTTCGGCCTTGCTAAAAATGCCTCCTAAAAGGCTGAAATGCTAAAAATGGCTTTAGGCCCAATGATACCCTAGCTGAAGTGACTGTAATATCACCTCCAAATGTGCAACCCTTCAGAGGATATCTCACCTCCTCAATTATGCGAATCCAAGGGAGACTCTATTCCCAAAGAACTAGTGACTATCTGAAACCACTTGGCTCCATAATAGACTATGTGACTGAATCACAATCTGATGTCAAGGGAGAAAATACAAACTAGATGATCAAATGCAAGACCCATAGGGTCTATTTATTCACTTTTCAGTAGCTTCCTCTAAAAGTCACTTAAACATTCTAGAAGCATCCAAATATTCTTATGAAATAAAGTGCACTTTTATAAAATATTACTTTATAATAAAAAGTGCATCTCAACATAAAATTATAAAACTGGGCCCAAATAAAGTAACTTTACTTTATAACAAACATAGGCCCAAATCACTAATCAACTGTAAGGACAAAATACTGCCAAATAGTCACTGGTCAACTCTCTCCACATCACCACCAGTCTATGAGAACCTGTGATAGACTGATCCAACACGCTAAACGATGTCAGCCAAAATGGGGACATGACAATGATTAAGATTATGAGAGTCTTCTACATTAAGAGGGAGTATGACACTTCTTCAAAGGCAACACAAGAGCTTAAAACATTGATACTTAGAGGGAGTCTAGAAATACATGTGGGTGACTACATGATGTTGATGGGCCTACTCATATGTATATCATGAGGAAGTGATGATTTATCACCAAGAAATCAAAAAATTGATATTAGATTCAAAGTGAGTTTGGCAAGCATTCTTGGGTAAAAAGAGTTTCTGAGGAAGTAACTAGAGGACCTAACTTCCCAAGATCGATGTTCAAAGGGAGAAATTTTGAGATACAATACCTTGCGGATGATATATTTTCTATAAGGAGAAGTTCTAAGAGAAATTCTTTATAATGCACTCTCCTATATGAGAGAGAAGTATGAGGTGAAAGCCCTTTGTTCCACCCTCTAGTAGTAGCTATGGTGGGTCCACCCTCTGACTTGGTTCATGGTGGATATCATGTGATTACAACACAATACTATTATAATTATGTCATGAAAGATGACAATATTTCATTGATGTATATGTTTAGAGGGGAGTTATTAAAAGGTGACAATCTTATCAATAACTGGACCTGTTATCATAACAGACTACATTAAGTTGTCCCGTTGTGTTGGAAGTTATGATAACGAACAGAAGGTAACTATTGTAAGGTGATGATCTTATCAATAGTAGACCTATCTCCTAACACCAAAATGTGTTGGAGCAAGTGTTATCTTGGCTCTCCGGGCCAGATTTTGCTAGACACCATGAAAATTGTTGTGATTCTTCGAGCCGAATATTGCCGGACACCATAACTTAAATCTATAAAAGACCACACTTAAAATGTGTTGAAGCAAGTGTTATCTTGGTTCTTCGAGCCAGATTTTTTCGGACACCTTGATAACCAATTTATCATGGTTCTTTAGGCTGAATTTTGTTGAACACCATGAAAGTTGTTATGGTTCTTTAGGCTAGATATTTTCGGACACCATAACTTAAACCTATTATAGACCACACTTAAGGTGATATTTAAACTTATATTAAAGTTATAGTAATTGCTTAATTTCCCTCCTTGCTAAAAGAAAAGGTGTTGAGAAATTTAGTCCCATTATGAATCATAGCAAATTCCATATATAATGTGTGTGTTGATGGACTTATGTTGATATTCTTAAATATGTCACTGTAAGGATATCATACTGAGATGTTATCTCTTTGTATACTCAAGAACATAATATATTCTATATCAATCCTTCCTAACTAAGAGGGAGTGTTAAGTTTGTAGTTACAGTCAGATTGATATGATCATGAGTTTCATTATTGATGATAATATAAATATGCCTTTATATATATATATATATATATATATATATATATGGTTAGTTATTATACTAACTAATGATGTTTAAACCTTGGACACATGTCTCTTCATGTCTCCTTCTCTCATACTTATGTGAGATCCAAATCTGCATTTGGAACATATCAATAACAATGGCAATATAATTACATTTGCAGACATGATCCATGTTACTTAACAATTATAAATGTTCACAACTCATTACCAACAGCATCAATGTTATTTGCTTAGGAAATTACAATGTAAAGAAATATTTAACTAGTTTATTAGTTTGGAAAGCTAGCAGCGATGTGGGACCATGTGGGGTCTTGTGGAGATAATGATGATCAATTATTGATGCAAATATATCAAACACTTCCATTAAACCGGATTGCAGATCTCTAAAATTAAGATGTCATCTCTACGCAATAGAGCAGATTTGCGAGGTAGCCACGTTGCCTTAACTGGATGACGCCACCTCAATATCGGATGCCCAAATCTCAAATAAATGGTTTGTAATAGCCGATAAACAAGCGTACCAAATAGCTGCTGAAAAGAAACACATGCCAGCAGTGATTTTGTTCAAACAATATAATATCCCCTCCTTAAGTTGATAAATAATTATATCAATAATACTTCTTGAATAATTAAATGAACAATATCAAATAAAAGTACAATTAAATATAATTAAATGATTAAATAAATAATATGAAGTCCATATTTATAATTGATCAAATTCAATAATCTTAATAACAAATATAATAACAAATATAATAGCAATAAAATTAAAAAACCTAAGAAATTGACACTTATAACCAACTAATCAATTATCATTATTGGCTAATGGGAAACCGCAAGGTCAACCGCAATCCTTGAAGAACATACAATCGGCCCCACTCATCGCACCCCTTGACAATGTGGGCTTTTAAATAAGCAGAGGAAAACATAAGATAGGGGTATGAAAAGGGAGCAGCTAATTGTACGAGGGGAGAAAAATGTCCAAGTCACATGCTGCAAATAATGAGAAGGAAATCAAATAATATAATTGGTATGGACAAATAAAGGAAAGGATAATATTGGGCCAAATATTAGAGGAATGTAAGTCTTAAACAAAAAATGGAGCAGCTAATAATGATGAAGAGAGAGACCATTTAAAAATCATATATTTGACCAAATTAATTCATCTTTTTATTAGATTGAGATTAAGGTAATAGCATAAGTTAAAAGGAATGAAACATTAAGGAAAACAGGGATAGAAGTCAACAATACATCCCACTCTATAGACAAATAAGAGGGGGTTCCAATAAAATAAAAATTCTATGATCATGCGGCAGCAATAAACACATCCCAAAAAATAGGAAACAAGGACAAATATGGAATCACTACTAAATTGAAAGTCAAGACATTAGTGTTACCCTTTTGGTAAGACCAAAGTTACATGAAGTGCAGAAAAGGTAAAAATAAGGTAAGTATATATTTTGTTTCTATATTAATTTATTAAATAGAAAATTATATTAATTCATTTTTACATTAAATGAAGAATAATATTATCTCATTTCTATAAGTATGAAATATTGTTTAATGTTATTCAATGGTAATATTTAAAATTCCAAGTCTTATGTAATGTTTATGAATTTAATAGTATAAGGCTATTATGGGTGTGAGATCCATTCAAATGATATTTTTTATTTTGAATATAGATATAAATTATTTTTATTTTTATTTGAGTAATATGATCATATTATGTTTGTGATAATCAATATAGTTCCTTATATGAGGAATATTAGATTTTGGATAATATTGTGTTAGCCTAAAGGGCTAACACCATGGAGATTAAGGGGATCCATATGATGCAGGAGCATCCAGAGGTATAAAGGCAATCCTATGTCACCCAAAAAAATGTACTTAGACTTAGTTTCTGTTTCATGTGTTTTCATTTCTGGATACCCATTTGAGTCAAATAAAGGTTCTAACTCTCATAGTTCCACTATCAGTGTTCTAGGTTAGAGTATTTGAACACCTTGGGATACGTGTAAATGCCGAAAAAATAGGAGTATGTAATTGAGCCATAATTTTGGTAAACTAGAAGGTGTAAATTAGTCGGATGATTGTCATTGTAATTTAGAGCATTCCAGAAAAAGAATCAGGTCAAAAGGCCCCATGGCTTGAAATTTATTGCAGTTTTTCGATTTCTGGAGACATCTTAAGAATGCTTCAAAGTAAGGTTAGGGGCATTAAATGCCCTCGAACAGGACCGAAAAATGGGGGACGAGCGAAGTTGGTTCATAGGGCTATAGAGCGCTTCGAGAGCTTTCTGAAAATGTAGACAGTTCGTCAATCGGAGCTACGGTTCAAAAGTTATGCCTCCCGGAAGTTCGGTTACCGTTTTTGGATTCTTCTAATTTTGTGCCGACTTCTAATGCGACTTCTAGAGCCTTCTATTTGGTCGGTGGATGCCAACTAGCACTTTCTAGAATGTATTCCTAATCCTTAACCCTTCGGGGTCTATTTAAGAACATTTTTGGCATTGTAAAAGGCAGTTCGGAGTGGAGTTTGAGAGAAGGTACTGGGAGAAGAATTTATCTCCAGATTTATGCTATTGTAAGCCCATAGGGCATGTTTTGGAGTCTGTTTCTCTGCACTAAGTGTACTAGCATATTTTCACAGTTAATAAAATTTTCCCTTTCCTGTTGTGTCCATTCTGTGTGGGTTGTGTCCCCATCAAGTGGTATCAGAGCTGGTTTTCCTGAGTGTGTAGACAGAGCGCCGACTGTGATGCAGTTTGCACTAGGACTGTGTGGTTGTGGGTTCGAGTTAAAAAGATGCCTCCACGAAGAGAGCCTGGCGGAGGGGCCGGAGCTATTAATCCTGAGGAGGTTAGAGCCCTCCAAAGGCAGGTCCAAGCATTGCAAGAGGAGCTCCGTAGGGGAACAAATGTTGCTGCAGGTGACGAAAGTGAGGATGACAATGAAGAAGAAGAAATTGGACCAGAAGGGGAATTTGACGGGGAAGTTCTGAATCAGGCAGAGGAAAGGCTTTTTTAGGGCTATTACTAAGTTTGGGAAAAGACCTACAATTGATGTGGGTGTATTTTCAGGAAATCTGAAACCAGATGAGTTGATCGATTGGATTAATGAACTGGAAGAATACTTTGAGTATGAGGATATCAGGGACCCAGATAGGGTTAAGTTTGAAAAGGCCAAACTAAAAGGACATGCCAAAATCTTGTGGCAAGAGGTTCAATTGGAAAGAAATAGAAGAGGAAAGAATAAGATCACAAGGTGGGATCGCATGGTGGACAAACTAAAGAAGCAATTCATTCCTGTTGACTACAAGCTTGATTTGTTTAAGAAGATGCATGGGTTAAAGCAAGCAGGAAAATCAGTCCAAGAATATACAGAGGAGTTTTATCGACTTCTTATTAGAGCAGGGCATGCAGAAGCAAATAAGGAGAAGGTTGCTTGTTATATCAGTGGGTTGCGACCTAGCATCCAGGAGGAATTAAGTCTGGTAAGAATGACCAGCGTTGAGGAGGCATACCAATTTGCCCTACGAGTTGAAGAGAAGCTAAATACAAGGTTTGAAGGAAGACAAAGAGGGTGTGGTCAAGGAGGAAGGGGTAGTGGTAGGTCATCTAGAGGCCGAAATGAAACCCAAAAGAAAAATGAAGATGTGGGTACTAGCAAGAACCAGAGGAATGAGGGTTTCAACCGCTCCTGTGCTCAAGACTTTGGAAATCAGAGAGGAAGAGGTAGAGGACGTGGACAAGGAAGAGGAGGCTTCCGTGGTACCTATTTCCATTGCAATGAAGAAGGTCACTGTGCCTTTGAATGCCCTCAACAACAAGGAAGGATAAACAGGAGAATTGAGAGTCAAGCTAGGGTTGCTTATGTGGATGAGGATGCACAATCATCACATTCAGAGGATGCAAAAAGAGGAGAGACTTTAGTAAATGAAACGGTCCTACTAAGTGGTGAGATTGAACCAGGACAAAGGAGTTTATTCCGTACCAGGTGCAAGTGTGAGGATAAATGTTGTGATGTGATCATTGATAGTGATAGCACTGATAACTTGGTATCAGAGGAGATGGTCTCTAAGCTGAAGCTCAAAAGGGAGAAACACCCCCAGCCCTATCGGGTTGCTTGGGTGAAAGATGATCATAAGGTCCTGGTAAGTGAACAATGTTTTGTGAAGTTCAAAATTGGGAGTTACCATGATGAAGTTCTCTGTGATGTTATTCCAATGGATGTTTGCCATCTATTGTTGGGTAGACCGTGGCAGTTTGATAGGCATGCAGTACATGATGGTCATGCAAACACATACTCTCTAACAAAGGATGGAGTTCGCCACAAACTGAAGCCCATGAAAAAGGAAGGCGAAAAGGTATATAGCAGCGCTAGGATTTGTCTTGTTGATGGAAGGAAGTTTTTAGATGGCATGAAACATCAGCGTATGTGCTATGCTTTGATTCCTAGGAAAGATAAAGAAGGTAGTAGTGAAATACCACTTAAAGTTTCAAATTTACTAGGTGAGTTTGGAGATATCATCTCTGATAATGTTCCAGAAGGATTGCCACCGGTAAGGCAAATCAGTCATCAGATAGATTTAATCCCAGGAGCTAGTTTGCCTAACAAGGCTGCTCACAGGATGGCTCCTACTGAAACTGAGGAGCTAAATAGACAGGTTCAGGAGCTATTGACGAAGGGTTTGATTCGGGAGAGCCTAAGTCCATGTGCAGTACCTACAATACTGGCACCAAAGAAGGATGGAGAGTGGAGAATGTGTACAGACTCTCGAGTTATCAATAGGATAACCATCAAGTATCGGTTCCTTTGCCAAGAATGGATGATCTTATGGACTGTTTGAGTGGAGCTCAGTACTTCACAAAGATAGATCTCAAAAGTGGATATCACCAGATACGGATACGAGAAGGAGATGAGTGGAAAACTGCCTTCAAGACCAAGGAGGGTCTTTATGAGTGGCTAGTCATGCCCTTTGGATTGACGAATGCACCAAGCACCTTCATGCGGCTTATGAATGAGGTACTTAAGAAGTTCTTGGAAAAATTTGTTATTGTCTATTTGAATGATATTTTAATTTTCAGCAAGACTTTGGAAGAACATTTATTGCATATTCGTAGTGTCCTTGAAAGGTTAAGGGAAGAGAAACTGTTAATTAATCTGAAAAAGTGTATCTTTGCAAAAAGGGAGTTAGTCTACTTGGGGTTTGTTATATAACCTGAAGGTCTTAAAATGGATCCAGAGAAGGTAAAAGCTATCTTGGAATGGCCTACTCCAAGGTCTGCTACTGAGGTAAGATCATTTCATGGTCTGGTTAGTTTTTACAGGAAGTTCATTAAGAATTTCAGTGGCATATGTGCACCCTTGACTGACACAATAAGAGGGGATAGAAAAGAGTTCAAATGGACTGCGGCAGCTGCGAGAAGTTTTGAAGTGCTGAAGAAGAAGGTGACAGAACAACTTATGTTGGCACTTCCAGATGTTAGAAAGGTGTTCCAGGTGGATTGTGATGCTAGTGGCAGCGCTATTGGGGCTGTATTAAGCTAAGAAGGTAAGCCTATTGCATATTTTAGTGAAAAATTGAATGATGCGAAAAAGAAGTATTCTGTTTATGATCAAGAGTTCTATGCAATAGTTCAAGCCTTAAAGAAATGGAGGCATTATTTATTGTGAAAGGAATTTTTTTTATATACAGATCACCAGGCATTACAGTACCTAAATAGCCAAGGTAAATTGAATCAGAGGCATATGAAGTGGATAGAGTTCTTGCAGAGCTATACATTTGTGTTGAAGCATAGAAGTGGAAAATCTAACAGGGTTGCAGATGCACTAAGTAGGAGACAGTTGTTGCTTACAGTAATGCAGGTTGAAGTAGTTGAGTTTGCTGAACTCAAGAATATGTACCCTGAGGATCCTGATTTTGCTGAAGCATGGAAAGCTTGTAAAGAACCTGTTGCTGTAGACAGAACTAAGTGGTTAGACTATCTGATTCAGGATGATATATTATTCAAGGGCAGTCAATTATGCATTCCAAGGAGTTCCATGAGGGAAAATCTGATTAAGGAGAAACGCAGTGGAGGGATGGCAAGACATTTTGGTCGAGATAAGACCATTGCCATTCTTAGAGAACATTATTTTTGGCCTCAGATTTCACAGGATGTGAAGAAGTTTGTACAGAGTTGTCAGATTTGTCAAGTTGCCAAGGGATTTAATCACAATACTAGACTTTATCAGCCATTTCCTGTTCCATCAAAGCCATGGGAGGACATAAGTATGGATTTTGTTCTTGGATTGTCAAAGACACAAAGGGGTAATGACCCAATATTTGTGGTGGTTGATAGGTTCTCCAAAATGGCACATTTCATTCCATGCCATAAAACTCATGATACTGTCCATATTGCAGACTTGTTTTTCAGAGAGGTGGTAAGACTACATGGCCTGCCAAAGAGTATAGTTTCTGACAGAGACACTAAATTTGTGGGGTATTTCTAGAGAACATTGTGGAAGAAGTTGAGAACAGACTTGAAATTCAATTCCACACATCACCCACAGACTGACGGCCAAACAGAAGTGGTAAACAGAAGTCTGGGCAATTTGCTGAGATGTTTAGTTGGGGATAAGCCCAGGGGGTGGGATTTGATTCTACCACAAGCAAAGTTTGCTTACAATAACTCTATAAACAGGAGTACTGGTAGATCACAATTCCAAATTGTATATGGAAGTAGCCCAAGGACTGCACCAAAATTGAGGGAGATAGAGCAAGGGGAGAGGACAAGTGCTGAAGCTGAAGAATTTGCTGAACATATCAAGCATTTACATGAGGAGGTCCAGGTACACATTACCAAGATGAACCAACAGTATAAAGCTAGGGCTGATCAAAGGAGAAGACATAAGGAGCTCCAAGTAGGGGATCTAGTCATGGTATACTTAAAAAAAGAAAGATTTCCAGCTGGTACTTACAACAAGCTGAAGATGAAGAAATTTGGCCCCTGCAAAATTTTGAAAAAACATGACTCAAGAAATGCATATGAAGTAGAGTTGCCAGATGGAATTCACATTTCTCCTATTTTCAACATTGCAGACTTAACAGAGTATCATGTTGATGGTGCAGATGAGGAGCTGATGTTAGAGCCATGTCTAATTCCTACTTCTAAGAAGGAGGAGATAGAGGAGATTCTGGATAGTCGTGTGGGTAGGAGTACCAAAAATAGGCAGTATGAAGAGTATCTGGTCAAGTGGAAAGGACGGCCGATAGAGGACTCAACTTGGATATCAGCAACTGAGGTTTCCCATTTGAGATTTCCTCTACCATTCATAAAGTGACAGGGTCACTTTTCAATCTACCCTGGGTGTCTGATGCAAGAGCATCCAGAGGTATAAGGGCAATCCTATGTCACCCAAAAAAATGTACTTAGACTGAGTTTTTGTTTCATGTGTTTTCATTTCTAGATACCCATTTGGGTCAAATAAAGGTTCCAACTCTCACAATTCCACTATCAGTGTTCTAGGTTAGAGTATTTGAACACCTTGGGATACATGTAAATGTCGAAAAAATAGGAGTATGTAATTGAGCCATAATTTTGGTAAACTAGAAGGTGTAAATTGGTCGGATGATTGTCATTGTAATTTAGAGCATTCCAAAAAAAGAATCAGGTCAAAAGGCCCCATGGTTTGAAAGTTATCGCATTTTTCGGTTTCTGGAGACATCCTAAGAATGCTTCAAAGTCAGGTTAGGGGCATTAAATGACCTCGAACAGGGCCGAAAAATGGGGGACGAGCGAAGCTGGTCCATAGGGCTATAGATCGCTTCGAGAGCTTTCCGGAAATGTAAACGGTTCGTCAATCGGAGCTACGGTTCAAAAGTTATGCCTCCCGGAAGTTCGGTTACCATTTTTGGATTCTTCTAATTTTGTGCCGACTTCTAATGCGACTTCTGGAGCCTTCTATTTGGTCAGTGGATGCCAACTAGCACTTTCTAGAATGTATTCCTAATCCTTAACCCTCCGGGGTCTATTTAAGAACATTTCTGGCATTGTAAAAGGCAGTTCGGAGTGGAGTTTGAGAGAAGGTACTGGGAGAAGAATTTATCTCCAGATTTATGCTATTGTAAGCCCATAGGGCATGTTTGGAGTCTGTTTCTCTGCACTAGTATACTAGCATATTTTCACAGTTAATAAAATTTTCCCTTTCCTGTTGTGTCCATTCTATGCGTGGGTTGCGACCCCATTACCATATCATGGGTATGAGAGGCATTAAGGTCTTCGTCTGACTACCATGACTAGGATTAATAGACAATCTCCATGTGTCAGAATATTTTGATGATGTCAACATATGCATATGTGATTGGCCTTGGATAGAGGATGTCCCATCCAAGAAGAACCTTAATGGGAGCACTCCATAAGAAGACAACAAAATAGCTAAGGGTTAAGAAGCCTGATTTGGAGACGTCATGGATTAAGGTTGGGGTTAAATTTGATGAGACATCATGGAGGAATATTAGATTTTGGATAATATTGAGTTAGCCTATAGGGCTAACACCATGGAGATTAAGGAGATCCATACTATGGGGTATGAGGGACATTAAGGTCTCCATCTGACTACCATGACTAGGATTAATAGATTATCTCCATGTGCTAGAATATTCTTATGATGTCAAAATATGCATATGTGATTGGCCTTGGATAGAGGATGTCTCATCCAAGAAGAATCTTAATGGGAGCTCTCCATGAGAAGACGACAGAATAGCTAAAGATTAGGAAGACCGATCTAGAGACATCGTTAAGGTTGGGGTTAAATTAGAGGATAGAATAATATAGTTAGATTGTTATTGTTTTGATTCTAACAATTTTTTTGCGGGTATTACTTGTCCCAAGATAACTTCAATAGTGGGGACATTACAAACAACCCCTTCCAAGAATCACTTGTGATTATCAAAATCGTTCTCAGCATATACTTGATCAAAAACACAATTCGTTGGCAATGGAGATTAGCTCAAAGTGCATAGCAGTAGGAGGAAAGTCTCAATTCTTCAAACTCCAATTCCAAAACCCTTCAAACTCTCGATTACATAAAACATAAGCATAATGAAATGATCAATCCTTTTCATGGAGTGGTTTTTATACCATTTATAAGACAAAACTTCACCATCACACCTAACATCATGTAGCTTTTTAGATACACCTTTTACTTTAAAGCCTTTAACTTTACACTTTGGCACATGTTTGAATAATATAATTTATTAACTCCCTTTGGCTCCAAGAATGACCTTTTCAATAATATTATGATATTCTGACAGGCAAGGTCATTGTTTCCTCTGCCCAAGGTTTAAAACTTTTCAACTCAGTTCCAACGAGCTATGACACAAAGGTAGCCGATATAAAAATACAAGCAAAATAGACGCTCCCTCTAAGATTCTCGAAGCCTAAAGTAAAAGCCAAAAATAAAAAAAATAAGAGCATCATTCAACCCCTCGAACTCATCTAAGTTCATCAAAACCATCCATTGACTTACTATAAATAGTAATTTCCACCAAATGGAGCCATAACCCTCAACAACGTCTTCTAATCACCAGTATTAGCCTACAAGGACCCAGTATAGGCTAAATCCATCCTCTATCATGGTTACACTAAAAAGGGGACATTACAAAACAGATTTGTTTGGACAAAAACCCTTGTGAATAACATTCTCTTTGATGTTAGAAGACACAATCAGAGGAATCTTTGAGCATCTTTTCAAGGTACTCTATGTCAATGTGAGTTACCAGTTACTTCTTTTTTAATGTTAGATTTGAATGTGAAGAAAATTTGGTAACAATTGAGAAAATATTGCAGTCCATTGCTGGTTCGAACATCATCATCATTGTCATGTTAAAAGCATCATTATGCTATAGTTGTGTTTGGGTTTGTGCTAGCCATGTTACCTTCAAACTGGCTACAACTCTTCTTAGGCTAGTCATGTATTGCTGTCACTGGACATTTGTGTTGTAACGCTATTAATGCCATATAAAGGAAGAATGTTTAAAGTGTTTTGGATTGCTAACAACACTTGAAATATGAACATTTCCAAAGACCTATGTGTGGGTTTTAGCAGCCAATACTGCAGATAGGACATTTTGGTGTTTACTATAGTCACAAGTAGCCACACCACTTGCGAGCTCACTTAGGAACGACATGGTCAACATACCTAGGTACTAACTAACACAACTTGCATTTATTTCTCATGCTTTACAAGTGTTGGTCAACAAATTTGTCATTGTGAGTACTTCGAAAATTATCCTGTTTGCTTGAGGAGCAATGACAACCGCACTAACGGTTGGAGAGATTGAATCCGACCATGATCAAATTGCAACCTTCTTTTGCATTTGAGAGGGGTATCTCCCTCGTATAATAGGGGTATTTGTAGTTTTTGTGTGCTTTTCACCTATAAGTACAAAAATAAGACAAAATAGAACTAAAGAAAATAGATAACTTAAACCTTAATAGTAGACATACGAATACTAATTGAGATTCATAAATGGTAATGATTACAAAGGGGTTTAAGCACAAATGAAATGATGACAAAATAAGAATAACGAACCTTGACATATGAAAAGATAACCTATTCTAATATATTCACATCAAGATACTAAGAAACGAATGCTTATTGCTAAACCAATTACATAAATCAGAAAGAGTATTTGGGTACATCAATATATAAAGAGATTACCAAATTGACATACAAGAACATAGTAATAAATAACAAATCACAAACACATTTGAGACATGACTAAATGCATTCCTCATTTATCTCTTTGAAGATTTACAAATTTAAAGACACTTTAAACATGATAAAAAATTCAAAAATCACTAAAGTAAATTCTCCATAGTTCCCCTTTGCCAAAAGTCCTCCCCTTTTACATTACAGCATAAAACTAATCAGCAACCACTTAGCATACCCACCTAACTACTTTAGATAACTACCTAAGGTGGTTACATGAGACAACTACTTCGAGTAAACCCTTAGAATAACTTACTTGGCCTGTTACATTCCAAAATTTTGACCTATTAAAATATATTATAGTCGTTGAGATGATTAGTTAAAACCATCATTTCTTTCGATCATGTGAAAAGGGAAGTTATAGTTAACCGTTTATTTCATATGACCTTGGTTGTTAATAGTTATTATGTATAATTGCTTATTGATAATGGTAGTAATCTGTTGCTAAAGTTATCTGTGTTATATTCTAATATTGATTTAAAATGGAAGAACTTCTTATTATTGTGGAAATGTTGCACAAGTGGTTGCAGGAGCAGGCAAAGGGGAGAAAGCATTACCAAATGAGATTCAAGGGATGGGGCACTGTTCTAGTCCATTTGTTGATCACCATGTATGACCTCTAACTACCTTGATAAGGATTTAGCTACTTCTCAATAGAGTACACCAAGGGATAGTCATGAGCTACTTGGACAAACATATAAAAAAAGAAATTTATAACTATCATTAACAAAATTCATGTTCAGAACCATTACCATTGTTGTCTTGTGATGGGGTCTCCATTTTTCTTTCATCATCACCTATATATATATATGATGCCACCATGATATTAAAATAGTATCTATAGTTTGTCCATATTAATATATGTATAATTATATACATGTGTATATAATTATATACATGTGTATATATCAAGAGGATATGATGTTAAAATAAATCTTAAATTCTCCAAACTACACATGTATATAGCTATACGTATTTAAAATAGGGGTGACCTTAGATATAATAATAGCATGATGGAATCAATTAAAAATTAAAAATACATATATATATATATATATATATATATATATATATATATATATATATATATATATATATATATATATATATATATATATATATATATATATATATAATTTAAAATAAAGAACCTTTTAATCATTCAACTTATATTTTCTCCATGAGACAACCAAGTACACTTGGTGCCACCTCTCTATTTTTTCTTTTAAAACCGATGATCTTGTAACTGTTACCTTGAATGAGCAAGGAAAGGTCGTGGCTCATTGAGTTGTAGGGATATTATATACACATCATGGCACGACTAATGGAGGAGGACCCCCTTACTTCTTCTCAATATATATTTTCTATATTTGGACACTGGCTTTTCACTCATTTCATACCCCTGTCATACCTCAGCAAGAGTCATTCCAAGTCGTGAGATCGATGCATCAACCAAACTATCAAGGAAACACCGACCAGGTTATGAATTATGCATCTATGCACCCAATAGTGCACTCTCTACCAATACATTGGATTTATATGATTATGCATTATGCACCAATTATAGATCTATATCTATGCTCTGTGGCAATCTGATTTCAATGCTATGAATTGCATCTATGCACCCGACGATATGCTCTGTAACAATGCATCGGGTTTTATGATAACATATAAACACCACTATGTGTCAAAGTCAGTACACTTGTCTTTTCTGATTCTTAAGTTCACTAAATGTTGTTGTTTTCAAATAATGGCAGAGTTTCTAGATGTGTAAATGCTTGAGGTCTATGTTCTTCCCTATCTTACATCTGTTGTGAATTCTTCTCTACAATCTTAATATTGTAAGAATTGAATTTATCATTTCTCAAGATAGTACTCACGGCTTAACCACCCATGGATAGAAATCCAGGTGATCTATTCACAAATGGGGGTTACTTTCTCCAAGGACTCACCCCAGCTGGACTAACCAATGAAAGGAGGTGAAGATGAAGAAAACCCTGCAAGGGAATAAAACAGAATCAAAACCTTAATATCTAAAATCAAAATAAGTTTGATAATACATCCAACTAAGCTCAAGTTTTGTCCATTTTGTACTCTGTTGTCAAGTTGAGAGGTGGTGATCGGGTATTAGAAACCCATCTAAATCCTTGGCAAAGGTCGTTTTAGAGGCATGGTTGCCTATTATTGATCACAAGATGTCGGTGGTGCCAATTAATCAAGCATGCTTGCCTATTACTAAGCGGACATTCTAAACACCGGTATGCTCAAATGGCTGGACTAAGGTGCCCCAAGCCCAACCCCGAGGTAGGCAGGGTCTTTCTTATTAAAAGATTGTGTGGGGATTAATAAGGTCTGTGGTTGGGAGGTTAAGCCTAAGTCAATGCTTCTCCTCTTACCAAAATTTCGAGGCTTGCACAACATCATCAGATACCTCATCCAACTTTTGTATGTTTCATTTTCCAATCTTTATCTTGCAATTTTTTTCTCATAGTTAATATATATTCATGGAATGATTGGAAATGATTTAGTTTCTCTTGAAAAGTTATGGATATCTATTAGTTAGTTATTTCTGTTATGATAGATTTATGCAATTACTTTCACATGAAATGGATTGTAAGGTGTAAAAGATGTCTATTTTCGGTAATATGGTTACCTGAATTACTTTCCTAACTGTCTTGCATTTCTTCGGTTTTCTGTTTCAAGATACAAATTTCAGAAATTAGTATATATTTTTCAGTCTAGAATATTGGTAAGTTACATGGACAAACCATTTAGAATAACTACGTAAAGGAACACTTTTAATAACTACCTAAGTGATTACTTTTAATCACTAACTCTCTTAAGAACAAGTTAGGATTTACCTAGCTTTTACAATAATAGACCCAAAATCTAACTTTCAAAACATTAGGATACATGAGTCACTTTTGCAAAAGATAATCGAGAAAACATTCCTTTGAGTCAATTTTCATCTTTATCCGCTTCTGCTCTAGTTCTTTTGAAAACATCAATAACACTGAGAAATGCCTATCTTGTCCCTTTTGAAGCAATGCATCAATAATTGACACAAAAAATTAAGATGCTGCGAACCTTATCCTCTTCAAGAAGAATTTTGTTGTCTCACTGGTTTACATATTGGAGATCCAAAAGAGACCATCTTTTAAAATGAAAGTGTTAATTTTAGTATAGTTTCAGTCGGATAAAACTCACTAAAGAAATATATCTATATATACTTTGTATTTATATAAGATATATATTTACCTCATTTTATATATATATATATATATATATATATATATATATATATATATATATATATATATATATATATATATATAAGTTATTATCACACTCTTAATCATGGTAACAAGAAAATGTTATTGATAACTAATGAGAGTTAAAGAGACATGTTTCTACAAAGACATGCCTCTTAATATTATATACATATGCTTTGAGAAGGTAACTTGAAACACACAGAAAAATCACAAGTGTTATTACAAGTTACAGCAGATCTACAACCTAAGATCTTTAACATGGTATCAGAGCCAAGTTGGGAGGAACGAACAGAGTCAGTGGGAATAGAAAGATTTTGTGCAAGGAATAAAGCTAAAAATAAGCCCATCCCACAGGGGCATTGAATGTTGCATTTTGGAAAAATATAGGATGTTGATCACCAAGAGATTAAATATGATAGTAATTCAAATATCTCACAGGAGGAATGTAGCATTGCAGGCAGGAGGAATGTAGCACTGCAGGCCCTCTTAATAATAATTTTCTTATCAATATTTGTTAATGATGAAGCTCATTGATCAATAAGGGATAAGATATTTACTTGGAGAAAATTGAGAGCAGGTGTAAAGAAAAAAATCCTATCAGATTAATTAAAGTTGTAAGACATCTCTTCATCTGTGTTTAAATCTTCTCACATAGCCTAGCGTTTCAAGTCTATCCCTGAGTTGCCTCAATAATCTTATCGGCAATTAACTGCATATGTAACTTCATTTCCATTTTACCATAACCCTTGTAGAGATTTACACTACCCATGTTTGCTCAGTTTCTGATAAATTCATTCCTCTATTGAAAGAAAATATTTAGGAATTTATAGAGTTGAAATTGCAGCATGAGTATGGCCTCTGAATTACCTTGAGCCATGTCCTTCATAGGAAAAAGTATTCTTTTGTTTCACAGTTCTGCACGTAAGATACAAAAAATTCTTCAACGCAATCTCCATTTGTTTCCGCACTAGTCATCAAAATCAATATTGGTACTGCTCTTTCCTTGCTCATATAAAGACAATCTTCTCTTTTGATTTGCCATTAGTTTTCTTTCATTACAGGGTATCTTGGAGGCTTGTGGCTATTCTTCTGAAATTGAGACTGCTCTATATCTATTATTTGCATCCTTGAAAGTCGTCGATTTTGTGGCATGGACACTATCATGTCCCCATTTTGGAGGCAATTTGATTTAATTAATTTAACTAATTAGGTTGTCCAAAATAATGAATATTTTATGAGGATGACTAATTAATTATTTTAATTAAATAAATAAGTGATATTAAGTTAATTATTTATAAAGTTATCAAATAAATAAATATTAAAAGGTAACTTTATATTTAATTAATTTAATAACGTGACTTGAATTATAAAATATTTTTTATAAAGTCACTAATAGATAAAATAAAATAATGTTCTAGAAGTTTCTGGAGAAAGTGGAGAAAAAGAATAAATAGGCACCCCGGGCTTCATTCTAATCATCCAGTTGTTTATTTCTCTCTTGACATCAAATTGTGATTCAGTCACATAGTCTATTGTGGAGCCAAGTGGTTTCAGATAGTCAACTGATCTTTGGGAACGAAAACTCCCTTGGATTAGCATAACTGAGGAAGTGAAATATCTTCTGAAGGGTTGCACAATTGGAGGTGATACTTCAGTCACTTCAGCTAGGGCATCATTGGGCCTAAGGCCATTTTCAGCATTTCAGCATTTCAGGAGGCAATTTTAGCAGGACCGAAATTATTGGAGTTCATTTCTAGCAGGTCCGCGAGCGGAAAAAGCATTCAAAAAACAGCAGGCCGAAAAAGCAAAACTGATAAAAAAAGGCAGTCTGAAAAAGCAGCTCCGAAAAAAAGCAATCCGAAAAAGCAAAACAAAAAAAGCAAAATCCAGAAAAAGCAAGTGGAAAAAGCAGATTGGAAAAAAAAAAGCAAGCAGAAGGGGCAGCATTGAAGGAAAATATTACAGCCGTCCACAATCAGGTTCTTCACTTCTCATTTGGCATATTTTCTGAGAAATGTAGGTTTTCAGCTGAGTACAAAATATAGCTTCAGCACTTCATTATTTTACATTGTACTTGTCTTTGTTTGCCATTTGGCATTATTGGTATCAAAGGAAGGCTAGGATTTTGCAATTGAAAGAGCGTTGTAATTTTTAGACTATCTATATTGCAACCCTAGAGTTGATGATCAGCTTATTAGTTTGCATTCCAATTGTTTGACAAAATATCAATTGGCTGTAAGTTCTCTTTTTGGCATAAATAATGTTATAATTTTGCATACTAAGTGTTTATATTAATGCCACTTGGTTGTAAGTGCATTAATGCCATCTTAGGTTGCATCCAAAGTATTTGTCTTAATTACTAGTTGCTGTAGCTGCATATTGCAAGTAGTTTAAGTCACATATTTGTATTGAATATTGTCAAAATTAGTTGCACATTCATGTGAGATCATTGTTTAGACAATCTGGAGTCTTTTTGTAAGCATTCTCTTTGATGCAAATCGAAACAAGAGTCATTGCAGCAATCTGAAAAGTTATATCGGTCATATGACCCCTTGTATGCAAAGTGTTTGACAAAATTCTTCGAGCCTTCAATCAGCATTTTAAGGTCGGAATTGAGCAGGATTATTACAGTGGTATCAAAGCTTGCTTGCAAAGTGTTTGATGAAATGTCAAACAACTTAAGTATAAAAATTTTTGGTGTTTGAAGGAGTTATAACCTGTTGGGGTTATTACAGTGGTATCAGAGCTATTGACCTGCCATCCTGTTGGATAGATTGGACATTGAATCAGTTAGTTAATCATGTTTACTTCAAATACCCAGAAGCAGTGGGACAAAGATATGAAGAAGCTTAAACAAAATTTGAAAAGGTTGGATGAAAGTCAGAAAAGGATGAATGAATTGATGGTTTCCATGTTTAAGAGGACTACATCACAGAACAAAGAGAAAGAGGAACAAGAGGTCTCTACAAGTGAGGTATCTAGAAACCTCTACAAGGAGTTTGCAGCAGTTGGTGACCAGCATATAGCCGAATCTAGGGAGGACAAAAATCAGACTAGCTTGGAGGAAGATGTTGGGCACACAATACTTCAGAAGATAGTGGGAATAGATATTACGCAGATTGATAGTAACGGTCAACTTGATACTCAAGTTGAGACAATTGTATACAGGTCGTCAGAGGGTGATGTCTCAGGTACTCAACATGGTTTGGTTCCAATAGGCAGTGACTACAACGTAGTGGGTTCAGATGATGATTATGAGGTGTTGTTGTGCATGATGGTGAGATACTTGGTAGAGATGAGCAGACATTGAGCATTCATGACTTTGCTGAGAGAGAGTACCAGGCTCAGTTAGATGCTTCGTCACATGAGGTTGAGGCTGGTAGTACTTCACGTGATTTGTCCAGCCAGCTGAAGGTGAGCGAAGACAGTATTATGACTTCATTATCTCATCATGACAGGATGCGGGATATGATAGAGGATCACATTCGGATGATTCAGTTACAAGGTAGACATAAGGGAGTTCAGGCAAAGTCTTCTTGTGTTGACTTACAGGCGATTAGGGAAGGAATGGGAACGATGAAGTTGAGTTATTTACATCTTCTATCAGATCGTGACCATCTTCTTAGCCTTGTCAGAGACTATTCAGATGCCTTGAGGAGGAAGGAGGAGGAAGTTGACAGGCTTTCTCGCGAGCTTGAGGACACTCGAGCTTCTTTGGTGAATACTCCATTGGCAATACAGGACTGGGAGAGACATGGGGATAAGCATGGCATGGAGTTGAGTTTAGTTTCATCTTGCACTCCTGATACTCAGCTTTCTGCGGCATGTAAATCACATGTGGTCGTTGATAAAGTTGTGAGTTCATCTTGCATTCACATCCAGGATACAGGGACAATGTCAGACAGGTATATGGAGTTAGTCGGTATTGGTCATATTACTCAGGTGAGGAGTTTGCTTGAGTTACCAGCTGATTCTAGTTTACGGATATGGACTCGAGATTGTTATATTGGCGTTTGGGATTCAGTTGACTGAAGATCTTTAACACTTTTTGGTAGTAGTGATTGTTTGGGTGCTATCATGGATTTGATTAGCAGATTGCACGGTGTTGTTTTTACTTGTGCCAACAGCTTGTCCGATGTTGGTATTAGTTTTTATACACCGGTGTTGGGCTTTGTTCATATATCCAGTCGACCATTCTTGCTGGAATGTGTTGATGATCTTTCATATTTGGCAGTGTGTACAGATGAGTCCCAGGATCATATTGGCATTAAGGACATCCAGGAGGATGCAGTGGGCAGTTTTGAAGACTTAATTTCCTTGGCAATTTCTTTTGGTACAGAGGAGTTGGATAGCGGTGCTACAGTTTTTGATACTCCGTATGTTGATATGAGCTTTGGGGTTGATTCGCAGGATATGGATGGTAATACTCTAGAGACCAGTAACTTTGAGGATACTCCTTTAGACAGTGCGTCAGAGGAGGTTGGTAGGAGACAGTCTAGCCAGTGCCATCATGTGTCTAGTCAGTTGAGAGTTAGTGAGTGCAACATTGCTATCGCTTGCCAACATTTCGATGTTGCTCGTCAGTTGTTAGCAGTTTATGGATGGGGTTCTCCTAATAGTGATGAGCAGGGAGGCAGTTATCTTTCCTTGACAGAGTTCCACTCTTTATGGGAGGCTATTTGGATTCTAAGATAGAATTATATGCAGTTGGTAGCCGACAGAGATAATCTTATGGAGTGGGGGAGTACAGCGTACGATGCATTATTGGCCAAGGAAGATAAGGTGAGTGAGCTTACTCAGCAGCTCAAGGTGACTTCTGAGATTCTTGAGAGTACACAGTTGGCTTTCAAGTCTTTACCAGATTCTATACAGTCACAAGCTGTGGTGTCTGGTGATCCGAGGATGTCCATGGTCGAGATTGTCAAAGACAATGGAGATGGGGATGCATCCATCCTTGATACTAACATTGGCATATCGGGTTCGTTCTCACTAGAGTTAGGTTCAGTTGAGTTGGGTGTTGTAGCAGATTGTTGTGGTCTGCCTAACATGGTGGTGGCCTCTAGTACTGATGGCACAGAGACTAGAGATGTTGTATCAAAGATCATGTGTGATGTTGGTGAGCCGGCAGTTGGCATGGTTCCTGCTAGTAATACTCCCTTGGTGATATCTCCGGAGGTAGTAGTCAGTTCCAACATGGTTAATGATCGATTGCAGTTAGTTTCATCTGGATTGCAGTCTAAGCCATTGACTAAGATTGGCGCATTCTATCGGCATTACACTGTGAGGTATGCTCATCAATTTACCTTTGATGACCATGTTGATGAGATGATGATACAGAGATGTACTTTGGTTCCTAGTGCTTGTCATCAGTTATGAGACAGTTTGACGCCTCGAGATGAGAGTTGTGATGGGCATGACATGGCGATAGATTCTGTGGTTGACAGCTTGATAATACATGACTTAGAGCAGGAGTTTGGGAGTGATGCTTCAACGGTTGTTGTTATTGATTCTACTCCTTTGGCTATGACATCTCCTGACTTAGCTGGTGACCAGTCACAGTGGGTTGTATCACTTGTTCATTGTGAGTTGTTGACTGAGGTTGGTTCTTTTTATCAACATTATACTGCAGGGTATGTACATCAGTTAGCATTTGATCCTTGTGTTGAGGAGTTGATGGTAGGCAAATTTGGTTTGGGTTCCATTTCTTGTTGTTTATCTTGTGATGTCTTTTCACCATCAGCAGTGCATGAGAGTTATGGTTATGAGACAGTGGTCGGTGATCTACAGAGTTGTGTTGCCTACAGGAGTTGTACAGTGTGTGGATTCTCCATACTTGGTAGAGTTTCATTCGGGAGCGTTCACCATTGTTGTAGAGTTGGATTGTACATTCCGTATAGACTAGTGGGATGCGTTGATGGTATTTACTATGTTGGCAGTTGTGATTTTGGAGTTTGGTCGAGCTGTAATTGTCAGTTTTTACGGATTCCTCTTGGTTATATTGCAGAGGATATTACAGGAGCCTGTGTTAATTGACAGTAGTATAGTTCATGACTACATTTGGGATCCAGCTGGATTGATTGGTTTATTGTTCAGCCATTGCTTGGGGACAAGCAATTTCAGGAAGGGCGGACTGTCATGTCCCCATTTTGGAGGCAATTTGATTTAATTAATTTAATTAATTAGGTTGTCCAAAATAATGAATATTTTATGAGGATGACTAATTAATTATTTTAATTAAATAAATAAGTGATATTAAGTTAATTATTTATAAAGTTATCAAATAAATAAATATTAAAAGGTAACTTTATATTTAATTAATTTAATAAAGTGACTTGAATTATAAAATATTTTTTATAAAGTCACTAATAGATAAAATAAAATAATGTTCTAGAAGTTTCTGGAGAAAGTGGAGAAAAAGAATAAATAGGCACCTCGGGCTTCATTCTAATCATCCAGTTGTTTATTTCTCTCTTGACATTTAATTGTGATTCAGTCACATAGTCTATTGTGGAGCCAAGTGGTTTGAGATAGTCAGTTGATCTTTGGGAACGAAAACTCCCTTGGATTAGCATAGCTGAAGAAGTGAAATATCTTCTGAAGGGTTGCACAATTGGAGGTGATACTTCAGTCACTTCAGCTAGGGCATCATTGGGCCTAAGGCCATTTTCAGCATTTCAGAAGGCAATTTTAGCAGGGCCAAAATTATTGGAGGTCATTTCTAGCAAGGCTGAAAAAGCAGTCAAAAAAAGCAGGCCGAAAAAGCAAAACCGAAAAAAAAAGGCAGTCCGAAAAAGCAACTCCGAAAAAAAGCAATCCGAAAAAGCAGTTCGAAAAAGCAAAATCCGGAAAAAGCAAGTGGAAAAAGCAGATCGGAAAAAAAAAGCAAGCAGAAGGGGCAGCATTGAAGGAAAATATTACAGCCATCCACAATCAGGTTCTTCACTTCTCATTTGGCATATTTTCTGAGAAATGTAGGTTTTCAGCCAAGTACAAAATATAGCTTCAACACTTCATTATTTTACATTGTACTTGTCTTTGTTTGCCATTTGGCATTATTGGTATCAAAGGAAGGCTAGGATTTTGCAATTGAAAGAGCGTTGTAATTTTTAGACTATCTATATTGCAACCCTAGAGTGGATGATCAGCTTATTAGTTTGCATTCCAATTGTTTGACAAAATATCAATTGGCTGTAAGTTCTCTTTTTGGCATAAATAATGATATAATTTTGCATACTAAGTGTTTATATTAATGCCACTTGGTTGTAAGTGCATTAATGCCATCTTAGGTTGCATCCAAAGTATTTGTCTTAATTACTAGTTGTTGTAGCTGCATATTGCAAGTAGTTTAAGTCACATATTTGTATTGAATATTGTCAAAATTAGTTGCACATTCATGTGAGGTCATTGTTTAGACAATCTGGAGTCTTTTTGTAAGCATTCTCTTTGATGCAAATCGAAACAAGAGTCATTGCAGCAATTTGAAAAGTTATATCGGTCATATGACCCCTTGTATGCAAAGTGTTTGACAAAATTCTTCGAGCCTTCAATCAGTATTTTAAGGTCGGAATTGAGCAGGATTATTACAGTGGTATCAGAGCTTGCTTGCAAAGTGTTTGACGAAATGTCAAACAACTGAAGTATAAAGATTTTTGGTGTTTGAAGGAGTTATAACCTGTTGGGGTTATTACAGACACCCTATCTGGCAGTGTGGATATTCTCTTGGATTTCTGTTTGTTATCTCATACACGGTGCATAAGGAAGTTTTGTACTGTGAAGTCAGAACTATTCTATCTCTGGCACTATATTCTTTGTTGGGCATGATGACATGTATGTTCAAACAATGATTTTAATGTGTTCATAATAGAAGCAATGCTGGTATTTGAAAAAGACTGTTAAGTTAAACATTAATTCAAATGACTGGAGATAGCTTTGACTTGCAATTTCCCTCAAAGGACTTCGATGTGAAAATTTTAAAATTATTTGTGTTCAAGATAGGGGTAACAGCAAGCCAAGTATGTAATGCTGTGGTAATTCTGGTTACTCATATTTCTTATTGAAGACTAAACAAGCAGTTAACTTCTATTTCGTAGTGTTTAAACAATGCTCTATGTAATCTGAGTATTGTTACTTTGAACTTCTCAGATTATGACATAGAAATATTGCATAGTTCTTGTCCATTGTTTCTCATCTTGTGCACTGTTTCTTATCTTGAATGCAAATCTGAAAAACATATCCAAACTATAAGAAACCCAAATTCAAAACAAACAAACAAAAAAACTAAACCAAGACCGCCTCTTTAATCTTACCACCAACATTCAATATTTGATAATCGTGGGATATATCAGCACCATCCAAGCCCCCAAAAGGAAAACAATTATTGTCAATAAAGAAAATAAACTGATATATTTCTGGATTCGATTGTGTAAAGATTTTTTACCATCAACGTTTCGAATCACACCAAGTGATCCATCATCAGGATGAAGAGAGAGCAAGAGATGTCAAACAATATCAGTTTATTTTCATCTCTTGCTCTCTCTTCATCCTGATGATGGATCACTTGGTGTGATTCGAAATGTTGATGGTAAAAAATCTTTACACAATCGAATCCAGAAATATATCAGTTTATTTTTACTATGGATTGTGGAAATTTGATCTCTTTAATAAAGAAAATATTGACACGCTTGAACTTAGCACTCACTTGGTAGAATTCAATAAAGATCACATATAAGGAAGCTTTTTAATGGGCTTAATTAGTTGTTCAAGAAAATGGGGAGAGTTTTTGTTAAACACCATTTTGTTTTCTGGTCTTTCTCTCACAGATCTAGTGACAATGAATGGATAAGCATATTATTAAATTTAAACAGGTGTGGCCCCTTAGCCACTTTTATATATAAAAAATCAGTTGCTTTTCTGCTTATACTTAGAATTGTATTTTGATGGGTTATATTTCTTTCTCACTAGTTTCAATTTAATTCATGAAATAAGTTCTATCCACTCTTTCTAACATGTATAAAACATAGACAATAAATAAATTTATAACCATGCATGAAATTGACATTAAAAGATTATAAGCATGCAATAATTAAACAGAGAGGTACGGAACTACTGCAAAAACAAGTCCAACTAATTGCCAAAGATGCACTCACATACCATTACATATGATAGCCTGAAAATGGCATTTGTTGAGCTTTTTTCAATCGATATTTTGTATGCGTCTTTAAAAATTTGCATCCTTCCACTTGAGACACTTCGGGCCTTGTCTATAGGAACTTCAATTATGTTGGAACTACCTTTCTGCATAAGCATCATCATTGGAAGATTATAAATGCAAACTTTAACCCAACTAATCATAATAAAAACACCATGAAAAATAGATCTTGTGGCAATTGTTTCCTATAATTTCAAATAGATTTTACTCTTCAAAGTTTGAATGGAAAGGTCAAATAAATTTATTAATGAACTAAATTATATTAAGCTATCATATTATTAATCAACATTAAATAATATACAATTAATATTATTAATCAATAATAGTACTAATACATAATTAATCCATATCAATAATATTAATCAAATTTCATAACACTATCAATAAATAATAATAACAATCAAATCAAAGAATATTTAATTAAAAACAAGCCATCATTTTCATAGTCGATGGTGCTATGAACCATCGACCCTTCAATGACAACAAAAGGTCATATATTTTGCATTGGAACAATGCTTCCCTTCCATGCAAAGGGAGTATCAGAGTAGGTTGAAAATAAAGCAAGGGATACAGGGGGGGTAAGGATACAATCAAAGAGGAAATTACAATGATGGTTTGTAATGTTCCCTACACCACATACCAAGCCAACTCCTCAGCCATAGACCGCAATGTCTATGGGAAGTTGTTCATAAAAAAGACAAGTTGCCCGTACGGTGTGGCTGAAGATGTGAATGGTGTACAGTTAAGGAGGGTCATTGCATCCTTGCAATGTTATTGTATGATGATGGGATCCCTATGAGGTGGCAGATGGGATCCGTACGGTCCAAGCTAGTCATAAGCTACTGATGTACACTAATAACTAGGAATACAAGTGGTTGACAAGTCGAAGGATGAGTGTACAGTATGCAAAGAGAGTGGCATATGGTGGATTAAGGCTTGTGTTGTCGTATGTGGGGAGACAAGTGTTAAAATGGCCATAACTTTCACTCAGGATGTCGTATTTTGGACTTCTTACAGTCGTTGGAAAGCTAATTCAGAGTACTACAGCTTGGTATAGGTTTGATTCTATGGTTTTGACATTTTGGAAGGTTTTATAAGCCCGAAATTCAGATGTTATTTATTTTTAGTATAGTTTTGAGCATAATTTGGGCATATGGAGTTACAATTTGCACTTCGAATAGTCAATAGATGTCAGAAAGCTCTTGGAGCTCTACACATTGATTCAGATTTGGTGTAGGTTTAGCATGGTTTATTTGGTGATATATTGATCTGAACAATTTGTGATTTATATTGACTATGGTAACATTATTAGTTTATGACATTGTGTATTTCGGAGATTTGGATTGTGATGTCATTATATACTCAAGATGTATTTCATATTGGTCTCATGATGATATGTTTATCAATGTTTGATTTGGATAACTACGATGACTTGTTGGGTCTACAAGTCGTGTAGTATTGTAAGCGGTTGATACTTACAATTTGCATTTATGGCTTGGATATGGGTTGTCTTTGCCCATTCATCTTTCATTATTGATGTGCATTCAAATTGTTGGCTAGGATTTGGGTTGTTTATGCCCTTAGTCACATGATTTGTTGATTTGTCTTCATGTAAGGGGGATGAGATGTTATTACTAGGTACAGTCATGGTGGAGGATTGTGGTTGACTATTATATGCTGACTACTTGGACAAATTGAGAGTTAGATGCTCAGTTCATGGAAGTGATCATGGTTCCATGGATTTTGGCATGACATGATTGGATATATAGGTACTTCATTGATGTTCATTGGTTTGGATTCCTAATTTGGTTATGGCGGTATATATTCTTGGTTGAAGATCATAGTTATTTGATTTCTTTTGAGGAGCTCATTATGTACACTTTGAGTTCTTTGATGGTTTGATGCCTTGGTTGATTCTCATGGTTAGAGGATGATTTTCATCATGATGTCATGGATAGCTTGGATACACAATTTAGTGAAAACTTGTGACAGTGATGATATGGCAGTAGAGGATTGGTTCTTAATTTGATTTGTATCTTCTTGGTTTGGAGATATTGGTTTCTCTTTGGTCTTGGGTATCTTTTTGAATGTTCGATTTCACTTACATTGGATTTGACATTGGTTAGAGATTGTAATACTTGGTTTGTGTTCATGTATGTCATGTGAGAGATGGCATGGTTATTCATTTTATCTCTTTCCTTGGTTGGTTGTAGAGAACTTGGAAGAGTGTTGGAGACTTGTTATGAGAGTTGTTCTTATAGGTCATTGGTTTATGTGTTATGGATGTCCTTGATACTACTTGGATTCACTTCTATGAGATGTTGTGAGTAGATTGGTTATAGATTTGACATTATCTTTTGCAGTGGGAGATTTTTGTTATATATGTGGCAAGTACTACTCTTGAGGCTTGTGATTTCAAGTTATAAGTTCGATATGTTGATGTTGTGAGATTCACTTGGTATACCTTTGGAAGTATGGATAGTTGGATAGGTTAGCACTTGTTATGGGTGCTATTTTAGGATGGATTTTGACAACTACGACTACATGTGATTACCTTTGTATTAAATGTTTGTGTTTGGTGTTTCATTTGATATAGGATTTTATAATTCTTGTGTGACAGGTTGGGTGGCTTTCTCTTTGGATGGCTTATATGTATGCCCAGTAACAGTTGCATAATAGGAAATGGGATCATTCATGTTTGAGATATTGGATGCTTTAATTTTTGTTACAGGTATCGGGATGGAGCACATGGTTTACTTAAATCCACGATGGTGGATGTACTAGGAGGGATTGTTCCCTTGTTCATTTATGTGGCTATGGATTGAACCTATGCAATGTGTACAAGTGGGAGATTGTTGAGATAATTGGCGTTGCACACTTTGCATAATATTGTTTATTTTGTATTATGTTATTTCATTATGTAAAGTTGCACCTAGGAGCACCTAGATACATGTGTCCCATGGAATATCCTTGATGAGTTGTATTGTAACATTAGGATAATATTTGATGTAATTATTTAATATTACGAAAAAATAATCAAATGCCCAAATAGTAAATGTGGGACAATGGGTTAGGTAGTACATAGACCACTTAGTAGTTTTGTAGGAGCGTGCTACTATAAATGAAACCACGAGGCTAGTTATAGAGTCAAGGCAAGAAAGGAAAGTCGAGCAAGAAAAAGTAAGACAAGGCGAGTTAGGTTAGCCAAGGTAGCATTTGTGAAGGCTGAAGCATGGCAAGGGATGTGCGGATTCATCCTTGTTCATATGGATTGTTTGGTTGTGACTATGGCTTTAAAGGCTTCCATCGTTGTATTACAATGGCATTTTGTCGAATAATACATGGTGATGGATGCTTTGGGAGGCTAGATTTTTCTCTCAATGAGGGTTTTCTAGGGTATCTCTTGTGTCACATTTTGTGGGTATGTTGCCTATTTTCTTCCATGTAAATTTTAACTATTTATTTGTTTCAAATCTATTATGGGTTATGTGGAAAGGGTAATATTTTTGGTTGCAAGTTTCCTTACAAGTGCTATAGGTTTAACAATGCTATGATCAGTCTCTAAGTGGGAGATTATTGTTGTGGAGCAAATGGGAGATTGGTGTTATGTGAAGCCTAATTAGACTCAAGGGTTAATTTTTCCCCACTTCATTCTACGCGATTTCCTCAGATGTTTTTATGGGGGTTTGAGGGCAGCGCCCCTATGCTAGGGGTCAAGGGGCAACGCCCCTTACATGGTCCTCGGACAACGCCCGAGGTGGAGTCAAGGGGCAGCACCCCTTGCGAGGTCCTAAGATCAGTAGCCCAAGGCGCACACCCTGTTGCGATACAGGGCAAGGACAAGAGGCAATGCCCCCAAAGCCAAAATGAATTTACTATTGTAAAAGGCGTCACGAGTTAATTTGTTTTATTGAACAACATATTCTAGCCCTAATTTTGTACGTGGCAAAATTCTTGTATAAAATGGCTTACAGTTAGGGATCTTCTACATATGATGAAAATAGTAGCTTCTTGTGATGATATTAAGCTGCAAGGGATTATAGATTGTATAACCAGGTTGTAATCATTGGATAATAAGAATATTGGACTCGCTATTTGGTGGATATAGCCCAGAGATTGTGTGAACCACGTTAATCTTAAGGTCTTGTGTTTTCTTTTGTGTCCTTTATTTATTTCTAATATTGGTTATATTTGCATATAATTGTTATTTATGTCTCTTTAATCCTAACAAGAAGTCAATGGCATACGAAATGTGTTGCGGCATACGGCATCACGAAAACGCAGTCATACAGTAGACAATACATGGCCTTAAAATTTCAATGTGTGTTGTACTTGTATAGTATCTTGTCAATGAGTATACAGAATCGAGAGACATAACTATTGCATGTACAAGGAATAAATCAAACACAAGAATTATAACTTATTGTCGTTATAGGAATGATGTTTACATACAAAGATGGTGCTCAAAATTGATAGATCTGAGAAAAGTAATCCAACCAGCAAAATAGGGTAGGCTAGAAATCCCACCGAAATTACACAAGCCAAATAGGAAAGATCTTCCACTTCCATAATGGTGAATAGAGAAGAACTCCAACAAGAATTCGCAATACAATAGAAACAATTCAAAACAAATACCAAAACACCCGACGGACATATATAGCCCATCGAGGGAGAAACTAAGTATCGAAACATGACATGCCAAACATCTACAAATAAATTAAAATACAAAAGGTCCCCAAGATATACTATATCAATCAGTCCCATATACAAAGTTGTGATATTTTATTTATTTTACAATGGGGACATTACAGTCCTCCCATTCCAAAATTTACTTGTCTTTAAGAAATTGTAATGCCAGATGTTCTAAAAAAATTTGATCTTCCAAAGTGGCGTCATCGAGCGGCAGATGTTTCCAACATACCAAGAATTCCTTAATAATACAATTCCTCATTTTTCTCTCTAAGACATTGAGAATTTCAACAGGCTCAAATATAAATTTCCCTTCTTCATTGAGAGGCAAAAGGTCAATTGATATAGTGATGTTTTGCCCCGTGGCTTTCTTTAGGCAGGATACATGGAAGACATTGTGCATGCGGCTTCCCTCACATCTCTCAAGTTTGTAGGCAACTTTTCCTATGCATTGGGTTACACGATACAGACCACAAAAATGCAAACTTGGCTTTTCTTTACCTCCTATCTTTAAAGATGGTTGTCTGTGCAGCTAAAGTTAGAAATATACTAGATCACCTACCTCAAAACTTCTCTCGACTTGATGTCTGTCAGCATACATCTATTTATGATTATGTGTTTGCTAGAGATTTTCTTTCAGGAACCTCAAAATGTCCTATCCTTCCTATAGCTCATTCTTTCCCCTTGGAACACGGTTGTTGCCCAAAACCATGTCCACAAATGAGGGAGGTTCATATCCATTAAGTCTTTAAAAGGCATCATCCCAACCAACATGTGGTAAGTGGTGTTGTAGTAGTACTCCCCTAGATGCAGCCATTTGACTCACACCCTATGTAGTGCTGAAACATAGTTCTGAGGGTACCCCTGCAACGACTTGCTCACAATTTACATTCGTTTGTCAATCTAGGGGTGATAGCTAGTACTTGGCGACAATTTTGTCCTTGTCAGCCGAAATAGCTCTTTCTAAAAGGTGTTGAGCAAACAACTATACTTGTTGCTCACTATATTTCTATTAAGATATTATCTACTTAGTTAAATACTTTCTATAATGGTCAACTACTTGTCTATAGTCCGTCTTTCAGTCTAGATAGGAATTTTTCCTATCCTGTCTTCAGTTTTGTTTCTAATTTCGTCTTCAGTCTACGTTGTTTCTTTTAGAAACAACATCCTTGTAATTCTTTATAAGGAACACATTTGTTCCTTTGTTAATCAATCAATCACCCGGAAATCCATTAATCTGCCAATTCTTGAATCTTGTAACATGGTATCTGAGCAAATACTTCAATTATTTTTTGAAAAATTTATCATTTCTATAGAAATTATTTGTTAAGATTTTTTGAAATTATTCTCGATCTTTCAAAAAACAACCCAACTAGGGTTTTTGTTTTGAAAGCAAATCGCGGATTGGCAAAATCCAACCAGTCTGCCCTAAATTGTGACTTCAACAACACGTGTGTTTCTACTGCCCGATTTTCCTTCAAATCACGATTTTCTGCAAATCGCAACTTGGCCGCCGGATTTGTGACTAGATTTCGCTTGTTTCGTGGCTGGATTAGTCTACAAATCATGTATTTCCCCTCTGCAATTTTTTTAAAAATCAAATGTCACTCCCATGCGATTTTCTAGACATCCCATACATTTTTTGCAACTCGTTTCTTGATTGTCGTTTTTCACACAACTCTGCAACATCACCATCTGGTTCACGACTATTGTTTCAACGACTACAAACTCGAAGTCACGGCTCTGCATTTTTTTTTAAAATTGTGGCATAAAAAAAAACCAATATTCAACTCGCGTTTTTTGTAGGGGAATCGTGATTCTGATCACAGTTGTCTTGTGCTATTTGGACATCCGTTTTCCAAACAATCTACATGCCCTAAACTACCATTATTTGGAGTTTTTTTTCAAGCTTTTTTCAGCCAATGCCTTTTTTTCGAAACCCTAATTTTTGGGCTTGGAATTTTTACTGATTACAAATTCTTGGTGGGTTTTTTGAGATCTCAAATGGGTTGTCGTCAGATTTTTCTGGGTGCCTCAATTTTTGAGCCAACAGATCCAGATTCCGACAACATTATTTCTAGGTTTTTCAAGCTCTCTTTTGGGTACTTCTTTGATTTTTCTAGGTTTATTGATTTTCTCCTTTAAAATCATTTCATGTTGTCTGTAATACGCAAGGTTGCGTGAAATTTTGGGTTTTACCATTTTTTCCACAAAAACGAAGTTTTGTAATTGCAATCTATTTTGAGTCATAACACTCTTCTGGCAAAGCTTCTTGGTTTCAGCATTCTGTAGATCCAGGAAGTTATCCTAGAATGTTCTAACATCCATATGTTGACCATTAGGGGAGGGTATTAAGATATTATCTCCTTAGTTAAATACGTTCTATAATGGTCAACTACTTGTCTGTAGTTTGTCTTTCAGTCTAGATAGGAATGTTTCCTATCCTATCTCTTTTGTCTTCAGTCCAGATAGGAATGTTTTCTATCCTGTCTTCAGTTTTGTTTCTAATTTCGTCTTCAGTCTACGTTGTTTCTTTTAGAAACAACGTCTTTGTAATTCTTTATAAGGAACACATTTGTTCCTCTATTAATCAATCAATCATCTAGAAATCCGTTAATCTGTCAATTCTTGAATCTTGTAACAATTTCATGGTAACCTATGTAGGTGAAAAACCCCCTTAAAAAATAAGTCTGCCACTTGTGTAGCTTGGAATTCGGTGGAGATGGAAAAGAAATGTGCATAGTTTGTCAACCTATCAACTACCGCAAAGATGCAATCTCTGTCATTTACCTTTAGAAGTTTGGTGATGAAGTCCATGGAAATGTTATCCCACTTTTTCTTAGGTATTGGAAATGGTTGTAACAAGCCCATAGGTAATGTGTATTCGGATTTGGTTTGTGAACACGTTGCGAATTCCTGAACATACTGCAAGACATTACTCTTAAGTCCCTTCCATAAAATTCTCCTTGATCTTTTTGTAGGTTTTGAGGAATCCTGAGTGTCTGGCTAATGGTGAGGTGTACATTTCCTTCAAGAATTTATGTTTCATTGTGGATTCAAGTACCAAGTATATCTTGTCCTTGTAGTAGATGATGTCTTCAACAATCTTGTATCAATTGTCCTAAATGTCGTCACATGCAAATGTGTTCTTAGAGTATTCCACCAACAACTATGCCTTCCAATCAGTTGAATTCTAGGATAGTGAACAGATAACCAGCTTACTTGACAAGACATCTTCCACGACATTATTCTTTCCTTTCACATAATACCAAAATCAAAGGCCTAAATCTACAGAATTGTGTTTACTCATTCAAAACCCTTTTATCCAAAAAGTATCTCAAGTTGTGATTGGTGTAGACAACAAACTTGGCGCCCACCAGATATTGTCCAAACTTAGTCAGGGCATGCATAATGGCTAACATCTCTTTATCATATATGAAATATAACCATTCAGCCTATGTGAGCTTCGACTCTCATAAGCTATTGGGTGTCGATCTTGTATCAATATTGCATCAATGCCCTCACCAAAGGCATCACACTCCAAGATGAAAGGTTGGGTAAACTCTCGCAATGCAAGAACCAGTCAAGTACTCATTGCTTCCTTCAATTTCTCAAAGGTGTGTTGTACTTGTTTATTCTACCAAAAGATCCCTTCTTGGTCAAATTCATCAATGCTGTGCACCAGAGTAACAAGACTCGTCACGAGTTGAGTGAGTCGAGCAAGGTTCGTTGGGTCAAAATGACCCGTGACTCGGGCTCAGCCAGTCAAGCCAGGCTACTCACCTAACTCACGGGTCATGACCCCCGTGACCCGGCCGTAGCTAGAGCAATCGAACTTAGTAAAAATTAAAAAATTGCTTACTTTTTTAATATTTTTTTTTGTCTTTCTTTTGCTTATAACCCTAAAAGGGCTCTCATAACACTATTGTGAGAAAAGAAATAAAGAGAGAGGAAGAAAGGGAAATAGGATCCCATTGTTTTGAAACCAGCTAAAAGGAAGAGGAGAAAAGCTTGTATTTGTGACATTGGAGCAGCTATATACTTGCATTTAGATCATCAAGGAGTCTACAGGAGCTCTTCTCAACACTTGTCAACTCAATTCAAAGAGGTAAGAGTTGATTTTTTGGATTTAGATGATTTTTTTCTCTATGCTTATGGGTTTTTTGGATGAATTTTTTATGTATGTTTATGGGTTTTGTTTTACTTTAGATCTTCATAAAATACAATGCTTAAATGGTAATTTTGGCCTTAAATGTCTGATTGCAACAACCTTGACATTTTTCCTTACAATGGCTCCAACTAAAAAACCCAAGCTCTCTAAAGGCAATAAAAAATATGAGTGTTGGAAGTACACCATAGACTTTCCGGGTAGAGGTAGAACTCAAACAAAATGCTTATTTTGTAAGGTCATTAATAGTGGGGGGACAAATAGATTGAAATACCATATCACTGGCATACGTGGTCATGATGCTGAGCCTTGTAAAGTTGCAACTGCTGAGGCTCAACATTTTTGTCATGTTGCCTTGGAAAAATATGAACAAGATAAGGAATTAAGACAAAAGCAGTTAGCAGAATTAGCTCAAATTTGTTCCACTTCCCATCCACGCTCATCTAGAAGTGCTTTTGTATGTAGTTTTACACCCCTAGGTTCAATAGGTTGTGTCGGAGAAGGTTCTTCCCTTCCCCCCTATCGTCCTAATGCTTTTGCTAGTGGTACTACTTCTACATCTATTCCTTACACTGCTAGTGGCGTTGCCCCTGATAGTACTACTGGCATTACCTTTTGTCCTAGAGTCAAAAAATCTAGGTTGGGCAATTTTTTTGTACCACATTCCACTCCTGGTACACAACCCTCACTTGAAAGTTTGGGCTAGTACACAGAGATCCATGAAACTCGAAGAAGAGCAAATAACAAGTTTTGGTATTTCTGCAACATTCCATTTATAGCAGCCAGGTACTTCGACTTCATTTATATTTGATTGTTTTAATAGTTAAGGTTTAAGTTTTTATTTTTTATTTTTTTTGTTTAATTTTGAAAATAAAATTTATAATTTTAACTTGATGTTGAAATATGCTAATTTAAATGTTTTTATAAATGTAATAGAACTCCTTATTGGTAGGGGATGATTGATGTGATTTCCATCTGTGGTGCGGGGTTTAAAGCCCCCATTGAAGATGAGTTGAGTGGTCTCCTCTTACTAGAAATGGTTGAAGAGATGAAACTTGAGTTGGAGGACCATAGAAAGGTTTGGAGCCAAAGGGGGTGTACCATTATAATTTATGATTGATGGATGGACAGATAGGAGGAATAGGACTCTCCTAAATTTTCTTATTTCTAGCGGAGATAATTCATCATCCTGTACTTCTCAAAGTCTAAAATAAAATATATTATTAAATAACCAAAATTTTATTTTATTTTCACTTTCAGGATCCACCATGTTTTTGAAGTTTATAGATGCTTCCTCACATGTCAAAAACACAAAATACTTATGTGAGGATGTTGAGGAGGTCATAAGGGAGGTGGGGGAAGAGAATGTTGTCCAAGTGATGACTGAGAATGCAGCTAATTATGTTGATGCAAGTAAAATTGTAACTTTTAAGTTTCTAAAGTTTTTATTTTGGTTTTTCATTAAATTTTGAAAACTAAATGTTTTGAAACACATGTAAATTTTTAATTGTTTACAAACTAATTTAAAATTGCTGTAGGAAAACTTTTGATAGAGAGACACCCAAGAATCTTTTGGACTCCATGTGTGGTCCATTGCCTCAACCTCATGTGTGGTCCATTGCCTCAACCTCATCTTCAACTGAAAAGGACACTTAAGTTTAATTTGTAATATTAAATGTAGATGACATGTCATTCACATGCGTTAAAGCATGAATATTTGAAAAGTTATAATTAATTATAGGAGTTATGAGAATCCAAAGAAACCTTCAGTTATAATGTGAAGTCTCTCCTATTGTTATATATTCGCATCTAGCAAAAGATGTTGTACACTTGAACATTTCATTATCAATAAATATATATTTTTGTTGTGTGGTTGGGTTTTTCCCTTCCTTTTCGAAGGGTTTTCTCAGGATATTTCTAGTGTTTATTAGTTCAGTTTTGGCTCCTTCTTATTGTTGTTTATCTCCATTGATTTCTAGGCTCTAGATTTAACATGGTATCAAAGCAAGGTTAGATAGTGGTAATTTTTAAGTTAAGTCTGCATATGAAATGGGTCTTCATCATTCTCTGTGACCCTCAAGACAGTTCCGTGTATGAGATTGCAAAGATATCAAGACTTCAATAATTTTGTTTTGAGTGTTCAAGCTATGTTTTATCATTGGTCATTTTTATTTTTATTTTCTGGTTGCAGATTTGAATCGCTGCAGAAATGATATGTTGGATGGTGATCCTTCAAACAAAGTATTGTGCTAGACTCAAGGCTGTTATGAAGCCCGTGCCTAACCTTATTTTCTCTGTGTTTTGGCACCTGTCCCACTGATACAGAGGAGTGACCCATATCATCATTTCTTATTCTTGTTCAGAAATTTTTCCATCATATGCCATTTTTTTTTTGGACACTGTCGTTTTCTCTCTTATTGAAACTGGCAAAGTCTCTTTATCCTTAGGGTATTTCCAATTTATTAAAGCCGTTTCTTTCTACAGGAATTTTCTTCTAGCATCTTTGCATGTATATTTTTTTTGTGGCTCTTTGGTGTAGCGGCAGGGCGTTTCATAAAGTGTTATTACTGGAATGGTGACCTAGCACCATTAGTATGATGCCATATTCTTCTTATGTCTCACTTGCCATGTTTTGTCTTTGGTCTCCTCATATCATCCGTCCTCTTTATGTGCTTCAATTCTTTGAATTATCGGGTGCAATATATAAAAATAACTATGGTCACTCGTGTGATATAGGGAGAATTTGTTTTCTATATATTTTTGGTTGCATATTGTGTATAGGATATTAGACTTTATAGAGTCCTTTACAACGATTGTTTTTCTTTTTTATGAGACTTTTGTGTTGTGAAATCTTAATGTATAACTGATGTACGTAGTAGAGCCTGTGTATTTGCAATGATAGCATACTATTTGAGAAGTAATGGCAGGAGAAGTTTGTAGTGGCGGGCTGTAAAAGTATCACTATGATTGACAGGAGACATCTCGTGGATCAATAATCTACTTGCTCTACTAGGTTCCAAAATAAATATTGGATCAAGCGTGGATGTTGGACCCCTACCATTTTAAGTCACCGATCTTTTTAGAAGGATAAATCATCTTTTCACGTGATGCCTTATCAAGTGATCTTCAATGAAAATCACTTTGTGTAGAGATCAAATAGAAGGTTGTGTCATGTCCTACGCATTTGTCTTTTAGATGTCCGTTGAGGATTATTTCAAATAAACAATTTCTCAAGTTCGTTGGATTTCTTTAGATCTAGAAGCATATGACCATGGGGTATCTCCAATTGTGATGTAGAGAAATCATGCAAGCGCAGATAGAGTCACTCGCATCATCTCAGATCTCCCACATCAGATTTTATCACTGTTGAGAGAGGAATAGGTAGATCTACTGAAAATGGCCAGTGTATATATGAAGCTCTACAGTCTTTTCTTCTAGCTGTTACTGAAACATAGGTTACATAGCAAGGCCCAAGTTACTAATAAAGATAGACACGATCATTGACTTGCAGTTATGTCAAGATCTGGATCGGCTTCTGTGCCTGCAAATGCTGCATTTGTCGATGGGGTTCCCACCAAGGGCATACACATTAATACCTTCACCAATCTCTCGATTAGGATTTTTCTCCCAGAGTCATCTCTGCCTCCGAGATACGCATCCAATCCCCCTCCATCTGGTTTATTTGGAAATTCAATGAAAGATGTGGATGGAACAGAGGAAGTTGACTCTAGTATAAACCACAATAGGAGAAGTAGCTATGCGGGGGCAATCAAATCAATCCGTGAGGGAATCAATAACATCAGGAGGAGCAGCTATGGTGGCACTGGTGATAAAGAAAGGGTTTTCACGCCACTCACCAATGGGCATGAGGCAACAGGTAATGAGAAGAGAGTAGGTATTCCTAATTACAAAGCTATTTGCTTGCAAACTCTCAGCCCTTGTACAGGAAGCTGCCCATTATTTTTCAGTTTCACGATGGAGGGTTTGTGGCTGGAAGCAAGGATTCTACTTCCAATTATTTCTTTTGTCATAGAATGGTTAAACAATTGGATGCAATAGTTATTGTTGTAGGATATAGGCTTGCTCCAAAGTACAAGTATCCAACAGCCTCCGAAGATGGTTTTGAGGCTGTCAAGTGGTTGGTTAAACAGGCTAATCTCGCTGAATGCAGCAAGTCTTTTGTGCATGCCCCTAAGGGTCCTTACAAAGGAGATGGACATCGTCAAATTGTTGACAGTTTTGGAGCGTCTATTGTAGAGTTGTGGCTAGCAGCTCATGGAGATCCTTCCAAGAACGACAAGCTGGGTGCAATTGTAGTGTTCAAAGGTTATGTTGCCTCTGTGTAGGAAATATGAGATAAGCATAATGGTCACTATGGTACACAGGTACTTGGGAGTACTGTATGCATTATTTCTACATACAGTCCTATATATAAACACCGGTTATTGATTCTGTGTGTTAAAGAAGACTATGATACATCATATAAGTATTATGTGTAAGAGCTTTTATTTTGGAAAAGCATTTAAATTTATGAATTTTTAAATAATCTCTCTCTTTATAGGATGCAACAAGATCAGGATTATAACTCGAGAGGGAGATGTTGAGCTTGAGAGGGAGTACTTATGGAATCCCCATCACTCTCATAGATGCTTGTGATGCTTGTGGTATTTATAAAATTTGAGACTTAAATGGAATCAAGTCTTAGTTTGTTATTGCCTATTTTATTTTTGTGTGAATAAATGAGATTGTAAGATCAGCTATGATAACTCTTTCACTATGCGATAGTGAACATCATGTTGAGAGAGTCCATGATGTCATCACATTGAGAGAGTCCATGAACATCATGTTGAGAGAGTCCATGATGTCATCATGTTAGAGAGATTTCATTATAGGAGTTAGATGTCATGTTGAGAGATTCCATGACAATTCACGTTGAGAGAGTCTATGATTAAAGACTTAGCTGTGAACTTCTTAAAAATCTTTTCATGTTGAGTGATTCCATGAATATGAGTATTTGTTATAGCTTTTCATGTTGAGTGATTCCTTGAATATGAGTAATTGTTATAGGTTTTCATGTTGAATGATTCCATGAATATGAGTAATTTTTATAGGTTTTCATGTTGAGTGATTCCATGAATATGACTCATTGTTACAGATTTTCATGTTGAGTAACTCCATGAATTATGTATTGAATTTGTATGATTAGGATTTATCATTGACATTTTTTCGTTGCAGTTTTGTGTGATTGTTTAGCTAAAAGATCTCTCCCTTGCTAAGAGGGAGTCTTTTAAGTTTGTAACTGAAATAGAGATCTTTATCTCTCAAAATATAGACGTTATTAGTATTATTGTCATCTTCAGCTGAAAAGGACACTTAAGTTTAATTTGTAATATTAAATGTAAATAACATGTGTCATTCACATGCATTGAGGCATGAATATTCGAAGAATTATAGTTTATTATAGGAGTTATGAGAATCTAAAGAGACCTTCGGTTATAATTGAAGACTCTCCTATTGTTATATATTCATATCGAGCAAAGGATGTTGTACACTTGAACATTTCATTATCAATAAATATATATTTTGTTGTGTGGTTGGGTTTTTCCCTTCCTTTTCGAAGGGTTTTCCCAAGATATTTCTAGTGTTTATTAGTTAAATTTTGGCCCCTTCTTATTGTTGCTTATCTCCATTGATTTTTGGGCTCTAGATTTAATTACCTTAGTCCTCAACATTATGATGGAGTACACGGAGAGACAGGAGTTGGCTCATCCTGGTATCACAAGATTTGCCTCTAATTTTATCACACTAAAATCCTTGTTGAGGCCAAGGTTACCTTTGAGGTGCATGTTTGTTAGTCCACAATGGACTTCCTCATCCTTTGTCACCACCCCTGCAGGGATAGATGTGTAATATCCCTTTCTGGATATTTTAGCAAAAACTGTGATATTTATTTGTAGATTTAAATCCAAATAGTAAACCAATATTTGATACAAATTCTAGAACCTTAATCTGACTTGTAACCCGCAAATTTGCATACAAGGAAACTCAGAAAACTTTGTTTTATTTCACCAATATTCAGAAAGTACATATATAAACTAGGAATTAACATAAATAACCACAAATGCGTTACTATATTATACAACAGCAATACAATAACGTGCAACAATTTCAAGTACTCCAATCTTATAAACAGAAATGACAGTCAGATTGGCAATGTAGATGAAACCTGTAAGAAGGCTAGGTTTGCGTCCAACCTTCAAATGCTTCTTCAAGGCTTTGCATCCTAGAAGAAATAACCAACAACTGTTTCCAGCTCCCAGATCAATATTTATTTCTAAACATTATATTCTTCATATCATCCCATGTGAAGTCTAATGTACCTTTATTACTTTTCCCAATGTGATGCACGCTCTTTTAAGCAATGTGGGATAAAGCACCTTTTTGTCCTTTAGTCACTTAAGTGAACATATTACCTTTTTAAAATAAAGTGACAAGTTAAATGAACTTTAAAAGTTGCTTAGCCAGTAAACAATATAATCGTCAGCCATTAAAATAACTGACCAAACGAACTCGGATAAGCATGTGCAATAGCTCGTTGGAAAGCTCTTGGCGAGATGCTTCCAAACCAACACTAAGATATCAAGAATACTGAGCTCTGTTTACTTACTAAGAATAGTAAGCATCCGGACAACTTGCAAAATTGCTCTGATGGGTCTGGAAATGTCTAGGTCAAATCTCGAACGGAACCTCGTAAAGAACCTTCTCGCCCTCGAGACATAGGCGAAATGAGCCAGCAACACTAAATTATAATGTCCTAGAAAAAGGGGACATTACAAGGCCTCCCTTCTCAAAGATTGCTTGCCCTCAAGCAATCCACTCATACCTGCAAAAATCAAATGCCAAGATCCCATACTCGCCTCAAGAATGAGGTTCTACTCCTCAATCGATGTACCCCGGAATGCATCTTCCCAAACTCAGAATGGTGAAACAGTACAATAGGAACCATTGTGCCAAATAATTGAATGTCAGGATCCCACATCTCACCATAAAGGGACACCAACTACCATGTGTTGCTGCCCTGTGTGCCAATACACTCAGTCAGGATGAAAACCTCACTCCATGAGTGACCCTGTGAGCCTCTAGTGTCAAGTGAACATGGGGGCCCATTAATATACCCATATCCACCCCAAGAAGATAGCAACCAAACTCTCCATCTGGCTCCCCAACCAAAGGCAATACCTAGGGATGCTCCACCTGGATCCCAAGTGGGGACCCGTGCACTGTCTGAGATACCACTGACCAGTTCTTGTAATGCCTGCACCACTATACCATTGTACCACTCCTGTAATATTTGTTCCGATGTCAATGATAGATCCGGCCAATCCGACTCCACCGCCATATCACTCTGGTGAAAGAGTAGCAGTCCTAATCTCTGGAACTCTGATATGTCAGAAAGCTGAAACACACAGATCATAATCATGTGTCTATGTAGCAACATAGCATAATCTGCTAGATGTAAGATACTATTAACACCTAGATCCCCGACTTCCCAAACAATATGATCTTGGGTAAATGAAAGAGTGGTTGGTGAATCACCAACATCATGAGTGCTAACACTGCCTTCAATACCCTGCTGAATAAAAAATGTAGACACCTCATGTAGAATATGGGGTAATGTGTGATCTCTCCACTCACCTGCAAATAACTCGTTGACCCTGGAAGGCCAAATAGAATTAGCGAATATATTACCGACATACACAGGCAAATCACTGATAGGGGAAATATACCAATAAGAAAAATCACCAATCAACAAGTAGGTTGTGGCCATCTCATAAGGGCTAGGTGATAAATCTTTGGGTAAGCTGAAAAATTCCTAAGCGCATGCGAAGGATAGATCTGAACTTCCTACCCCACCATAAGTACTCTCGCTTATGTCTAAGTCTTCGTAAGAGAATGGTTCACCATTAATTGACATCTTTGAATTATCCTCACTTGTTGTATCACTAATGATATGCTCATGTGGAGATGTACAACTACTATCATAAAAATCAAAATTTTCAAACTCATCAACTTGCTGATACATAGAATTTTTCTCACCATAGAAGGTTTCAAACGGGGAACATGTGATTGAATCACATTGTTTGCCTTCACATCTACCCACTTTATGAATTCCTTCAATGATTTGCGTGATTTCTTGTACCTTTGAACCCCGGTTATCTTTTTCATAAGTGGCTGCCCCACTCGTTTGATTTTCAACTTTGTGGATGGAAAAATGTGTTAAGCTCAATTGAAGGCATAGCTCATCTACCTCACTCTCCTTGTCCTTTCAAAATTTTATTGCTAGATCTTTATCCATTAATAGTTGCAAGTACTCATTTTATCATTTTTAACGTTTCAAAGATAGTATGTAAAAGAGGACTTGCGATGCCACATACATTCCCATGTCTCTCTTCTATCACAACCTTCCACATGAGATCCTCAACCAATTTGGAAGAATCATCCATTCTTGTCAACACTTGGAAAATCTTATCCTCTTTGACCAAAAGAATAACCAATAAGTCAAGGAGCAAAAATGGTTTTTGACCATCTTCTTTAAACATAGGTGGGCTGCTTTCCATAGAATTTTTTGATTTTTTAGCACCTTGGGAAACAACATTTTCAAATATATCCTCTAACTCAACATGTGCTAGATCATTGGTCCTGCCAACATCGTTGTCCATTTGTTCCTCAAAATTTGATATAATTTCCAGCCTAGTATCACCATAAAATTCATCCAAGTTAATTTCCATGTCACCAAATAAGATGCTGGAGTTGCCAACATTAGCAGTTTGGTCAACTCTACTACATGGGCCATTAACCTACTCATCAGAAGGAATAGTGTAAACAGCTCCATAAGATACTTGTCTCCCAATTACCTGTTAGTATACTTGTGTCATTATTAGTGCTACTATCAAGTTGATTGATATCTTCCCTATGTAAATCTCTATAACTGTTCTCTGCAAGGAGATCTCGAGCCAATTCATAGTATTTGTTTCTCATCATATCTGTCTTGTTTTGCAGTTCTAGCTGAAAGTCCACATAATTACTGAAGGGTAATTCTTTCTGAATTTGTGGAGGAAATTTGTTGTACTCATCATATATGCTCATTATTTCAGTCCTCATATCGGACTGGAAATTGTGGGCAAACTGCTCTTGAGGCTTCATAATATCTATCGAGATTTTCCCTAACTAGACTACTTGTCTCTGAAATAGGAATCTGATCGACAGTTTGTTTGCAATTGGCTCATGCAATTCACCCTAACACTGCAATGTTCTCAGCTAATAATCTGATATTTTAGTTTTTGAAAATACCAAAATGCTACAATGATCTCATGAACTGGTAATGTTTCATAGTTGTACTGTTCTAAGCGCATTGTTGACTGAATATTTATTAGCTTCATTCAAATCTCAGTTTAAATTGTCTCTATTAATCAAAACAAAATATATGTATATCTTTAGATGTTGGAAAGACATAGACTATCCCTTCATCCCTCACACCCATATAATGTTGCTGTTGTTATTCCTGGAACTGTATTTCTACAGTATGTGATACCATAGTAATAACCTGGGACTTAAATTTAGACCAAGTACTGAATGTGAGGCTGAGGAGGAATTTCATCAAATAGTACTTCAAGCAATCTAAAGACGTTTCGGCCCCATTGAACTAGTCTAAACTTAAGAGTACTAAAATTTATGTGAATGCCCACTCGAACTATTCCGTCAAACAGTTGGCATAGATCTAAATTTTAAATTCTAACACTGCTGAATAGACTCATCCAGAATTTATTGACTACTCTGAATATCACGAATTCAGCTACTATAATGAACGGATTGTTTGAAGTGGTCAAAATGTCTGAGCTTGTGCCAATGCGTGGGGATTCCTTGACGTGATCCACAGCTCTAAAAAATAGACTCAGCAATATTTTACGTGGCTCAATTCCTTACTGCAACTTTCAATATATATCGCATTCCACTGTAGTTCTATAATGATTTGTACTTAAATTTTGATTCAAAAAGATGATTAAATACAACTGATGGAAATCTGGATATGTTATAATACTGCTGTATACACTTTCCAGTACTACTCTTCTTTCAGCATGCCTTACTCTAGTTTTCTAACCACTGTAATAATCTTGGTTAATATCCTACAGCAGAATACTAAAACTGGTTTGTAGAAATTTTGTAAAACAATTGTCTTACAATTCATTAACTGCCCTTTTTCCCAAGGTTCTATATAGAATTTAATCTACTGTTGAAATTTATGCACTAGACGTTTGAGACTGAGCAGTAATCATTGTATAATTCCAATATGAAGACCCAGGTCAAGTTTCGATAATCAAGATTTTTAATCAATGAACAACAAATAGCAATGAACAATGTACCCTGTTGGTTCCTGAATATGACAGTATTTATTGCAAAATAAACGACCATAAAATGTACGAGAAAGAGTAACAGACCTGACTAATTTGGGAGTCCTTGGCATGTTCAGATGCTGAGTCCAAGTCTTACTAATCCCAAAAAACATGGTCACTTCTTCACTGTATTGTTCTCAGCCTTCATTGACACGCCCAGCATTTGCATTACTACCTGTCGTGACACTAACTGCCTATTATTCTGCCCTTCTGTGCACTATGTTACTAGTCTGAACATAAGAAAGAAGCCAAGGTTCTGCCGGCCAACCCAAGGTAAGATGGTTGCACGCAAATCCACTCCAACCAAACTATGCGACTCCTTAACCCGACTAAGAGAGAATATAAATTGCCATAGCGGCCTGTGTATCTCCTCCACGAACTGTGATAAATGGTAAGACGTCTATTCACCTGCCCTTCGAATGCACTGCTCCCACACTGCCAGACGTGGATATTGGAGTTTGCTAGTTGAGACTAACCCTTATAAAATGCAGCGGTCAAGTTCAGCGTTCAAAGGCATTAATCTGTACTCAATTCTGGTTCACATGAAACAGTGAAATCGACTATGGAGTTCAAAATGATAGTGACAAGAGACTTCTACTACCACTTCTCTAGATGACCAAGGCATTACCAAGCTGTCAAGAGACTCTAACCAGGCACCTGCGATTTCTTATTAGCAATGAACAATAACATAGGCCAAGCTATATTTACCTCATTACTTGAACTGGAAACCTCATGTTTTTGCCGACTTTGCCCAAAACAACCAATACTGAAAAATAAGGGAACTTGGGGGAATGTCCAACTCCCTTAGTGTTTCCAGACTTGAGGGGATTCGTCCTCACAGTCTTAGACCAGTCACATCAAAGCAACCAGACTTGTAGTCTCTTTTCTTCATATAATCTTGCGTTGTTTCCACATGATGGCAGGATTCTTGGCTCTGATACCACAGTAATATCCCTTTCCGGATATTTTACCAAAAACTGTGATATATATTTGCAGATTTAAATCCGAACAGTAAACCAATATTTGATACAAATTCCAGAACCTTAATCCAACTTTAACCCACAAATTTGCATACAAGGAAACTCATAAAACTTTGTTTTATTTCACCAATATTCAAAAAGTACATATATAAACCAGGAATTAACATAAATAACCACAAATGCGTTACTATATTATACAACAACAATACAATAATGTGCACCAATTTCAAGTAATCCAATCTTATAAACAGAAATGACAGTCAGATTGGCAATGTAGATGAAACTTGTAAGAAGGCTAGGTTTGCATCCAACCTTCAAATGCTTCTTCAAAGGTTTGCGTCTTAGAAAGAATAACTAGCAACTGTTTCCAGCTCCCAGATTAATATTTATTTCCAAACATTATATTCTTCATATCATCCCACGTGAAGTCTAATGTACTTTTATCACTTTTCCCAGTGTGATGCATGCTCTTTTAAGCAATGTGGGATAAAGCACCTTTTTGTCCTTTAGTCACTTAAGTAAACATAGTAACTTTTTAAAATAAAGTGACAAGTTAAATGAACTTTAAAAGTCGCTTAGCCAATAAACCATATAATCATTAGGCATCAAAATAACTGACCAAACAAACTTGAATAAGCATGTGTAATAGCTCGTTGGAAAGCTCTCGACGAGGCGCTTTTAAAACAACACTGAGATATCAAGAATACTGAGCTCTGTTTACTTACTAAAAATAGTAAGCATCCAGACAACCTGCCAAAACTGCTCTGATGGGTCTGAAATAGGAAATGTCTAGGTCAAATCTCGAATGGAACCTCGTAAAGAACCTTCCTAGGTGAAATGAGCCGGCAACATTGAATTATAATGTCCCAGAAAAAGGGGACATTACAAGATGCAACAAAATGCATTTATGATGAAGAAGGTTTTTGTGAGCCATGCAAGGAGATTGTGGAGGTAATTTAAATTTTAAAAGCTTAAGTCTTAATATTTACAAATTAATTTATCTCATACATATTTTTGTTCTATTTTCATTGTGCAACTTTGCGAAGTTTCATCATTCACTAAATTGTTTTCTTGCTTAATTGTTTTGTAGATCATTGAGCCCCTTGTAGCCCTCCTACAAGTTGCTGAAGGGGAGAAGCCTGCTATTGGCTACATATATGAGGGCATGGATAGGGTCAAGGAGGCTATTAGAGCCAAATATGTAGGAGTTGAGGACAAGTATAACCCTATTTAGGACATAATTGATAAGAGATGGCAAAATCAACTTCATAGACCCATCCATGCAGCAACCTATTACCTCAATTCAGCATACCGTTTCCATGATCATTTCAAGGCAGATAAGGAGGTTCTTAGTGGCCTATACACTGTCATATCGAAGATGACCACTAATGCCACAACTATATTGCTTGAGATGGATGCCTATAATAATACAACAAGGTCCATTTTTTTATGTCAAATTTGCAAAGAAGGTCATACAAAATTGCAGCCAAGTAAAAATTGCAACTTAAGCCTTACATAATATGCAGTGATGCACATATATACTATCTAGTTTTTAACTTTCTAGCTTTAAAGTTTGAAATGAGACTAATATTTTTTTCTTTTCCTTTTTTCAAAATTCAGATAGATGGTGGCGAATGTTTGGACCTTCAACCAAAAAGCTTCAACAAATCGCCATCCGCATATTGAGCCAGCCAAGTAGTGCTTCTGGATGTGAGCACAACTGGAGCATGTTCGAGCACATCCACTCGAAGAGACGTAACAGGTTGTCTATGGAGAAAATGAATAAATTGGTCTTTGTGCATTACAACCTATGCATAAGGACCAAGGAGATTTTGGATAGTGACACCTCTCTGATTACTAAAGAGGAGATTGATCAAGAGTCTGAGCTGATCACTGAGGCTACTAATCCTGTCTTTGATAATGAGGACCTAGAGTGGGTTGACGAGGCAGACAGAGAGGCTAAGGCTATGGTTATGGTAACAGAGCAGCAAAGAGCTACAGTTGTTCCTAGTGGCACCTCACAAGCACTGGCAAAGATTACAATTGATCCTAGAGGCACCTCACGAGCTGAGGCTATGGCTAATCAGTCATCTAGGACCTACCTTAGACGCCTTACTAAGACGCATATTATAAATTATATTGAGGCTGAAGTTGAGGATGAGGATGAGGACTAGGAGCCATAACTATGGTCATGTTTTAACTTTTTCTTTGACTTAACATATGAATGGAACATTTGATGATGACTATTGATGTGATGGATTTCATGGATTTGATATACATTTTGATGGGTTTCATGGATTTTATATATCTATGTTTTGTATTTCCTTCAGCTACTATTTAGTATTTAGCAATTTACCTTTGTAGTTTGTAGTTTGTACTTATGTAATCGATGTATGTTTAAGTATGTGATCAAATTACCTTCTATTTCATTATGTTATTGTGTCTTTAAGCTTTATTCAATAATGGGTGAAGGGAATGTTCTTTAAATCCTAAAAAATTTCAAAATTTCAAGGGTTTTGTCAGTTTGCCGAGTCACTAGCAAGTCCAAGCCGGGTCATGAGTTGAGTTACCCTTGCTGAGTCCGAGCTGGATCCGAGTCTCATTACTTTGGTGTACACAACTAAGGAAAACCTTTTACAAACCTCCTATAGTAACTACACTATTCGAAGAATATAAGTAACTTCAAGAGAGTTTTTGGTGGCGACCAAGCCCTAATAACCTGAATTTTTCTTAGTGAACCTGAACTCCATATCTACAAACGACATGTCCCAGACCCGTGTATAATATTTCTTGTTAAAAACGTTAGCATTATAGTAAATTGAAGTAAATTCATAAGTATATATTATGTTAATTGTTATCTACCAAAAATTGCACCCTGTTAAGTTTGCAGAAAGCTTAACCTTTTGGAGTAACATGGAAACATTCCAGGGTTGTGGGTGAACCGTGGCTAGAATGAATCTCTGGATTCTAGGTCGGCTTCCTATCTGGTATATCACTTCATACTACTGAAACTAATTCTTTTGATGGAGGAAAAGGGTAGAAAGATAACAGAAAATAAAATCTAAATCTTAAGGGTGATGCACCAGAAAAGTATCCTTGAGATCTAACACATAACCAGCACAATAAAACAACAACAAACCTCCTTTGCACAACTCAATAATCAAGATCCTTGCAAAAAGCTAATAAGAGGGCTAAAATAACAGTTTGTAAAAGGATAATAAATTACTCACAATCCAAAACTGCTCTGTAACACAACTTTCAACCTGCAGAAAATTGAAACCATCCTGTAGAAGGCATCAACATGACACACAAATATAGAAAAAGAGAAGGCACAAGCTAAAATCAATGCCCAAAAGTGCTACAAATCTATATATCTCTCTGAATAATGGGTTACAAAAGGATGGCCAAACTTGAGTCCTTGAAAAGGCTCCAAAAGGTGTACAAAATAGCCCAAAAGGCATGGTCTGATAATATCACCAACTACCCCTCACAAAATGCAATTATTAGCCCCAAACAGACTCCAAAAGTCTCCAAAAAGAAATAACTTCTCTGGCCTCCAAGTCCCATCAACTCACGACTCAATATTTAGTCATAATGATTTGCAAAATATCTACTTTTAACCTTTTAAAAGAAAATTAAACACTTATTTCTATGCACAATAATAATTATTAAATGATTTATATTCTGTAACAAAATATAAGGCATTTAATATTTATTAAATAATAATTTATTATAATATAGTTTGTTCTTTTTGTTTTAATAAGTATTAATTATTTTATATAAAATATTGAGTGATAACATTTAATCACTCAATATTTTATTAGAATAATTAGTATTTACTAAAATAATAAGAATAAATTACACTATAATAATTTATTTCTTTACAAAGAAAAATGTTTAATAAAACCTTTGAAAAGAATTAAAAAACATTATCTTTGCAAAAATAAGATAACTTAAGTTTGAGCAAAGGTGAAAAAGTTATGTTTTTGTTTAATTACAAACATGGGCGTCAAAGCTTAGAAATTGGGAAAATTCGACACAAGGCAAGAAGCCTTTCTTGGACGTGTCATACAAAGCAAGTTGAACCCTAAAATGATGCCACATTTTCATTTGGTTTATTGCACTTGCAAAATGAAGGGGCTGCGGCCATGAAGAAAGAGGAGGGATTGAGGAAAAAACAGAGCCTTCCCGTACCCTTTTTCCATTCCTTTCTCTGCATTTTCGCTGAGTCTTCTAGTTCTAGCCGCCATTACAAAACTTGGAAGATATGTAGCCATTGTTAAAACGTTTGTATTCATGAGTTTTACTAGCTCGGGCCGCCATGACTTTGCTTGCTATTGGAGGTATCTTAACTCCTTTATCTACCATGAGATCTGCTTGCCATTGGATGGGAATGGTTTGGGTTTTTGAGCCGCCGACTAACCATTGCTATCATTTGAAGTCGACATCTGCCTTTCTCCTATGGGTTTCTCTTGTAGTTGGGCTTTCCCTGGACACCGTTAAACCCACTTCTCGTGTTTGGAAACAAGAGGAAAAAAAAAATGTGGCTTTCTATAAGTGATCTTTTCTTCTGTATTTCTTTGTGAACTTCTTGTGGCTTTTAAAAAAAATGGCGCCTGGAGATTGTTTGTTATATCACTTGATGTATTTGTCTTCTCGCTGCTGTTGTAAAATATGAGCACCATTTTAAAAAATCAGACCTGCAGCTTCTTTAATTGGTGCATCTGCATTCTCATGAATTCTTTTGAAATCATTCACCAAGCTTGTAAGAGGGTCTTTTAACTAAATGGTGCAATATCTGGGCACCATCCTTACTGATGTATTTGTAATAGATTCATGATATATGAAATGCCCTGCTGGGTGCATCTGGATGAACTTTTAGATATTGTGATTCTTAACCGAAAGTCATTCCAGATTTCTTGTTTTGTCTTTGCTGAAAATAAATCTTTTGGATACCAAATCTCCTTTGTTCAATATGACTATATTACCATCTGCCATTGCTGATACATTTTCATTAGTTTTTGTTTGAAAGAAAATGTTCCAGATTTCCTAAGCATTATGTTTCTTTCAATCTCTTCAGTCTGTAAGCACGGCAATATATCAGGTTTAGATCAAAACAATCGCTGAAAACAGGGTCAACACAATACTTATCCCTTGTCCCTACTGTTGAGCCAGTCCCTTGGCAATTTACTTTCATTATTCATCCTTTCTCAGTAAAACTTAAGTCTTTCCCCCACCACCTGAAGAAAACTTGAGTGCTATGTGTTTCTGTCATTCTGATTCACATTATTATGTTCAAAAGAACAATGATGCCTTTCATCTTCTTTGAAGACTGAAAGAGATCTGAACCCTGCTGTTCAAAACTTAAAACTTTCATCAGCAATGAGAATAATGAAGATTTACAAGGGGATGCTCTGTTTTTTAAAGCAATTCATTCTCCAACAGATAACTAATTCTCTTCATGGCACCAATATCAAAGACGGTTTTTCTCTATTTTTCTTTGTTTCTTCTGATTACATATGAGTTACAACAATGATAATGATGATTGTTTCATAAGGTTCGAGCACAGGCTCGTGACACTCATAAAACCCCTCTCTTGTGATTGTATCTATTCTTGATTATAATGAAAGGTTTCATACCAAAGTTAATACGTCCCTTTAACATTATATTTTCTGATTTTTCTTTTACACTGAAGCATTTAGAAATTATTCTACTGTTTTTAAACGTATTCAGGATAGGAATTATATAGCATGTGTGGGTACATAGTTGGTAATAACCAGTCATTGCTTAGATCGTTTAAGATCTAAACCCATTGTTTCCCATGCAAGAGGACGAACATCACAGAGCCATCAGATCGAGAGCTGGACCAGGAGCGGCAACAAAGATCGAATAACCAGTCAAAGGTTGAAAGGCAATGACTAATTACCTCTGACTCTACTTCCTTGTGCTGTATTTTTCTTATTTTCAATATGTGTAGAAGTAGTAGTCATACTCACGGCTTGTGTGAGATTTCCATTTCGAGCATTTTCATATTCATTTCACTCTATGTAAATATCAGTTGTATTTCAAAGAATGAAAATACAAGGACATTTATATTCTTTTGGTACACAATGAATAACATATATATACTTTTGATTACTTGCCCTCAATTCAAAAATTTTACAAGTGTGCAAAATTTTAGTAACAATTTTGGCGACATCTGCTATATGTCTACCTGCTAGACATCAAAACCAGTAGCCTTACTGATCAGTCCATTGGGCAATAGAGTCAACTCGGGTGTATGAGAATAGGTGATTGTTGTTTTCAGCTCAATGTTATTGGTATTGCTTGCAGTGGTGAAGAAGAAATTCTTCATCATATGAGTTATGCTCGTGACACTAAGCTAAAAGGAATTATTGCGTATTCTCATATAGCTGAATCACAAAACATGACACAGCTATGCAAATTAGAGCGGTGTTGGATGCATGTAGGTGTTATAGCTAGGTATCCATGTTTAGATATGTGCATTTGAATTTGCATATGGACTACCTAAATGCTATCAGATTTGAGGATACTATTGCATGTGCATGTACGTAAGCATGGGTATGTGGTTGTGATATATGCATGCATGTAGCATTATTCTACTTTTCCTAGTTGTGTAGCACTTGGAAACTCTTTATGAAAACAAGAAACACTCAAAATTAAAGCAAAAATGTGCTGGAACAGCACTTAGAGAAAACCAAACAACTAAACTATTATATACAAGGTGAGACTGATAGATCATACCTCAAAGCAAGGTTTGAGGTGAATCCCATTTACCGAGATCGGTAAAACATCTCCATTCATCGTTGAAAGCTGAAACGCATTGTGTTCTTTGCACTCTATGATGATGAATGGACCACTCCAGAAAGCATCAAATTTCGAATGCTTACCTGGCCTACTCTTAAGCTCGTCCCACTTGAGTACTAGATCTCCAACCTTGAAAAGTCTTGACTTTGCCTTCTTATCAAAGATCCTCTTAGTTTGCGATTGTTGATACTCCATAGTTTGCATCGCTTTGTTTCTGATTTCTTCCAACTCCAAAAGTTGAGCATATCTTACTGTCATAGGATCACTTGGTTCAAATAGGACCAGCTGACTAGCAAGGTCTAATGCTGGAAGCTCAGTAGATATTGGTAGCCGTGCCTCTTTCCCATATACCAGCATGTAAGGGGAATTTCCAATCACCTTTTTAGGGGTGATCCTGTCAGCCCATAATGCGGTTTTCAATTTTGAATGCCAATCACGCTGATTGTCCTGCAAGGTTCTTTTAATGATCCTTATCAAATTTTTATTGGTGGATTCCGCCAATCCATTCCCTTGACGATAGTAATTAGAATAAGTGTTAAGGTAAACACCATTTTTTACTGCCCAATTACTCACTTTCAACCCTATAAATGCAAGGGCATTAACTGATATAATGGAATCAGGTACCCCAAATCTGCAAACAATATCTTCATAAAGCAAGGACGGCTGATTCATTAGCCTCCTTCAAGGCTATTGCTTCCGTCCAACGGGTAAAATAATCTATTGCAGCTAGGACCCACTTGTGCCCCGCACTTGAAGGTGGATTAATTGCTCCGATAAAATCTATTCCCCACTTCATAAAGGGTTGCTGTACCTGAATGGGCTATAATGATAAAGCTGGCAGTTTTTCTTTTCCAGTGAACATGGCACATTTCACACATTTTCTTACCCAAGCATGGGCATCCTTAAACAAGCTTGGCCAATAATAGCCAGCCCTCATAACTTTAAATGTTGTTGTTCTAGGTGAACAGTGACCTCCTAAAGGTCCATCATGGAACTCAAACAGGATTTTGTCAAACTGATCATTGTCTACACATCTTAACAACATACCACTGTGATCCTTCCTGAACAAAACATCATCGATTAATACATAAGGAACAAATTGTAATCGGAAATACCTTCTCTTGGCCTTGTCGAGATCTGGGGGACACTCTCCGGTTTGAAGAAAGTGAGTGATTTCTTTTAACCAGCTTGCTGGTTGGTCATTTTCTGTTGTTCCATGAATAACTAAAGCTATTTCTGCTATCTCCTTGTCTTCCGCAACAGTTACATCAGCAATCTGCTCACAAAGACCCTTCTCCCTAACTAGCTTAGTAATCTGAATATCCATGTCATATTCCATCACTTTAGTAATCCACCCGGCCCTCTTCTCATTTAAATCTTTACTTAGTAGGAACTCTTTGACGCTAAGATGGGCTACCATAATGTGTACCTTGTTATGAGACAGCATATGCCTGAATTTCTTCAAGCTCTTTACAAAAGCCAACACATGTTTCTCGACAAAGCTGTATCTTTGTTCGTGATTTTCAAGGCCTTTACCAAAGAAGGCAATAGGCTATTCAAAGCCTTTGTCATTCTGCTGGACTAAAATTGCAGAAATGACGTCATAGCTACCATAAGCATATAAAATGAAATCTTTTTTAAAGTTGGGATTTACCAATGTCGGGGCTGATGCTAAGGCCTCTTTGATCTCTTGAGAATTGCTCTTTCCTTCCTTGGTCCAGCCGAAAACTGCATTTTTCTTCAACATTGTTGTTAATGGCTTTAACAAGGTGGCTATATCAGGTAGGAAGCACCTAACAAAATTTATTCTCCCTATGAAACTTTGCAAGCCCTTCTTATGATGAGGTAAGGGAAGCTCTAAGATAGCTGCAACTTGTTTCGGGTCTACTGTTATACCTTCCTTAGACACCACGTAGCCCAATAACTTACCTTCATGCACAGAAAATACACATTTCCTAGGATTAAGGGATATACCGAACTCCCTACATCTCTGAAATATTTGTGTAAGATCTGCAGCATCTTTTGAATAAACTGTGATGTCATCAAGATAAACCAACACAAATTTGTACATCAAATTATGAAAAGCCATGTCCATGGCCTTTTGGAACGTTGCTCCTGCATTGGACAAACCGAAAGGCACCCTTCTATATGCCATTGTACCCCATTTTGTAGTAAATGCAGTCTTAAACTGATCTTCCTCTTTAACCAGAACATGGTTATATCCCGAATAACCATCAAGAAGCGAAAAATGCTCTGAACCAGAAACACATTGAAGTATTTGTTCCATGGATGGTAAAGGGTGACGGTCCTTCAATAATGCTCTATTGAGGTCTCTGAAATCAACACACAACCTTAGTTCCCCATTCTTTTTCCTAACGGGAACAAGGTTTGATACCCAGCTAGTATGCTTGATGGGGAAGATTATACCGCTTTCAATAAGCTTGAAAACCTCCTTTTGCATTAAAGGTTCAAGATTTGGATTAACCGGTCTTTGCTTCTGCCTTATAGGCTTAGACTTTGGCTCTAAATCAATGGTGTGTTGGGCAAGTTGTGGATCAAAACCCTTAAGATCTACATACTCCCATGCAAAAATATCATTAAATTCTTGAAAAAGCTGAATATAAGACTGCTTCTCTTCTGCAGGAATTACTTTTCCGAATTTTAAGTTTTTTCCTTTGGCAATTTCAAGGTCTTCATAATGGTCCTGTTGGACCAGCAGGCTAGTTTTGTTCTTTCTGACCTGATCATCATCATTAAAAATAGATTCAAGGGTAACTAATCCCTTAGGCAGCTTATTGGACTTTAGTTGTATGATCTGATCGCCATATTGCTACTCTAGCTTATGCTGATTGGATGCAAAAAACACATCTTCTTCGAGCAAGAAATTCAGAATTCGCTCATCACTGTCAAACACTTGCTAGTTAACATCATTATCAGGTATAGAAGGCCTAAATATAATCTTGATATGTTGTTGTACATGTTCCTTATTAATATTTTCAGCTCCATCAAACTGTGCTCCTACAGCAGCCAACCTATCAGCATGCTGGTTCAATTTTCTAGGGACAGCAATAAGGTTAAAAGCATCAAAGTTTTCAATTTTGTCCCAAACTCTGTGCTTGTAATTCTTCAATGTGTCATTTTTAGTCACATGCAGCCCTCTAACCTGATTGACAATCAATTCACTGTCTCCAAATACCTTTAAGCATTTAACACCCCTCATTCTAGCCCATTCCAGCCCTTGAATCAAACCCTCATATTTTGTTGTATTATTAGTACATGCAAAACTGAATCGAAAAGATGCATAGTACTTATCTCCTTGAGGAGATACTAACATTGCTCCTCCGCCTAAACCATTTTTGCTTCTAGAGCCATCAAAGTACAATTCCCAAACCTTTTCTTGCTCATCATTAAACCCACCTGAACTTTTAACAAGGTTTGGGATAACTGAACCAGCTTCCTGGAATATATAATTTCCTAAACTAGCATCTAAAATAGTGTTGTTTTGATTTACCAAAGCATTTTCTGTTGCCCACTTATCAAGTAGAATATCAAGAATGTCTTCTACTTGGGTACTTGCTTCTGAAATAGCAGGATTCTCATTCTGATCAAATGCAACACAATTTGCATTGATCACGTTGGGTATATACGGCTCAATGTGGTTCCTTGCAAGCCCTTCTGATTTGATGGTCACTTTGGTCTCATAACGGGTTCTAAATAACATGTGGGACGAATCTGAAGAAAGGTATCCTCCTATTTTTGCTATGAATTCTCTTGATAAAGAAAGGGCAAAATATGGAGGAAGATCAATTACAAAGATATCTTGGGGAATGGAGAAGTTGGGGCATGCATGGAGTGTCAAATTGGCGTCCTTAACAACCCCTAAAGTGTTAACAATGGAACCATCCAACTACACTACCCCTTTTCTAAAGGCTGATAAACCAAACCCAACTGATCAGCAATCTTCTTGGGCATTACAAAACTGGTAGCTCCACTATCTACCATACAATTATGTACTAACTTATCTCCAATGATCAAAGATACGTAAAAAGGAGGTGGTTTCACGTTCTTAACTTGAAATTTATTGCTGTCTTGAGAAGCAACCTTCGGAACAGCATTTGTTAAAACCACCTTGGGGTTCTCATCAGTCATTTGCGTAGAACTCTTCTCTTCAGTCAGAGCCTTCTTCAGCAAATCAGTTTGCCCTGGGATGGCTAATGAATTCCACATAGACATTGTGACATTAACCTTTTTCATGTTGTCCACTATGTTGTAAGGCATAGGTGGAAGTATCTTGGGATACGCCTTGACATCAGCCTGATTTAATTATGGTTGGGGTTGCTCTTTAGTTGGCATGATAGGATTGCTTTGTGACACATGTCCTTGGTTGAATGGTGCCTCACTGACTGCAGGTTCTTTACCTTTATTTGCAGCTTGCTCTGCTTCCAAAGCTCTTTTCTTTGCTCTGGTATAAGTTGCAATTGGTGCATCACCATTCACCCCACAAAATTCCTCTCTTTGCCAATTTATAAAAGCAGCATCAGTTAGAATTGAATCATATTGTTGTTTTGTTGTATCTCTAGCTACTTTTGGTTGTGTACTTGCAGCATTTTGGACCATCAATGCTTGGTTGATGACCCCATTAGAGCATGTTTCCTAATTATGCGGTTGATTACACGGATAGCACCATTCATATTCAGCAACTAAATTATTCTGGGCTGGTATTATGTCTTTGACAGCATTCAAAGGTGCTGGTGCACACATTTGGAACGGCCTCAGGTTCACATTTTGTCTATTTCCCTGATAATTATTCTAATAAGGCAGCCTCACACCTTGATTTTGTTGTTGTCCTCCTATTTGCTGTTGGTAATATGGATTCCCACTTTGATTCTTCTGTTGGTAAGGGGGTCGTCCTTGGTATTGTTGCTTCTTGATGCTTACCAACTCATTCCCCATACTCTGCAAGATATTCTCCATCTTTTGCTGACTACTTTTAATATCTTGTAACTCTTGGGATGGCCCTACAGCAGTTGAATCACTCGTTGCAGCAATTTGTAATGTTGGAACAGCAGGTAATGTTGCAAAAGGAGGAATGATCAGTGGCATATTCGACTGAATATCAGGGAATATAGGCATTGGAGGCCTTGGTGCTATTTTTTCAGCTTGAATTAGGCAATTTTCTGCCCTCACAGCTAAATCATATGACTGCGGTAGTGAGATTCCTCTCATAGACCAGATTAAGACTGATATATCGATGTTTAGGCTCTTTAAATAGTATAAAAAGGCATGTTCAGCAAAGGGTCTGACTTGAATCGGAATCCTATTCCAAGTCCTTTGAAACCGCATATTGAAATCCGTCATTTGTTATTGAGGGGCCCTTTTGATAGTAGTTAATTGCTCCACCAAGGACAAATAGTCTGACTTGTCTTCAAAATATTTGCTCAAACCATCTTCTAAGTCATCCCATGTGGTGATAGAACCTACGTTCTGTCATGTCCCCACTCTAGCTCAGTCTAACAGAGACATGTGAGTCAGCTTATTATGGGGTCTTGTAGGCTGACAGGGTTGGATAGAGACCCAGTATGATTATTCAGTGTTGGGGACTTGGTTTTCTGGTGGGTATTGATCAGTTGGGTGACGTTCTTTGTTTTTAGGAGGCAGTTCCTACATTTATGGGGTTCATTCCTACTTTTTAGGAGGTATGATCATGCCCAGGGCTGGGTTTCCATGAGATGACCCTTTGAGTTCAATTTCAGAGGGATAGGGCTTGTTTCCTAAATTTTAGGAGCATCCCTAGATTTTAGGGATGAGACTGCCAGTGGATCCTTGATTTTCGACTTCAGTCACAGACAGGTGACAGGATGATTTTATGGTTTGTCATGTCAGTTTGGCAGTTTATGGCTATTGGGTTATATTTTTAATATTTCCTAAGTTAGCATTTAATATTTAAATAAGGCTAAGTTAATAGCCATTTTGGAATAATAAGGGAATTTTGGCCTCATCTGGATGTGTATCCCATGTTATGATAGCTCGTTGGAAAGGTCTTGAAATTCTCTAAATCTTCCTCTTTGGTCTCAGGGCAATTCAGTGAGCGGATTTATTACTATGGTGGAAAAGGTCATTTTCTAGTGACATGGTCACTTTAAAATAATATTTTATTCATTTTTATAGCCAACGCCAATTGGGGGTCACTTTAGGGTTCGAATTGCTTTGCAAGGGGTTATAAGGAGATAGGCGCCATTTCTCATGATTATGCATATTTTTCAAACACTTCTTTTCAGATTTGCTCTGCTTGAGCGATTTGCATTCTGGGACGCAAACCCCAGGGTAATTGTTGGCTGGGACGTAACCCTCAGCAGCATTGGGTATTGGTTTGTCAGTAGTTTCAACAGTATTCAGGAGGAAGGTAGACGCCACTTCAGCTTGGGCCTACAATTTGTTTTGTTGGGCATGTTCTTTGGCATATGGGAGGTGAATTCTAGCAGCCGTACACTGCCATTTCTTGCAGCCGTACTTTGTCATTTGCAGCACTTGGATACATAGAAAAATCGATTACTCAACAGCAGAATCTTGCATCTTATCAGCCATTTTCATCAGCCAGTTGTGGCGTCATTGTTAGAGAAAATGTACTGGATCTTTTATTTGGCTCTTTAATTCAGAGATCTGCCTGGTACGATTTGTATCAACTCTGACTTTACTGCATATTGTTATTTATTTTCAGACTCTTTTCTTGCCATTTGTTACTTCTTATTTCTATGTGGAATAATCATCAAAAACACAAAAACAAACAAACTCTTCTGCATTTCCGTCTAGTTCTACAAGAAAACATTAATAAACAGGAAAAAACAAAAATAAAATAAATCTACAGCAGATTTGCAGCAAAGATCCATCAGGGATCTTTCACGTTCAGTCCTCTAAACCATTGAAGTGCCTTCCCCCTCAAAGAAGTTGCTAGCAATCTTACCTCTACATTATCTTGCGTGATATGATGGGCATAACATAGGGTTGCCACATCTCTAATGTGCTCTAATGCTGTGGTTTGCCCTTCCCCTGTATATTCTGGTAGATTTTTTAGTGCTGCAAGGGGAATATTGTCATGTTGAGCAAGATTTAAGGGGCTGCCTTGATTAAAAGGCACAAAAGCAAACTGCCTCGCCATTGCTGGTGGTGGTATAGGTACTTGCTGATTTGAAACTGTTCCAACAGCACCTACCGAATGTGTACTATTTTGTGCTGCTGTAGATGGTGTAGAAAATAAAGACAGAGACCCTGTCCTAAAAGATGGTGAGGCTGAATGCCTTCTAACTTCTTTGTCTGAACACTTCCTTCTCCTTCTGTAGGACAGCAACAGTCTCTCTCCTGTACCAGGTGGTGTAGACTGATTTCTCTCTGAAGGAGTTCTTTTAAGTGTTCTCCCTCTTCTTTTTGGTGAAGAAAGCTCTAAATACTCAAAAGACTTTAAGCTTCTAGTCTCAATGCGTCTCATACAACACTACTCTTTATAACCATGAGACTGAGTCGCCAGATATGTAGCAAAATAACCTCTAAACAGGTCTGTTTTTTACTGACAGCATATCAGAATCAACAAAAATATCATTAAAACTATTTGTAAAGACCAGTTCTAAAAGATTTTAGTCAATAAAACTGTCCCACCAGGCGTGCCAAAACTGTTATCTACCAAAAATTGCACCCTGTTAAGTTTGCAGAAAACTTAACCTTTTGGAGTAACATGGAAACATTCCAGGGTTGTGGGTGAACCGTGGTTGGAATGAATCTCCGGATTCTAGGCCGGCTTCCTATCTGGTATATCACTTCATACTACTGAAATTAATTCTTTTGATGGAGAAAAAGGGTAGAAGGATAACAGAAAATAAAATCTAAATCTTAAGGGTGATGCACCAGAAAGTATCCTTGAGATCTAACACATAACTAGCACAATAAAACAGCAACAACAAACCTCCTTTGCACAACTCAATAATCAGGATCCTTGCAAAAAGCTAATAAGAGGGCTAAAATAACAGTTTCTAAAAGGAGAATAAATTACTCACAATCTAAAATTGCTCTGTAACACAACTTTCAACCTACAAAAAACTGAAACCATCCTGTAGAAGGCATCAACATGACACACAAATACAGAAAAGACATAAAGTTTAGTCAAATCAGAACTTAGAATACAGAGATAAGATATTGGTCTGGTTACTGTAGAAGTCTGATACATAGTTTAGTCAGTCTCCACCAATAAAGATCTATTAAATTACACGGCATCAAAGCCTATTTGGTAGAGAGATTGCTAAACAAATTCCTTAAATCAAAGAGACATCATGACAAACAATGTTAGTCAAGGACAGACTTGAAGGGCAACAAACTTCTTCTCATGGAAAATTCGAATTACAACAATCCTTGCAGAATTAGAATTAGAATCATTCGTTGAATCAAACATACCAATACTTGAAGATGAGGCAGAAAAGGCCACTTGGAAAAGGCGAATAACAAAGCCAAAAAGATCATTGTTGACTCAATAAAAGATCATATTCCCCCTTCCATATCACACCTCAAGAAATCATTTGAAGTATTTAAAACAATTAAGGATACATTTGAGATCAACAACTCAAGTAGATTGCTTACATTAAAAAATCAACTTATGAACATAAAAATGAATAAAGGAGAGTCAATCTCATCCTACTTTGGAAGGATTTCTAAAATTAAAGATCAACTATTTTCTATTGGAAACAAAGTAGAAGACCAAGAATTATCCATAATAGCACTTAGAGGATTACCTATATCTTGGGAAGCATTCATCCAAGTTGTCAGCAGACCATCAATATTAGCTTTTGATCAACTGGAAAATGATTGCACCTCAGAAGAATCAAGCCTAATTTCTAGAAGGATCATTTCAAATCAAGAGGGAGAAAATCAAGCTCTTTTCTCAGTCTCTAATAAGAAAGAGAAGAGAAAATTCAAAGGAAAGAAAAATGATAAAAGGAAAGGAAATAATAATTACAAAAGAAATGATTTCTCCAAAGTTCAATGTTATAAGTGTGAGAAATTCGGACATACCTTCAGAAATTGTCCAGAGAGTAAAAATCCTAGCCTCCTTAGCCGAAACAAAAAAGGATGAAAATATGTTATTCTACTCAGCTCTATCAAGTGAGATGAAATCCAACAAAAATTTGTGGATAATAGAGAGTGGTAATTCTGGCCACATAACAAGATTCAGAGATAAGTTTGAGACTTTTGGAAATTATCTCACTGAAGGAGTCATCATTGGAGATAACTCCACCTATCCAATAAAAGGAATCAGGACCTGTTCTATACAATTAAGAGTTGGGGTTACTCTAAAATTGAAAGATGTTCTTTTTGTACCTGGCATAAAAAGGAATCTAGTATCCATCTTTGGACTTGCTGATGAAGGGTATCAAGTCACCTCTAATGAAGACAAAGTGTTGTACTGGCCTAAAAATACTAATCTCAAGAACACTATCATCATAGGGACTAGAGATGGAACCCTATATAAATTAAGTAACATTCAAAAGCAAGCCCTGAGTCACAAAGTGACAAATCCTAATGAAATATGGAATCGAAGGCTCGGACATATTGGATTCAGTATACTACCAAATGTAGAAAAAATCACCACTAGAACACCTAACTTAAATTCAAACCATATGAGCATTTGTAAAGGATGTGCTCTAGGAAAGAATGTAAAAAGACCTTTTTCTCCTAGCGAACACAAGTCTAAATCAGTTCAGGAACTAGTTCACAGTGACTTATGTGTACCCATGCCAACACTTTCTCTAGGAGGATTCTCATACTACATAATTTTTATTGATGACTTCTCTAGGAAAACCTGGATCTATTTACTAAAGGTCAAAGAATGAAATGAGGTTCTATCAAAATTTAAGGAGTTCAAAGCAATTGTGGAAAATCAAACATCAAAAAAATAAAAACTCTAAGATTAGACAATGGAGGTGAGTATACTTGTAACATCCACTTTATTCAGGTCTTAATTAACAACTAGCATATCAAAGAAATGTAGTTATTCTTCGTTTTCATAGAAAGATAGTTATGTCAGTCAGGTTCATGTAAATGAGATTTACGATTAAAAATAGTTAAACAAAATTTCATAACTAAGAATTGAAAACACCATCAATGAGTTTACTATGGAAATTAAAATCTACATACCATGGAATTCGAGATTGAAATCAATCTAAGGATGCTTCTGCAACCACCCAGGTTAGTCCACAATACCACTATAACATTATCAAATGACAACTACCATCAAATACCGCTATAAAAACAAATGACGATTACTATTAAATACCACTATATCGATTAAGGCATCATATACCACTATATCAATTAGCACTTCAAATACCACTGTATCATTTAGGGCATCAATTACCATTGGATCATTTAGGGCTTTAGATACCATTGTATCATTTAGGGCTTCAGATACCACTGTATCATTTATTTCTTTCCAATTTGCTAAACTGTAGCATTAACATAAGATTAGAAGATATGCTCGTAATCATTATTCTTATATATGAAAAACTAAAATAACAATCCTATAGATATATTCCATATTCAATTAGAAGATCAACCGATTTAACTGGTTGCCAATTATATTGACGATAAGAGTTGCTTTCATTTTAAGAAATAACTGTAATGATGATACAACTCAATTAATCTTACCTCCTACTTGAATATACATCATAAAAGTAAAATTACCTGTTTCTAACAAATGTTTGAATGCATAGCTTATCATTGTTTGTTGCACGTCTAACAACTTGTGGAGAGGTGAAACATTGTCAAGGGCTTAACTACCCAACCTTGGACCATAACTTATCTCCACACAGCCTCTAACAAGAAAGGCCCTCCCTACCCAGAATAGACATGGAACACCTTGTCATCCACTGAGCATCCTAGTATCTAATCACACCACTCGACTTGACAGCAGGAGAATACAATAAACATGATCAAGTATGAGTTATTAAATGATTCCTTTTAAAAATAATAAACATTGTTATATCACATCTGACTCTGTTTCATGTAATTGTAGATCCCTTTCTCTCACCTCTTCACCCTTTTCCTTGGCTATACAGTCGGGTGAGTCCCAAGTGTTTGAATCTTAGAGCAACCCACTCTTTCTATAGATCCTTAACTGGTAAAAGAATATTATAAGTTTTCAGCTTATCACAAGTTGTGACTTGAAAGAAAAACTAGCAGAAATATCATTGACTCTGATTTTCAAATTGTATATTTAAATCATGATTTTATTACATCTTCAATAACTCTTTCTCAAGTGGTTCTATCTGATGATTCTATCTATAGTTTAGCAGTTAAGGAAATTGGAAACCAGTAGGAAATGATAAGAAGTATACAGCTATGCTTGGAACATAATTGATTATTTACTTACAGCTATTCACAATCTATGATTTGAAAGATTATATTCTTTAAAACTTGCAGAATTAAATATCATCTAATTTCAAAGTCTATTAGCAAAGTTAACTTATTATTCCATGTTATGGACACTTCACTATGCTTATTGGTAAGAAACTTCCTAGAGTTATATAGTTATAAATGAGGATAATCTACAGTTGTAGATATAGAAATTGATTGTAATAAAAATATTGGAATAACATTAACTAGAAATGATTAACACATGACCAGATATAATTTTGGGTCTATCTTGATGTATTTGCAAAAACAACTTGGTAATCTAGCTCTCCTTCAGTTACTAAGAATATATTCAAAGAATGCTGAGATGCTTAGTCTTCTGTGATGACCAATTCACACACAGCAAGGTTCTAAGGTGCTGCTTGTGAATAGAAACTACAGATTAAAATAACAGCAAACGCTGCTTAAGAATGGAAATACTGGTTGAATTAACAATGAATCCAGCTCTTGCAATAACTGGAAAACAGGTGTATGAAGGACGGAGAGGAGACTGGAACGTAGCAAAAGGTAGTCGGGTGTATATAGGCAAAGAGATTTTAAAAACGTAGCAGCAGAATGAAATTGGGAATATGGATTATGGTGCCCGACTCCTCTCACGACTTCCATTATAAAGAACTAGCCGTGACTTCTTGGCTTCCGTAACATAAAAGATTATTTGTCAATTCAAATTGCCAAGTGTTAAATCGGTTAAAAGCAAGAAGGAATAAAATTGGAATTAGAGTTGGAAGATTATAATTTGAATATTATTATAATTCGAATGTTATTATATTTTGAATATTATTATAATTTTATATTTATATATGTACATGTAAATATATTAATGGGGTAACATCATTTTATTAAATTATTATAATATAATGGTGCCATTTCATTTTTATATCTATATGTACGTATATACATATATTTTATAATAATATCGTGAAAGATCATTTAAAATCCTTTGAGGTACGTTTAATATTTTAACTCAATTATTTTATGTTTCTCAAATTATTTATTTAATTAGCTCATGTGGTTCTATTGATTGTATCCTGATGTTCAAGTCACTAGGTCCTCAACCCATTTGCTCAATGATGGTGATGCTCCTATGCCTAATTCTTTTCTGAAAATGCTTCCACCCCTTCGACATGCTTCCTACAAGGAAATTCTCCACAGTTAAATCATATTACCATAACAAGTTATTTAATCATAAATAATCATAGCGGCTAACCGCCTATTCCATTCCATGAATTTGTGATAAATAATTATAACGACAAACTATCTTACCATTTTGCAGGATTATAACAAATTTATCTGTCAATTGACTTCATGTGAACCACCGGATATATTTTAAATTAGGTCAAAAATTAGGATGTAACAATACCTCTAAAAATTTCAAGGATTTTTGCACCTCTCTTGGGATTAAAAGGGAGTATAATGTACCTTATAATCCTCAACAGAATGGGTTAACAGAAAGAAAAAATAGAACCATTTTTGAAGCAGAAAAAGCCATGCTTCATGATCAAAATTTACATTTCTCATTCTAGGCGGAGGCCACTAATACTATTACATATATTCAAAACAAATGCTCACACTCAATCCTAGAAAACATAACTCTTGAAGAAGTCTTTACAAGAATTAAACCTGACCTTAGTCATCTCAAAATATTTGGTTGCCCTGTTTACATTCACATACCTAAAGAAAAGAGAACCAAGTTTGAGCCATCCGGGAAGAAAGGAATATGTATTGGGTACAATGAGAACTCCAAGGAGTATAGAGTCTATGTACCTGAGCAGAGATTAGTTGAAATCAGCAGAGATGTCAAATTTGAAGAAAACACTACTTTAAAACTATCAACAAGTACAGAAGATGAGCCCATCACAGACTTAGATGAAAATCTACAAACTAAAAATCAGAGGGAGAACATATCAAAGGAGAATGTACCTTTACCAGATATAGAAAATAGAGACATCTCTAATATCAAGAAAAAACCATTATGGGCAAGGAAAATGATTGAAGAAAATGATGTTAAGCCAAATGAAATTTCTAGGGAGAGCAAGAAAACCAGAAATAAATCTTGTTATACTACACTAGTAATTGAGCTTACTAAATCTGAATCATCAACTGTCGAAGAAGCCCTAAATTGTCAAGCTTGGAAAGATGTCAATACAAATATTTTAGTTTATAAAACTATTATAATAAAAGTTAAATACAAAAATTACATAATACATAAATATCACAAATAAATAAATAAGGACCCTCCTCATAACATAACATGGAAGTTAAGGTAAGAGCCTACAACACAATGGTAAACTGTGAGCCTCTTATTTGAGAGGTCTTGGGATCGATTCTACTTGAGCTAATAAATTATAATAATAATTAATTATAACACAATAATAATAAATCTTGGCTTCGACCTCTTACTGATAAAAAACATAAAACATGGAAGTATTTATTAACAAAGGAGATGTGAATAATTAGTATAATAAAACATACACGTCTCTATTAAAATAATAAAAAATCATATTAAATACATAACGATAAAGGAAATTAAGTAAACATAAGCATTACCATACATATTTAAGAGTTGTTTTTAGTAAGTTATGTAGTAAGACATGCCTCTTAGAGAGACATAGTTTTGGGTAAGGGCAAACATATAAGTGGGAGAAAAGTAAAAAAAATAAGCAGCCCATAAGGAACAAAAACCACCGATAAGGAAGGAGGAAGTTAATAAAGAAATTAAGGTAGAGGAAGGAAGGATTTTGTAAGAATCAAATATAAATAATAATCAGCAACTTCAAAGATTAAAAATAACAATAGAAGGGATAAATGTGGAGCATTAAAAAGGCTCCATTAAGGACAATAAAGAGGGGAAGCCCAATATAATGTGTTGTAGACAATAAATATAGGAAATAGATATTTATTCAGTTACCTCACCTTAATAAGAAGGAAATAAAAAAGTAAACAAGTTTATATATAAGGGAAGCTTTTAAAAGATATAAAGGCTTACAATAAATAATGATGTAACAAAATTAATTGGTAAGGGAGTGTTAAGGAAATTATTTAGCAGAAAAATTAAAGTATAAGGAAGAATCTAAAGATAGATACATCAATTGAAGACATCAATATTATTATGAAGAGCATAATACCAAACATACTCTATTTTTTTGCATCTGAGATAATTATCTCTCTGATATATATAAGAACTTGTATAGCTCAAAATAGTAAAGTTGAACTTTTTGTAAGTTATCCACAATATTTATATAAATAATATCATTCATAAATCTTGAGTCGAGAAGTCAATAAACAAGTAAGAGTACCTGTAAACTACCCAATCCAACTAAGTGAAAGAGTGTGCAATAATCCAATCATGGTAACTCATCTCTTATCCCACACGTGGCAAGAACATCCAATTATAACCAGTTCCATCCCTTGTGGTGATTTACTCGCCCCTCAGCCCACAAGAGACAGGAACATCCAACTATGACCAATTCAATCCTTTGCGATCATCCACTCAGATCGGGGAAGTTGATAAACCACTTTTCCCTAAATCATTCCTTCAACTCACATTTGATTGATTTTAGTGATAGTAATGAGAATTGCCTAGAAATTGCGTGAATTGCCGATTTGGCGATTCGATTCAGGCTTCCCGATTTTTTTTGAATCATTGAATCAGATCAGTGATATCATCGCCATGAATTTCCGATTCAGCAATTCATCCAAAAAATCACCAAAATTGCCGCATGAATCGCGAAAAATTGGCCCATGTAGCTTGATAAAAAGTCAAGTTTTTAAAAAACACATCTTCTTTTATATAAAAAATTGCCTTTCCTCTTTGTTTTAACTTAAAAGAGCCTTCTAATTGTTTAGCATGAGAAGAGAGGAAAAGTGAAAGGGAAGAAGAGAAAAGAAAAATCACAGGTTGGCAACCAGCAAGAAGGATGAGCATCAAAGAGATCAAAAATCCATTTGGGTAGGCCATAAGATTGCATTGAGAGCATTAAGGAGTCAATAGCAACACTCCTCAACTCATTTGCAAGAGGTAAGTGTTGATTTAGTTTTTGTATGTTAGTGTATTATTCATTTTTTGTTAAATTTTTTTAGTGTTCATTGCAAATCTTGAATATTTTTTAGTTTTACTAAATTGCAAAGTAGGCTTTTCTGTTTTGTTTATTCATTTGAAACTTTGAGGTTTTACTTGAATTTTCTTATTGTAGCAACCTTAACTTTCATTTTCCACAATGGGTAGAAAAGATGAATATTTGAAATATACCGAAAAAATTCCTACAAGAACAAAATTTCAAATGAAATATATGTTTTGTAAAGATATAAATTCTAGTAGCATTTATAGATTCAAATACCACATTGCTGCTATACCTAGACATGATATTACAATTCGCACTCAACAAATTGCCGAGGCAAAACACACTTGCTCAGTGGCATTAGAAAAATACGAACAAGAGAAATTAAATAAGAAAAGGCAACTTGAAGGGTTAAGGGCTATTGGCTCGCATTCTCCCGCAGCCACATCCGCATTTGTAGGTTGTATTGGAGAGGGTTCCTCTAAGCCTCCTTTTTGTCCTAGTGCTAGTGCTCATGCTAGTGCTAGTGCTGATGCTAGTGCTAGTCATTCTTATACTGAGATTGAGTCCAACCTAGAGTGCAAAAGAACAAATTGGATAGTTACTTTGTACCCCACACTACTCTTGGCTCACAACCCATGCTTGAGAGCATGGGTTTGAGTGAGGAGATTCTCACCGGCCTATATACAATGATCCAGAGGTTGAGTAGTGATGAGGATAGCGCAACTGCAACCATTGAGATAGACAAATTCAATAATAAAGCAAGGACATTTTCTCTAGCACGATGGCCATTGATGCTCGGACAACAATACAGCGAGGTAATAATATATTCTTGAATCTTAAGTTTATGGCTTATAAGTTGTGCATTTTCTTTTTGATTCTGTAATTTTAAAGTTCTAGATAAGACTAATTGCTTTTGTTTTCCCTTATTTGAAATAGATGGTGGCAAATGTTTGGGCCCATCACCCCAAAACTTCAGAAAATTGCCATTCGTATTTTGAATCAGCCAAGCAGCACTTCTGGATGTGAACACAGTTGGTCCATGTTTGAGAATATCCACTCGAAGAGGAGAATTAGGTTGTCTATGCAGAGGTTGAATAATCTTGTCTTTTTTCATTACAACCTCTGTCTTAAGATCACACAGATTTTGGGCTTTGACTCCTCTCCGATCATTCTGGAGGAGATTGATCCAAAATCAGAGTGGCTCACCGAGGTTGTGGATCCGATCATTACTGAGGCAGACCATGAGTGGGTTGACCAATTAGATAGAGAGGCTAAGGTTGTGACCATGGCAGAGGAGGCAGATAGAGCATGTTCAGGCACTAGCAAACGGACACAAGCCCTAGTGATGTTCATGAGCCCATCTCACATGCAGGGGCTATGGCTCAGCAGTCCTCTAGGACCTAACTTAGATGTCTTTGTAGAAGACAGACAGGATACTCAGAGGCTATGGCTAAGGCTAAGGCCGAGCTTGAGGATGATCATGAGGCTTGAGCTAGAGCCTTGCTTTTTCATTTTGTTTACAAATATTGATAGATATACGTTTCATGGATCTTTAGCTTACATACATTTATGATTTGATGTCTTATGGATCTTCATCTTACATACATTCTATGATTTGACTCATTTTGATCCTATGACTTCTATTTACTTCAGTTACAAATTACATTTTACGTGTCACATATGTGATGGATTTATCATTTATGTTCCTTTTTTATGTATGTTAGCTTCTATTTGATGATGTTATAGTGTGTTTATGTTATATTCAATAAAGGGTGCATGAAAGTGGTGTTTTAAATTGTTAAAATCTCTAAATTTCAAGGGTTTTTTAATTTGCCAATTCAATTTCGATTCATGGCCGATTCGCAATTCAATTCGGCCTTGCCGATTCTGATCTAATTTCAATTCTCGTTATTTTGAGTGTAATTATATATGAATATATATACAATCTATTTACTTAAATAAATATAATTTAAGGAACACCCATATTACAAACAAGGTCTGTATATATGTATATAGAGGATTATTAGTAAGCCTAGGGATGTGCACCCAGACCAAAATCTGAGAATACCTAGTGTGGGGACATCCCCAAGATGGGTATGTGGCACACCCAAGCACACTCACCACCGCACAAGTGCCGCTGCACCGCTTGGGTACTTGGGTGCTTGTGCTTGGGTGCTACATTGACTATGTTAAAAGGAACAAACTTACCTCTAAGAGAACAAGAAGCTAGTAGTTGTACAGAGTGTCTTGCATATCATAGATAGCAAGACACATGTACAAAGAGAGCCTAGCAACATGATGGGATGTAAAGTGAGAGAATTTGTCTCACATTGATGAGGATGAAATTGTAAGAGAATCAAATGTAGGGATGGATCCTTTTGCAGAACTTAAGCATGAGGAGTCAAGTAGTTCTAGTAATGAGAATTGTAGCTTGGAGGATGATTAGAGCCTTCCCATCACTACATTTTGTTATTTACATGATTTTGTACTCATTTTGATATTGATCATGATTCATATCATGCATGGTGCTACTTACTGTAATAATCTTTATCATTATGATATAATTCATTATTGATATTTGATAGAACTAATATAAATCGTATTTGCTGATAATTTGGATGTCTATGAGTCTTGATTTATGAATGTTACTATTAGGTATGTATTATCTTACTATGTCGCATGTTCAATGGTTTTGGTTCCTGTTACTTTGCTATGTGCAAGTATTTCAGTTTGGTATGTTATATTGAAACATCAGTTTGTAGCTAACATTTCATGTTTATATGTATAGTATGCAATGCCCCCCCAACTCAGATCCCACCCACTGATTTTTGTTTCCTTCAATTTTCAACACCTGTTTAGATTTTTAATTAATCTATTATGAAGCTCTCCTCCATCAACACCCATTTGCTTTCAGGACGAGGATGAGACATTATATTGTTTTACAATCTGAAGTTGTTTCTGTTGAATCCTGACACTTTCGCAGGTTGTATGTTGGTTGTATTATATGTCAATTGTGTTACATCCCAATTTTTGACCTAATTTAAAATATAGCTGTTGAAGTCACATGAAGTAAACTGAAAGTTAAATTGGTTATAATCTTGTGAAATGATAAGATGGTTAGTCGTTATAATTACTTATCACGAATTCATGGAATTGAATAGGCGGTTAGCCCTTATGATTATTTATGATTAAATAACTTGTTATGGTAATATGATTTAACCGCAGAGAATTTCCTTGTAAAAAGCACGTCAAAGGGGTGGAAGCATTGTGAGAAAAGAATTAGGCAAGAGCATCACCGTCACTGGGCAGATGGGTTGAGGACCTAGCAACTTGAAACAGGATACATCTGTGGGACCCACATAAGCTATTAAATAAATAATTTAAAATGTAAAATAATTTAATTAAAATAATTAAATTGAATTATAAAATGTACCTCAAAGAATTTAACATGATCTTTTACCTTATTATTATAATACATATATATCTATATATGTACACATAAAAATAAAAATAAAAGTATCATAATCTAATGATGTCACCTCATCAATATACTTATGTGAACGTATATAAGAATGTATTATAATAATAAAATGAAATTATAATCTCTTCAACTCCTTTTCTTTATTTCTTTTCCCTCTTCTTTTTTCTTCTTTTTCAAATCGAATCAATGTTTCGGAATTTGAATGGACTTCTTGAAACCAATAGAAGCCGAGGAGTCTCGGCTAGCCTTTAAGAAGCCATGAATCGACCAAGGCAGCATCACTCTCTCTCTCCTTTTCATTATCTACTACATTCCCATTGCAAGCCAAGCATAACATTTCAGCCAAAACATTCTTTCCAACTACTCAACCAAGATTACCTTGTTCTCCCTTACTCTGTCGGCATCTAGAATCTGTAATCAAGTCTCAACTAACGGGTGAACAAATAGCCAACAGGAGTTCCGGCCAAGGACGGGAGGAGCCACGTCCAAGTCCAATCACAGGTCACGAATATACACAATCACATTTCATAAATTCCTTCTTTTTCTAAGTATATGTCCGACTGTAGTCGGCTAAACATTGTTGGGGCTGAAAGAAATACAATATAAGCATTCGTAATTCATAGCTTCTTCCTTCACTGAGTAGAATGTCCAACTGCAATCGGCTACATATTGCTAGGACTGCAATATATGTTTTCATATTCATAACTTCTTTCTTATCTCATTAGAATATCCGATTGTAGCCGGCTATGCATTGTTAGACTGAGATTAATTTACAATACCTTGTTGTTGGTCCCTTGCATTACATAGAGTTCATTAAAGATCTTCATAGAATATCTTTGTGATTAAACATCATTTATGAATTTGAATGGTAGCTGTAGAAACTTAAATGATTGTATGAACCAACATCAATAATCATACTATCATAAATTCTGAAGCAAAGATCAGAATACTTATAGATTCTCTAACACCTAGGATTCATCGGCAAAGATTGTCATGAAATGGTGAAGAGGTGGAATGAATCTGCAATAACGCAAAAGAGAAATCATATATGATTAAATTAATTAATTAAATAATAAATTCTACAATCTTTAAGAATATCCTTTTCAAATCACAAATTGGGATAAGCTAGAACATATATGTTATTTATGAATTTTTTGGGAATCAATAGACAGAGCCAATTGCTCTGAGATCCGAATACCTAGGATTCACCAACTATATAGCCATGGAAAGGGTGAAGAGGTGAGACGGAGTCTGCAATAACTTAGAAAATAAAAGTTAAATATGATACATTGAACCTAGAATAATATCATCTAATAGCTCATGCATGATTCTATTATTGTAATTCCTATTGTCAAGTCTAGTCGTGTGGTAGATACCAAAATGCTCAATAGATGACAGATGTTCCAAGTCCAATTCCGAGTAGGGAGGGCCTTTCTCATTAGAGATTGTGTGGGAAATAAGTTAAGGTCCGAAGTTGGGCGGTTAAGATTGGAGATATGTCATTATTAAGATAAAAAGGTTCTCCTTTTTTTCCCGGTATTATGGCACAACTTTTGAAGAATCTGTCAAGTTCCCAACTCCACTAACCAGTGAAACCCCCATATTTTCATGCTTTGAAGAAGTTGCTCTTGCTATTGATGTTAATTTTGGAAAGTATCTGAATTATGCCATACCAATGCTTCAAGAAGCAGTATAGCTTTCTGCCCACGCAGTGGCCACGATGATGAAATGATTGATTATAACAACTATACTTGGAAACTTTTCAAGGCCTCCAAGATACAAAGCCTGAGCTCTTGATGCCCATATGCAGGTCATGTCTTGCAATTCATTGAAGCTATCTTTCAAGATAAAGGTATGGATGACTGCTTTTTGTGTGTATGTATTAGAAATTTAGTTTCAATGACCTTCTCAAGAAATTATATGATTCTTTTCTTTTCTTTTTTGAATGGCTATTAACCATGTAAGAGTGCCTTTGCAACCATGCATTTTAGTTACAAATAAGCTCTACAACTCCTCCAATTAAATATCCAAGTTTTAAATGTACAAATATATGTAATATTTTTGTGCACGTGTAATAATCATATATTGTTACTTCTAGAGCTAATAAGTGAGAAGTTAAATGGAGACAATCATAGAAATTATTGATACATGAACAACTACTAGATCTTTCCACTATTTAGAAGGCCAAAAAGACTTCCAAAACTAATATCAATTCAGACTGAAATGGAATTAAGACTGAAAGAAGAGGAAACGTACCGTTCCACTTGGAACTGCAATCTCCAGTACGAGCTTGGAAGTACAATTCAAATCTTCGAGCCCGGTCCTAGAACAGTCTTCAATTTGTGATTTAGAAAGAATTTGTACATCCTGGCTCTGACATTGTGTCACAAGTCCGAACAAAATCGATATTATTACGAAAGCCCCCGTGCTTTTCATGGTCATTGCAACTGCAACTGTCACTGCCACTGCCACCGCTGCCGCCACCTTCTACTGCAGAAATTTCAATCCGTCCTTCATTTAATCAAATTCACAATAAAATTTGCGAATTCCGCTAGCCCTTAAAAGCATGTTCTCCAATGTCGGTTAGGGTTATGTTCCTAATCTGGTAAAATGCAACATTTTTTCCTCCTCGAGATTGAATTTCGGTATTTCAACGGTTACATTTCAGTTCAATTTGATAACCAGGTCCGGCAAGGCTAGTGTGATGTTTGATATCTCCGTGCAGATATAATTTTGAAGTTGCCTCTCACCTTGTAAGCGTTAATTGTGCAGCGGATTTTTTTTTGTGATCAGTCTTTCGAAGGTGGTCCTTTAAATTTGAATTACGTTCATTAAAAATATATATATATTGTTTGTTTAAAATTATATTGTTTATTGAACCGTTAAGGTTATTATTAGTTTTGATAATTGTAAAATTTAATAATATTTTATTTAATGTTAGTAGTTAAAAAACAATCGTTTTCTGTGCTAAGATACTTATGTAACAAGGTCAAAGTATTTAAAATTGTTTATTATATTAAATAATTTGTTAGATAGACTTTTTATATGCTATATAAACATATAATTATTAATCAAGTTATAAATATAAAAATTTAATTAATAGTAAACAAATTCAATATAAATTTAATTTATAAATTAGATTCATATTCTTTGATATAGATTTTATATTTATATTATCTTATTTATATATTTAATAAAAAATATTTTTTTTAATAATAATTAATTTGCTTCTATATTAACTTATATAAATGTATAATACAATAAAATAAAATAAAACGAATTCATATATATATATATATATATATATAGTTTGTGGAAATTAAATTTGTGGATATATTCTATTTTATTTTATAAATCTATTTAATAAATTATTAAATATTTTAAACAATGTATAAAAGATTGTCATCAAATAATAATAGCACAATTTAATTAAATGTAGTTTTTAAAGTTTATAAATTTTTTCACCTTATAAATAAAAAATAGTATTCAAAATGTGATACTATTAAAATAAATTGATGAAGTTCCATTAAATGATATTGCAAGTACTTTAATCACTGGTTAAAAACTACTCATTGCCTGCATTTCCAAAAGTGTAAAGCCTACACTGTTAAAAATTAAAATTGATGAGGGGCATCTAACAAGGCAGTGGAGATTTTGAAGGAACCAAAGAATGAAAAGGATGTGCATGGGTTTACAAGACTCAACTATGATGTATTAAGGCCTATAATGGTCATTGGATGTAATGAAATGAACAAAATGGGTAAATGTCCTAATGGTTCTATAAGGACCATAAGACAAACATTTGTAAAATGGTACAAATGATGCTAAAGGGGAAATAGGAACAAGTGTCACATAGTGACTTAGTACTTGCCTTTAGTTTTTATATAAATCTAATTTAAATTTAATAAATTTATTATAACATATAAAATATTTTAATTAATAAAAATGTTATATAATTATATTTTTATAATGATATTAATATAAATTTAAATTTTATTTATAAATATAATTATTCATCTATATCAATGTACGTACATTAAAAAAATAAAAATATTAAAGGTAAATAAATCACATTCAACTTCATAAAAAATAACTCTTCAAAAGTATTAGTTTTATAATTTATCAAATCCGCGCTAAATGAATTCACCCAATCATAACTTAGAGAAATATTTTGTAAAAATTGTAAAGTTAAAAATCTTGCATCTATGGTATTTTAAAATGATTAATCCGTAGTGATAGAAAGAAAAATAATAATAATCACTAGTTAAAGCATAAAATTCAAAAAATATCACAATAGTACTTAACCTACCAGCAAAATAAGAGTCATAAATAATGTAAAGGGACGAGAATAAGATATTGGTGTCAATTCATGAGAGTTAGAAGGTCATTTGTTAGATTTAGCAAATTTGAACTTTTAAAATGTAATGGTTAATCTTCTTGGTGGGTAATGGTATCTTAAGGGGTTAAGAAGTTGTACAATTTTCAGAGCCCGTGGATGGCTTGAGGCTGATAAATATACGCCAAGGAAGGTTAGAGTAGGTGTGAAGTTATAAATATAAAAATATAATTCATAGTAAAAAAATTCAATATAAATGTAGTGCCTACCCCTAGTTCACATTTTGTTTTAATTGCCAAACTCTTTTAGGCCAGTTTTATACTTGATGTTTAGTAGCATTACTTTCAGATTATCAGATGTTGTTTTACACTCAATTTATTATATGATGAGATGACTTGGTACTCTATATTTCATGCATGTATGATGATTATTCAATGTTTTCAATTATCGATGATGATTAGTTAGATGGTTTATTCTCACATGTGCTTTCTTATGGATACTTACCCCATACTGCATGTGTATGGTGTGCGTGTTTGTTTTCTTTATGTATGGTGTTTCTGATGTGGTTAAGGAAGGGAGTCGTAGTCACCTGCTAGTCGGGATCTACACGATGCACCACTTCCTGCCATTGTCTGTTTAGCTTAAAATATTGTGTCTGTACATGCGTGGATTTTATGCAGGTTGCAGGTATCGGGTATCGACTTCCCTGAATTGCCAGGATGAGCGTACCCTATCGCATTATCTCAATGGTAAGAGAGGGGAGATAAACTCTTAAGTCCAATTCCTAAACCCTTTAGCCAATTTTCCTAATTGATAATTAGGGCAAGTATCTGAGTTAAGTACCCTCTGAATGCATCAAATGATGTTATTTCGTGATTATAACCCTTTTATTTGATTTAGTATGTATTTTTCTATGATGGGTTTTTGTATGTTGCTTTATGAGTCCTTGATGTATTTTCTATTAATTAAGTTTAATTAAAAGGATTAATTAATGATTTAATTTAATAGAAAATTATTATGATATTTTAATAATTGATTATAATTAATTAATTGAGAAATTAATTAAATAAAAAGAATTAAATTTGGAAATAAAAATTTTAAGTATAATTTTAGAATGTGATAATATTTATTTAATTTAATAATAATATATATTTAGAGTTCATTTTTAAATAAATGCAAAATATTATTATAAATTGAATTAATAAATATTTTATCAATTAAAGTTTCTTAAATAAATTAAAAGTGGGAAAGATATTAAATTATTAAAGGTTTCTAGATCGCATGATCTAAGCATGAGTTTAAATATAAAAGAAATTAATTAAAACGATTAATTAATGATTTAATTTAATAGAAGATTATTATGATATTTTAATATTTGATTATATTTAATTAATTGAGAAATTAACTAAATAAAAAGAATTAAATTTGGAGATAAAAGTTTAAGGATAATTTAGAACATTATAATATTTATTTAATTTAATAATAATATATTTAGAGTTCATTTTTAAATAAATGCTAAATATTATTGTTATTTAAGTTAATTAAATATTTTATCAATTAAGTTCTAAAATAAAGTAAAAAGTGAAAATATATTAATTATTAAAAGTTGTAAGATTGCATGATGTGAGCATGTGTTGAAAATAAAGAAATTAATTAAAAAGATAAAATAAGAGGAAATTATAATATTATTTTAATCTCATAAAGTGTGCATGGGATTAAAAGTAATAAAGATTAAAAATAGAAGTCAAGTGGAATATTAAATAAAGTTATTTAATGATTCATTTAATATGCATTAAAAAGATAAAGCAAAGATTAATAAAAGATAATTTTGGAGTTAACTCAGTTGAGCAAAGAGTCTTCTCGGGTGAACGCACAATTAAGTGCCCCGATTTGAGGAGAAAACTCCTTATCACAACTTTGGGGTTCATTTTTTGGGGGATACGAATTTGGACCGTGAATCTTGGAGACATGAATTTTGGAGAGAGTTTTTGGAAGCAAATTTCAGAAGGAGAATTCTAGGAAAGATTTTCAGAAGAAAGTTATTGAAGAGGAGCGAGTTCTCTTACAGATTTTGGGGATTGCGTATTAGCATTAGGTTCAGGTAGGGTCTGGTATTTTGACCCCTAAATGATTTAAGAAATTTAATATGTTCTGTCTACTTCGTGATTGTAAGAATCTTGTCTTCTTGAATGTATCATTTCTTCGTTCTGGATCTTTTGCTATTCGATTTCATTTATAATCTAGATTGAAAAACTGTTTAGGAACATCCTTCAACAAAATTAAATCGGGATTTAGAATTGAATTAAAATGGAGTAGAGATAGAATTAATTGGGGAGAGTTTTGAGATTAAAAAGAAAATTCGTAGGGTTGGAATTATTTTCTCTATTAGATTGCAATTGTTAATGTTTTAAAAATAATAATTATTATTATTATTATTATTATAATAATTATAATTATATATATATATATATATAATTATATAATTTAATTTAATTTATTTAATATTAATCTTTAAGCAAAAATTTTTATATATAAAAACAAAATCGTTTAAGCAAATATATATATATATATATATATATATATATATATATTGTAAAGTCTAAATTTTTTTTTTTTTAAATTTAATTAATTGTTTGGGGAGGCGGGGCCATCACCCCCCCATCGCCCCTTCCTTTGATGTCGCGTCGCAGCAAGTACTACTGCGACAGCAGTACTGCTGTGGCAGCAAGTACTGCTGACGCAGCAGTACCTTGCTGCGGCAGACTGAAGTCTGCCGGCCGACGGACCTAAAACGTTGGCCGGCGGGCCTAAAACATTTTTTGGTTATATAATACGTTTTTTTTTAAAAAGACTTTTAGGAGTTAGTTTTTTTTTTGTTGTAATATGATTTTTTTTTTTTTTTAATTTATTTATTAAAAATAGATTATAATTAATACAATTTATTAAAAATAGTATTATTAATAAATTGTATTTAATTTCTAGAAATAAATTAGTAATGCTATTAAAGTTAGTTTATAATGAATTAAAATTATTAATTATTCATATTGTTAATAAATTTTATTAATATATATTAATAATTAATTAAATATTATTGATATCGTTTAAAATTTAATTATTAACTTAATTAGAATCAGTTGAATTAAAGTTATTATTAATAGATATTATTTGATTAAATTGTAGATTTAGATTATTGATTTAATGGAGGTTATTATAGAAATGGGTTAATTGTAAGGGGGTAGTTGCGAAAACTTAGTTACTTGAAATAGATGTTAAACTGGAACTTAAATCTTACCTTAACTCAACAGTATATTATCGTTCAGATCCAACTATGTGATGACTTGTTTTCTATAAGATTATTTTGTTGTCTATGTTTTGAGGTTTTGGGGTTTGTTCTAGTATTGACCAGTTTAGGTTGTTACCAGAGGCTCGGGGTTGTGAATGTGATGTTATGATGATTTGGTCTCGATCTTTCTTAACCCAACCATGGTAGTGTGATGGAGTGCTCTATGACATGATTGTAATTATTGTTTGTTATTGCTTCCAGTTTCCTGGTGTGAAGCTGAAGTGTATGTATATAAGATACCTGACTTAACCATTTTTGAGTCATCGATCAGTTATATTGGATAACCATTTTTGATTCATCGATCAGTTATATTTGATAACCATTTTTGAGTCTCGATCAGTTATACTTGGATTGCTTTTCGGTCGCTTGAGAGGATTGAAGTGTTTGTTATGTTCTTGATGATGTCATGTGTTGACTTGACCATTTTGGAATCTTTGATCAGTATTGTGATTTATCATTGATGCCTTCAGTTGCTGATAGAGAACTGTTGTGATCATATGATTATTATTTGATGCTTACCTGTTGCTCATGAGGAACTGATGTAATTTTTGTGGCTTATCTTTTATGATGTTTTTCAGTTGCTTGTATAGGACTGAAGTGATTTTATTATGATTCTTTGATTTGTGATTTCATCAGCCTAGGGTAGGTTATCTATGTGTAGTTTCGGGAAGTGGCTTGCAATGGGGATCGAGGCCCTAAGAGGCTGCCTGGAGTAACCCATTGTAAGTTGTTTTAACAAGTGAAAACATCTCACCTAAATACTGACTTAAATGAACCTAATAAGATAATTGTATGTTCTCTCCCATGCCATGAGTGCTAGTATAGGCTAAGATGGGGTAGAGAGAACGCTTGGTTATGACCTTGCATTCCGCAGTATGCCTCGTCAGTACGAGAGGATACTAGTGGCCGCAGGAATCACTAGGGACCCGGGATTCCTAAGGGATTGCTCGGGTAACTTCTACGTGACTTTTGTGATGACACTTTCCCGCTTGCATAGCAGGTTTCCTACATGTCTTTGTGGTGCCTCTGGGTCTAGATGTCGTTCTATGTTGGAACCTTTGAGTTAGTATACTTTTAGGATTTCCCAGACTTAGAGAGTACTTGTGTTTTGTGTTTTGGTAACTTGTTTGGGACTTGAGACTATCTCCTCAGCGCGGTGGGAGTCGACCATTTAGGTTCCACGCGGTTGGGTGGTAGTGCTTTTTACTCTTACCATTGAGATCCGTCCGTGGTCGCCGTGGCTGGAGCTTTCTTGGTTGGCATTTACCTTCACTATGTTCTTGGATTATTATGATGGATGGTTAGATTTTATGATAGATGTTTTATCATTATGGATGTATGGATGTATCAGGTATGTTATTAGTTTCATTTATTTTACTGTACTTTGTATCATGGATTTGAGGATGATGTATCTTTATCTTTACATATGTATATTCTTTTAAGCCTTTCATACCCTGTGACATGTACAGTGGATGATTGAGCATTCCGAATTAATTTGCCAAGAGGCATTCAGAGAAAATGTATATTATGGACATTGGACTTTCTGATTATTCTTTCATGTGGAGGTAGTAGTTGTTAGACTTAGAATTAATTAAATTTAAATGTGACTCAACGTCTTGGGATCCTTAAGGAATGTAACTGGTTATGTATGTTTGTTGATGATTACATGTTATTGCTTCCGCTACTAGGTGTTTGATGTGTATGTTATACATTCTTACTTTTAAAAAAAAAAAAAAAAAAATGTTTAGCAAACTTAGTAAAACTTTAGGTTAATTCTTTTGGATCCCTTGGCGGGGCGTTACAATAAATTTAACTTTATAAATTAGATTCATATTCTTTGATATAGATTTTATATTTATAATATTCTATTTATATATTTAATAAAAACTATAATTATTTTTTATAATAATTAATTCGATTCTATATTAACTTATATAAATGTATAATACAATAAAAGAAAAATAAACTAATTCAAAAAATAAATTAAATGATTATTTATTTATTTATTTATTTATTTATTTAAATTTATTTGTTTTCTAAGTTGTGGAATCTAAATTTATGGATTTTTTTTTAACAAAAAAAAAAATATTTAAGAAATTATTAAAGATTTTAAACAATCTATAAAAGAATGTCACCAAATAATAATAGCACAATTTAATTAAATGTAGTTGTTAAAGTTTTTAAAGTTTTTCACCTTATAAATAAAAAACATTATTCAAACTGTGTTATTATTAAAATAAATTGATGGAGATTGATTAAATGATATTGCATACTTTAATCACTCTTTGAAAACTGGTCATTGCCTATAGTTCCAAAAGCCTACATAAGGCAATGGAGATTTTGTAGAAACTAAAGAATGAAAAGGATGTGCATGGGTTTACAAGACTCAACTATGATGTACTAAGGCCTATAATGGTCATTGGATGTAATGAAATGAACAAAATGGGTAAATGTCCTATTGATTTTGGTAAGGACCATAGGACCAACATTTGTAAAATGGTACAAATGCTGCCAAAGGGGAAAATAGGAATATGAAGGGTCATAGATAATGTAAAGGGGACCAGAATAAGATATTGGTTCAATTCATAAGAGTTAGAAGGCCATTTGTTAGGTTTAGCAAATTGAATTTTTCAAATATAATGGTTAATCTTCTTGGTGGGTAATGGCATCTTAAGGGGTTAAAGAAGTTGTAAGGATTTTCAGAGCCCATGGATGGCTTGAGGATGATAAATATATGCCAAGGAAGGCCTAAGTAGGTGTGAAGGGATTGTACGAAGGTTCAATCTACAACATCAATAAAGTTATATAAGAAATTTCATGCTTCATTTGTATTCCTATCTCAATCTCTAAGCACCTATTACCTTGAAAAGGGGTAAGGATAATTTTCATATATTTTTCATCATCTCCAAAGCACACTAGAGTCTTAATTAGTCTATTTTATAATCTTAAACTCGACTATATTGTGACAGGGTAGGAAAAACCTTGATTTTGAGAGTCTTAATGGACTTCTAATTCATTCTTCTTTTTGTTCTTATTGTTTCATGAGGAATTAATCACCTTTTGTATCAATAATGCATTACTGATAGCTTTTAATGCAAATTTGATTGGAAATAGCGTGATCACTGAGATAAGAAGCTAGTTGATTTGGAAAAGGGCTAAGAATGAAGGCACATGTATAGATCAACAAAGAAGTTTCCTTAATAAGGATAAGTTTTTATATTGGAAGTTGTTAGGACATGTCTTCAGAAAGGTCGATAAACTTTGTTTAGATTCTAGAAGTGTTTGGAAGTGGGAGATTGGGGAAGCCCTAGTTTTGGAAGCATAAATAGGAGGGTTTGGTAGAAAGCTTATAAGAAGTGTTAGTCTAAGAAAAAGATCATTGAAAATCTTGGTTTGGGGTTAAAATAAGTTTATGTACACAATTCAATGGTTGGGTTCTTAGTTTCAAGCATACTTGCTTTGTATGACAATCCTAATTAGGCCTAGACTTGGTGAATTAACCATTAGTTCATGCAATTTATCCAAGGGAGTCATATCTAAGTTTAGGATATGTTGAGTAACTCTAAAAAGGGTGTCTAGAAAAGTGATTCATTTGGAGATTGGCTTGAAATATTATGGAGTTAAGTGGGAAAAGCATGTCTAGGTAGCATGTAGAATAAGGATTATACAAAGGTCTAGAAAAAAATCATTTAGGAAATACATCTAACATCTAGATCATGGATAGTGCTATAGAGATCAATAAAAGCTTTAGGATTACGAGAAATTTGAGCTTGGGTAAAGAGAATAATATTCAGATAATTGATAATAGGCTCATTTAAAAAGACCCTTATGTAATCTATAAATTCCATCCATCTCATTAAAATTTGAAGAAGGAAGACATATGAAATATTGATAAATGGTCTTGACATATTAATTGTAGGGAAGCTTTTGTATTAGTTATCCTTATTATTTCATAAGCAAGCATACTATGAAGGAAAATAAACATAATAAAATGAAAGAAACTATCATACACTCCATGAGTTTTGGTAGAGAGAAGCAAGAATAAAGGTGATGTCATACGTGTTGTTAATGCAATGTATTGATGATTTAGATCAGATGCAAGTTTTTCTATGTTGTCCATGGTGCTCATTTCAAGTGTACCAATCAACACTTCATCTTTCTTAAGATATTCTTGCATGATGTCTGTATGTGGAGTTAGAAAACCTTGTAACTCCAAAAAATTCATTGTAATCATATCTTATTATACCCTTAGTTATCTTTCACTTAATGATAATTATCTCATCTTTGCAATGTGTTCCTAACGTAGGGGATGTAAGAGGACAAGATGGAAAAAACTCAATCTAAACCTACTAACACCCGGTCTAGAGTACACACAGAAGCCAAGCACAAAATTGTAGCAAAGAGACCATAGAATTCATAGATTCACTAATTGATTTGATAAGATAACAAAAACCAACATGCCTGATTGTGAGGCCTTCCAACTTGCATCCTTATGCAAAGAATTACAATATCATAATTTGCATGTGAAGCCTTTATCTTCCTTCTATTAATCCTTCTATTACTCTATTTTTGTTTTCCTTCATCATGCTGCTATTGTATATCAAATCCAAGTTCTTATATAGTCAACTAACAATATGTCAGCCACTTAAGCATAAAATTACAATATAGGTCAAGTATTGGAATTGCAAACCATTACCCAAGAAATGGGAATCAATTATTGACATGCTCTTAAAGATATGTCCAAAAACTTGTTAGTATTTGGCTCCCAATTGTGCAAGATGTCATTTCATCATAGGAAACCATGCCTAATGAAACAACAAGCCTAGCAAGATGAAATTAGCAGGAAATAGAGACTAAAAGAATAGCACGAAACTTTAGAAATATGACACATCATCATTTGCACTCTTGGGGTAAGGACTGAAAATAGGTCCTCAAAAATATGCTAATTACGTATAGTAAAAAACTCAAGATAGCAATAACTACACCGTGAATAGCAAACAGGTATAGAAACCAAGAAATATTTTTGGGTGATGCAAGATTGTTTATCAACCCAACATGCTCCTGCATCAGACACCTAGGGTAAGTAAAGAGTTGATATGCACATCAGGCATCCTTGATGCTCTAACCTTAATCATAAAGATCCAATTCATCTTGTATTATCAATTAATTGTCTTCATATGGTTCATCTTTTCACTAAACAAGGTATTCCATATAATCGCTTTCTCTGGTACTCTTACTTATTATGTTATTCAAAACCTTCTCAATGATGCATGTCTTATTCTTAGGATAGTCTAGGTTATATTTTAATTCCTCATCTAATTCAAAGCACTAAAAGATGTCTCCAATGTTAAATATAGGTGAAATGTCCATGTCTCCAAGTAATTCAACTTCAAAAGCATTTCCACTATCAAACTTTCTCAAAATCTTACAAGGACCAAACTTATTTTTCTTTAGCTTAGCATAAGTACAAACTAGAAATATAACCATTACTTTATCCCCAACCTCAAAAGATTTATGCCTTCTCCCTTTATCTATTCTCTATTTATATCCAAGGTTATTGTTCTCCAAATTCTTTCTCACTTCATCATGCAAAGCCTTCATGAAATTTGCAAATTATTCATCTTCAACACTTCTCTTAACCTTAGTGTTCAATTTTTTTAATTCAGTAGTTCCTTTAGGATTCATTTCATTAACAATCTCAAAAGGATCCTTCTTGGTTCTTCTATTCACATAACTATTGAATAGAAAGAAAGTGGAAACCTCTTCCCAACCCTAATTTCCAAAAGGAATGATCCAAATTGATTAATCACAAGAAAGTGTTCAATACAGAAATAGATCAAGTGATGGAGAAAAGGATGAAAAGAGGTTCAATATGTCTTCTTTCTATTATGGGGGGAACATATGCTTAAATCCTGAAATAGATAAAAGAAAAATACTAACCTTGAATCTGAAAAATGTTAATTTTAGATGTTTGTGTATAGTTTTGGGGAATTTTGCAACCTGTTTTGGACTGGAAATGTTGAAAGGGAGAAAACCCAAAAAACTTTTGTCTTTTTGAAGGGAGGTTGACCTTGAACCTGTTGGCAAGGCACAATCTTATCTTGGGGCACAATTATACCCTAAAAAGTTGACCTTGATCTGCACTGCTTTGACAAAATTTATATTCGCAGATCTCGCAAGTTCAATGAAAAAGGTATCCAAATCTGCTCTCCAATTTGTTGTTCTACACCTATATCTGCAAGAAAAATGGTTTGTTTGTTAGATGGGGGATTTGCCTCTATCAAACCCCACTTTAGAATTAACCTTGAAATGTAATTGAAACAATACATTCATAAACAAAGTAAATGGAATTACTCACCTTGCTTATGTGGAGATCCTTGTGGGGGATTCAAATCCTTGAATCCACAAATATGGATGCTCCACATGTATGTAGGATGTATCAAAACAATGGAATTATATCTTTAACACCAATCTTGAATGTATGTTTGCATAGAAGAAGGCTTGGATGAATATGGGTAGAGAAATCTTCAACAAGAGGGCTCCATGGAGATTGAATCCTGCAATGGCTAGCAATAGACCTCCTTGATGAATTGGATGCTTGAACACTTGAATGCTAGTAGATCTTCACTTCATGTAGGTGGATGTGCTTATGAAATATTGATCATGCATATATTGTAAATAATAACTTCGCTCATAGATAGTGGATATCAAAATGAGGAAAGAAGGCTTCCTTATATAGAGATCTAGGGTACAAACTCCTAGAGAAGGTTGACATAGGAGCATTAAATCTCATTTAACCTTAACCCCTAGAAATAGACCTAGATTAAATTTAATTTAAGAGTCTACCTTCTGAAACCCAAAAATAGTTGACTTGGAAGTGGGAAAAGAAAATTTCTGAAGCCTGAGATCCTAACACTCCCATAAATTGAAAATGGGACTTGGGGTCAAGGATGAGTTCAACCCTACCTTAGGTCAGGGTCAAGGTCAACCTTGACCTAGGTCACGATCAAGGTTGACCTTGACCTAGAAGTTCATCCTTAATCTAGAGGCCAAAGTCCTCAGTTTCACAAAGTAGCATATCATAAATAGGCTGGAAATAGAGAGAGAGCGAGAGAGGGAAAGCAAAACATGGGGAAAATAGCTAGATCCATGCAAAGACCCATTCAAGGTTCTTGACATGACCCTAGACCACTTACTCAGAGGGCTAAATGCTCTTAAAATGAAAGTGCTTCCATTTAAGATGATACAACTATTATATGTGAACTTTGCTTGTGCTAAAATTGAATTCCAATTACCAGGTTTATTCCCAACCAAACATCTCAACAAGTTACCCAAACTTCTATTTACTACCTCAATTTGTCCATCGGTCTGCAAATGAGATATAGAACTAAACCTCAACTCTATATCTATTTTTGTCCAAAGTATTCTCCAAAAGTGATCGGTAAACTTGGTATCTTTGTCTAAAACAATAGTCTTAGGCAACCCATGTAATCTCACAATTTCCTTACAAAATAATTCAGCCACATGTATTGCATCAGATGTCTTCTTACAAGGTATCAAATGAGCCATTTTAGAAAAAAATTCCAATACTACTAGAATAGAATCATTACCTCTCTGAGTTATAGGTAAACTAAGAACAAAGTCCATACTGATATCTCGATTGATTAGGTATAGGTAATAGTGAATACAATCCCAGATTCAAACTAACTTCTTTTGATGTTTGACAAATTTTGCAACTTCTAACCATCCTCTATACATCTTCATAAATTTTCGGCCAAAAATACCTATTAGAAATATACTTCATTGTCTTATCAATTCCAAAATGTCCAGCAAGTCCACCACTATGTTTCTCTTTCATTATGTCATGTCTCTCATATATCCTCTAGGTATGCATAGTTGAGTTCCCTTGAACAACATGTCTTCCTAAATGAAATAGTTAATCTACTTATGTTTCTCACTCATCAATTGGTGCGTACAAGCTTTCCAAGGTTTTGCAAAATTAGGATCAGTTTCATACAAATATTTCAAATCATCCAAACCAACTCTTATCTATTATTTATATCAGGAAATTCCTTCATCTACTCAAAGTAGGAGCAACTTTATTTGACTTTCCATTTTTATGTTTCAACACAAAAAAACAAAGTACTCAACCCACTTCATGTGTCTCTGATTCAACTTGTTATGACTTCCCAAATACTGTAAAGCTTTATAGTCAGTGAACAACACAAAATCTTTAGGCATCAAGTAATGTCTCCACTTCTTCAAAGCTTCAACAATAACATAGAATTTTTTATCATAAACTAAATATCTTTTCTTAGTAGCATTCAACTTCTCATTATGGAAAGATACATGCCTTCCTTCTTGACTCAAAATAGCTCCAATGACACTTCCACTAGCATCACAATCAACTTGAAAAACTTTACTGAAATTAGGGAAAGCAAGTGTAGGAAATTATGCTACTCTTTGTTTCATTGTTTCAAGACTCTTATGTGCTCCATGTGTCCACTTGAAATCCCTTTTTTTACCTCTCATTGTTTATGTCATAGCATTACATACTGAACTAAAATTCCTTATAAACTTCCTATAGAAACTTGTCAATCCATGAAATGAACTAACTTCTCCAACATTCTCATGTGTAGGCCAATCAAGAATAATGTTTAACTTTTTAGGATCCATGTTCAAACCATCATTTTAAATGACAAAAGCAAGATACACAATCTCCTCCTTCATGAATGAACATTTCTTTAAGTTAAATAATAACTTCTCCTCCTTCAATATCTACAATACTTGTGTGATATGCTCAAGGTGTTCTTCTTCAGTCTTCTTGAATATTAGAATGTCATCAAGATATACAATCAAAAATTTTCCCCAAGAATTTCTTCAAGACTTCATTCATCAGCCTCATGAAATTACTAGGTGTGTTAGTTAAACCAAATGACATAACCAAACATACATACATATATTCATTAGTTTTAAAAGTAGTTTTCCATTTATCTCCTTCTCTAATTCTGATATGATGATAGCCACTTTTCAAATCAATCTTTGTAAAATAATTTGCTCCACTCAAACAATCCATTATGTCATTCATCCTAGGCAAAGGAAACCTATACTTCACTGTGATCTTGTTTAACTCTAGAATTAATGCATATTCTCTCTTCTCTATTCTTCTTACATGTCAATACAACGAGTACTACACAAGGACTCATACTCTTTCTAATTAGACCCTTTTCAAGCAATTCTTGCACTTGTCTTTTCAATTCAACATTTTTAATAGGTGGTAATCTATTGGTGCTTTATTAGGCAAAATAGCTCCAAGTATTAAATCCATACACTGACTAATACTTCTCACATGAGGTAAACCATCAAGTACATTATTAGAAATAATGTCTTGAAACTTTTCCAACAAAGATTCAATCTCAAATGCATGTTCCAGTTCATCTTGTTTCTCAGTCTTTCTAGGAATTGAAGAAAAATAAATGTTTTGTTTGTTCATATCCTTAGCTAACTTTTTTCCTTCAACCAAACATAATCTAACTATGGTACAGGGATTCTCATCAAGATTTTATACCAAAGGTAAAAAATTGCTTCCTCCCATCAAACCAAACAGTATATTGATCCAATCTACCATCATGAAAATCTTGTCTATCATACTTCCAAGGTCTACCCAATAGAACATGACAACAATCCATACGCATAATATCACACAAGACTTCATCATGATAATTTCCAATTTTAAACTTAACAAGGCATTTCTCACTTACAAGTAAAATATGTTTCTTTTGGATCCAACCAACATGATAAGGTTTAGGATGTCTCAACCTCTACAACTATTTTTTGTTAACCAACTCTTCGAATGCCAAATTATCAGAACTTCCACTATCAATGATTACCTTGCAACACTTTCCAACAATCTTACATCTAGTCTTGAACAAACTTATTCTCAAAATAGGTTCTTCATAAGCTTCCTCATTCCACAAAACTCTTCTTATCATAGAGTTCTCACCATGCTCAAGTTCATTAGGTGTTTTAGCAACTTCTTCACAAGCTAAGGTATTTCTATTGCTACCTCCAATCTATTTACTATAATTACTGCATTCAAAAGTAGTTGTTAATTTTGTTGATTGGTGAACTTGAGGAGAAGGCTAAATACTATAGTGTTGAGGTCATGAGTGATTTCTTGAAGGATTTCTAAGTGAATTAGTGATGGAGATGTTGATGGAGTCCAGTCAATGAGTCAACTATTAGACCGAATTGTGATCTATATTTTCAAAGTGAGTTGTATTTGTCAGATCAACCTCCTATTACTTTCTAACTATTGTATGAGTATTGAAATCCTTTAGTAAAGGTTTACCTAATGCTCATATGTAAATCCATAAAGGTGGAATTCCAATGGAATGTTATTAATCCCTCTAACAAGGCCACTCCTAATAGGGTGATTAAATTCTTTAACAAGGTCATATTTAATAGTGTGTTTTGTAACCTTTAATAGGGTTGGCTCCTAATAGAGCTCACTTCAGAAGAGTGAAAAAATGGTGACATGTTACTAGTAGTTTTTCCCAAATTGGGTTTCTAAGTTTAATCCTAGTGTCATACTTGTGTGGATACAAGATATTTTATTGTTATTGTTTTACATTATGCAAGTTTGTTACTATTAGTATACTGGACTACAAGTTTATGTTACTGATTATTTTCTATAGAGACCAAGCTAGTAAATGTATAGATCTAAATTATGTAAAGTGATCAAAATTTCAATAGGTACATATGGACCTAAGGGTAGTTGATTCACCCCCCTAGTTAATCTAAATCATTCTAATAATTGGTACCAGAGCATTGGTTCTTGTAGAGAAAATTTTGAAGGTACTTAAAGCTAAAGATCAAGATGTACAAAAAGTAGGTGCCAAGACTACATAAGGAGAGCTTCCCTGCATGATAGAGTTTGATTAAGTTACATCTAGCATGAATTGGAGATGGTGTCATACACTATGTGGAAAATGCATAGGTCTAACATCTCAGCAGATAAAAGGGAAGTAAGAACACAATTAGGCTATGTTGGAGATTGCATCAGCCCTAAGTTACACCAAGTTTGATGATATAAAAGAATGCACTACTACTAAGAAAGTGTGGGATACACTACAAACAGTCTAGGGAGGAGACACAAATGTGTTCAGAGAAAAATCAAAAAGTTTGAGAGGCAAATTTGATGAGATGATAATGATAGAAGGTGAGATCATTTCTTAACACTATGGATGAGTCAAAGAAGTGATAAATGTTATAAGAGGATCAAATGAAAAGATTGATGATGAAACTATGATCTGTAAGGTATTGAAAACCCTACTTCCTATTTATGCTATTAAAGTCTTTGCAATATAAGAACTGAGATGTGCCCCTAGTAACAATCTGACTTTGGAAGGACTGGTTGGTAGGCTTACTACTTTTGAATTGTCAAAATTTGATAGTTTTACTCCTACTACTATTTAATCTACTTTCAAATATCAATTGGTTCTTAGTGAGAAAGGAAAAGGAAAGTCTGTGAATAGTGACAGTGATGTCTCTTATGATGATCTGAATGAGCTTGAAGCATTGATGGCTAGAAGACTTCCAAGAGGAAGAGGAAAATACAAAGATAAACTTCCTATAATATTTTTTTCATGTAATAAATTTGGTCATATTGCTACAAGATATCCTAATAGAGAAGACAAAAATGAGAGGAGGGAAGCAAGTACAAAGATAGAAGAGATTATTGAGACAATAGAAGAAACAAGAACTACAAATAAAAAGGTAAGAAATCTTGTTACATTCTTGAAGAAGAAATTGATGTTGAGTCTGATTGTAATGATCAAGAATTTGTCCATGTTGCCATGAAAGAAGATTCCAGTGAAGATGAGAAAATTGCATTAATTTCATATGTGAGTAAAGGTGATAGATGGATAACTTATAGTGGTTGCTCACATCACATGACTGGTGATGAAAGTAAGTTTGAAAACATATAACAATATCAAAGGTAGTTATTTTAAGTTTGGTAATGATGCACTATGTATTGTGAAATGGAAAGGATCAATACAATTAACTAATAAGATAAAGTGTTGCAATGTTTAATGGGTTGAAGGACTTAACTATAATTTGTTGAGTGTTTCATAGTTTAACAAATCAGGGTATAGAGTTGAATTTTATTATAGGAAGGCCAATATGTTTGATGCTACTGGTGAACTAATTGGAAGTGGAGAATAGATAAGAGGTAACTTGTTCTATCTAGTTTTATTTGATGAGACATGCTTGTTTTCACAATATGATGATATACGTTTATGGCATAAGAGGTTGTGTCATGTGAACTTTGATAATTTGGTAAGCATTAGTAAGATGAAAAGAGTAAAAGGATTACCAAGATTGAAGAAACATGATAATGCTATGTGTAAACAATGTTAATTGGGAAAAATGACAAAGTCCAGTTTCAAGAGCAAGACCTCTACATCTAATGATATTTAGGAACTGGTGCATACTAACCTTTGTGGACCAATTGGACTGCAAAGATACTATGAAGACAAATATTTCAATTTTTTATTGATGACTATTCTAGAATGATGTCTGTAATGTTTATAAAAGAAAAATCTGATGTTTTTTAGTTGTTTAAGTGGTGTTTGGCAAGAGTTGAAAAGAAAAAAGAAAAAAGTCTGAAGTACTTGAGATCTGATAAAGGAGGAGATTTTATCTCTAATGAGTTCAACATATTTTGCAATGATAAAGGAATCAAAAGGCAAATGTCAGCACCTAAGACCCCTCTCCAAAATGAAATAGTTGAAAGGAGGAACATATCAATCATGGATTGTGCTAGAACACTAATGATTGTGAAGAATGTATCACATAAATATTGGACAAAAGTTGTAAGTACAAATAGTCTATACTTTGAACCAAGTAAAAGTCAATAAAAGTACAAACATTACACCTTTTGAGTTATGGTATGGGATGCGCCTAATCTAAAATATTTTAAAGTCTTTTGAAGCAAATGTTATATTCTGAAGGACAACAAAAATGGAAAACTTGATGCTAAAAGTGATGAAGGCATATTCCTGGATATTCCACTCAGAGCAATGCTTATAGGTGTTTGAACTCTAACACTAACAAAGTTGTGGAAAGTGCAAATGTGAAAGTTGATGAAAATGTAGAAAGGAATGAAATTGAATGCAAAATAGAACCCAAAGTTTACAAAACTTTCATATATGTCAATGAAGGTTTTTCCTGCACCTTACTCAAAATAGAGAACAAGGCTATTGAGAAATAGTGAATTGTGAATGCCAAGCCACAGTAGCAGGCTATTGTGCAACAGATTGTTGGTGGAAAGTGTCATTAGAATTATGGTAAGATACATGAATAAGATGTCAAACACTAGGAAGACAATGCCAAGCAACCATAACCTAGAGCAAAACCAAAAAAAAAAAATGAACTTGAAATCAAGTTTCAAGATGAGCATGTATAAGAAGAAAGAAGAAAAGAACCTACACTAGCAAAGTATGTGAGAAGACACCATGCACCATAATAAATCATTAGAAATAAAGACTCTAGAGTTATGACAAGGAAAAGACTTAGAAGTGATACATGTTTACTTTGTGAGTTTGAACCTAAATCAATAAAAGATGCTTTGGACAATGAAGATTGGATTGAAGAAATGAATGAAGAAATTGAAAAGATAGAGAAGAACAAAACCTAGTCACTAGCACCTAGACCAAATGACAAGAATGCCATTGGAACTAAGTGGGTATTCAAGAACAAATTGAATGAAAAAGGAGAAGTCACAAGGAATAAAGCTAGATTGCTATGCAAAGGATATGTACAAGAAGAAATTGTTGACTATGGGGAAATATTTGCCCCAATTGCAAGATTGGAAGAAGTTATAACATTTCTTACATATTCTACTGATAAAGGATTTAAAGTATATCAAATGGATGTCAAATCTACATTTATGAATGGAATACTAGAAGAAGAGGTTTATATTGAACAACCAGAAGGATTTTTTGATCTCAACAAGAAGAACATGGTATGTAAATTGCACAAAGCACTATATGGATTGAAATAATCCCTTAGAGCATGGTATGAAAGGTTGCACAATTATTTTGTAAAGATTGGTTTTGCAAGAACTAATGATAACAATAATATATACTTTAAAACTTAATGTGGTAAAGGGATACTATCAGCTGAAATATTTTTTGATGATATCATATTTAGAGGACAAGATGGATTATGCAAATCATTTGCAGATGAGATGTAGAAGGAATTTGAAATGTCTATGTTTGGGGAAATCAAATTATTTCTTGGTTTACAACTATATCAAATGAAGCAAGGCATCTACATTACTCAATCAAAATACACCAAGGAGATATTAAATTGTTTTGGGATGGAAGACTCAAGACCACTCAGCACACCTATGGCTACTAGGCACAAGCTATCTAAGAATGACAACTCTACTGATGTAAATCAGACATTGTATAGATCAATGATTGGGAAACTACAATATGTTGTTCACAATAGACCTGATATACTAGCAGTTGGAATTGTTGCAATATTTTCTACAAATACTAAGGAGAATCATATGATGGTAGTGAAAAGGATATTAAGATATCTAAAAGGAACATAGGATTATAGCTTTTATTACAAGAAGAATGACAAGTTTGAACTGGAAGTGTACATAGATGCATATTGGGCATGCAATGTTGATGACATAAGTAGTAAAAGTGTTCGAGCTTTCTGTATATGAAAGAGATTGGTTTCATGGACAAGCAAAAAGTAGAACTTCATTTCAAAGTCAAGAGCTGAAGTTGAATATGGGGCAACAACATTGAATTGTTCCAACATTGTATGGATCAAGCAATTGTTGAAAGGGATGAAGGAAGATATCACCGATCCTATTGTTATAGATTATGAAAATACAAGTGCTATAAATATATCAAAGAACCCTATAATTCACACAAAGACATAGCATATTGCTATCAAGTATCATTACTTGAGAGAGTTGGTTCAAGATTTAAAAAAGTGAGATTGGAATATGTGAACACCAAGGAGAAAATAGTTGATATTTTCACCTAAGAATGCACATGAGTATCTAAGAGGTAAGCTTGGGGTGATTCCCCTAGCTAAGACTACTTAAGCTAAGATGGAGCTCTACATCAAGTATGTTGATAAGAATATCTTACAATTTGATGTAGAAAGTCATACTTTAGGACCTACCTAAAGTATTGAAGAGAGAATAATAGAACTTTGTATTAGTCATAAAAACAAATGACAAGTGGTGAATAAAATTCAGATATACTAACATGAAGCTATCTATATGGTAAAGATGCATGAGAAAGATGAAGTGTCTTTCACATTGTTGTCAAGCACGGATATAATATATAGTTACCATATAAAGAGGAAGTTCTTCATGAAGAGATAATGCAAAGAGGGAGAATGTACTAACTAAGAGGAAGCTAATTGATTTCATGATCTAATATGCTAGAGGGAGTCTATGTGTTGCATATCAAAGCTATATGGATGAGAATCAGGATGAAACTGAAAAAAAGAGATTGTTGGACACTAAGATGAGAATTAGAATGAAACTAAGGATATTCATGATGGTCTCCTAAACACATAGGGAGATTCTTGAAGCAATTACATGTTTTGGATTGCTTGGTAACTAGATGGTGCAAGAGCACCTAGGTAAGGCTAATTGGTAACCTAGGGTTCCTAGTCTAGTTTTGGCTTGTACAGGCCTAAGCCAAGCCACTAGTGTAATAAAGGGGCCAATGAGTCCTAGAGTGTGTCTTATCCGTTAGGAGGTCTAATTAGGTCCTTAATACTACTTGTTTTTCCAAAGTTACTAGGTGATGTGCAACTTGGTGTCATCATTGCAAAAGGTGGCAAATGTACATTTAGAGATATAGATTGGACAAATGTAACATGGAATGATGATTTCATGTCATAATTGACATATCCAAGCACTTGGTAGAGTTTCATATGGTTTTGACCAAGTCTGGTCTAACTAGGCAAAAAGATGTCAACTTGCATGACAACTTTGCAAAATTGCAAAAGTTGGTATGACAACTTTTATTGCAAAAAGTGCATTTTTGAGCACTAAGTAGAATAACCACTTCTAAGAGGTTGTAAAAAATGTATTAGACCTATATAAGGCCTCTCTTGAACTGTAATAGGGGTTGGATGGCATTTTGATGAAATTTTGCGTAATGAACAAGCATTTTTGCTAAGCAATTTTACCACAGTCTAAGCATTTTTACTTCATTGGACTACTTAATCTTGTACTATGGCCTATGTATGAGAAATTAGATGTGATTATTAAGTTCTTTATGTGGTTATATAGGACTTTTTCTTTCATTCCTTTATCTTTTGTAAATATTTTTATTTTTGCACAATCACTGGTCTAAACCAAGCAATTTTGGGAGATGGAGTTTTAACTCACCTTTCCACCATGACATTTGTACAATTTATTAAAATTTATGAGAAGACTCCTTGTACTATATGCATGCAAGTTCTTAGGTCCTAGAAAGAAATTTTAGATTTTTTACAATGATGCCCTAGGCAAGCCAAGTGAGCATGGTTAGGGATCACACTAATTAAAACAACACTGAATGGGATTGAGTGCATTGGTTGCTTCAATCCAAGTGAATAAAGAGAAGGATGTAAGGGTGGAGAAGTCTTTTTCCCAAGGAGAAGTCTTGGTGACATTTTTTAATGGGGATTTGAGCAAACCCTTGTGATTTCTATCAGCAAATTGGTAGACCCTTAATTTTAGGATTAAAATTAGCATCCCACTATACAAACAGGTTGGGGAAGTGAGACCAGGTGAATCTCAAGGGTCTTCCAAAAGGGTATTAGGATATGAAGTTTTTTTTCCACCTTGTTAATCTTTTTTCCAAGTTATATGTCATTTGGTGAGTTTGGAGGCCTAATTCCTTACAGCCCTATTAGGCCTAGTTTGGAGCAATTTCTTGAAATCGATAGAGAATTCTATGAATTTTTGGTTGATGTGCATTGGAATGGCCCCAATGTCCTAGGAAAAATCCTCTCTCCATTTTGGTTAGGTTCTGATCATGTTCGGTCATTTGATGTGGGTGGCCCAGTAAGGCATCTAAGGAGTATTGATTGGATGGAGTTGAATTCTATATCAGTGTGGACAATTTGAAAGAAGGGAGGATTGGGAGTGCAATCCTTCTAAGTTATGGTTAGTGTAAGAACCCTAATAGGCTAGAGGAGTGGCCTAGAGGAAAACCTAGGAGAAGTTAGGGTTAAGGAGAAAGATTTGTCCTTACATCACTATAGGTGTTTCCATCACCATTAAATGAACATTGATTGCACTCCTTCCTTCTACCTAAACAGGTATTCACGGGTATCTTGCTCCAAACTTCACCAAACCTACTTATCCAAACCTTTTCATGATTCTATCTACCTTCCTTACTTCTTAACGTCATTTTTCTCACACAAACTTCACTTAGGATACTTCATCTAAGTGGGTCGCTTCTATAATCACCTCTTCTAGACCTATACATCTTCTCTCCTCTAATCACCCTTGTGAACTAGAGTCACATATCAATTTGATTTGTTGGTTGTTCCTCTCTACAGGTCTTAGTTTCTTTATGTGTTTTGACATCAATGCCAATACCTTTGATAATTGAGTCTACTAGTCAGACTTCAAGACACTTATGCCAACAATCTCCCCCTTTGGCATTGATGGAAACACTTAGTCATTTGTGTATCCTCTATTTTGTTTCCTTACTTTTTTTTTAATGTATCCTACTAAGACATTGTTATATTTTGCCCTAATTTCCAATATTAATTTCTTATGTTGGAGGCACATTTTGTAAAAGTGGTGGTTTTTTTTTTAATTTCCTTCTGAGGTTGTCAAAAATCTGAAAATCTATTTTGAGTCTCTCAAAATGTTGATGATCATGGTCAATTAAAAAAAACACAAAACACCAAATCATTTTCATATTTGATTGCATGTGCACAAAAGGAATGAATCCGATGTGATAAGGTTTGAGCACTAAATTCCGATATGAGTCACTCAATACTACAATCCCATGACATATCATTGACCCTACCTAGATAAGGATGTGTACTACTTTAAGTTTATGTGAGTTGAAAATGAAATTTCTTGAAATCTCATTTATGTAATTTGAAAATAAAATTGTTTGAAACTTGATTTATGTGATTTGAAAATGAAATTGTCTAACTTGAAACCATATTTTCTTTGAAAATAAATTGCTTGAAACTACTAAAAATATGTGCAAAAACACCATTGATTATGCCCTAATAACACTAGAACCCTTGTCACATTTGACCAACACAATTTGTGGCACCAATCCTTTTGGGATGACTTCCTTCAGCACTGCGTTACAACACAAATACAACCCCTTGGCCCAAATATACAACACAAATTTTCCCATTGCATTCCTATATTCATTTATTATATCTGCTAACCATGATTATGTATTTTTTTAATTCTAGTTTGTGGGGTTTTGATTTATAAAGTGTGGTGGGATTTGATGAGAGATGGTTGGGATTTTTCCAATATGGGTAGGAATATATACACACTTTTCCAACACCAATCAAGCTTTTCTATCATGATTCTTTTATTACACATGTACACACCAAGCTGAGGGAATCTATTTCAAACTAGCGATAGGATTCATCTATATTCATCCTTGATCTCTACCTCTTCATACATCTCATCCCATCTTGGATTTTCTCATGTCTAGTCCTTTACACCCATATAAGAAGTCAACACAACAACCTACATATTGGATTTTGCAAAGGCTAAGTGGACATCTCACAAATTGAGTTTGGTTAGGGTACCTTAGCCTATATGACGTAGTGCAAGGAAGGAGAATCCCCAAAGGAGATGTCCAAGCCCCCAACAAACAACCACACAGTGGAAACAACACGACAATACAAGAAAAAAGAAAGATCTGATACCAATCACAACTCTTTAGTCATATAATAACTGATTACATGCAATAAGCTTGATTGTAAGGCCTTCCAGGGTAGGGCCAAATACAAACAACAATTACAAAATCAGATCCAACAAAATCCACTTACAAATCCAATCCCAACTAGTCTAGATACACAATTGGATAAGAGCACCAAGAAGAATCCATACTTGTACCCTCAGGTCCACCAAGTAATTCGTTGGTTCTCATGTTGCAACCTTAGCTCTTTAAATTTCACATCTACCCTGCATCCCCTTCTCAAAGCTGGAATGATCACTTTGCCCCATCCTCCTCCTGCCTAAAGACACTACAAGACCCCTTACTTATAAATAACTAAGCCATAAGTCAGCCCATCTCATTATAAACTAAATTAAATCCCTTACATTAAATATAGGTCAAGCCATAAGCCAACTACAACACTAAATCAAATACCCATACATAAATTAAATGCCAAAAGTTGGCTCATGGACAACTCGACACCAATAAAAATCAAGACCAAGCCAAGCAACCACAGACCATACTGAGTTCCTAGGCCTTATTGAATTCTGAGACCATTTCAAACTCCCAAACCATACTAAGCTCCCAGTGTATGCCAAACACCAATATCTACCAAGCTCCACAACACTTAACCAAAATCCCTCCAAACATGTAGGATTGCAAGAAAACCCAAGATGCTCCTACATCAAAAACTCCAGGTTTGAAAAGATGTTCTAAGTAGCTAGAAGAACATCTTCTGGGATTCAACACATAAATCCCAAACTAGTTCTTCACATACATATCCTTGAAGTCTTCAACTTGTACACTCTTTCCTTTGTTCTTCTTCTACTTCTTCACATCCATCTTAGGTGTGCTACAGGTCTACTTTCCACACTGATCTCTAACCTTCTCAGAATCTGCCAACTCAACTCAGCTGCCAATACTCAGGTTCCTCCTACCGAGCTCTTCATTCTGCAAAGGAATCAGGGAAAACTTCGTGCCACCTTTCTCAATAGTAAATACATTCTTGACACAATCATGCACAACCCTACAATCATACTGCCAAGGTCTACCAAGCAACACATGACAATTGTTCATGTCCACAATATCACACAACACTTGATCCTTATACTACCCAATTTGGAAATCAACAAGGCATTGCTCCCTCACTTCCAAATCATGTTCACCTTGCAATTTACCAATCCTATAAGGATAAGGATGTCTCACTCTCTTCAAACCAAGTTTCTGAACCATCTCCTTAGCAACAAGGTTATTGGTACTTCCACCATCTACAGTCACCTTGTAGACTTTACCACCAGACTTACAACAAGTCCTAAATGAACTAGTCCTCTGATAAGAATCCAATGACCTCTCACCAACTAGTACTCATAGAGCCAACAAAATTTCTCCTTGCTTAGGTTGACTATCTTGAACTACAACATCATTCACAATAGTAGTTGTCCTACCAATCAGGCATTCAAAAGATCTATGTCCTTCTTTACCACATCTAAAAAAATTACCTCTAAACTCACCTCTACCTATTCTCATTTTTTTATTGGTAGGTTTTGGTTCACCTTCAACACTTGGTTTAGCTTGTGCCAAGATATCCTACTTCTCCTTCCCTCTAGCATTACTTTGACTTTTCCTTTTCAACTTATCCTCTACCTTCAAGGCATACTGATAAGCATCCTCAACTGAAGAAATATTCAGCATACCAACCTCATCTTGAATATTGAATCTCAAGCCATTAATGTATCAAGCTACCTTTTCCTTTGACAATTCCCTATGACCAAACCTAATAGTCAACTTGTAGAACTCCTCAGTATAATCCTTCACAGAAATATCTTTCTATTTCAAATTTTTCAATCTCTTAAACAACTCAAGTTCATAATTAGCAGGAATGAACTTAGCCTTTAACTTAGTCACCATCAATCTCCATCTAGAGATCTTAATTTCACCTTCCTCTTTTTTATCTCTTTGCAATTCATTCCACCAAAGAGCAGCATGTTCATTCAACTTAGTTTGTACCAACCTCACTCTGAGTTGATCTTCAATATCCTCAAGCTCAAAGTAGTCTTCCAATTCACCAATCCAACCAATTAGGTCTTCAGGAGCCAAAGTACTTGAGGAATTAGAAACCTCCATCTTATGCTTCAATTTCTATTGAGATCCAGCTCTAACAAACTAACCAGCCCTAGTTCCAATAGGTCTCTCCACACGATCAATTCTATCCCCACCACTAGATCCAGCAACTTCAAAGTTTTCTATAACTTCATCATAACTTCCTTCTATACCCACATGCCTAGGTATTTCATCTAAAGCACTTACAATTTTAGTAATCATGTCACTCTTCATCAATTCAGTCTCAGATTTGAACTCTACTCTTATCTTCTCTGAGGTCCTTTCTTCCACAGCATCACTAAGATCATCAATTGCCCTAGGGTCCAATCTTCTCAAAGGCATCTTCCAAAAATTGTGGAAACCCAAAGCAATAGATCCACAAAGCCAAAAGATCAATCAACTACTAGATCGGCCTTCTCTGCAAATCTTGGTGCAAACTACCTCAACTTCGGTGATCTGTCCACACACTCAAGAATATCTAGGCTCTGATACCATCTACCATAGTGCAAGGTAGGAGAATCCCCAAAGGAGATGTCCAAGCCCCCAGAAAACAACCACATAGTAGAAACAACACAACAATACAAGAACAATGTAAGATCTAATACCAATCACAACTCTTTATTCATATAATAGCTGATTGCATATAATATGCCCAGCTGTAAGGCCTTCTAGGTTATGGCCAAAAAAAACCAACAATTACAAAATTAGTTCTGCAAGATCCAACAAGATCCACTTACAAATCCAATCTAAACTAGTCTAGATACACAACTGGATAAGAACACCAAGAAGAATCCAAACTTCTACCCTCAGGTCGACCAAGTAATCTACTAGTTCTCATGCCATAGCCCTAGCTCTTTAAATTTCTCATCTACCCTTCATCCCCTTCTCAAAGATGGAATGATCACTTTGCCCTATCCTCCTCCTACCTAAAGACACTACAAGACCCCTTATAGCTAACTAAGCCATAAATTAGCCCAGCTCATTACAAATTAAATTAAATCCCTTACATTAAATATAGGTTGAGCCACAAGTTGGTTACAACACTAAATTAAATACCCATACATAAATTAAATGCCAAAAGTTAGCTCACACACAACTTGGCACAAAAAAAATTCAAGACCAGGCCGAGCAACCATAGACCATGTTGAGTTCCCAAACCATGTCGAGCTCCCAGACCATGTCAAGCTTCCAGTGTATGTTGAATACTAGTATCTTCCAAGCTCCATAATACTTAACCAAAATCCCTCCAAACATGCAGAATTGCAAGCAAACCCAAGATACTCCTACATCACTATATAGTGGAGGATAGTTAAGCCAATCCATTTGTTTTCTTCTATTCTTTTGAGAAGATTGGGAAGAGAATTTAACAATGGAGGGTTTTAACTTTTGTTACAATCATGATAAGGGTGATACACAACTGCCTCCTAGATTTAGGTTTCATCCCACTAAAGAAGAGATTATTACACATTATCTCATGATAAAGGTTTTGGACAACATATCATAAAATGGGCCATAGTTCAAGTGGACCTCAACAAGTGTGAGCCTTGGGACCTCCCTGGTATGTTCAATTCACTTCTTTGTACTTTATTGTGTGTATAATCCCATACACCTATTTAGTATCAAATGAAGATATGTGCAATATATTCAATACTGAGTGTTTGTACTTGTTGACTTATTGTTTTACACAATGCTTAACGAAAACAATCTTTTGAACTCCTCTCTTGAAAAGCTAATCTGGGATCTGCTCCAAGGTCCCAGGTGATCTTGCAACCTATTAGAATCTATTCAATTGAAGATAAATGTATATGTTCATGAGGAAGCCTTTATCAATTCAAATTATTTCAAAAAAGATGTTTGATTTTTTGTTTGAAAAGTAACCACAAAAGAGATATATTTTTTGGTATTTTATGTTTTATGATGAAAGTAATTTATCAATGCAACTATACGAATTCCTATTTTAACTAAGTGTTAGAAAAGAAAATAACAAAGATAAGGTAATGAGAGATTAAAGAAAATAACTTGAAAGGGAAATTCCTAACAGACACAAACCATGGTAACAACATGTTTGTGAGTTAAATCATGGAAAAGATTGGGTAGGAAACCAATGAAATTAGGAGCAGTGCTTCCTCATTGCACTGATGCAATCGTTAATGGGAACTCAATAACGACCAAAAAATGTTTCACTTCTCATCGAATTGCAAGGCCATGGAAAGTGCACTCATGCAAGACAAGAAGCTATGTAGGAACAATAGGTGATCTTTTCTCCAACTCAATATGTCAACGAAATTCATTAACATGAGGCAAACACCAAAACCAAAAGGTCATGCAATCATAGAAACACAATAAAACCATTGGCTCATTTATTATTCATGAACATGCATTCACAAAAATAACACACACTAGCAAGAATAACTACACTAAGAATGAGAGCACCAATAGCATATATTATTACATCAAAATAACTACCTAGAGTACATATTACATCCATGTATTTATAAGAAATCATCTACTCTTTTTGTGTTAGGAGAGAGAGCTCTTAAAATGCAAACTCATGCTAAAGACTAATAAAACATATCTAATTATATACAAACTAACTCTATAAATGGTGTTAAGAAGGTCTCCACCTTTGTTTATATCAATTAATGGGTGCATGAGCCTTTACATGAATTAAAACAATAAAATAATGAGAAGATAAGAAGATAGAAACCATGAGATGGTCTATGAGTCTTTGAGAGCTCTAAAAAAAGAAGTTTGGCCTTTTCTAGGTGTTTTTGGGAGTTGAATTGTCGTTAAAATGTGTTTCCAATGTGTGGAATGCTCTAAAATAGCAATTGGTAGTTAACTATCGACGCACTGCTTCTTCTTCAAAAATTGTTGGTGCACCTTTGAGAAAGCGCACTTTGGAAAAGTGCACCTTCAAAAAGCACACATGTGCACAAGCACACCTTGACAACAGGACACACAAATCCAAAAATTCTTCTAAGTGTTAATTTTCCAAAGTGATAATTTTACTAACTCCACAATTTTTCACAGTTAGAATTGAGTTTTTTCAAACTCCATAATTTTCCAAAGTTAGAATTATTTCTAACTCCACAATTTTCCAAAGTTAGAGTTTTTTTGAACTCCACAATTTTCTAGAGTTGGATTTTTTCTCAAACTGCATAATTTTTCAAAGTTAGAATTGTTTCCAACTTCACAATTTTCCAAAGTTGGAATTTTTTCTTACATCACAATTTTCTAGAGTTAGAATTTTTTCTAACTCCACAAATTTCTAGAGTTAGAAATTTTTCGTAACTCCACATTTTTCTAGAGTTAGAATTTTTTCTAACTCCACAAATTTCTAGAGTTAGAATTTTTTTAACTACACAATTTTACAGAGTTTGAATTTTTTCTAACTCCACAATTTTCCAGAGTTAGAATTTTTTCTAACTTCACAATTTTTTGTTTCCATCATCTGGGCCTTATTGATCTTCAACCAAAATGATGTCTAGACATTTCCCTTTAAACTTTTGGATAGTAGAGGTGATTTCTTGAGGAGATAATAAGTTAAAGCTTCATACTTTACCTTCACTTTCTTATGAAAATCATGAAGTGTGACTTCTTGGGCATTCCCTGGAACTTGAAAGTTAAGGGTTTGAGTGTGATCTTAGTTGTTACAGAAGACAAGGAAGCCATGGTAATGTTCAGGACCTTGGGGGGCCTCTATATATTTTACATGTGTGTACCTTCACACCTTCTGGAGTCAATTCATTCACCAAATCTTCAAATTGCAGACCTGCACACATGCAAGGAATTGTGCAAGGTGCTCAATTCACTAAAAAATAAAAGTTCTCAGTTTTGAAAATGACTTTTGGGTTTTTCTTAAATGGAACTTTAGATCACTCTTGTGTACTTATTTTGATCATTTTGATGACTTAGGTATATTTTTGCATCGTGTGCACCTATGTACTTTGCTCTTCAAAACTTGTAAAATTTTGTACCTTCGCACATGTGCACCTTCTAGAGTCCTTCAACTTATGCATATCTCAAAACCACAATGCACACATGTGCACCTGCACACCTTCAAGGAATTGTGCAAGGTGCTCAATTCACCAAAATATCAAAGTTTTCAATTTTGAAAACAATTTCTAAGTTTTTCTCAGATGAGGTCTGGGAGTACTCTAGTATATTTAATTTTCCCTTTTTGATTATTTATACCCTCTTTATAGCCCAACATTTTCATAGACTTCAACTCCTATTTCTTTTACCTAAAGTCCCAAGGTGCATGTTTTAAAAATACACATGCAATACCATGGTAATTTTTTTGTGCTATGGATGATGAGGATGCCATGATGACCTACACAAAAGATAAACATCAATATACTAGTGTTAGAGGTTTTAAAAAAATGATGCTAGCTGACTAGACTCCTAAACCCAAACTACAAAAATTCTACTCCTTGAGCCACCTTGGAAGATACACTATCCTGACAAAAGGAAGAAATAACAAAGGCATTTATTCATCAGCAAGCATTCTTATAATATTGTCAAGTGACAACTAGATTTCAAATATTCCAAGCAATTTTTAAGTCCTTTGGAAGTCGAAACCTCAAAATCTCAAATTTTCTATCTCAATGTGTATTTAGTGTATCAATTTCCTTTGACATCTTGAGGTGTATTCTATCATGAGTATTTAGCAACTTGGAGAAAATAATTAGCTCAACTAGTCCATTCATTATGAATCCTTGTAAACCTATTTGTCCATCACTATCTAACGAGATGAGAGAATCCATTTTGAGGGCTCTTGGTGAGTTATCAATTCTTTATGTTTTGAGTCTTTGTTAATCTTCTTTAGTTTGCTTCATGGAGCTTGCGTGTTTCCAATTGATTCTTCCTTGGAGTATTTTCATAGAATAGGATGGCCATTGTGGAGTGAATATCCCTATATATTTGATTACCTTTTACAATCATCTAAAATCTTTAGATGTAACACCTTTGTTATTCTTGTTTTATTTATGTTCTACCCTAACCATGCTTAGACTGCATGGCCAAGATATTCATCTTATTTTAGAGATCTGTACTTTAGTTGATAACTCTTATATTCCTCTTTTGATGAACTTTTAAGAAACTCTCATGCCAAATAGTGATCTTAGAAAGTCTTTGAAGAAACCCTTTGTCTGAACTAACAAGGTTTCAATTATCCCTTGCTATTGTCAACCTAGATTCAAAAATCACCTTGATAATCAAGTCCTGAGTTTGTAAAGTGTTGAGAGCTATCAATCTATGATTTTTATTTTAAGACTAGAAGTCCTCTACAACTACAAGAAACACCTTCCTTTAGTTTGTACAAGAAACAAAATCATCTGAATGCTCTAACAAAGAAATACATCTTCCCTAAAGTCAAGACTAGTTGGGATGGACCACATGTTAGGAATAGCCACAACAAAATACATTTCTTCCCAACTCAAAAACTAAAAAAGAAGAAAAAGAAAAATGTGGAAAAAAAACCCAAACAAAATAGACTCTACACAAAGAAAACTAACGCCTAACTAAAAAGACTAAATAAATAAATAAAATCAAAAATATATATACCAAAAAAATTGAATAATAAGAATGTGGTGTGGCTAATGGTAGATTTATCATTTTGTACAATAGTAATAACCCAACCCATATAGTTCAACAAAATGGTGACTTGTCTTTGTACTCAAAAAAATAAAATTGGACAATATTGGTTCAAATTCTAGGAACAAATTGCACAAAATTAGAAGTTGTAGCTCCATGGTCATGATTAATCCACAAACAAGTTCTCTTTCCTTTAGCATCATATTCAAATTGAAAATCATCAAATTAAGAGGGATAATGGAAAGGTATCACCTGATCTAGTGAGTCCCCTACCATAGGGGTACACTCACACATTGTAATTTCTCCTTCTGGTTGTCTTATCTCATGGTACACAACTACACGCGCACATGGAAATAGTAGCATCAAAGATGTAATATAGTTATCAAAAAAGACCCAAAAGATAAAACATTATTTTTATGGTCCTTATTATCACCACCATTAGCCTTAAACTATGAATTGTCACCTTTAGGATCCTTGGGAGTAGCAAACTCAATCATATGCCTTCCTTTTGAATTACAAGATTCATTAATATCATTAACGTGGGTGTTTTCTTCGTCATATCCCAAAGAAGCATGTTCAAAATCATGCTTACCCTCCATTGTAATCTCCCAAGCCAACAAGAAATTAGGACAACTTACTTCTGAATGGAACCCAAATGGATGGATTCTACATGACTCAATTATTGCATGGTCTGATACATGTGTAGAATACCCACAAATGGGCATTTCCTCAGTCAAGCTTGAGACCAAACTAATAACTCTATCCATATCTTATAATGACATATCTTTTTTTGAGGGAGGTATCTTATCATTGTTCAATGGGGAATTAATATCATAGTAGGAAGCATTGGTATCTTCTTCTTGACGATTTCCTGACTCAAAAATCTCACTAACCTCAAGATCTTTTATATTTCCATCATTTTTTACAACTTTGAGAGCTTTTGCAACTTTGAGAACTTTTGAAACTCCATGGAGTTTTGGAACTTAAAAATTTTACGCATCCTCAAAATTTCTTAGCATATCCACACTTATTGCAATATAAAAACTTGGAAAAATTTCAAGGTTTCCAACAATTTCAGTAAGTCGATCTGTCTCCGCTAACACATAAGATATTGTATCTTGGCAACTAGAACATTCCAACTCTAAATGAATCCTTTGATGGAGGTGACAATAGTTAGGAAGCAAAAGGATGTTTAGATTCTGACCTTCTCTAAGATACTTCAAATGTCTTGTTATGTTATCCATTAAACCTTTCAAAATTTCATCCTTTACATGTAAATCCTTCGGAACTATTGGGGTAATGTTGGTTGAAGCCTCATAACTCATTGGAGTATTATAAACCTGCATGTCTAGAGGAGTGGCATGTAACCATTGAGAGACATCATCCATTAGATATTCTTCTCTAAGTTTAAAACTTTGTGCATTCATATTATTGTTGCAATAAACATGTATCCCAGAGGTTCCATCTTCTTTCTCTTCATTTAATGGGAACACAAACTCCTTTTGATCATCTTCATCATTTTGTCCTCCTACAGATTTATCATATGATTCAAATAACATTGCACTAAGTTGCAAAGGTTGTTTCTCAATGATTTGGGGAGGCTAATCCAAAACATCATTGTACCCATATCCATTTCCACTTGGACTCATACCTATAATACCATTATTCTCATTATTGATGTTACCATGGGGGCCAAAATTTCTACTCTGCTTTTGAGAATAATTTTTTTGGGCAACAAGTTGTCTTGGATAATTGCCTTGGTTTCTTGAGGAATTCAACTTTATTTTGATGAGTTCATTAGATAAAAGAGACATTGTCTTCTTCATGGCCTTAACCTCACTAGCCATATTGTTCTCAAGTTTAGAAGGTGAAGAAGTCTTTTTCTCAAAGAATACAGTCTTTTGGGGCTCATACCCTGAATATGTAATTGTTGGCATTGGAGTAGCAACAACTTGTTGCAGTAAAGGTAATGGATTCAATAGGGGAATTTGATTGGGCAAAGTAGATGCTCTTGCTAGAAATGGTGGTATGGCTATTGTGTTATTCAAAATCAAGGAAGACATAAAGTTCCATCCACCATGGGTATCAACCTGCTTCAATATTGTAACAGCCTCTTTGAAAACCTTTTCAATGCTATCAATGTCTCTAGGTGGGAGCCTTTTTAGAAAAGTAGAAGTTAATGAATCCATTATTCCAAAAAAGATCTAGATGTCAGCCTCTTGTGGTATAGTGTACAGAAAATCCACTCTTTGATACATCCTATAGAAGTGATGATTAAGTTGTGAAATAGTCTCATGGGGATCCCTCTTAATTGAGATGAACTACTAATGTAGGATAGATGGATCAATATAGACCTTGAACTATGCTAGAGACTTGCTCTCACAAAATTTATAATCCCTTATTGATGTTGGTGACAGATTGAGGTACAAATTGAATGTCATTTCCCCCAAACTATAAGGGAAAAGGTGACATACCACATCCATATGCTGAATTTGGTTTAGATTATCTCCTTGAAATTTTTAATATGATCTTCTATTGTTTGTGATTCTCCATTGATGAATTATGGGAAAAATTGTTTAGGATTTTTGGGCCAGTCATGTAATGGACCAATTAGGTTCAAAGGTGAACTTTTGGTGTTGAAGAAAGTTATGGATGGAGGGTTAGGTGGAACAATATGTAGAATGGTAGGTGGAGGTAAGTTTAAGTGGAACCAAGGAAGATGATAAAATTTGAAATGGGAGTAGCAAAATTCTTGGTATCCCTTTATCACTGTGAGGCTTGCAAAAGTGACTAAGTTCTAGGAACTTGTGTTTATTCTAGAAAAGCACACCTACGCACCTTCTCACAGTGACAGATGAAAATTTTTTTGGATGTCTAAAAATTGTAGAATTTTCAAACAATAAGTTATTTTTCTGAGCTGAATAGTTTGTGTCCCTCCTTCTAGTGCCACTTCTATTGAGTTGTCATTTTGCATGATGCTTAATGATAGGAATCCTTTAGAACTTTTCTCTTGAAAAGCTAATCTAGGATCAAATCCAAGGTTCCAATTGATCTTATGACCTACTAGAATCTACTCAATTAAAGATAAATGTGTATATTCGCGAGGAGGCCTTTACTAGTTTGAATGATTTCAAATAAGATGTTTGATCTATTGTTTGAAAGGTAACCGCAAAAGAGATATATTTTTGGTATTTTCTATTTTATGATGAATGCAATTTATCAATGCAACTATATCAATTCCTATTTTAAACAAGTGTTAGCAAAGCAAATAACAAAGATAAAGTAACAAGAGATTAAAGCAAATAACTTGAAATGAAAATTCCTAATAGACATAAACCATGATAACAACACATCTGCAAGTTAAATCATGGAAAAGATCAAGTAGGAAACTAATGAAATTAGGAGCAACACTTCCTCAATTCCATTGATGCAATCATCAATGGGAACTCAATAATGAATGAAATATGTTTCACTTATCATCGAATTGCAAGGCCACGTAAAGTGTGCTCATGCAAGACAAGAAGTTATGCAGGAGCAATAGGTGATCTTTTCTCCAACTCTACACGTCAGTAGAATTTGTTAACACAAGGAAAACACCAAAACTAAAAGGTTGCACAATCATAACAACACAATAAAACCATTGGCTCCATTATTATTCATGAAGATTCATTCACAAAAATAGCACACTCCGACAAGAATAACTACACTCAAAAAGAGAGCACCAATAACATATACTATTGCATCAAAATAATGGCCTAGAGTACATATTACATCCATGTATTTATAAGAAATCATCTCCACTTTTTGTGTTAGGAGAGAGAGCTCTTAAAATGTAAACACATACTAAAGACTAGTAAAACAAATCTAATTATATACAAACTGACTCTTGAAATGATGCTAAGTAGGTATTCACCCTTGTTTATATCAATTAATGGGTGCATGAGCCTTTACATGACTTAAAACAATACAATAATGAGAAGATAAGAAGATAGAAACCATGAGATGATCTAGGAGTCTCTGAGAGCTCTAAAAATGGAAGTTTGGCCTTCTCTAAGTGTTTCTGGGAGTTGAACTATTATCAAAATGTGTTTCCAGTGCATGGAATGCTCTAAAATAGCAATTGACAATTAATTGTTGGTGTACTGCTTCTTCTTCAAAAACTGTCATCGCACCTTTGAGAAAAGTGCACATGTACACTTGCGCACCTTTGTGACGAGACCCAAAAATCCAAAAATTCTTCCAAGTGTCAATTTTCCAAAGTGATAATTTTTCTAACTCCACAATTTTCCATAGTTAGAATTGAATCTTTTCAAACTCCATAATTTTCCAGAGTTAGAATTTTTTCTAACTCCATAATTTTCTAGAGTTAAATTTTTTTTCAAACTCCACAATTTTCCAAACTTAGAATTTTTTCAAACTCCATGATTTTCCAGAGTAAGAATTTTTTCTAACTTGACAATTTTCTAGAGTTAGAATTTTTTCTAGCATCACAATTTTCTAGATTTAGAATTTTTTCTAACTCCACAATTTCCGGCATTAGAATTTTTTTTAACTCCACAATTTTTCAAAATTAGAATTTTTTTGAACTCCACAATTTTCCAAAGTTAGAATTTTTTCAACTTCACAATTTCCCAGAGTTAGAATTTTTTCTAACTTCACAAATTTTTGTTTCCATCATTGGGATCTTGTTGACCTTCAACCAAAGTTATGTGTGGATGTTTCCCTTTGAACTTTTGGATAGCAGAGGTGATTTATTGAGGAGATAATAAGTCTAAAGCTTCATATTTCACCTTCACTTCCCTGTGGAAATCATGAAGTATGACTTCTTAGGCATTCCATGGATCTTGATAGTCATGGGTTTGAGTGTGATCTTAGCTATTATAGAAGACAATGAAGCAATGGTAATTTGTCTGCCCTCAGAGGACCTCTAGATGTTTTAGATATGTGCACCTTCACACCTTCTAGAGACAATTCATTCACCAAATCTTCAAATTGTGTACTTGCACACATGTGGGGAATTGTGCAAGGTGCTTAATTCACCAAAAATCAAAGTTTTAAATTTTGAAAACAATTTTTGGAGTTTTCTCAAATGAAGTTTTAGATCACTCTTATGTACTTATTTTGATCTTTTTGATGATTTAGTTCTATTTGTGCAACTTGCACACCTATGTACTTTGCTCTTCAAAACTTGTAATAATATGCACCTTTGCACATGCACACCTTCTAGAGTCCTTCAACTTATTCATATCTCAAAATTACAATGTGCACCTACACACCTTGCGGAGATAATTCATTCATCAAATCTTCAAATTGAGCACTTGCAAACCTACGCACATGTGCACCTTCAGGAAATTGTGCAAGATGCTCAATTCTCCAAAAAATCAAATTTCTCAATTTTGAAAATGGTTTCTGGGTTTTTCTCAAATGAGGTCTGGGAGCACTCTAGTGTACTTATTTTCCCTTTTTGATTATTTATACCCTCTTTATATCCCAACATTGTCATAGAATTGAACTCCTACTACTTTATCTGAAATTCCAAGGTGCCTGTTTTGAAATGCACATGCAATACTATGGTAATTGTTTTGTGCTATGGATGATGAGGATGCCATGATCACCTACACAAAAGATAAACATGAATATACTAGTGTTAGGGGTTTTAAAAAATTATTCTAGCTGACCAAACTCCTAAACCAAAATTATAAAAAGTTCACTCCTTGAGCAACCTTGGAAGATACCCTATTTTGATGAATGAGCTTCTGTGAGCCAAAAAAGGGGTTCCCCATTTTCAAAGTTGAAAATGGAGCATGTGTTGTGGAACCACAACAATACTGAGTACTTCAACCCCTTTTCATACCTGCATAGTTTCTTTCTACTTACACGCCCATTTTATTTTATATGGTCATCTGAAAATTATGTCAATCTAAGCTCTCAATTGTGTCCTCTTATTTTATCATCCCAAAACTTGTCTATGTCAGCTCACATGGACATATCCTTGTGCACAAATTATGCATCGATGATTTCACACACCCATTTCTTCTCATGGTATCATATATATTGTGTGTATACACTACTTATGACCCTTGTTTGATACACAAATTGTGGCAGCATAAACTCACATACCTATTTTTTATCATATCATCATCTATATTGTATGTATATACTATAACCCATTTTGGATGCACAAATTGTGCTTGCATAACTTGCGCATACATTTTTTTTCTCATAATATCATATATATTGTGTGTATAAGTAAGTATATATCATATACTATAGTATAACCCTAGTTTGATACACAAATTATGTGTATAATCTTAACCCACCCATTTCATTTCACATTGTCATTTATATATTGTGTATATAACATACTTCAACTCTCATTTTATGTAGTATGAATCATTTATTCTATCAGCAACTCCCCCTCCCCCTCCTTCAATGATATTAATATATACACATAGTCCTACAACACTAAGCAAGTGTGCTTGTGGTGATTCTTTTCTTACACGTGTACACACCAGGATGAGGGAATCCATTTCAAATTAGCAATAGGATTCATTTGTATTCATCTTTTATTTGTACCTCTCTACACATCCCATATTTATGTCTCATTTGCCCATCTCTCCTAACATCCATATAAGAAGTCAACATAATAATCATGATAAGGGTGATGCAAAACTACCGCCTAGATTCAGGTTCCATCCCACTGATGAAGAGATCATTGCACATTATCTCATGAGAAAAGTTTTAGGAAAAAAAAAATTACAGGAAGGACCATTTCTGAAGTGGACCTCAACAAGTGTGGTACTCATGACCTCCCTGTTATGTTGAATTCCTTCCTTTATTGTTCACTATGTGTTTAATATGGCACAAACCCATTTGATATCGAATGATGATATGTGATACTGAATGTTGAGGTTCTATACTAAGTACTCCAAAATTATCATTTGTACACAACATCTTTCTAGTTTCTTTCTACTCACACACCCATTTCCCATTTGATCATCTCATAATTGCTAAATGATGATTATTGTAGAGGAGCAATTCCAAATGTCTACTTAATAATCTCTAACATATGTCTACTTAATAGTTTAAAATGTCTACTTCCTATGTCTACTTATAAATCTCTAACTTCCTATATGTGAATCTCTTTTGCCAATATTTTTTGAGCTACATTTGATGCTTTATATAAATGCATATTCAATGATGATCCAAATAAATTTGTATTCGGTGATATATATAACGTGAGAGATATAACATCATTTATTTTTATTTTTATCTCAACACTACTTTCTATGTATGAAAGATGATTTTTAATTATGAAAACAAAAATGTATCACTAGATATGATAGACTTCTATGTCAAATAAATTCTCAAATGATTGCAACTTCAAGTACATAATGTTTCTCTTTGAGATATATTACTCTCGCTACAGTATGTATGATGTTTTTATTAGCTCAAATGGAAATCTATATTTCTATGAGTGAGGTGTCCATCTCAAATATAAATATGATCGATTCCTTTGCAAGGTTGATCTATATAGAATCTCATTAATTCATAAGCTCCATATCTTTAACAATCACTACAACTAAATAATAAACTCCACTATCATTTCATACATTATTTTCTAATATATTTGTTGCTTACCATACCACTTCTTTCCCCAACTAGTTAATTTGAAATGTTCAGATGGGAACTTTACTAGCATCTAGTCTTTGTATGCTAAAATGGGAACTTTGGAACGGGTTATAGACATCCATCAAAGTATAAAGGATAGAGTAATTTTTTGAGTTATTGTAGTTGTGAATTCTTGGGTAAACAATGATGCAAATTATGGAAGCATAGACAAGGCATTTAAATAAATTGAGGCACATAGTCACATGTACACAAACATACATATCAAACTAATTCCAAAATGGAGATGAAAATGTATTTAATTTTTACATACCCACATTCTTTTGGATATATATGTGCATGTATTTTTACATACTCAAATTGTAGAAATAATTAACTCATATAAATATGTGTGTGTGCTCCATTTTTAATGCTTTTATTTTTAGCTAACATATGTAGGAACTTGATCACCTTTCTCAAACATCCCTCACGGTCTCATTGATCAAGAGGTATAAGTCAATACAGTGTATAGAGATAGTTTATTTAATACACTTATGAATAGTAAGATTTTTTGCTACAACATTTTATTATAAATAATAATAATTGCTAACATTTTTATATTTGATCTTTGTCTTAGGGCCACATGGCACAGGTAGAGATATTGATACTCCCAACTCTTCTTCCCAGTAGGTAAACCTCATTGTAATTGTTCAAATTAGATAGTAGAAAAATGTTATTGTATTATGTTCTTTTCTCAAGTGTATTAGATTAATTTTGATAGTGTTAATAATATTTTTTTCACATATGGATGCTTGGGAAAAGGAAAGCAACCTGTGCCAGTCTTCAAGGAGTGAATGTAATCATTTATTATTATTATTTCAATTTAATTGAATGTAATTTTATGTTATGTGTTATTGAATGTTGTGTGTTTATGTTAAAGAATGAATGAATGCTAGTGTTAATGAATGTTAAAGAATGAATGAATCTTACATGAAAGAATAAATAAATGTTAGATGTTAGTAGGGAATTTAGAGTTATGTTGGGGTGGGTGGGGGGGTGTAGTTGCATTTCTACATTCACGAGGTTGGCCATGTTGTGTAGAGAATAATCAACTATTCTCAAGCCTCTACCAAAATTATCGCATAATCATCTTGCCTTCCAAGATCATTTTCCAACTTCCCTATATACATTATGTCAACATCTTGATCTTTCTCCCATACTAATATTTCAAGATCTCAAATTTATTGAAAATCAGAGCTAACACAACCCTTCAAACATGCATGGTGGTTCCAACCTTTTTGTAATCTGTACACCTCTGTACTAAGCTTGTGATTAGCAAAAATGCTTAGGAAAAATATAGTTCTTGGGCTTTTGGTATTCTCCACTAGACAATTGATCCAAAAAACTTCTACATTAATATCATTCAATCATTTTTAGCATAAACATATGTGTCTCATAGATTTTCATGATCTTTTAAATCCAAAAGACTCTTAGTCTTGTTTTTTTGCCAAAGTTGCATAGTTGCAAAAGTGCAACTTTTGTAATATACCAACATTATTGAACTAATATGCATTCATATTTGTGTGACCCTTCTAAGATATTTAGATGACCCTAATTATTAACTAATTGATCTAATTACATGTCATAGGCCAATTCAAAAACTTGATCATTATATCTTATAGGTGTGCCAAGTCATGTCAATGCCTTATGAAATAGGCCTTTATTACAACTTAAAGAAATTAAATGACTTAAAAACATGAAATGACCTATTCTAATATGCATGATGGATTTATTTACATATGGAGGTGAAATTCAAAGAAATTTTATTCATATAGATTCCCGTACACCCTACACCCTACACCCTAAGAAAATTTATTGCAAGCTCACTTGAGATGAGATTCTTTATGTCTTCCTCGGTCATTCACATAGCATCCATATCTAAATAGCCCTTGATTTTGACTAGGTACTGCTTATACTCCTTTGATATGGTCTTTTTCACAAATTTGGTGTCAAGTATCTTCTCTAGTTTTGGAGATCCCTTCAATGGTAGGTCCTCGATGTCTTGTACATCTGCAATCTTCTCTAAATTAACTTCTTCATTACCTCCTTTGAATGGTGTGGGGTCTTCTATATTGAAGATAAGAGAGATTTCAATCTCAAAAGGAAATTGAATATCATACACATTTGTTCCAAACCTTTAAAAGTGTCCCACAAACTTCACACCATGTTCTAAAACTGTGTTGAGAGGTAGCTAATAAATCCTTATAACTTATTTTAAAAACAAATCTGCTAATTGGTTGATTTGCATGGTTGAACCTATCAACTACCACAAATACACTATCATTTCCTCTTTGTGTCCTTGGTAACCCAATCACAAAATCCATTGTTATACTTTCTTATGACCTAGATGGTATTGGAAAAGGGTGATAGAGCCCTACATTTGTAGTTCTCCCTTTAGCTATTTAAAAAATCATGCATGTTTCCACAAAATTTCTAACACCACTCTAAAGATTCCCTCCTTTAAAGAGAATTTTGTCTTGAATCAAAATATTAGAGAATTCAATATGGGACCTATCACCAAACTCCATACATACGTTATAATTTTCTCCAAAATTAGGATATGTTGCATACATGTCTTTGAGTGCTTCAATTCCCACACCTTCTAGTTAAATCTGAGAACTGGTCATGTTTCTTCTACCAAGTGCATTATCTACTTTGTTGGTTATGCCCTTCTTGTGCTTGATGCTAAAGGTATAGGCCTGCAAAGCCTCCACCCATTTCATATGCCTATGACTTAGTTTGTCTTGTCTATTGAGAAAACTAAGTGCTGGGTTATTCATATACACAATGACTTCCTTTGGTAATAAGTAAAGTCTTCACCTCTGAATGTCTCCTCTATAATTTAGTAAGATATAATTATTTCAAATAATCCTACTATGAAGAAGTTATTTCTTACCATACACTAGAAAATATTCATTTTTCATCTTCCTTATTTGTTTTCCTCTAATGTTGTAGACTCTACCTCGCCTCATTTTGACAACTCCTTTTCGTCAGAACCTTATCAGTTTAAGGTATGTTTCTCTCCATATTATTGATATTTTACATGTCTTTATTATGCATTTTAGACATTCTTGTTCATCACTTCATGAAATTGATCTATTGAATGGATGACTACCATAGAGTAGTCATTTTTTTGGCTTGGACATTTGTACTATCCTAGTTAATCAACTATTTGCATCCAATTTTTGTGTTCCCAGGATTAAAGGTATGTAACTTTATCTCTTGTAACTGTAATTTGAAAACACTATAAAGGAGCAGTTTCCATAATACTTTCTTCTAATTATATGGTTCTCTTATACTAAAATGAGAGAGAAAAAGGTAACCATCAATATACTTGTAATGGGTATTGCTTGCAAGTATTTTCCATCTATCCTTTAAAATAGAATATCAAGTCTTTGATGTTGATTATTTGCATAGGACTCCATTGGGAACATACGATGAAGGAAGTCCAAAATATAATATTTCTTTATAAGTCTTATAATTTTATTTTCAAATAGTCATCCAATGATATTTTAATTTTTAAAATTAGATTACATAATCATTCATAAGTCTTATAAAATGTTGTTGTTCTTATCAAATTAGCTTCATATTTTTCTTTACTTGATATAGTACTCAAAATGAAATACACGTATAGCATGAGATAAAAAAATTAGAAATATAAATGCAAAGAAATGATTTCAAGAACATCACCTTAACATTATGTTTATGTTAGAAAACCATTGTGGGAGAAAACTTCCACAGGTAAATTTAGTAAGTATAATTCAAACTCTACAATGCCTTGTTAAAGGGAAAATGGGATTAAAAGTCTACCAATGAAAAGATACAATGAAGTAAAATATGAATGCTTCCCCAATGACCCAAGCTCAATCTTTTGTTGTGAACTAGCTTGGATTCCACATTCCAAAACTCTCATAGCACTTAGTACAAGAAAAAAAATTTATGTATTGTTGTGGCATAGTTATAGTAACTTTGACGATTAGTATAATTTAAGCCCAGGAAAAATACTCATTTCAAAGGTTCTTTACAACTTTTAGCAACTAACTAGTTCTGGCATCAGATATCTCTCAGGCAACCATTTACACACCTCATTGTAGTTGGTAATACAATGTACATGCAATTATGTCTCATGGAAGCATCCACTTGCCCTTGTCAAAATCATAATGGAAACACCTTTTTGGTATAACCAGAACATCATTAACATGGACCTCCTTTTTATGATGAAAATGTTGATAAATCCATAATGTACTTTCATATATCTTATTAGTCTATATTCTTTGAACTTTCACATCATGCTAGTGCTCTTTGTTTGAAGTCAAACAACCTCTACATAGTATAATTGTGTCAAGAAAAAGATGTGTCAATTAATAATTTCCACATTGGTAGTGATATAATGTTGTCTCGCCACAAACCATTTTTTTGTAATTTGACTTTAAAATTGCACAAATATTCTAATATAACATGAAAATAGCTATATGAGGAGTGTTGATTGTATAGTTGGAAAATATCGAGCTTAAGGTCCCATTATTGAAATAAGAAAGTTATTAAAGACATTTATTCAAGAGATTAATAGAATTGCATCAATCTCTTACATAGATGTCTTTAATTTAATTTTCATTCCAATATTGGGTCTTTAAGCTTGATATATGCCACGTGTATAATGAACAATCCTCATTTAATCATTTGTACATTATATAATGAGGATTCCATACATCTAAGGACATCCTCATCAGTAAATTCAACTACTTATTGTTAGACTACTAGAGACAACATGACATACCTCCAATGAAAGTGACAACAATCAAGTTACTTTCATAGCTTTCAATTCCCCATATCCCATCGATGACATTGAGCATCAGTATTATGACAACTTCTAATATTGTTAAAAAGTTAGACACTCATTTAGCAATGGCTCATTTAGTCAATCATTCGATCTTGTTCTATTGCTTTTAACAATGACCATTCATCAAAAAATGGACCTAAATGTAGTAGTAAGATAGTGTGTCTACATGCCTTAACTGTTCTATGGCTCCTCTCATCTTCTTCTTTTTCTTCTCTGCTCTTCTCAACTTCTCCCCCTTTGACAACAATGCCAAAGGTTACCATAATTTCTTTTCTTTCGTTCTCTTTATTGCTCCCCTTATGGATTAGTCCCTTGTTTTCATTAATCTAGCTTTAGAATTCTTCATTTCTTGATCATAGATTGATGTTTGCCTGTCTATACATAGTTCAGGTTAGATAAGAGTAAGACCCCTAATCTTTCTCTTAGATACTTAAAGGTATCCTTCTAAAGAGGCTTTTTAAAGGTATCAACCAGTTTCTAATTGGTTGGTACATATTCCAAGATAACCTCATTTTCTTGCACTTTCTCTCTCACAAAATGGTACTTGATGGATAAATGTTTTGTTTTTTACCGTGTCACTAGGCTTTTAGATTTATTGATTGCATTAGTGTTATCACACTTGATAACCACTAGTTCTTCCATTTTCTAATGAATTCCTTCAAGAAATTATTTGATCCAAACAACCTAAGTGTAATTTATTACTACAACAACATACTCTACTTTAACTATTGACTGCAATATGTAGTTCTCTTTCTTACTGGTCTATGAAACCAGTCTTCATCCAAGAAAGAATGTACCACCTATTGTACTCTTTTTCTATCTATGTTCCTTGCCAAATCAACATAAATAAAGAAATTGAGCTCAAAGTTACCATTGTGAGGATACCATAAGTCATAATCTTCACTACCTTTTAGATATCTGGAGATCCTTTTCATAGCTACCATGTGTGATTCTTTTGGGTTGGCAGAAATCTAGCTACTATCCTAATTTCTTGTGTCTGGTCTACTATGCATGACATATTGTAGTTTACCAATCATCAATTAATAAAGTGTCTCATTCACTTTGGGACTCTCATCCTCCCTTAAGAATTTTCAACAAGTCACTATTGGAGAGCCTACTAGTTTTGCTTCTTCCATGCCAAACTTCTTCAATATTTCTTTCATAGATGTTTCCTACCCTGTGAAGACCCCTCCTTTTAATTGGGACACTTGAAGGCTAATGGAAGAACTTGATTTATCCAATCATGGACATTTTAAACTCTTTCTTCATTGATTCAAAAAACTTAACACTCAACTTATCATCTCCTCTAAAGATGATATCATCCACAAAGATTTATGAAATCAACAAACTTGTTTATGTTTCTTGCTTCATGTATAGATTGCAGTTATCACTTGGTTCTTATGAACCCAATATTTATCAAGTATGAGTGTAGTCTCTCATACCATGATCTTGGTGCATGTTTCAATCCATGTAGGGCTTTTCTCAATCTACATACTTGATTCTTGCCTTGTTCATTTTCAAACTCCTCGGGTTACTCTATATATACTTCTTCTTCTAGAACTTGTGGTGCCCACAACACACGCCCCATTCCTCACTAGGAATGGGGACCCTCTACCTTATTTTCAACTCTTGGACTCACAATTCAAGAATTAGGAGAAGACAATTTGTTTAGGAGTTTGCGTCATAGAGTCAAAAAAAAAAACAAAAATGAGAAAAATGAGAAAAAAAAAAGGTCAAAAACTCAAAAACATTAGAAAACTCAAAAATGGAGACACAAGTTCCAAAAAAATTTAAAAATAAAAAATTTCCCCTCCCCTCACCCACGTGCACGCATCAAGGCACGACACGTATGGATTTTTGCACACAAGGGGAGGAGGGTTATAAAACCCTCCCTCCCCTCCTTCTTCATTTTTTTGAAGTGTTTGAGGAGGGAGAGGTAAGCCTCCCCCCCCTCTCTCTTTTGCCACAGCACCCTCATGGGCACATGTGCACTGCACGCACGTAGCATGCGTGTGGTGCCTGCCTAATGCGCAGTGTGCCATTGGCATAGTGCCCACGCTTGCACCCTCGTAGCACTAGGCATAGTGCCTACGTGGCGCCTGTGCTTGCGCCCTCATGGCACTAGGTACAACACTTGCATGACAGCCTTTAGGGCATCAATGTGACACCCACATATATGCCCTAGTGGTGTCAGCTACAGTGCCCACACGGCTTGCCCGCACCCCCCACAGTGGCACCATGCCTGCACGTCGGTGCTTGCGCTTGCGCGACACCCTCGCCCTCCATTCATTTTTATTTTTATTTTTATTTTTTACTACAAAAGGTATTAGTTTTAAATTTTAACAAAAAAAAATTAAAAAACTTTAAAAAAAATTAAATTAAATTAAATTAAAATTTTAAAAATAACAATAATAATAAATTTCAAACACAAAAAGAATAAATAAGCCCCAAGGGGGACTTTTTTCTTCTTACATTGTTTCTTCTTATTCACTATCTGGTGACTGATGATATTTTATTCTCTCGTAATGTGCAGGTAACATGATCAAATGTTGTCTACATCTGGGGTAGTAGTGAAACTAGTTGTTTTCAAGTTCCAAGGCGCACCCCCAAAGTCAAGATTACATGATGAGTATGTTGAGATCAAAGATACTGACCTCAAACACACAGAATTGGGAGAATTCCTGAGAGTTTGCAACAATCCAACACAAAGGTCAACCTTGGTGTTCGCATTGATCCGATCTGGATTAGTGAATGTAGCATCACATCCTCTGTCAGTATAATCAATTGAATTGGCCATGACCTTGTCTTGACACTTCATTCTTGATGAAAGGGTAGTTAGGAGTGTCACTGGAGAAGTGGTCTTAGATCTACATCCTAAAAACATTGAGAGGGTCTTCCATCTTCCCAGAGTCAATTAGTTCATCTGACTCTCCTATGAAACAGCTAAAAGATGGTATAAAGATCATTAGCAATAAGCCATCGACATCATACATTCCTTGTACTTCATTGAGAAGCCACCTCGAGGAAAGACAATCACCAAAGTGGATATGACTCTGGGATACATGAAGGATGCCATCAGATACTCTATTATTTTCCTAAGCAGAGTCATGGGCTTACCTACAGTAGGTCATCTTGATTCATTCATGGTCAACTTCATTGAGACCATTAGGCATGCAAAGATACCATTGGATTGGGCCACCACATTTAGTGAAAACTTGTGTGAGCAACTAAGGACGGTGAAGGACAAGAAGAAGTTCTATATGACTTCTTATGTGGTGTACCTACTTGCAGCAAGGGCAATAAACTATCCTGAGTTATACAAGAAAGGCAATATGCAAGACCCCAATGCTTGGCCATACATAATCTATCCTCAGCTGGTGAAGAAGAAGCTCTCACCATAGAGCAAAGAGTACAGAATCGTAAATGATGTTTTCATCTTTGTGATCATTTGATTCATTGAAGGGGACTGTAGGAAGAGATTTTCTAAGGAAGCCATGGCACAAATCAAAGCTCTCGGAGCATATTTCATCCAGTTTAAGACATTTACGTATATTTGGGTAGGTGGTGCATCTATCAATCCGAAGAAACTCCCAAGGTACCCAAGTGACAAGTTGGTCCTAATGGAAATATCCTAGGAGATTAAGTTAGCTTATGAGAGGATCAAAAGACAACAGAGACCTTGTTGGGAGTGGCCTTTTGTTGTAGGAGCATATCAGGTGAAAAGAAAATAGGATATTTTGACATTTGAGTGGGAATGGGAGAACTATCCACCTGAAGAGTACAACTCTCCTCGGCCATATTTTGACAATGTGGGCAAAGTGGAAAACCTGGCTGGGAAGGATTTCTATCATGAGGATGCCATTGAAGATCATTGGATGAATGCCACAAATGACTATGATGTATGCATTAGAGACTATTGTAGGATGACTTTGTATCTAGCAAAAAAGGCTCTCCATTTGACCATCCCTAATGAAATAAGGCTATAGGACTCCAAGGAACTACTGGATCCCCTATTCAACATAGATAAAGTTAGTGAGAGACCCATTCTAAATGTAGAAGTTGATACAAAGGAAGGAGATGATATTAATCATCGAGCAAGACATGTCATTTGAATGAAAAAGAGTTGGATTAAGAAACCCTTTCCACTTGATCCAATTCCTGATACTATAATCTTCCATGCACATGCTCACCCACAAAGGTGTAAGGGAAGGAAAGTCACAATCCTTATCTTTGCGCTCTAGTCTCCTATTAGGCCAGAGATAGTCTACTAGTTTGATCACCCAGTGGGATATTATCACCCTCCTAAAAGGAAGGGAAAGAGGAAGAGAACCTCTCCTTAGAGGATTCAGATAGAATAGGTTACAGAACATGTGTCTTCTCGGTAGCATGAATAAAGCTCACAAGAATCCCAAGGTATTGGAGCCTCTCAAATCTAGGATCAACCTCAGTTGCCTCCTGTTTTTCCAAGCCAACTTGAAGAGGGAGAAATTCCAGAGACCTCTATTTCTCCTATGCAAGAAGAGTCTGCTTCTCCTATAGTTTTGAAGAGACAAAAGAGGATCAAGGTTAGGATGAACAAAAGACAAAGAGTCAGTAAGAGATTAGTGCCTAATCCATCAGTTTCCAAAACCATTCCAAAGGAAGAAACAGACAAGGAAGAAACAAAATCAAATGAGGAGGAAGAACAAGTGCCCCTACAAAGGAGAACTCAGTTAGCAAAAGCCACAAAGTTGGAAAGAAGAAAGAGTGGCACAAGTGCCCCGCCACCCACCCAAGTAGAACCAATAGAGCTCTCTTCTTCGGAGGACAAAGTGCAACGGTGGGTGAATGAGCAAAGGGAGCAGAGTGAAGATGTTCTCTCCATCCCAGATTTTGATTTCATGCCCATAGGTACAGAGTTAGTTGGAGGTAAGATTATGGACACCCCTTTAGGTGAACTCCAATAGAAAGATTGGATGCAAATGCCACCAGAGATACAGGGTTCTGATCTCACTCCTCCATCTCCACCACAGGTTACGGTGGTAGATAAGGGTTCAGTAACTCCCCCACATCACAGTTTAGAAGAGGAACATGTTCAAAAGGAACCATCATCACAAGAGCAACTAGAACAAAGAGTTATTGATAAGGCATCAAAAGAGGCACAGACAGTAGAATATGTGCAACAACCTTCTTAAGAAGTTTAGGATCAAACTACAGGATCTACAGAGACTGAGACTACAATATAAGAATCCTCATAGCAAGAGTGATAAAGGGAAGGAGGTAGTTGAACACATCCCTTCATCATCTAGAGCTAAGGTTGTAGAGAGACACATCCCAAGATGGTTTTGGAAATAAATAATAAGAAGTGCCAAGCATCAATTCCATGCTTCAGAGGATGGCATTTGTGATATTTCAGAGATCTTGAACAAGCCTAAGTCTCCATTACATGATGCAACACCATTTGCATTCATCACTACCATACAGAACCAGGACTTATTTGCACAAGTGGCTCACCTTCCTAAAAGTACAGATGTAGAAGTTGTTAGTCTTGAGGACTATGAAGTGAAATATATTATGTTGGGAAAGCCTACACGGGATACATCCCAACAGATGATGACTATGGGAGTCAAAGAGGTTCTCAGGCACATGGAGTAGGATGAAATTGAACTACGAAGTCTTCAAAGGCAAGTTGAGATCCTAAAGGGATATTTAGCTGAAGTTGTTGGTCCTCTTAATCTTGAGCACCCTGAGGAGACTCTAAATACCATTCTTAGAGAAGGGGAAGGTGTATGGCTCAATCCATTTTTGAAAGCTTATCAAGATTGATGAGACAGCCTTGAGGATAAAGGTGTCACTATAATCATAGGAATTTTGAAGTTGCTATATTCTACACAAGAGAATGTTGATAAGATTGTGGAAATTTTGAGGCAGGACTTTAGTATCATAGATGAGGTACGGGCATGGAGCAAAGATTTGCAAACTCTACAAGCCATAAAAGAGCAAAGGTACTACATTCTAATTGATGTATATACCAAAGAAGAATTAGACATGATAGATGATTGGATAGAGAAGATTTTAGATGGGAATAAAGTGATGGAAACATTGCATGATGAGATACATAGGCTCAAGGACCAAGCCCGAGAATGAATTTTGGAAGTAGAAAAGTTGTACAGTGATGCATACTTGGACATCTTTCAAGATGAAGAATGAGAGAAGATGTTGCCAGTTGAGGTAGTAGTGGAGAATTTCAATAAGACTTTAGAGGAAGCTTCTAGTGATGAAGACATTAGACAAGCCTTCAGGATAGAGGAAGCATTGTTAGAGTTGGACACCAAACTTAGAGATTTTGCAGAAACTTGAATTGAGGTGGACAACTACAGATAGAAGGTCAAAGACAAGTATGAGGCTTTAGATCTTCTAGATGCTGCTAAAATTACTGAGATGATGGACAAATTCAAGGGCAAACATCTAAACATAGATTTGGGATGAAGATGAATAAAACCCAGATGCCAAATTTTCAATTTTGACACAGTAAAATTTTGAGTTTTTGACTCAATCAAGGTCTGCAGCTCCACATTTTCATGCAGCTCCGTAGGTCCATAGCTTTGTAGGCCCATAGTTTCACAATTCATAAGTGTGCCAACAGTTGACTGCCAGTTCCAAAAATAGCACTTTCCATGCATCGGGAGCGTGTTTTGATGGTAAGTTAACTCCAACACATGCCTAGTGAAGGGCCAGCTTCTATTTTTGGTGCCTCCGTGCACTTCCACTTTGATTGATAGCTTCCTCCTACTTTCTCTCTCATGCTTTCATTTTTTTTGACATGTAAAGGGCTCATGCATCCAAATAATGAGTAAAATATGGATGGAGTCCCTCTAAGCACCAGATTAGTTGATAGTCTATAAATATTTAGTTTATTTTCATTGTTAAAAGCAATTTAGTGCATAAAAGATATCTCTCACTCTCAACACAAATTGAGAAGATGATTTCTTATAAATACCCCATTGTAAAATGTAACAAGGGCCACCATTATTATGTAATAAAATTATATTTTTGGTGCTCGCATTTGGAGTGTAGTGATTCTTTCCTGAATGTGTCATTATTTTTGTGAATTTTATTCATGAGATTGTTATTGAGCCAAAGGTTTATTACATTGTTTTTGGTTGTGCGATCTTTTAGTTCTAATGTTTGCTATAGATATACAAATTTCACTGATGTAATGAGCTTGAGAAGAGATCACCCGATTATGTCTACATAGCTTTTTGTCTCGCATGAGTCCACTTTCAGTGGCCTTGCAATTTGATGAAGAGTGAAACATCATTCAATTTGTTAAAGATTCTCATCGATGATTACATCAGTGGATTCTAGGAAGTGCTACTCCTATTTTCATTTATTTCCTACCAATTTCTTCAAAGGTTTAACTCGCAACGTGTTGTGTTCTGTAGCTTATGTCCATTTAGGAATTTCAATTGAAAGTCATTTGATTCCATGTTATTTGCTTTCAATTTCCTTATTTGTTTTACTAACCCCCTATTAGAATAGGACCTCATAGTAGCTGCATTGTTAGAGTTGCATTCATTGAAAATAGAAAATACAAAAATATTATTCTTTTTGGTGTGTTATTTTGAGACAAAAAACAAATTTACTTTGATTCCGGGACAAAAGTGTTTTTTAGAACTAGCAAAGGCCTCCTTGTGAACACTCACATTTATCTTCTACTAAGCAGATTTTGGTATGTCGCAAGACAAATACTAAACCTTGAAGTGGATCCTTAAAAGATTTTCTTTTCAAGAGAGGAATTACACAATGGATTCCTATCGTTGACCTCATGCAAAATGAAAGCCCAATAGAACTCCATTTAGGAATGCAAACTTTATATCCATCTGATACTTGAAGTTCTTATAGGCTACAAATGCTAGGAGTATTCTGACTCCTTCCACTTTGTCTAGTGGTGCAAAGGTCTCCATATAGTCTATGCCTTCCTCTTTTGCATAGCCTTTGCAAACAAGTTTGGCCTTGTTCGACTACTTCTCTATCTTCATTCATCTTGTTTTGAAACACCCATTTTATACCAATGATTTTCTTGTCATTTGGTTTGGTAACCAAGGTCTATGTATCTTCCACAGATTTGTATTTAGATTAGGACAACGTACTCACCAAGATCCATAGTGATTGTGTAATTTTCTTTCTTCTTCAATTTATCAAGGTTGAGTTTCCTAGTAGGTTCAACCTATTTGACCTCTACATGGATCTAGTAGGCATCACCAAGAGTTATCATGTGTAGATGCATATTTTTGCACCATGAGCTATAGTTTTCCTTGGAAAAATTTGGTGCATCTCTTTTAAACATCTTGATCTTTTCCTCGAGTTGTTAAACTCTTCACTTTAGAGGACCTGGACTTTGATACAAATTATTGGTCCTACTATAGGTCATTATACTAAGAGGGGTGGGGGAGGTGAATCAATATACTCTCTAGTTTAAACTTTTTACTCATTATCACACTCCACAATTGTTTGTAGGTTTTTTACTACTATAACTTAACCATTCGAGATTAAGAAAAAAAAAAATATGAGAATAGAAACACATAGCACAATATATATTATGAAAACCCAACTAGGGTAAAAACCACGGTGTGTGAGTCGATCCTCACAAAGCTCTCTTAAAAGATTACAAAGACATTGTTAGGTGCCACCCAAGTTAAGGTATTTTGATAATACCTATTAGACTCTTGTCCTGTTAGGAGAATCCTAGGTGAAGGACTTTAAAACACAAATTAATGTGTTGCCCTATTAGGAGATTTTTACAAAGAACTTGTTAGGGTCCACCCTCAACAAGATTTGATTTTTTAAATATTAGTAAACAATAGGGAATGATCTAACAAATTAGCCACTGCACTTAGCTTCAAATAGTTCCTTTTTCAACTTTTTGACCAGTCTTGAACTATGTTTTGCCTTCTCTCAACTCTGCAACTTTAGAATTTTATCACTCGTGTACTTGGCTCTCCTTGCTTATGCACATGATAAAAATTATGTTGTTTGGTCTTACTTTCTTCCCCTTAGCATGATATCTCTTGGAGGATGACTTCTCTCTTGTCACTCTCCTTCACACTTTGAGATTGCACTTAGATCAGCTCTTATGGCTCTTTGGTTATTCACTTGGCAATCTAACCTTACCTCTTTCAACTCTATCTCCTTTTATACTTTCTTCTACCTTCACTTGGAAGCCCTAATCTGCAAATTCAAAAATTGGATTCCCACCCCTACTACTAGCTTGGTTCCTGTTGTAGTAGTTTGTCACTCTTTTCAGATGTATCATATTTGTACAAGAGTCATGGGTTTCATGTGTCCTCAATAACTTGCTCTTGTTAGAAAGAATTCAAATTTGAATTATTTTGACAATTCCTCGATCTATTTCCCCATCACCAATAAATGCAACATTGAGTGCACTCCTTCCTTCTACTTGACTAGGTAATCACAGTTATCTTGCTCCATACTTCGCCTTTTATATTTGGCCAAACCTTCTCATGGGTCTATCTACATTCCATAATATTTAGTGTCCTTCTTCTCATGCACACTTCACTTAGCATACTTTTTTTAAGTGGGTCACTTATACCATCACCTCTGCTAGAACCACACTTCTTCTCTTTTCTGATCACCCTTGTGAAATAGAGTTGTACATCAATGTGATTTATTGGTCATTCCTCTCTACCAATTTTGTTTTCTTTGTGTGTTGACATCAATGACAATACCTTTGATAACTCAGTCTAGTGGTCAGTCTTCAAGACACTTATGCCAACAAGATGTAGATGGAATTTTTAAACTAATAAAAAGAGATTTAAATGAAGGAATTTTAATCAAACAATTACTACTTTCAATTAGGGAACTTTATCATACATTGAGAATTTGAAGCTCCACATTAGTAAACAATTGAATGATTATGAAACATTAAAATGATATATTTTTAAAGTCAACCTAAATGATTAGAAAATTACTGGAATTTTATCATCAAGAACTTTTTTTTGTGAAGTGTACATGTGTTTATTATCTTATGGTTGTTGGGTATTCTGGGATTTATACTAGTCATAGGGGTTGTATGTAAAGGCTTGGGGAGTGTTTGGATTATGTAATTGTAATTATGTTAAGTAATTTATGGTGATGTTTCACTCATGAATAATCTTTCCTATATGATATTCTAAGCTCATGTTTTTTGTACTCTTTGGGAAAGTGTTATTGGACAATTTGAGGACAAGTCTTAGATTTATTATAATGTAGTTTGATGACCTATGTGTACTTATGAATATTATGGTTTGAGGGACAGTGTGTATGTCCTAGTTACCTTCTTTATGGAACCATAATTGATTATTATTGATTTGATTTATGAGATTATTTATGATCTATGAGATTAAGGTAGGTTATCTAGGTGTATAGATGAGAGAGGCTTCCAATAAACATAGAGGCCCACAAGTAGCTGTCAAGATCACTTATTGTACATAAATTGGTAAATTAATAACTTAATAAAAATTTATTAGGATAGAAATATCAATAATATTTATTCCTCGCCCATGTGTGAGTACTTGATTGAGGTCTTGCATGTTAGTATCCTTGTCTGTATGAGAGGTTTATTGATGCCACATATGGTTACTTGAGTGTTAGGGTCCAAAGAGGCTTCCAGGACAAAAAATCAAGGGTTATATGCATGTGCTGAAACTTCTCTATATTTATGTTAGGTTTCATACACATGTTGTTGCCTCTAGATTAATATATCCTACCTTTGTGGTTGAGTATTGACCTTGAGTTAGATAGCTTTCGAGGATTCCATCCTTGGTATTGTGATTGGTTTTATGATTTGATATTAGTATGGAGTTTTTTTTTATCTTCCAAGCACAAAGAGAGTGTTTCTTCTTTGGACTACACAAGGTTGGGTGGTAGTATGACCTTTATCATTAGGATATGTTATGACTTCTTATTCTAGTGCAAGATGATCCTTGTAGCAATTGCATTATCTTTATTCATCTTTGGAGGCATGTTATATCTTCTCATATTATCCTTGTGTATTTATTAGTGTATTGGATATGACACCTTTAAGAGATATTTTATATGTACTTTATACTTTTATTTGTATCTCATACCTTATGACTTGTGCAATGGATATAGAGTCTTGTGTATTTGGGTTATTGTATCAGTTGTTTTTTAGATTCTCATATGTAATGAGATTCTTTATGATTCACCTACATCACGTGGGTGATTGTACTTAGTGGATTTAAATATTTATGTAATTCTATGTTATGGAACTCTTGAGATTTGTAATCTATATTTAAGTTATATTGTGTGCATGTATTATCATATTGTTACTTTCTTTTGCATTGATTGTTACATTATTGTTTTTAAAATCTTAGGAATGTTTTTCTATAAACTTAGTTGCATATTTTAGGTTAATTTATCTTAGGCTCCCCAGTGGGGTGTTACACTTGGTATCATAGCAGTAGTTTCTACACTAGGAGTTCTAGGAGTATTGTATGTCTACTTGATGTCTAAATAGTTAAAACTTGAAAATAAAACTTAGACATATAACTATCTTGTATTTTAGACATTGCCTTATGACTATTCATAACATCTTTATTTTCTTTTGAATTGTATTGAAATATCATTTTTCTCTCATTTTCAATTTTTTTAGGAAAGATGATTAATGGGAATAGATCTTCAATTATAGTTTGAAGTGTAAGTTGTGGTAGAAGATGTGAAAGGGGTAGACAAACTAACTCTTTTGTGAGTCATAGTATTGAGAGTATACATGTAGAAAACATGAAAGGAAATAGTGGTCAACAAAATGTTGATTTAGGGGAGACTAATACTAGGCAGTTACTTCATACTCTTCTTGAATGTCTACCTATTCATAATAGGGTTGAGTAAGAAGAATCACGCCTTTCTAGTAATAAGGATAAATGGAGTTTAGGAGTTCTAGAGGGTGGAACATTGTAGTGGATATAGGAGCCTCTACAGAAAATTAGATTAGAGATGTCCTCAGGACATGACCTTCTTCTTTTGATGGTCTTGGTACTATTTTCAAAGTAGAGACTTAGCTCATTGGTTTGGATTGATCTTTTTCTATGTATTATTTTGACAAGAATGTCAAGATGAGATGTGCCACCATGCACCTTAAATGTTTTACAACCACTTGGTGGAAGATGGAGGAATAAAAGCTTAGTCTTAGTATGGATACCATTACTTAGGAGTTATTTCTGGAAAACTTTGAGAATACTTCCTATGTAATCATTGGAGATAGGAATGCACAAGTGAGTTCCATATTATGTGTTAGTTATCTATGTCAGTATATGAGTATGAGCATAAATTATTTGAGCTTAAAGAGTATGTAGGGTTTGGTGGTGGCTCTTCTATTATGGTTAAACATTTCACTTGGGGGCTTAATGATCATATCATTGGGGAAGTTATGGTTCTTGAACCTAGGATGCTCAAATACATGTTTGCCAAAGATAATTTAGTAGAGAAAAACTTGGCTAGGGGTCATGATGGCTGTATTGGTGTTCAATCTAGTGGTCCCTCTTTCTCAAGGTCTAGAGGTAATTAGAGCCAACAATGCAACATATCTTATCCTCCTCCTCAATGTGATGACTCCATTCTAAGAGCTTCTGTAATAGTCAATGCTTCAGGTCCAATTAGAATATGTATCCTACATAGAGTGTCCATTAGGATTTTAATAGAGATATCTTACAACAATCTAGTACATCCTCAGCTGGGGGAAGTTTTGGTAGAGGTAATGGTAATGGTTATTTTTCTTGTAAACAATTTGGTCATAAAATGGCCAGCTATCCCCAATGTACATGACAATTTTCAAGATAGAGGTAGGTGGTTTCTGATCCTATGGTTGGGGATGTTGGTAGATCTCATAAGGTGTTCACAACCATTGATCATCATTCTACAAGGTACTAAGCCACTATGAATGGGTCTAAAAATATGGGACCTAGTTGAAATTAATATACCATAGTAGGCAATAACTCTCAAAGTTTGAGCCATAGAGAAGGTAAGGAGTCATCAATGAGTTGGGAAGATGCAAGGAGATAAGGGGTTTATATACCCATTTTTTGTAGGCTTCCAAGAGTAAGCCCTAATTCTAGGGGGTAGATGTAGTTCCTACCTCATAGTTTTCTTTCCAATTTATATTGTCAAACTCTTTTAGGCCACTTTCATGTGCGCATTGGTTATTTCAAGGATGTTGGAGATTGTTAATATCTATCATTATATTACAATTTTATTTATATGAGAAGCTATTGGACAACATGAGATATCATGTGCGGATGTTATGGGTTCATAATTACTTTTTAATATTTATTTTCATGTGATAATGATTCTTTATGTTTATAATCATGGACTACCATACTTGCATGTGTGTGGTGTGCATATCCATTTTACATTGTTTCTCGGGATGTCTGATTTGGTTGAGGGAGGGATTCATACTCACTTGAGAGTTGGGATCTACATGATGTACCACTCCTTGCCACTATCTATTATATAGATATATATATTTGTACATGCTCATATTTAATGCAAGTTTTTAGTAATTAGGAATCAAGTTCCCTGAATTGCGAGGATGAGTGTTGCCTATTGAATTATCTCAATGGTAAGAGGGAAGATAATATACAGACTGAAATACTAACCTAAGCCATTATTTTCTTAAAATATGGACAATTCTCTGACTAATCACCTATCTGAATTTGTCAAGGTGACATGAATTTGTGAACCTAAACTTGAGCATGATAGTTTTTTGAGTTGTTTCTATGTGGTTTAATCATGCGAGTTTTGTCATATGTTTACTTGGTGAAATGAATTTATCAAGATTAGTTATGACTTATGAATAATTAAATATTATGAATTTTGGATTATTAAATATTAAAACATTTAAGTGTGATGAATTGGCTAAAAATCTTTAATTTATTAAGAGAAATTAATTCAGAAATTAAAAGACTTAATTAATTATTAATTCAAAACCCAAAATTAAGTTGTTCAAATAATATGAATTGATTTTAAAAATCAAATTGTATATTTTTTGATCTATAATATTTATTTATTAATTTAAAAAATTGCTTAAGTAACCATTTCAAATTGGTAAATTAACTTTCCACCCCCTCAAAAGCCACTGGAATCAAACTAAATTTCTAGAATACATCCCAAAAAATAATCACGAAAAAGTAAAAATCCTATGAGAAATGGCACAAAAAGAAGACAGTAACACAACCCAAACATATTACCTCATACTAACAAAATTGGGCATGTTGAAGAGCAAGATTCAAATGCCAATCATTAGGGGAGCCAACTCATTGCCTCCTCCCTTGAGAAGTTTGGAAGGAAGGTCCATCATGTGCTTCCCAAACATCGCCATTATCACCACCCACATGGCCACCATCCCAAACACCACCACGAGCCAACTTTTTGGGAGGCATTTGCTATCAAGGAACAAGAATGCCATCTTTCCCAAGGGGGGTCATTGATTTCATAGAGGTGTGCTTCATCTTTATCCTCCCCGCTACTTACAACTCCCACCTCTCCAATTCTATGATTTATAGAAAAAGAAAGATTATCCCACAAACCCTTCTAAACATCCACCATATGCACCACCATTGGTCAAGAGGAATTCCAATTGACCAAGGGCCACAATTCCTTGAAGCCACCACCACTGAACTACCATGGGCCTTGGTTCATGTATAGGCCCACAACCACCTATCAAGTTGCATATTATATTTAGCTAAATTTATTAATTATAATTCTTCCATAATATTGTGCTAAAAATGTAATTCTAAATTAAGTCATAATTATATTTTTTGAATGCACAACAATTAAATGAGAAATAATAAATAATTCAAAGTTAAGAACTCGAGTTAAGTGAGTTCAGAATTAAATTAATATATTTTGATTTTTAAAGGTTGAGTTTTATTTTTAGAGAACCTAGTGGGTTTTTCTAAGGCATTTTGGATTATTATTTTTATTACATCTATCAAGTTTGAAGATTTTTTTCAGTGCCAAAGTTAAATATTTGTGTAAAGTTGCAAATTAGAATTTTTTATTTGGCCTTATGTCTTACTTAGCTCAATTGTGACTATAGGTAGGGTTTGTAAACCCATGGTGATATGCATTTAAAAGATTGTTTGCCTTGTGTTTGAATTGGTTTTTGAAATATATGTTTCTATTGGATTATTTTTTATTTGAGTGGAGTTTCTATAGTTATATATGAAATCAATAGAAAATAAAACACTATTTGGAAACATTAATAGAAAAGGAAAATTATACATTGTAGGGTAAAAACCAATATTGAAGTGTCAAGTTAAAAAAAATGGTGAATCTTTCTGCTTTGAAAATTGAGAACAAGGTGATTCCAATTAAATTAGTGAACAAAGAGAATCAATCTACTTTTCTTGGTCAGAATAGAAAGATTCAAGCTCAGGAAAAGGGAAAACAACGTAGAGTGAATTTTGAATAGAGATCCTCTATCCATACAAAGGAACTTAGATGTCTAAATTTAGGGAGGGAACTAGTCTCAGTGGAGATTACTGCTAATGAATCAATCAAGGCCAATTAGATTCAGGTTTTACAATCCCCTGTAATAATAACTTTGTGGTCGTAACCAAACTTCATGAAATTAGAGGAAAAGAAATCTCAAAGGCATGGGAGGCAAAGGATGTACATGGAAAAAAGGATTAGAAATTTGGAACAATAGTCAAGGAGAAGCCTTCCCATAAATATTCAAAAAATGCCTCTAGGGTATGAAGATGGATGGTAGTTGGTCTGTAATAGGAAAAAAGGACCAATAGATACAACTAATCATCTAAAGAAAGTACTAGTTTCAAATTGACCTCAAGCCACCAATAATAAAGAAATCATATCTAGTAGAGCCTTAGAAAATTGGGTAGAAGAGTGTATGAGAAAGCAAGCAGCTCATTTCTTCAATACAAAGTATGCACAAAAGGTAAGGAACATATAAGCTCCTACCCAGTCTAAACCCATATCAATTTTACCAAGTAGGAACCCTAGCTTGAGCAAGCCCCACCCTAAAATTATTTCAAATGCCAATAGTGTATCCATTGGGCCTAGGCAGCCTTCAATTACCTCAGCTTGTAATACCTCCCATCAACCCTAGGATCCTAGCAAGATCAATACCCTAAACAAAAGTGGATGGGCCTATATCATGCCTCACATGAAGTACACTACACCAAGGTCCAACAATAATATGCTAGATCCATATTTACATAATTCTATAAGCATCCCTAGTTTAGGTGTCTTGCATATAGACCCAAAGGCAAATATAAGAAGTGTTAATAATTTAGAAACCAAGTTAGTAGGTCAAATTAAAGCCCCCGACTCTTCAAGGCATTCATATCCTGACCCTAGCGACATCCAAATCATAAGTGACAAATTCAATGAGAGAAGATGGTTGGAATGTCAAGAGCTAGGAATGTATGCCTATTGGAATGGCCCCAAATCCAAGATTCCAAAATTGGTAAGATGGCTACAAGACTATTTTAGGGAATAGGTAAGTATATCCACTTTCTCTAAACATTTGATTTATTTAAACCGTCAAAGAAAAGATATTAGAAATGAATTTATTTCAATTTCTTATTGTCTATATAAGGGATATTCTCTCAAATTCTTAAATTGGGAAAAAAACTTTAATGAACAAAAGAAAGTAAAACATCTGTCTCTTATATGGATTATCTATCAAAACCTACTGCTTGAACTTAATCAAATTCAAAATCTCTACAAAATTAGACAAGGCTTAAGCAATCTCATAGGTATCGAACAAACTTCAATATTTCCAATGACATCAAGTTCCTTCTTAATCTTGAAATAGGTCAAAAGTAATTTAGAACAAAAAAATTACAAACTGATCTATCTACAGTCTATCCTTTTCTAAGTATGAAGGGAAAATCAAAGGTACCATTAATACAGACTCCAATAGATCATCACATCGTATCAATAAAACCACTAATCTTAAAGAGACTTTCAGTAGAATATTAACCAAAGGAGAGAGGTTTGATAATGAGAAAGCCAAAAGGATAGAAGGGCTTGGACATAATTAAAGAAGAAACAATAGTAATATTGGAGACAATGAGGAAATACTGGAAGAAGTTGAGTTTAGAGGGCTAGAAATAAAGGGAAGGATTACATCGCAAAGAGTTCATCAACAGAAGAACAGAGAGGAAGATTAGGGGAGAAAAGAGAACTTCAAGAAGAAGAAAATGGAATTAAGGTTAATAAATACATTCAACAAAAAATAGAAAGATTAAATCAATGCATTTAGTGCCACAAAAACAACGTGCTCTTTGAGGAGATAATCTCCAACATCTAAACCTAAAATAGGCTTACACATGACCTTTTATTAATCCAGAATGATATATGTGATCAAATAATCTTGGGGGAACATGCTCATGTAGAATTCCATAGTAACTACAATTAGGTACAAACAAAAGAAAAGTAAATTGAGAAGGAAAAATGTAAGAATAAAGGAATCTACAGAGAAGAGGATGACAAAGCAACTTAAATATTATCAAATAATTGGACAATAAGCAGAAATCTATAAAAGAACATACTTGGATTAGAAATTAGAAAAATGAGATCTATACAGAGTTGAGTCCTCTAGCATTGAATACGAAAAATAACTCCAAGGATCAAAATATCGACAACTATATGGAAAATTCATCTTTAATAAATGATGGACAACAAGATCCAAAGGAGGGCAGAGAACTACAAGAACACTAGAAAGGAAGTGCATTAACAAGAAATAAGGAATATAAATATGAAATCAAAACTAAGACAAAAAAAATATTTACCAAGAGGACTAGAAAGGGACAGACAACAAGAATGAGCAAAACTTGGATCTAGGGAAGATTTCCTTAGAATCTCTAAAACCAACAGATGGGATAATTGGAAAAGAATTGACAGAATTAACCCAACATGAATTAAATCAAACTTAGACAACTAACATCCCCCCAACATCTTCAGAACATTGGGAAAATGTCATGACTAGAAAAAAGATCTAAAGGGAAATTCCATAAATTTTGGCAAACCCCAATAGATGGGAAAGACCCATTCAAGGAAATAGAAAAGGTTCAAAAGTTTGATAATGGATACATGGACAAAAATAAGGAACCACTTATACCACTAGAGGTGGAAGTCTTTATGAGTAGGATTTTGGTAGCAAGCCCAAATGATAAAGAAACTAGTACTAAAAAAGGAAAGACAAAAGGAAATAAGTTAGAGGAAAGACAATCATGGGAAGAGTTTGGGGGTACTAGATGATATAGATCAAAGTAAAGAAAATGAAAAGATTAAAGGTATGGAATATAAAAATGAAGAGGTAAAGGAAATAGAGAATGAAGGAATGGATATACAAGATCATATTATATAAGAATTGGAAGAAGAAGAGGCAATAGAGGATTATATGATGTCCACTAGTATCAACAATGTTAATGAGCACATTGACAAATCAGGTATCTAAACCAACCAAGATAGAATAGAGGCTCCAAGATGTGGCAATAAAAAAATTGAGGAAGAAAGTGTAGAAGTTGTGAAAACCAACTTCATAGATTTCCAAGATCACCTGCATGCAAATAACCTGCTAAAGAGAAACCAAAAAAAGAAGGAAAAAACAGAGCTTGGAAGAACTCAATAGGATGAGAGAGAAACTGTATTCCCAGATTGATTGAATGAATGCTTAAAAAAATAATTACAAGAGTTCAACCTTAAAGGTGAACGAAATCCCTAAAGCCTAAAAAAGCTAGGTTGCACAATATAATTAATAAAATATTAATTATATGCACCTACAAGATAGCTTAAGAAAACTAGAGTAATAGGCAACTTATTTAATTAAATCAAAGTGATCTAATTAATAAATATAAACAATTAATTACTCTAACAGAAAGATGCTTATTGCATTGATATTTGTCATTGGGAAGGCAAAGAATTTAAAAAAAGACTAGCAATATTTTGAATGCATGGAAGGAGAAGTTTCTTCCCTGATAACAATGAGGATAACAATGTGGAATGATAGGGAACTAAATGCCCCTAGCAAGAAGAGATTATTAAAATGTAATTTAACCCTATTTGATCAAGAGATAATATTAATTCAAGACACTAAATTAAATAAAGAAGGAACTAAACTACAAAAGAAACTAGGCAACTGGAATATAAAACTAGTAGAATCTAATGGAGCATTGGGAGGTATTGGTAGCATATGGAATCCTTAAAAAATAGATTTTGTCAAAATTGTCTCAAAGAATGATTGGATGGGGGGTGGAGTCAAAAGTTTCAAACATAACATCCAATTGACTCTAATTAATGTAGATGGGTCCATTCAAAGCATAGATAAGAAATAGATCTAGAATAAAATCAACACAATTATGGAAGTTGACCATAGAGATAATTTCTATATCAATGGAGACTTAAATGCAATCCTTAATTTGGAAGAAAAGTATGGTAGATCTCAAACACTAACACAAGTAATAGCATATTTTAGAGAATGGTTTGAAAGGAACAGCCTAATGGATATTCCACCAAGAAATAAAATTTTTACTTGGAACAATAAAAGACTAGGCTTCTATCACAATGGAAAAAGATTAAATAGATTCATATTCAAAGTGGATTTAAACGCTGTAAATTTAACATTTCATTCAACTATTTTTCCAAATGCTAGATTAGACCACTTTCGAGTCAGAATAGAATTTGAAGAAGGCCAAAAGCCACCAAGAAATTCATTCAAATTTAAAAATGTGTAGTTTTTGGACAACAAATTTATGAACAATATCAAACATTGGTGGCAAGAAAGTACCTTTTAGGGATCTAAAATGTATTATTATGTCTTCAAACTAAAACTGCTTAAAGAAAACATTCTTAAGTGGAATAAAGCCCGCTTCAATAATATATTCAAAAAAAATTTAGATAATGTTTAGAAGAACTATAAAAACTTAATGAAGAAATAATAATAAAAGGAACGGGCAATGAAAAATACATAAAAGAAAAGGAGTTATTAATAAAACAAGATAATATATTATTAAAAAAAGATTTTTTTTGGAAATAAAAATCAAGAGAAACATGGCTAGCTAAGGGGGATCATAAAACAATATTTTTCTAGAGAAAAACTATTAACAATAGAAACATTAACACAATTGCTAAAATTAGAAATAATGAAGTAAATTTGGAAGAAAATCCTACTAAAATAGTGAATTTTTTCATGAATTTTACAAGAACAACCTAAACAACTTTAATAGCTCTAATTGCACTAGAAAAAATAAAATGGTGAACTGCATCCCTAAAATCATCATAGCTAAGGATAATAAACTATTAAACAAACCATTTACTATAGAGGAAATAATAAAAAATCATTATTCAGCCTTAACCTGGATAAATCACTGGCTCCAGATGGCTTCCAAGCCTTCTTCTTCTAGATGTGTTGGGATATTCTAGGGTTTGACCTTTGGAAAGCAATAGAAGCTTCCAAAAATGTATGATCACTATTGACTAAATAGTGATCAATAGCATTGTGCAACACAATAGACAAAATATTATCGAAAGCATTAGCCTACAAACTTAAAAATGTTCTCCCTAAACTAATATCAGAAGAACAAATAGGCTTTGTTCTAGGTGGATCTATTTTAGATGGGATTAACATCATCCAAGAAACAATCCATTCAGCTCTAAATAACAAGGAAGCATGTATGTTCATGAAGCCAGATTTTTGAAAAGCATATGACATGGGGTTTTCGAAATTGCTTTGCAAAACCCTCGAAGCATTCAAATCTTCATATCAATGGCTAAACCTTATCTTCACTTGTATTGCTACACCCAAAATATTTCTTCTCATTAATGGATCTGTAGAAGGATTCTTCAATATATTCAGAGGAATTAGATAAGGAGATCCAATCTCACCCTTTCTATTTATCATCATGATCGAAGCATTTAGGAGAGAAATTAAAAAAAATCTAGAAGAAGGGTAAATTAAAGGGATAACTATGGCATAAAATATCTCTAATGAGCACACCAACAGTTTTTAGATGACATGATTCTACTTGGAGAAAGTACAATAAAAGAAGCATGAAACTTCAAAAAAATTATACAAACTTATGTGGAAGCATCAGGGTAAAAGGTTAACATTGAAAAGCAGGAGATTTTATTTTTTAATACACCTCCACAAATGGAAGATGTCATTTACAACATTATGGGATTTAGGAAACATTCATTTCCCTACAAATTCCTAGGAAATCATCTAGAAAAAAAGTGCAAAAAGCTTCACAATGTGGGAACCAATCCTAACAAGAGTAGATAAGCACATAGAAATTTGATAAAGGAAATGACCTACTAAGGTAGGATAAACTACAAAAATTAAAGCAGTGCCATCAACCATACCTATGTATCAAATGTCATGTCTTCCCTTGCCAAAAGGGGTCAATAAGAAACTAGAGAGAAAACTCATAAAAGAAATTTGGAAAGGGGTAGAGGAAAAGAAGAAACTAGCCTTTGATCAAATGGAGAAATATATGCAAACCAAAAGAACTAGAAGGCTTAGGAATTAAAATTTTAAGTTGGAAAAATGAAGCTTTGGGAGCCAAAAAAGTCTGGAGAATGTATCACGAGAAATAAAGTAAGTGAATAGTGTAGACCTAATATCTCTATTGAGAACAAGGAACCTACCAAAAGTTTCCAAGTCATGGAATTTCATCATACAATGTCATCCTATCATTAGTAACAATCTTACTTGGTAAATAGGGAAAGGGGAGGAAGACTTATTTTGGAAGACTTGTGGGATAGACTCCCAGTCCCAAATAGTTTTAATCTTCTAGAAAATATCAAAAATACATTAGTCAACTTGTGGGGTAAGCAAGTTTAGGACTAAAAGTAAGTAAAAAAGGAAGATGGAAAAGAATCCTAGACATGGAAATCAATAGAAGGAACTAATTTGTCAAAAGAGGAAAAAGAGGCTTTAATAAAATTTCTTAATCAGAGGTAGACTAACCACAAAATTAGAAAATATAAATTAATTTGGGGAGTATCCAATGATGAGTAGTACAATGAAAAGAAAGGATATGATCTTTTAATCAATTCTCAAATATGGGGAAAAGATAAACATTCCTCTTAAACTACACTAGGATCTAGCATGTCTACCTAAGGTTGGCATATTTTTATGAGTTGTAATGCAAAAGAGAATACTAACAGTAGATAGATTCACTAATATGGGCTTCAAGGGCCCCTCAAGGTGTCCTCTTTGTAAAAATAATTCAGAGACAACATTACATTTATTATATCAATGCCCCTTCACAAGAACAAGTTGGTATTGGTTATGTCATAAACTCAATTGGGCTACAACCTTTCTAGAAAACATTGTGAATCATCTAAATAGTTGGCCTAATTTCATAAACATAAAAGCATATAGTAAACTTTTGAATATTACTCCCTTTATTCTCTTGTGGGAGATATGGAAGGAACAAAACAAAAGAATATTTAATGACTCTAAAATGACATCTCTCCCTTCCTCAACAAAGTAGAACTAGTATTATAGAAGTTATGAATAAAAATATAAGAAACATAGTCAGAGAAGAAGGATCATTTTTGAATTGGGATGCAAACATGTGAAAGAACTATATCAATCTCATTAACCCACCATAGGTATTTCCCAAAGAAAAATAAGCAAGCAAGAGAGGAGTGTAGATGGGAACCTCTCCTGGCAAGATGGACTAAATTGAATTTTGATGGAGCATCCCAAGGAAACCCTAGTAAGGAAAGACTAGGTTGCATCATTTGCTTGAAAACTAGAGATAGGATTGTAAAGTGAGCCAAACTATTAAGAGTCATGTGGAATAATATAGCTGAATTAGAAGCTCTAGTGGAGGGACTTAATCTAAGACTAGATTTAGGTATAAAAAATTAATCATTGAAGGGGATTCCCAGATAATTTTTAATGCAATAAGAAAACATATCACCCCTAATTAGAAAATCAACTCCAAGCTCAAGAATTCCCTAACCATCTTGGACGTGTTCAAAGAAATAAGAATCTAGAATATATATATCGAGAGGGAAACAAAGAAGAAAATCAATTAGTGAATAAGGGAGTGGATGGGGAGGACATCTTACTAAAGATAACTTAGTATTCCTTAATAATATTCTTAGCAAGATCCACTCCTAAAGGACTCTAAGAAAATTTATTCATCCCACTAAGCATATTGTCATTTTACATGCATTTCTACATACATCTTACAATTAGATAGTCTTGTCTTTCCCTATCACAAGTTATTATTTTAATCTTCCCTCTTAGTTCATCCTACCTATTATCCCTTATTATCTTTATTAAATTTAACACCATTATGATTACATATTCTCTTGAAATTGTAAAAGTGTTACAATTATTAGTATTAAGATTAAATTAGATAGACGAGAGATAATTTTTAGTATGGTATAGAACAACCTAGAGAACATAGAAATACTCAATTCACTTAAGCATGAACATAAGAAGAAATAAAATAAGAAGGGTATTAATAAATCCTAAAAGTACATGAATTTCAATTTTCAATGATTACAAAGTTTCTACAAATGCAGTCTAGCAATGCATTTCTCAATCATGATATGATCATATAATCTCAAGATATGGATAAGCTCCTTTTTAATTTCTTATCATTTCAAATCATTACCTTTCATTTCTCAAACTAGGAGTTATTGAACCTAAAGGCAATCTAGTATTGTCAATTAGTGCAAAACACTTAGTCATTTACAGGGTAGAGTTATTTGGTCAACACTGTGACCAAGTGATTCTATACAGGTTGAGCAATGTAAAGGAAAAGTTCTAAATAATCAGTTATTATCGAGCAATAGTTAATGTCAAGCAATCCAAGTGTCACCAAGTACTCCAATGATTGCTAAGTTGTTCAAAAGGAAACATAAGTTGAGTGTTACATAGGTCAAATAGTTCAATGAAAGTTGAGAAAAATAGTGAAGGCATAACATAGTTAAGACCGAGGGATAACATGAAGACTTAGTGTACTCCAAGCATTAGTAAGGTATTAGTGTCAAGTAACACAATTTTGTATAAATGTTTGGAATGACAAAAACATTGACATAAACCATTTTTTCAAGAAAGAAGCATATTTTACAATCAAGGAGATAATCAAGAAGTTGATTGTGCATGTAATGAAGGATCATTAATCCTTATGAGAGATGATTGACCAATCAGAAAATTAGAATGACTAAGCATAAAAAATGATGAATCTAGATCATTGATCATGATCTAGAAGCTTTAGTAAACAACTATTTAAGGAGGATTTTAGACCTAATTCACAAAATTGAGAGTTAGATGTTTGGATGTGAAGCTAAAGGTGAATTCAATGAAGTTAAGCATTGAGAAGTAGTGAGGCAACCGAGCAGTGCACTGAGCAACTATTGAAGATCTATCATAGAGAGATAATATCACATTGGAAAGAGGTGATATGTAATAAAAATTCAAGTGTAGATCAAAAGATCAATGAACTAAATTCATTTTAACATGTGTTTCAGGGTCAATCTCTTAACAAAGTGGTCCTAACATACCTATGTAAATCTCTTTATAGAGTGCTCACTTAATTATGTAGTTAAAATCCTTTTATCAAGGTAGACTAAAGAAGTATTGTAAGATCCTAATAGGGCATACCCCTCACAAGGTAGATCATCAGAAGTGATCAAATTTTGTAGCCCTAACATGCACACTTTATTGTTGTAGTAGGAAGATTTTGTGGGTGTCATCCCCACTGCAGTTTTACCTTCACCTTGGAAGGTTTCTACATTACCAAAAATTTGTGTTGTGTTGATTCACTACTTATATGTTTTAGTCATATTATTAGATGTTAGATATAATATTGCATTACAATAAATGTTTAATTTGATATAAGGTTATGATGAGATAATGATTTATGGTGAAGATGTAAAATATGGTTTATGTTCAGAGTTGTTAAAAGTTTTTGAATATTCTAATTCACACCACCCCCCCCCCCCCCCAGCATCTTACTTTCCCTATTATATTTCCAACAATTTGTATTAGAGTTGAGTTCTCTAAGTAGAAGTCTAACCACTTGAGAGTCAAAGATCTTGGAGATGGAAGCCTATAAGTTGGGAACGGTTATTGAGAATCAGAAGATTGATTTGTAACTTGTAATTGAGATAGTCAAGGTTGCAAAGGAGGAACTAAAGAAATCTCTAAAGAGAAGGAAGGAGATGAAAACTCAACAAAATGACACCCAATACAAGGAAGAAAGGATTGATGACTTATGTGATGAAGGTGGATCCAATGAAACTAATGTAGAAATAGTAGATCTATTGGAGAAAAACAAAATTTTGAATGAAGAGCACTAAAAATAGAACGTGGAATACAATCAATAAGGCTTTTTGAAGTGACTCAAAAAAAGAAAAAGGTTGAAGATGGCAAGGTATTGGCTAAAGAAGAAAAAAGGCATATGGCTACAAGTCTTAATGAGAGAATCAATAAGGTATAGAAGCTAAATCACAATCAATTTGACATGGTTAATCAATTATTAAGTGTTAATCATGAGATTTCTAGGAAGGTAGAAGAGATTAAAAATCTAAGATCTAAGAACAATCAACATAAATTTTAATTGAGAGCTGAGAAAGAGATCGTGGAAAGAATGAACAAATTTGGAGAAGTTATGAGATGACTTGATGAAAATCTAAGAGCACAAAGGAGACCTAATGACACCACTCAACTAGGTTACACTGAGTTTATATCATCAATTGAGCAAGGAGAATCATCAAAGCATGGAGAACAAAGGAATTGCAAGAACAATAAGCCTTCATGCTATCATTGTGGAAAGTCGGGTCATATAGAAAATATTAACAGGAGCAAAATTGGTAAGTCAAATCCTAAACCTAAATTCAATGGTAATTATTTCAATTGTAACAAGCATGGAAATCAAGAACATGAATGTAGATCAAAGGCCAATAAGACACAAGCTACTTCTAGATTTGGAGGCTATTGTCACACTTGTCAGAAATATGGTCAGGAGGCACAATATTGTAGATCTAAAATGAAGAACAATTTGACACCTAAAGTCAAGACAAAGTACCTAGGAAAGGTAATAGCATAAGTTGGGATTACAATACTTGGCTCTAATGTCAATTTTGTGGTATGGACACATTGTAGAAAATTGTGTAAGGATGCATCTTTAAGGAAGATCAAAAAATTGGAGGAACTTTGGACTAGTATGTTTCGATTGTCAGAAGGTCAGTCACCTAAGAAAGGATTGTATGAAACAAGCACCAACACCTAATGTTGGAGAGAACAATGGAAATGCAAAGGTCAATACTAAAGAAGTGAGAAACCAAATGAAACAAAAAAAAAACTAAAAAAGGTGAGTTGGGCCAACTTGTGGCTTAGTTGGGTATAAGTAAGTGGTTTGGTGGAATCTTTAGGCAAGTAGTTATCATTCTAGCTTAGAGAAGGGGATGAAGTGTAGATGTGAATTTTGAAGAGTTAGGGTTGCAACTTAGGAACCAGAGGATTGCTTGGTGGACCTAAGGGTACACATGTGGATTCTTCTTGGTGTTCTTATCCAGTTGTGTATCTGGACTAGCTGGAATTGGGTTTGTAAGTTGGATCTTGTAGAACATATTTTTTAATTACCGTTTGTGTTTGGTCCTAACTTGAAAGGCCTTATAGTTGGGCATATTGCATGTAATCAATTACATCTATGAATAAAGAATTGTAATTTGGTATCAAATCTTGCATTATTGTTTTTTTGTCATTGTATTGCCATTATGTGGTTGTTTGTTGAGGTTTTGGACATCTCCTTTGGGGATTCTCCTACCCTGCACTACATTAGAAAAAAAGGGAAACTAATGCAGTTGTTGAGCCTCAAAAGAAAGTTATTGTTAATATAACTAAGCCTACACCAGTCAAGAGCTCAACAAAGAGAAAAGATGCCACTATTGAAGTTGAGTTGAGTAAGAAAGAAAAGAAGCCAAGAAGAATGCTTATTGTGAAAAAAATATGATGGGGAGGATGAAGTTGAAAGGATAGAGTCAGTGGAGTTCAGTCAATTTAGAGTGGATACACACAAGAAGCCACAATCCATTGATGAGGTATGTAAAATCTTAGGAGTATTGCAAGATTGTCAAGTTTTCAATACATAAAACATGATACATCGAGTAAATAAGACAATGTTAAAGTATAAGAGGCTATAATAGATATGATGGCAAATTTTAAGTACACACCTATATATTTAGGCAAGATAATTCCTGAGGAATTGTATAATAAAGTTGATGGGAAGTGGAAATTAGCTATACTCTGGGAGACAAATCAGGGAAACAATATTGGCTCAAATTATGCCAGAATTGAATAAAAATCAAATTTGTTTAGCATTGAGAGATTATACCAATAGGTTTGTACCAAAGAGAAGAACATTTTTTATATTTAAGAATAAGATACAAAATTTTGACAAGGAAAGAAAAATAATGTGGCAAAAGATTTATGGTCAAATGCCTGATGATGATCAAGAGGATAAGGAAGAGAAGGATGAAGAAGAAACTATTGAGCTAGATAACACAAAATATTTTGATAATGGGAAAGATAAAATTTTTGATACTTTTAACACTTTAGTATAGCTAAGCAGAGAACAGACAAAGACTGTAGTCATATATGATGGACCTAAAACTAATCCTATTAAGAATATAATGACTAATCCAATACAACAAAGCATAAGTCAATTTCAAGTCGAGTCTGTGCAGTTGCCAGCCCATGAAAAGTTAATAGACCCTAACCCTGTATTAGTGCAAATTAAGGATTATCCAAATATTGATGTATAGGTGGTTACTCAACTGGCTAAATTTTCATCTACTCTTGTTGCTACATCTAGTCTAGTTGATAACTAAGGGAATGTACAAGTTGGTGTTGTCAACAAATAGAGTGTGTTGATTGTTGTGGTTCCACAACACACGCCCCATTCCTAATCAGGAATGGGGGCCCCCTACTTTTTTTCTAACTCCTAGACTCACAATTCGAGAGTCAAGAGAAAACCTTAGAAGTCAAAAGTGTTAGTATCGTCGAAAATTTTTATTAAAAAAAAATTGAAAAAAAAAAGATTTAAAAAAAAATTAATTAATTTTCTAAAAAAATAAAAAATAAAAAAAATTGTGCCGCACGCACGTCCACCATGGTGGCACCGTTGCACACTCACCCCTCATGGAGGCACACTACGCACGCACTCCATGGAGGTGTCGCGCACACCCTCCATGGTGGCGACGCCCACGCACCCTCTATGGAAGCACGTAGTGTGCACCCTCCATGGTGGCGCACGCATGCCATCCATGGAGGTGCACTGCGCGCACCCCCCATGGAGGCACTCGGTGCATGCCCTCCATGGCGACGCGTGCACCTGCCACCCATGGAGGTGCCACGTGCACCCCTTATGGAGGCACATCGCGCACACCCTCCATGGCAGCATTGTGTGTACCCCTCATAAAGGCACAATGTGCACACCCTGCTAGTGCGTGCGCCCATAATAACAAATTGCGCGCCTTTGCCACGAGCTTCCTACTCTCCTCCATGCGCGTTTTTGAGCCACACACCTACACATTTTTTTAAAAACCAATAAAAATAAAAATAAAATAAAAGGACGCACGTAGCGCACTAAAATTTATCTTAATTAAGCATTTTCATCTCTCCGGACTAATGTTTGCTTCTTTTTGTAGGTAAAAAAGGTATCCTTAACTTGTCAGGGTCATAACTTTTGACTTGGAGCTCGTAATTCAGAACTACTTACACCGTTGGAAAGAAGAATTGAAGATCTAATTTCAATCCCTAAAATAATGAGCCTTTGGTTGCCCAATATTAGGGATCGATGAAAGTTTCAACTTGAAATTTTGAGCAAAAGACCTCCGAAAAGGCCATTTAAAAATGCCTAGAAAAATTTGCAAAAAAATATGACAAAGCTTCAAACATGTGATCATTTGGATCTCTTGGTTTCTCATCGGGAAGGATAGGGTAGTTTTAGAGAAGACAGAGGTCAAAGATGTAGAGGTTGGACACATGAAGCAGAATAGGTTCCTCATCTTATGTAGTTATTAATGACAAGATTCAACACAGGTGCATTAGGATTTTAGATCGAAGAAGCAGAAGGAGTTCAAGTTTATGAAAGTGATTGGCTATAAAGAGGGTATAAATCATCAAAAATGGGCAAAGAATATATACAAAAAGTGATATAAAACCCCATTTGAGAAAAACTCAAAAATTGTTTTCAAAATTAACAACTTTGATTTTTTGGTGATTTGAGCTATTGAGGTGCACAGCTTCGTAGGTATGCAGGTTCGCAGCTTCACATTTTTGAGCTTCGTAGCTCTGCAATTCAGAGGTGCACCGATAGTTGACTGCCAGTTCCAAAAATAGCACTTTCCATGCATCGAGAGCGCATTCTGATGGCAAGTTAACTTTGACACATGCTTAGTGAAGGGCCAGTTTCCATTTTTGATGCCTCCATGAACTTCCACTTCGACTGATGGCTTCCTCCTACTTTCTCTCTCGCACTTTCATTGTTTTTGACATGTAAGGGGCTCATGCATTCGAATAATGAGTAAAATATGGATGGAGTCCCTCTAAGCACTAGATTAATTGATAGTTTGTGTATATTTAGTTTGTTTTTATTGTTAAAAAGCATTTTATTGCATGTAAGATATCTCTCATTCTCAACACAAATTGAGGAGATGATTTCTTATAAATACCCCATTGTAAAATGTAAAAAGGGCCACTGTTATTATGCAATAAAGTTATGCTTTTGGTGCTAGCATTCGAAGTGTAGTTATTCTTGCCTAAATGTGTCATTGTTTTGTGGATTTTATACATGAGATTTTGATTGAGCCAAAGGTTTATTGCATTTTTTTTGGATGTGTGATCTTTTAGTTTTGGTGTTTGCTACAGATATATGAATTTCGCTGACGTAACGATCTTGATAAGAGATCACCCGATTTGTGTGTACATAGCTTTTTGTCTCACATAAGCACACTTTCCGTGGCCTTGTGATTTGATGAAGAGTGAAACATCATTCTATTTGTTAAAGATTCTCACCGACGATTGCATCAGTGGATTCTAGGAAGTGTTGCTCCTATTCTCATTGGTTTCCTACTGATTGCTTCGAAGGTTTAACTAACAGTGTGTTGTGTCCTGTAGCTTATGTCCATTTAGGAATTTCAATCTCAAGTCATTTGATTTCATGTTATTTTCTTTTAGTTTCATTATTTTCTTTGCTAACCCCTTGTTAGAGTAGGACCTCATAGTAGTTGCATTGTTAGAGTTGCATGCATTGAAAAATAGAAAAATACAAAATTATTGTTCTTTTGGTGTGATATTTTGAGACAACGAAAAATTTTTACTTCAATTCCAAGATAACATTTATCTTCTACTGAGTAGATTTTGGTACGTCGCAAGACAAATACTGAACCTTGGAGTGGATCCTTAAAAAGATTTTATTTTCAAGAGAAGAATTACACTATGGATTCCTGTCATTGACCTCATGCAAAACAAATGCTCAACACCGACCAGTACAGAAGATTCAACACAAGTGCCTGCAAAGCAACAAGATACCATAGAGGGTAATGTTTTTGTAAATAAAGGAGATGAAAAGAAATATGGGAGACAAAATTATCAAGCAAATAAATATTCTATAGGTATGAGACCAATCACCTCAGGACCTCAGATTAAGAGATGTAAGGAGGTAGGACAACTAAGTATAGCCAGTGAACTCCCAATAGTTGTAGTCAAGGACACACAAGATGAATCTATACAGAAGATAGGTACAGTAGTAAGATTAGAAGAAAAGAAGACATAAGATGAACCAAATAAATGTGAGATGACTACTAAGCCATAAAATTTTAGTTTGGAGGTTTCAATACAAAGTTTACAAATAACATTGTTGAGCTCCAACACACTAGACTCCGAGGGCAAGAAGTTGTAGAAGAGGTCGATATACTCATCTCAAGCCATAAAAGGTAAACCTGACACCTTAGATGAAGACAAATTTATTATTTATGATTGGGATAAATCAAATCTGAGTGAGGAGCAAATGATAATTCTAAGTGAATTATTTGCAAGAAAGGAAAAGCAAGTGGAGCTTAGAAGAGAGCATCAAAAGAGGCAAGTACCATATGATATCAAAGACATTGCTTGATACAATTATTGTTAATTCTTGATCAATTAGTCAAAATTGTGGAGAAGGTCAATGATCTAAATGTAGACATTAAAGAGAAATTGGTGCAAAGGGTAGAGAGGAAATATGACACAAGAGTAATGGAAAAAGTATCTAGTGATATTGTTACTAACTAAGTTGAGCTTTCCACTCTTGTGACTAAGCTAGAATAGTTGAACACAAATAAAAATACATTATTTGCAAAGTTGTGTGATGATATTCCCTCTTTCTGCAAGTCTATAAGATACAGGATGGGTAATATAGACACAAAGTTGAAGAAGGATAGAAAAGAGTTGAGCATGGATCCCAACTCTAGCTTAGTTTACTACTCACTAATCAAATTTTTACAAGGGAAGTAGTCAAAATTGTTATAGGAAGAGTGCCACATAAGAAATAAGGTGAATGAAATTCAAGTGAGATTGATACCTCATATGGAAGTCATATAAAGGCATATATAAACTGATAAGGATCTTGTGAAGGATCAACACTTGTCAATTACAAATAATATGGTGAATCTGGTGGCCAAGATTGAGATAGAGAACCAAGTATTGCATACTTTGAAGGCCAACTAGGAAAACACAATGCTAATCATTATGATGCTATTAAATCTAATGCTCAACATGTGATACATAAACAATTTTGAATATTTTTTTTTTAAATTCAAGTGTGCAACAGTATGTATAGACCAAGATACAGGTGTGAATTGTATTCTTAGGGGGAGTACTTATTTTGAGGTTTTGGAATGTCAAGTTTTGATCATGACAAAGTGTTTTTTCCACTAATGCCAAAGGGGGAGATTTTTGAACCTAAATTTAATCTAGTATTGTCAATTAGTTCAAAACACTTAGTCATTTACAAGGCAGGGTTATTCAGTCAACATTGTGACCAAATGATTCTATACAAGTTGAGCGATCTAAAGGAAAAGTTGTAAATAATTAGTTTTTATCGAGCAGTAGTTACTACCGAGCAATCCAAGTGTCGCTGAGTACTCTAGTGATTGTCAAGTTGTTTAGAAGGCAACATAAGCCAAGTGTTACAAAGGTTAAATAGTTCAATGAAAGTTAAGAAAAATAGTGAAGGTCGAGCATAGTTAAGGCTGAGGGACAACATGAAGACTTAATTTATGCCGAGTGTAACTAAGGTATTAGTATTGACTAACATAGTTTTGTATAAATGTTTAGAATGGCACAAACATTGATGTAAACCATTTTTTTCAAGCTAGAAGCATTTTTTATAATCAAGGAGTTATTACACATTTAATTAAGGATCATTAATCCCTATGAGAGGTGATTAACGAGTAAAAAAAGTAGAAGGACTAAGCGACAAAAAGGATGAATCTAAATCATTGATCATGATCTAGAAGCTTCACCAAGCAACTATTTAAGGTGGATTTTAGACCTAATTCATAGAATTGTGAGTTAGAAGTTTGGATGCCAAGATAAAGGTGAATTTAGTGAAGTTAAGTATTAGGAAGCACTGAGGTGACTGCACAATGCAATGATGTAAGACCCTGCCTAATTAAGAATTTGTAAGAGCATGTTTTTAGGAGAATTAATCCAACCATAACACATTTCCATTTTATTATTAAAACTCATTTAATTGGTTAATTATATTTTAAATATAATATTCATATTATCATTTGAAAATATGATGTGGTTTACGTATCATTCTTCAATGATTGGTTTCTTAAGTTCTAGCTAATAGCATGATTAAGGACATTTTTGTGTGCTTTATTTAAATCTAAATTTTATTCCATGCATATATATATGACTTGTCTTCATAAGACATTTGTAACTAGTTGAACTGACTAATTTTTTTATGTGAGAATGTGTATGGGGGGTGTTGATATCATTAAACTCAAAACTCATTAGGATGACATTTCAAAATATTATTGCATACATTGGAACTTTTGGATCCCATGATACATCAAAGTTACTTGTGATTGAATTATAATTTTAGGTTAGTTAATTTGAGTAATTTGTATATAGTAATGCATCTTTCCTTGTTATGACCTCTTTACTTGTGATGATTTGACATGTTAAAAGTTGCATTATGGTTGATTAACTTCAGAAACCAATTTAAAGAGGTGGATATGACCATAAATTATGATTTATAAAATGACAAATGAATTTTTATTTTGATATGAGGATATTAGACATAAGTAGTTATACGAATTACTTCATTTAGATGATGATTATGGTAATATAATTTGGTATAGAATGATATAAGATTTTCTTAGACAATGAAATTAGATTAAGTTATAACGAGGAGAACCACTTACAATGAAATTTAATTATAAATGTTTCTAAGTGATTTCCATTTGATGGGATCTCATGAGAAAATTGTGTTGGAAGATGATATTGATCCAATATTTTGATCTATAACATAAATAGGAGTATGTGGTAAATTCTAATGATTCTTATTATCATATATTTTATATGTTATGATTTAGTCTCTAATTAGATTCTAATGACAAGGACTTAGTATTGTAGTAGTGTCAATTTATATGATGATGTTATGAGTACTCTTACATGCATAGTAATTTGTTAATTAATGTGATCACCAGGATGATATAATAGGAATATTGAAAATTTGTGTTGAATTGAATTATGTTAAGGTGAAATAACCCTTACTATATGGGTCATTTAGAAATAATATTGGACTGGGACAATTTGTCAAACACTTGTTATGTAACCTTTAGTTTTGTATTATTTCCAATAGGATTCATCAAGTAATATAGATGCAACAATAGGTAATAATACCATCAATATTCAAGGAAGAATTTTTTTATTACAATCAAATTTTTTTCAATGTCTAATCACAATACAATAATCGAATAACAAACCTGGACTAAATAGGAACAATATCAAAAACCTGAGATTGCCGCCTCCATGAAGTTTGCCAGTTCTGTTCAAAGTCTTCTTTACCTAGTTGGAAACGTAGAAACTGATGCCACCAACCCACCACCCTCTATTCGAGCCCGTGCACAATTTCTTCAATTTGGAGTGTTGATCTAGCCTGGTTCTGAACCGAGATGGGTGTTGTAATCATTTTGGCTTATTAAGTGAGTCGCTTAATGCAAACCGAACTGCAATTGCCAAGACTTGATCAAGATCGCTTCGTAATTATATTTCACCTATGGATTTATACAGACGGCTAATCAATATCCTCGGACTGAGATTTATACAAGTCTGATAATCAATATCCTTGGACTGATATGATTTCTTCTCCTTAATTTGGTGATCCAACCCATAACCTGTGAATTGATTCATGCATTATCCATACTCTACCAAAATGGTTTTAAGGATATACGGAAGCACTGCTGGATGGAAGGATGGCCCTAGAACTTGCTCATCTACTCCTGATCTGTTTACAATGTGATCTTTCTATGAAGATTCAAATCTTCCACCAAAAAGAACGCCCAACTTGATGTGGACTGGGCCGCTTGGGTTCGGGTAAAACCAGGAAGCAATTCACATACATATACAACCATATAAATGTGTTTCCTGTTTCCTTCTAGTACCCCCAATCCGTCAATAGTAAATTCTTTTCTCTATTATCAACGAACCACAAACTTGACCTTAGGTCACCAATCTCTACCCAGGTGAAGTGACTAAAATGTCACCTCCAGTTTTTGCAATAATTCGGGTGATATTCCACACCCTCAAAATTGCTTATCAATGGGAGTTTTCATTCCCAAAGATAACTTGAGAAACTTGCAGACCAAAGACTACAAATTGCTCTAACTGATAATTGAAATCAATTCCACAAAACCGCTTGTTCAAATGGGTGCCTCATGTCCTCTATTTATTCACTTTTTTGAGAAGTTACTAGAAGTTTTCCGGAATTGTCTTTTATAATGCACTTTTATTATTAATTAACTTTATAAAATTAAATAAATAACTTTATAAAGTTTAAGTACAATCTCAATTTAACATTAGAACAAGTAGGCCCCACTTACTGAATTATTATTCTCTGAGAGCAAGAATGTAATCATCTGAGAATAAAATGACTCTCTCTAAAAAAATTTGCCTACGAGAGTCAATAATAGGAAAATCTCCGATAGAAGTCATGTTGCTAGAAAGGGGACATGACAGTCCGCCCTTCCTGAAATTGCTTGTCCTCAAGCAATCTCAAAGCTGGATGTTGCAAAATTGTTTCATTTTTCCAAGTGGCATCTTCAACTGGTAGATCTCTCCATTTGACCAAATATTCTCTGATTACCCTTCTGCGGAGCTATTTTTCCCTGCTTTCCAAAATGAATTCTGGCACTAAGATCAATTTCCCTTCATCATCCAAAGGAGGTAATATGGTAGAAGGTACCACATTCTGTCCCAGTGCTTTTTTGAGGCGCGACACATGGAACACATTATGCACTTTACTATCTGCTGGGAGCTCAAGCTCATAAGCCAATTCCCCTATTCGTCTGGTAATTCTGAAAGGCCCATAATATCTAGGCTTAAGCTTTTCTAACCCACTTCTTTTGAGAGTAGATTTTCAGAAGGGCTGAAGCATGAGGTAAACCATGTCACCCACCTCAAAGCTCCTCTCTGTCCTCTTTTGATCTGCATATTGCTTATACTGATTCTGTGCCCGAGCAATGTTATCCCGAAGTGTGCTAATAATGTCTTTACTCTCTTGAATCGAATTCTCGGCACGTGGAACTCGGACATCCCCCATTAGAAAGTCAATAAAGCTTGGTGCATCATACCCATATAATGCTCGAAAAGGTGTCATCTAAATTGACATGTGAAAAGTGGTATTGTAACAATATTCACACAAATAAATCCATCTTACCCAAGCCTTCTACTGATCAGCCATGTATTTCCTCAAGTAGCCTTCCACCCACTTATTTACTATCTTCATCTGTCCATCAGTCTATGGGTGATAACTAGTACTGGGTGTGAGTTCAGTGCCGCATAATCGAAACACCTCCTTCCAAAAATAACTCAAGAATCTACTGTCCCTGCCACTGACAATACTACAGGGTATCCCATGTAACCTGAGAACCTCTCTGAAGAATACCTCAGCTACCTGTACTGTTGTATAAGTTGTGGTAATGGGAAAGAAGTGAGCATATTTCATTAGTCTATCCACTATCACATAAATGCAATCGCGTCCCTGAGCCTTGGGCAACTTTGTAATGAAATTCATGGATATGCATTCCCACTTCTATCTCGGGATGGGTAGTGGCTGTAGAAGTCCTGCTGGGAAGATGTGCTCCTATTTATTTTTTTGACATACAAAACACTCATGAACATACTGCAATACATCCTTCTTGAGTCCTTTCCATGTAAACCGTTCCCGTACCTGTCTATATGTTTTAAAGTACCCTGGATGACCAGCTATGGGTGAATCATGAAGAGCTCGCATAATAGACTGCTTCACCTTCGATCCTGAGACTAAAAATATCCTGCTCTTGTAAATAATCAATTCATCCACAAGTGTATACCTGGTATCAACAATTGTCCCATCAACTATCCCAGATGCCCAAGAGTCTCTAGCATATTCTGCAACAATCAAATGCTTCCAATCCTCAGAGATCTCTACCATTGCACTAAGATGTGGCCTTCGTGACAAGGCATCTGCTACCACGTTCTGAGTGCCCTTAACATATGATATATCAAAGTCGTATGCCTGTAGCTTACTTACCCATTTTTGTTGTCTATCATTGAGATCTCTTTGCCCAAGGAAATGTCTCAAACTGTTGTGGTCAGTTTTAATACAAAACTTACCACCTACTAAGTACTGCCTGAACTTAGCTAATGCATGCATGATAGCTAACATCTCCTTGTCATAAATGTTGAATGATCTTTCTGGCCCACGGAGTTTCCTGCTCTCATATGCAATAGGGTGTTTGTCCTGCATCAAAACAGCCCCAATACCATCTCCTGAGGCGTCACACTGAAGTTCAAATGGCTTCGAGAAGTCGGGCAATGCTAGCACTGGACATGAAGTCATGATCTCTTTAAATTTGTCAAAACAAGCCTGTGCCTTTGATGTCCAAACAAAAGATCCCTTTTTAAGCAAATCTGTCATAGGAGCCGCATGTCGCGAATACCCGCAAACAAATCTGCAATAGAAGCCACATAAACCAAGGAATCCTCTCAGCTGGGTCAGGTTCTCAGGAATTGGCCACTCCACAATGGCACGAATCTTATCAGGATCCATCTGTACTCCTTCTCTACTGATAATATGACCTAAGTATAACAACTCAGTCATACCCAAATCACATTTGGACTCTTTGGCATACAAAGACTCTGCCTGCAAGGTCTTCAATACTATCTCTAAATGCTCCATGTGCTCACGCCATGTCTGACTGTATACCAAGATATCATCAAAGAAAACCAACACAAATTTCCTAAGCTGATGATGGAAAACCTTATTCATGGTGGACTGGAAAGTGGCTGGTGCATTGGTCAACCCGAATGGCATCACTACAAACTCAAAATGTCCACAATGACATCTGAAAGCAGTCTTCTCTATGTCCTGTTCTCTGACTCTAATCTAGTGGTAACCAGATCCGGATCTAAGGTCTATTTTACTAAAGTAGCATGCCCCATGTAGTTCATCTATCAACTCATCAATTCGTGGAATAGGGTATCTATTCTTAATATTCTTCTTATTCAGCATTCTATAATCTATGCACATCTGAAGAGAACCATCTTTCTTTTTTACCAAAACTACTGAAGAAGCAAAAGGAGACTTACTAGGTCTAATGTGTCCCATTCCAAGAATCTCCTTGATGGTTTTTTCTATTTCATCTTTGAGTCTCTTTGGATGCCTATATGGAGTGATCATAATCGGTTTGGCACCTTCTTCTAATTCGATGATGTGCTCAATCCCTCTATCAGGTGGTGTACCAGGTGGAATATCATTGAATACCTTACTATACTTTTCCCTCAATATCTGGATGTCTGGATGATATTCTATCTTTTTTTGTTCTACATTTGTAGGCATGAGAGTACACACAGTTGCCCATTCAATATCATTATGCCTCACCAACCTTTCCAATCTTCTGAGAGAAATAGTTCGGATGTCACTATTCTGGATAGCTCTCAACACATGCTGCTTCCCATCTACTTCAAACTTGATTTCCATGTCCTTGAGTCGAAAAGTGACCTCACCCAATAGACATACCCAAAACGATATCCAAATCACCCATATTGACCACATGGTAATCTGCTTTGAACTCATAATTATTCAAGCGTAAAGGCATGTCTCTAACCATCCTATTACACTTAAGAGTGTAACCATCAGCAACTTGTACGCGGAGACCTTCAAATTCTTCTGTCTTAATACCACGGCACTCAACCAGTCGTGCATCAATGAAGTTGTGCGTAGCGCCTGTATCAACCAATGTGATCACTTTCTGTCCTGCTAAAACTCCCCGTAACCTAAAGGATCCCTCCTGTTGAATGCTAGACAAATGCCCCTGCTGTAAATTCAATTAAGATTCCATTTTTTGCTTTGAATTTCCTGTTTCTCCCTCAAGCTCTAAATCACTGTGATCATCCTCATTTGTTGTACTGTCAGAATCTGATCCTTCATAATATGCCCACATAACTCTATTGGCTTTTCCTTTAGGTCTCAAAGGACAATCATGATCCCTGTCATATGGACCTTTGCAATAGAAGCATAATTTCTTCTTGCACAATTCGTTTAATGCTTCTGCATCCAGGGGTGGAGTAGATTTTCCTTTGGTTTCAATTCTCTTTCCTTTATTCTTATCAAACTTCTTATTGTCTCTGAAAGAGGTAGTACTTCTGGAAGTGAACCTGCTAGAAGGTGTTGTAAGCTCCATACTCCATGCTTTCCTCATGGCCTCCTGAAGTGTTGGTTGGTCAAATGCCTTGATCCATCCTTGAGGGGTTCAGACAATCCTTCTATAAATAAGATAACTAACCGTCTTTCAGACACGTCTTGTACCATGACTGACAATCTCTGAAATTCACTACTATAAACCTCCAAATTACCAGACTATCTCAACTGTGCAAGGTCGCGAAAATAAATCTCTGGATCTTTCTTATCAAAACGTTCAACCAATTTGTCCACAAAGTCTTGGTAAGATGTCACCTAGTTGTGTTGCAATGTAACCATCCTGTGTGACCACCAATCATGAGTTGCTCCCTCTAAATGCAAAGTGGCATATCTAATGGCATCTATCTCTGACATAGGCCTCAATGCCAAGAATGTATCCAACTTATGAACCCAAGCATGTGCTATCATCTGACCACTACCATCAAAAGATGGTAAAGTGAGCTTGCTAACAGCTCACTGTAACTCACTATCATGACCCCCTCTAGTCCTCCTATTCTGATGGCTCCTCCTCATATGCTCTCTCCTTTGATTCAAATAGCAATCAAAATTCAATAGTTCACGCACATGCGGGGGCAATGCCTACCATTCTGCAGTAGCAGCTCTAAGATCATCCTGGAAATCATCCGGCAAATCATCTTCTCCTATCTCCTAAGCCTCCTCCCTTAGGAAGGTGGGACGAGTAGGCCTATTTGCGGTCCATGATCTGCGCCTAGGAGCACCCTGTGAGCCTACCACACTTCTATTATCGTGATCAAGTGTACCTCTACCTTGTTCCTGAATCCTAGGCTGAACAACTCTCTCCATTATGGTAGTCAAAGCTTGTAGTGTCTGAGCTATTTCTTGATGTCCAGTAGTCATGATTTTGTAAAACTCTCTGGTTTCATCGTCATCAACCCTGTGAAAACTAGGTGGACTCTGTGACTGTCTCTCACCCATATTTCTGCCCTTGAATATTGTCCTCCTGCAAATATAATATCTGGAATATGGTTGCATAAAATATTCTACCCAATAGGATGGCAAGACTACAGCTCGGATACCACTGAAATAACCCTTACTATATGGGTCATTTAGAAATAATATTGGACTAGGACAATTTGTCAAACACTTGTTATGTAAGCTTCAGTTTTGTATTATTTCCAATAGGATTCACCAAGTAATATAGATGCAACAATAGGTAATAATACCATCGATATTCAAGGAAGAATTTTTTTATTACAATCAAATTTTTTTCAATGTCTAATCACAATAAAATAATCAAATAACAGACCTGGACTAAATAGGAACAATATCAAAAACTTGAGATTGTCGCCTCCATGAAGTTTGCCAGTTCTGTTCAAAGTCTTCTTTACCTAGTTGGAAACGTAGAAACTGATGCCGCCAACCCACCACCCTCTATTCGCGCCTGTGCATAATTTCTTCAATTTGGAGTGTCGATCCAGCCTGGTTCTGAACCGAGACGGGTGTTGTAATCGTTCTGGCTTATTAAGTGAGTCACTTAATGCAAACCAAACTACAATTACCAAGACTTGATCAAGATTGCTTCGTAATTATATTTCACCTGCGGATTTATACAGATGGCTAATCAATATCCTCGGACTGAGATTTATACAAGTCTGATAATCAATATCCTTGGACTGATACGATTTCTTCTCCTTAATTTGGTGATTCGACCCATAACCTGTGAATTGATTCGTGCATTATCCATACTCTACTGAAATGGTTTTAAGGATATACGAAAGCACTGTTGGACGGAAGGACGACCCTAGAACTTGCTTGTCTACTTTTGATCTGTTTACAATGCGATCTTTCTATGAAGATTCAAATCTTCCACCAAAAAGAACACCCAACTTGATGTGGACTGGGCCGCTTGGGTTCGGGTAAAACCAGGAAGCAATTCACATACAGATACAACCATATAAATGTGTTTCTTGTTTCCTTCTAGTACCCCCAATCAGTCAATAGTAAACTCTTTTCTCTGTTATCAACGAACCACAAACTTGACCTTAGGTCACCAATCTCTACCCAAGTGAAGTAACTGAAATGTCAACTCCAGTTTTTGCAATAATTCGGGTGATATTCCACACCCTCAAAATTGCTTATCAATGGGAGTTTTTGTTCCCAAAGATAACTTGAGAAACTTGCAGACCAAAGACTACAAATTGCTCTAACTGATAATTGAAATCAATTCCACAAAACAGCTTGTTCAAATGGGTGCCTCATGTCCTCTATTTATTCACTTTTTTGAGAAGTTACTGGAAGTTTTTTAGAATTGTCTTTTATAATGCACTTTTATTATTAATTAACTTTATAAAATTAAATAAATAACTTTATAAAGTTTAAGTACAATCTCAATTTAAAATTAGAACAAGTAGGCCCCACTTACTGAATTATTATTCTCTGAGAGCAAGAATGTAATCATCTGAGAATAAAATGACTCTCTCTCTAAAACCATTTGCCTACGAGAGTCAATAATAGGCAAATCTCCGATAGAAGTCATGTTGCTAGAAAGGGGACATGACATAAGGTGAACTTGGTGTTGCATAATTCAATGATTTTCTTGTATACTCATGGCTACCTATAACTCATGTGGAATAATAATGTATAGTTGTGATACATATTATAAGGGGATAAGAATTAAATTCGATATGTTAGAAAAATGGAAATGTAATTAATAATTATTATGATTATGATGACGATCTAATCCCAGCTATGTCTATATTGCAATAAAGTGAGTATGCCTAAGAGGGAGGAGAAATTTCTTCATTCTAAGTGAAAATATGTGGTTGAAGAGTGGGACACTAAGTATCTTTTTTTAAGAAAATAGGATGTATTCTTGAAGGACTTAATTAAATAGGCTAAGTGTGATGGGTTTGAATAATATTAGGAAATCATGTAGTGTCTAAGAGGGAGTTAGGTTGGGGGCTCTTAGATAAGTTTGAATATCGGTTATACTCTTGTTAGGGCTTTCAAAATGCATTTAAAAGTCTATTTTATGAGTATTCATTCAAAAATAGACTCCTAAGTTCTATACCTATGAGAGAGGTGATAGTTGGAGGTATAATATTGTATATTAGACATGACGTGACATCTCAAAAGGGCCAGTTTTTAAAAGTGGCAAAAATGGAAGTGGGAAACTCATTTTCTCCATCTTGAGAGATTCCACATGATGAGTGGGGGACAAGAGTGGGAGAAAATAAATCCTTGGATCCATGTGCCATAATTCTTGGAGCCATAAGACTTATTAAAAAATTATAAAAAATGATTAGATGACTATTAGAGGGACCATGGGAAGAGCTAGTGGATTGTTCACCCACTCTCCATTCTTAGAGATTGTTAGGAGTTAATAAGATATTGATATTTTGGGGGAAAGAAGAAGGAGATGGAGAAGTAAATATGGAGATGAAGAGGATGTGGTTCTGATTTTGGTGATCAAAGGAGAGCTTGACCAAAGATGAGTAAATTATTTTCCTTTTGCATTATAGTAGAATGTTAGTTAAATGTAAAAGTTGAGCTAGGATGGGATTTTTAGGAAATGTTAAGAAATCATTTTTTATGTTGAGAGAAGAGCACATATGACAACATCTATTATCTTTTGATGAAATGATATTATTATTGCTCAGGGGTATGGATAGGATCATTGAGATCTCATGATGTCATTATGGTTGGGTGGAAAAGAGAAAGGTTGTCTATATTTTGGGTTAACTTCTTCTATATTGTAAAAGAAAATAAGCAGGGTATGTTTAGTGCTTTCAGTGTATCATTGTATGGTTGTTGTAATAAAAGAGTAAAATTTCTTACTTATATTCTGGTTTTAGTCTTCCAAACTTGTAAATCTCATGAGAGTACAATATGGATCTGCAGATTTAGAAAATAAAATTTGTGTGTGTTACATGAAGTTTATTATGATTCTCTTTAGAAATCTACGTTTAATTTATCGATTCAAACTAAATTTTTGAAAAATGACCAAAAATGATAATACATGTGTGGGTTTAAAAAATATGGGCATTACAAGTGAGAATCTACTGAAGATCTATCATCGAGAGGTGATATTAGATTGGAAAGAGCTGATACATAATTACCATTTAAGTGTAGACCAAAAAATCAAGGTACTAATTTATTTTAACATGCGTTTCAAGGTAAATCTCTTAATAGAGTGGTCCTAATAAACCTATGTAAATCTCTTAATAGAGTGCTCACTTAATTATATAGTTAAAATCCTTTAATCAAGGTAGACTCAATAAGTTTTGTAAGCTCCTAACATGGTAGACTCCTCATAGGGTAGATCATCAAAAGTGATCAAACTTTGTAGCCTTAAGAAGCACAATTTATTGCTATAGTAGTGAAGACTTTGTGGGTGTCATCCCCACCGCAATTTTACCTTCACCTTGGAGGGTTTATGTGTTACCAAATCTTTGTGTTGTGTTGATTCATTGCTTATATGTTTTACTCGTGTTATTAGATGTTGGATCTGATATAACATTACAATAAATGTTTTATTTGATATAAGGTTAAGATGAGATAAGGGTTTATGGTGAAGATGTCAAATATGATTTATGTTCGGAGTTGTTAAAAGTTTTTGAAGATCTTGATTGACCCCACCTCTTAGCATCTTACTTTTCATAATATAATTCCAATAAGAATTAACTCAATTTAGATTTATGCATGAAGCATAAAGTTTTACTATCATCTTTTAGCTAAGGGAGTATTAAACACCCTTTCAATCCTTCTAGAAGCTTCTCAAAGTTGGAAGAAGCTTCTAGGCTTAATGTGATCTCTATTTAATCCTCATTTTTTTGTTTTTGGCAACTACGCTTTCCCTCTTGATTTTTTGTCATCCTTGAGTTGATTTTGGTTATTGTTTACGTATGGAATATGTCGTTGTGTTATTCCATGCCTTTAAGGATAGAACTATGGCTTTTAGAGGTTCTGTCAAGCTTGAAAGATGGAAAAGATTGCTCATTCCTTAGGAAATTTTTTTAAAATTATGAGTGCATTTGTCAGACTAATAGCTTGGTAACTAGCTCCCTAATTACTTGCATGGCTAGAGCACAGGTAGGACATTAGGATATCATTTGCTTATGTAACAATCTGTTTGAGGGCACATGGTTAGATGGTCTTGAGAAAGTTGTTTTAAATATCACTAAGAACCTGGAAATCTCCTATGTGGAAGATTACATGTCTAAGTTATTAGGTAACATACTTCAAGCTAAAATTCTAAGATGTCATATCCTTTAGATTAGGGATTTGAAACAGTTCAATGAAGTTTGGCCTAAAATAAAAGTGGGCATTCAATTCTTATTGAGATGGAGGAATATCATCAAAGACCGAAACTAAGATTGGCTCTTTAATTATCTTAGAGATTTTGACTTTTATTTAGAGACAGAGGTAGACTTCTTAGATCTGAGTAAGCTGGAATTTTCACTCCCTAACCTCAGCAAGTCCAACAAACAAAAAATGACATTCATATTCATGCCTGGGTTGATGAAAAGGAGGTTGTAGATTATATAATGATTTATCTGAAGGAGGACCTCTAAGTATTCTATCTTGTATCTTTTTCTTATGTGTTAATAACTCTAGTGATAGGTGTTTGTCAATATATTTCCATATTAGTGGTTGTAAGGTTGATGCTTTTCTAGTTTTGTCATGTCCATTAGAATATGGCTACCTTATGGCTATGCCTTTTTGTACTCGGTCTAGGGTTTTTCCTCTGTCTCCCTACAAGTGAATTTTTTTATTTTATAATCTTTACTTAGTATTGATAAAAGTAATGAATGACTAAGTCAGATCAGGGTTGAGCACTAGTTATGTATATTTTCTCTCTGTATTGGGACCAAGCAAGGAGATCTCTAACTCCTAGGTTTAGGTGACTTCTACTGCAAGGATGTAAACTTTTAATATAGTGATAAGACATTGATGAAAAAGTAAGGATTTTATCTAGTTTTTGGTACATACTTCATGTGATTATTGGGTTCATATCAATTGAATATACAATGTAGATTAACCCTTCATTCCTAAAAATCTTCTATTGATATCTTAGTTAAATAACATAATATGTATCAAAAAATATGTAAATATCTAATCTACTGAATTAACTTATCAGGTAAAGGAAATGGGGAGAAATTTATTTTATAAGTAAATAATGGATTCAACTTTTTAGAAATATTGAGGCCATTAGCTCGCAATCTCATATAATCGTAAGTATTTATAAAGATCTCAAAAAGGAAAGTAGTCCTCAAAACATGAACAAATAGAGAAACTTAGAAGCTTCATATGAAGAGATATAATAAGATTAAAGTGATATTAATATCTCATAAATAGGGAAATCCTTAAATTAAGATAGAGCAAACATTTGATTTTGAGACAATAAGGTAAAGTTTCTCTTTAGCATAGCTAGCAAATTAAATAATTATAGTTTGTATTGCATTACAGTTGAGCAAAGTTAATTATGAGTTTCTATGTATTTGAAGCACCCCTATCCTTGAATTAGTAAGAAACTAGAGAGATAGTAATGTGTCAAGTAAATATTCTGATCTATAAAAAAATGGGTCAAGGTCTCCTCAAAACCATCTTAGGATGGATTTTAAAAATATTAAATGATTTAAAAGCATGAAATGTTCATTCAGTGTCCTATATGAACTTAATTGTTTCATTATCTTCCCAAATTTTAGTAGATGAAATATCAATGATTTGGATTCCTAGTGACAAAGTCCAACTTCTTGTAAGTTTTCTATTTGGTAGAATCTTTGTATTCTCTTTATCTTTTGTATTCCCTAACCACCCACTTCATGAGGCTCTTTTTAAGACCGATCTGACATATTCCTTTCTCATAGGGTTCCCAAGATGAATTTGATCATCAAACTGAGGGGACCCTCTCCTCAAATTGCATTCAATGAGCCTATATATGATTTGCATCTCTCCCTCATTTTGTAGAATACTCACTACCTAATAAAAAAGGGTTGTTTACAAAATCTTGTGTAAGGAATTTGCGAACAATACAAATTGGCATAGAGTTCTTAGTGATATCCTAATGATGGTTGTGGCCATGACTTACTTAGAGGAACCAGATAATCCAAGCATCTCAACATTGTACAAATGGTTATTCAAGCATGAATATATAGGGAATCTAGATAAAGAAATGGCATATATTAGAAATGATATATACATTTTTTGACCCTGTCACTATCATATACCTATTAACAAGAGATAGTTGATCCCTCTATATCCCCTCATTTCCTCCTTCGATTCCAACAGACTAATTAAATAATTTTTGAGAGTTAAGAGAAATCTAGCTTATTTGTTGGTGTTTTTTCATGTTTTCCCAACAAGTAGCAATAACTAGATGGAATAATATATAGGGGAAGAAGAAATAGAAGCACAGGACAAAAAATCTATCTTGGAAGCCAACATGGTAGAGTTACCAAGCCAAAGCCTTGAAGAAGAGCATGAGGATAATGAATCATCATTGCCTCCAACCATGCCATATGAAGAACATTTATATCTATGTAGTAAAATGGATAGAATAACTATTATTGATAAATTGTAAGGCAAATCAAATGAAATTGAGAAGGCTAAAATAAATGGAGTTTGGATTAAAGCAATATCTCCATTTAGTATCATAGCTTATAGATCATTAGTATATAGAAGTATGGATATTAAAACAAGCATCAATCCTTTTAAGATGAATATAAGTTAATCTTGAGCTCTATCTATTCACATGATTATGCACTCTTTTAGATCTCATTTACTTAATTTAAATTAAAAAGTATTAACCAATACATTGGATCCAAGCATTCATATAGTTTTCTACCAAATTATTCAAATTATCAATGTACTGAAATCAAAACTAGCCTTTAGCTTGAGCTCAAAGAAAATCATGAATTTTAATTTAACTAGTCTCTAGTAATAAATAAATAAGAATCTAAATAGATTTGGGATGTTATATAATGATTTAACATTATAGATTTACCCCCTTTTATAAATCTAATTTTAATTGAAACAATTTATTAATCTTAAAATTAATTATAAATCCCTCTTTGTTCTTACATCAAGAGATCTCTATTAACTAACCCTATAATTCCTAAATAACTCACTAGGATATACAATATGCCTCAAGCATAAATGTATTTTTTTAGTGATGCAGGAGCATCCTGGGTTGCCTTGTATCCTGAACTTTTGTTCATCTTGACAGTTCAAACTGAGTTCTTTTCAAACCTTGTTGAGCTCTTCAGTGTGAACTGAGTTGTTCCTTTGGTGATTGAGTTACACCAAAGTGAATTGAGTTGTTCTTGCACTAATTGAGTGATCCTTCATGCACCAAGTGGACCTATTGTCACTGATGCTCGAGTCCTTCTTTAACCAAGTTTGTCTGTGTTCAATTCTTAGTTGGAGTCAACTCTTGTATTTAATTTAGTTTGTGAATTTATTGAAAGGATCTTGTCTAAGGATGAGTGTTGACCATTTTGAGGTTGGCCTTTCTTTGATGTAATGTTCTAGAATCTTGTGTAAGTCATTTTGGAAAGTATTAGTAGAGGTATTTGGTTTATCTTTAGGTAGAGCTTAGAGGACTGGGAGTCAGAGTAGATGTTATGAGTTTGAAGATGAGAATAAAACTTAGATATATATTTTGTATTTGGCCATAACCCAGAAGGCCTTATAGCTGAGCATGTATGCTGAACATTTGATGAATCAATAAAAAGTAATTTTTCTCTCTCTCCTTGGTGTTTTATTCTATTTTTTTCTTCTATTGTGTTTCCTTAGAGAGGTGGTTGGATAGTTGAGTGTGCCTTTAGCCCTAGCTTTTCATCCCTCCTTGCACCAGGTGGTATTAGAGGTTGAGGTTCATCCTTGTGGAGATTGGATCGTGTAGAACCCTAAGTTGATTTGGTTGTAGAATGGAGGATTTGAGGATTTGACCTATAACTTCCAGAGGGTTACAATCTTGTAGGAACCTAATTGTAAAGATGGTTTGAGGTAGAAGAAATATTGACAATGTTGTATTGGATACATTGAAATAAATTGCAACCAGATTAGATGTTGTGGAGATAGCCCAATTGAGAGGAGCACATCTTGATGATGTGAGTGATGATGAAGCTATAGTACCAAACCCTAATCTAGAACCTGAAGAAAATCAAAATGAGGAAAGATTGTTGAGAGTATTGTCTAGGGCACATTCAAAGCCTCTAATGTTGAAGTTGTTCCTTATGATGAAAAATTGGACATAAATGTTGTGTTGGATTGGATCTCTGATGTGGAGAAGTTCTTTGAGTTTGAAAACATTCCTGATAATAGGAAGGTGAAAATTGTAGTTACTAGGCTACAAGGTCATGCCTCACTATGGCAGGAGCATTTGTAAACTGATAGACAAAGGAGAGGAAAGGAGAAGATTAGGACTTGGCTGAAAATGGAGAAAAAGGTAAAGGCAAACTTTCTTCCTATTGATTACCAAGTTATCTTGTTGAGGAAAATGAAAAATTTGAGACAAATGGACATGACTATGAAGGAGTATAGTGAGGAATACTATAGATTGAACATTAGATCTAGACATGTGGATGATGATGTTGAGAAAGTTACAAGGTATCTAATTGAATTGAGATTTAGAATTCAAGATGAAATAAGTTTTGTGAAATTGGAAAGTGTGGAGGAAGCATATCAATATGCTTTGAAAGCTCAAGAGATTTTGACAAAGAAGCATGAACAAAGACAAAGAGGTAGAGTTGGAAAATTCTAGAGAGGTAGAGGTAGATCTTATGGAGAAGGTGGTAGATCTAACAATATTGTGCAAGATAAGGGAAAATCTAAATGGAAGAATAATGACAAAGACAATACCAAGTGGAAAGGTGGTAGTTCTTATTGAGGAGGTATTAGTTCTTAGTAAGGAAGAGGTAATTCTTATTCTAGAGGTGGTTTTCATGGTAATTGTTTTAGGTGTGGCAAAGAAGGGCATAGATCCTTTGAGTGTGTATCCTCTAAGAATGAGTAAGGTAACATAAATGCTATGGTTCAAGGAGACACTAAGGGTTCACTGAGTGGACTTGAGGTTGGAGAAAATCTAATGGTGAGAAGAACCTTATGTTCTAAAGGAAGTGATGAGCAACATATCCTAAGGAGAAGTCTTTCAGGACCAGATGTAAGATGGCTAGAAAATGTTGCAAGGTGATCATTGATAATGGAAGTTCTACAAATTTGGCATCGAAAGAGATAGTTACTAAGTTGTAGTTGTAGAGGATGAAGCATCCTAAACCCTATCAATCTCATGAATCAAAGATTAACATAAGATATTGGTAAGTGAACAATGTATTGTGAAGTTCAAGATTGGACATTATTTTGATGAAGTTCTCTATGATATTATGCCTGTGGATTGTTGTCATATTCTATTAGGTAGACCTTGGAAATATGATAGATATGCTATACACGATTGAAGAATGAATCAATATACTCTTTAGGTGAATGGGAGAAAGCAAATATTATTTCCTTTGATTGAAAGTCTAAATGAGGTTAATTGTACTACTATGAGAATTTGTATGGTTAATGGAAAGTAATTTGAAAAATAAGTGAAGAAGAATCAAATTTTTTTTGCCATAATTCTATAAAGAATGAGTTATGCTAGTCATTATCAAGTGACAGGAAATAGTGGTGACTGAGTAATAGCTAGTGGAAACTGAGTGATAGCAGAAGCTGGTAGCATTGACCCAGTACTGAAAGAAATTGCTAATTTGTTGAATAAGTATAAAGATATTTGTGCAATAGATGTACTTGATGGTTTACCACTAGTATAAGAAGTATAAGTCATTGTATGGAACTAATTCCTGGAGCTAGTTTTCCAAATAAAGCACCATATAGATTGACCCCTACAAAGAATGAAGAACTTAACACACAAGTGCATGAGTTATTTCAGAAAGGTTTGATCAGAGAAAAATTGAGTCCATGTGTTGTACCTATGATATTAGCACCTAAGAAGAATGAAGAGTGGAGAATGTGTACTAATTCTAGAGCTATTAACAAGATCACAGTGAAATATAGGTTTTCTATGTTGAGGATGGATGACATAGTGGATTGTTCAAGTGGAGCAAAGTATTTTATCAAAATTGATTTGAAGAGTGGTTATCATCGGATCAAAATCAGAGAAGGTGATGAATAGAAGACTTATTTTCAAGACAAAAGATGGTTTGTATGAATGGTTAGTAATGCCTTTTGGTTTGACTAATGCACCTAGTACTTTCATGAGGTTGATGAATGAAGTTCTCAAGAGATTTTTGGGTAAGTTTGTGATTATTTATTTGGATGATATTTTGATATTCAATAAGACTAAGGAATAATATATTGAGCATGTTAGACAAGTATTGTAGAGATTGAAAGAGGAGAAGTTGATAATTAACTTGAAAATGTGTTCTTTTATGCAAGAGGAGATTGTGTATTTGGGATTTGTAATTTCAACTAATGGTTTGAGAATAGGTCCTGAAAAGGTTAAAGTAATTTTGGAATGGCCTACACCTAAGAATGTGTGTGAGGTAAGATCATTTCATGGTTTGGCTAGTTTCTACAAGAAGTTTATCAATAATTTGAGTTTTAGTTGTAATGCTATGACTAAGACAATGAGGGGAGATAAAAAGGAGTTCAAGTGGACACATGGAGCTAATAAGAGTTTTAAGACTTTGAAACAAAGGTTGTTAAATTACTTATATTGGCTTTGCCTAATTTTACTAAGGTATTTCAAATTGAATGTGATGCAAGTGGCAGTGCAATAGGAATTGTATTAAGTCAAGAAGGCAAACCTGTTGCTTTCTTTAGTGAAAAGTTGAATGATGCTAAAAGGATGTATTTTGTGTATGACCAAGAGTTTTATGCTATTGTTCAAGCCTTGAAGAAGTGAAGAAATGGAGACATTATTTCATCCCTAAGGAGTTTGTGTTGTCTACTGGTCATAAAGCTTTACAGTAATTGGGAAGTCAACATAAATTGAATCAAAGACATATGAAGTGGGTTGAGTACTTGCAAAGTTTCACATTTGTGATCAAGCAAGAGTGGAGTTACTAACTAAGTTGCTAATGCATTAAAAAGAAGATGTTCTTTGTTGACTAAGATGAAGGTTGAAGTTCTTGATTTTGATGAAATGAAAGAGTTGTATGATACTATCCCTAAATTTTCTAAGGCGTGGAGAGTGTGTAGAGCACCAAATCTATCAGATCACATAAGTAAGTGTTACCAAAATTTCACATATGCTGAATTTTAGGAAGTAACATCATAGAGAGTAACATTGCAAAAGGAAAACATACATTTTCTATTCATTACTATTTCATCATTTTTGCAATCATTTATGAAATCCTGAGCAAAAGAGATACAATGCTCATTGTATAGATCATCAACTGATATGTACATTTTTCATTTTTTACAAAGTATGAAATGAATTAGCATGCTAATTAGAGAAGATCTCACACAAGTCGTGAGTCTAATTAGCTAGGTTTCTTTCATAAGGAAATACATATGCACAAAAGAATTAGTGATAGAGATAACCAGTCACTACCTGTTGCTTTGACTGGTTATAAACTGGATATGTGTTCCCGAGATCCCTGTCACATCCGTCCAGCTCCAAGCTCCAGGATCTCCAACATTTGCAAAACATAAAAGCAACTGATGTTAGATCTTGAGGCATCTAAAAAATGACTACCTATCTCTATGACTACATATTCTATCTGTCAATGCATTCCATCATGAAAGAAAACAAGCAGTGATATTGGCATTTAGTGCTAAAAGAAATAAAAACCATTTGTGAGTGTCACGAGCCTGTGCTCGAACCTCATAAGATATGCAACAGGATAGAAAAGATGAATAGACTAACAAATCTATATTATGAAGTTATTTATGAACATGTGCAACAAGCAAATGGGGATCCGAGTTCCAGATTTTAATTCAACAAAAGAAATATGAAGGGGAAGTATCAATCTGAACAATGCAAAAAATCTTTAAAAGGATGGATAGTTACAGCTTCAAATTAGAAGACAAAAGTGTGGTAAATAACAGGGATACCGAGGAATGCTATTTGCATCTTATTTTCAGCAAAAATGACAAGTACCTCAAATATAAGTTGTATTTACAGCAAGTCATTTATGTTTGTTTTGAGCATTAAAACATCTATTTAGAACTTTCCATCCATAATGGAAACATGCAAATTGGCAATCAACAAGAAATACCTTATGCAACATGACAATAGGATAACAGAAATCAGATAAGCATTTCTCAAGCAATGTTAATAATGATGCCCTATCTATGGAGCTTCCTTCTAGTAAGGATGGAAGTAATAGACTAAAGTGGGCTACCCGGTTTGTTGTTTCTAATATAATATGTGCAGTCACAGTATATACAATTATTGGGTTTTGATGCTTCTCACTATGGGGATCAAACAATGTGATCCTCACAAAGCATGTACAGATGGACAGCCATAGAAAAGTTTAGCAACAAGTGAAATCATCAATCAATTTACAAGTTGGAGAACTTTTGGCACATTAATTGTTGCATGGAAGCTATAGCAAAAAAAACCAGTCAAGTAGCATGGAAGCTTTCACAAATGAATTAAACATAAAATAGCAGCAAAGTAAATATGTGCCCATGTGAATCAATGGTCTAAACTGGAGTCTCCTTTAATTGCAGATGATGTTTGTGAGATCATTATGAGGAATGTTTCCCGTCTGAACAGTGACATCATTTATAATAGGATTTTTTTTGAGAAGCCTTAGCACATATTTATAAGAATTCTGTTGAATTCATAAAAGCTATAGTGAAACCCATCATTCAAACATAGCATGTATCTACATATAAGGACATGAGTTCTTTCATCCTTGCCTTGAGTGTAACAATGCATGGCCATATTGCACTCAAGGGGTTTAATGCTGAAGGTCATAAATGAAGATAGATTTGCTAAGAAATGGGAGGAGTCATATTTTATTTGTATTACAAGAGATTAGACAAAAGATTTACTAGCCAGTATATTCAAAGATAAGAGTAAGCACTCAACTTACCAAGGCAGCTAGATAAGAAATAATTTCTACTACCTTAACCATGTCATTTGTGATGCAAGCTACAACAAATTGAGGAAATAAAAAGAAATGGTTTTCATATCTCATACTCTAAGGATAGCAAGGTACTCTCAATTGCAAAGAAAAAGAAATTTTCATTAGTTTGTGCTGAAACTTCAAAAAAGGAAATGAAAAATCATCATAACAACATGAAGGTTCCAACAAATTCATACTACAATAACAAACCCAGCCATAACAGATGTGCATCACACCAACATATCACTGCTATGTGCAAAAAAAAAAAAACCCCTGTTTGAGCTTTAAAATACAGTCAAATACATGGCGGCTTCACTAGGATAGAAACCCTATCTGGGTATTTGTAAAGAAAAGAACACCAGTCTATATTCATGGTGACTGATTGATCCGAAGGAAAAGGCTCTAGCAAGACCCTCATTTTATAAATTGCAACTTACAAAACCAACAAAAAAGGAGAAAAGTTAAGTGTCGTTTCAGATGTAATAAAATCCCATTCGGGTTGTATAAGACACAATTGTTAAAACCTTTGACTTTTAAATCCATTTGAAATGCAGCAATCTGTGTATCATGGAGTTACAAAGAGAAAGCCCCATTTAGGTTCTAGAAATATGCAAATTCTAGCTTCAGTAAAACAAGTATCAGCAAAACTTCGACTACAACATCTTCCATGGCAGCTTCAAAAAAGCCAATAAAGCTTTCACAGTGGCGGCAAACTAAGTTCACCAACGGCAAGATTTGTAGCTTAAGCAAAGAAGACCCATCAAATGCACAGGAAGGCTCTGTTTTCCTCACAAAAACCCTCATTCTTCCCCATGGCGGCGAGAGCTCTTCCTTCTCAATTTTGCAATGTATAAAATGAAGAATTTGGATATGTTTTAGGGTATTCATGATGCCTTGTAGAACTTTATTTCCCATCGATTTTCTTGTGGGATTTTATTTTTTAGGTTCAAGTCTTCTTTTCCATGCGTGAGCCTTTTTAAGCCTTGCTAGGCTTTTGCAAAAAACCCAAATGTCTTTCTAGTTTCCTTTTAGGTTAAATAAATATGTTATTTATTTAGTTTAATATTTTATTATAACATTTGTAGCTTATACATCAATAAATATTAATTGGGTTAATAATGTTAAGGGATTTGACGTTTTAGTCAATAACATTATTAATCTAATCAATACTTATTAAAATATAAATTACAAATGTTATAATCAAATATTAATACATTTGAACATTAAATATTAAATAGTAAAATATTTAATATTAATGTTGAGAATAAGATATTTATTTTACTTTTTAAAAAAATTAGAAGGATCTTGGATTTTTTTTGCAAAGTAGCATGAGTCATGTATTGGTAAGACTAAAGGGACAGGAAGTTATTGCATTTTGGAGACTTTTTTGGAGGCTTGCCAGGAGATGTGATTGCAGTTATGAGGGGTAGTTGATGATATTACCAGACCATGCCTTTTGGGCTATTTTATACACCTTTTTGAAGTCTTGTCAAGGACTCAAGTTTGGCCTTTGAGGTTGAATTTGACCTAGCATTTATGGCTTTCAAAATGCAATTGGGAAAAAGGGTGTTAAGTATGAGTTTTTCAACTCATTGTTAGGGGGTTCTAATTTTATGGATAGAAGTTTTGTGGCTATTCTCTGAGTCCTGGACTTCATTCTACAGAGTCTGTAATTCATTTCTGGAAATATAATACAGGTAACAGCAATGTGATTATGCTTGGTGAAGGTATCAGTTAGCCCTTTTCCTCTCTACAATTTTTGTGTGCATTTTTAAATGATTGGATAGGTTAACTTGTGAATTTTTCATTATTCCTTGTTTTTATGTCTCATTTTAGCACCTTTGTGTAGAACAGTAAGTTTGTTTGCAGGTTATGACATGTGTTTTTAGGTGAAATTGGTCAAAGTGAGGTATTAGTTTATCTTTCTCTTCATAGTTTCAGTGTGAAAACCTTATTATAAATTATTTGTGCAAGCCTTTACAAGAATTTGTGCTTCATCTGTGTTTCATAGAGCTATATAATCCTCTCTATTACCTGTGGTTTACGTTTCCATAACCCTTTGGTGTATCACCTCGTTTTCTTAGTCTAAGCTTTAGGTTTTAGGTTTATTTTCTACAATTTCTCCCCTTTTCCCTCAAGTTTTCATTGAGTTTTAGAGATTATCACTGAAGGATTTAATAGGAGCTGGCCTAGAATCTGGAGGTTTCATCTCACTGTCCAGTCCCATATAGTGAAATGAATCCCATGTTAAGTAAGGATTACTGAACATTTTCCAATTCAATAAAGGGTGCAAATCCTAAAACTTAACAGTAAGTATAGTGAGTATTTAATTCAAGAAGGTATGTTGTTCAAAGGAATTCAGTTGTGTATACCAAGAAGTTCTATGAGAGTTAATTTGATTAAAGAAAAACATTGTGGTGGATTGGTTGGACATTTTGGAATTGATAAGACATTGATTTTACTAAAGGATAAGTATTATTGGCCACAAATGTATGAGGATGTTTAAAAATTTGTAAGGAGTTGTGGAGTTTGTCAAGTTGCAAAAGGAGTAAGTCAAAATAATAGATTGCATAAATCTATTTTTGTTCTTGAGAAACCTTGGAGTGACATCGGTATGGATTTTGTTCTTGGATTACCTAAGATAGTAAAAAGGTAAGATTCTACATTAGTTGTTGTGGACATAATTTCCAAGATGACATATTTCATACCATGTAAGAAGACATTAGATGCAGAGTATATTACTGAAATTTTCTTCAAAGAGATTGTTAGATTGCATGAATTACCAAGAAGTATTATTTCTAACAAAGATAGTAAGTTTGTTGGTTACTTTTATAGGACTTTGTGGAAGAAGATGAGCATTGAGTTGAATTTTAATTCTACATTCCATCCATAGATAGATGGGAAGACAAAGGTTGTGAATAGAAGCTTGGGGAATTTGCTAAGAACCAAATAATTGGGAGCTAGTATTGGCACAAGTTGAATTTGTATATAATAATTTTGTAAATAGGAGTATAGGGAAAACACATTTTGATATTGTTACTATAATGCATCCTAGAGGATTATCATATTTGAGGGATGTTATTGGTGAAGAAAAGAGAAGTGATGCAGGGGAAGAATTTGTTGATTTTATGGAGTCTTTGCATAAGGTAGTGAAGTTGAGGTTGGAACAAAGTAATCATAAGTATAAGGAGAATGTTGATAAGTCTAGAAGATATCATATTTTTGAAATTGGTGATGAGGTGATTTTTCATCTGAAGAAAGCTAGATTTCCTATTGGAACATACAATAAGCTGAAGATGAGGAAGTTTGGACTTGTAAGATTTTGAGGAAGTTTGATAGTGGAAATGTTTATGAAGTTGATTTACCTAATGACATGGATATATCTCCTATATTCAATATTGTTGATTTACATAAGCATCACGAGTTAGATGATGAAGTTGTTGTATCAGATGATTATCTTAAAAGACAAATAGAAGAGGTTGAACATTTATTGGATCAGAGAATAGGAAAGAGCACAAGAGGAAAAGATTACTATGAGTATTTGGTGAAATGGAAGAATACACTAATTGAAGATGCCACATGGATTTCTCAATCTAAGTTAGATTCAACTCAGGCTGTGACACTTGCATGATTCAGGAGAATAATTTCTTTTAACCCTAGTTGTCTGATGCAAGAGCATCTTGGGTTGCCTTTTATCCCACACTTTTGTTTATTCTGATAGTTCAAACCAAGTTCTTTTCAAACCTTTTCGAGCACTTCACTGTGAATTAAGTTGTTCCTTTGGTGATCGAGTTCCATTAGATTAAACTGAGTTGTTCCTATGTTGACTAAGTGGTCCTTCATACACTGAGTGGGCCTGTTGTTACTAATGCTCGAGTCCTTCCTTGACCGAGTTTGTCTATGTTCAATTTTCAGTTGGATCTGACTCTTGTATTTAATTTAGTTTATGAGTATATTGATAGGATCTTGTATAGGGATAATTGTTGACCATTTTGAGGTCGGCCTTTCTTTGATGTAATGTTCTAGAATCTTCTATAAGTCAATTTGGCAAGTATAAGTAGAGGTATTTGGTTTAGCTTTAGGTAGAGCTTAGAGTGCTCAAAGTTAGAGTAGATGTTGCAAGTTTGAAGCTAAGAATAGAACTTAGATATATATTTTGTATCTGGTCATAACCCAGAAGGCCTTACAACTGGGCATGTATGCTAAACATTTGATGAATCAATGTAAAGTACTTGTTCCATCTTTCCTTGGTGTTGTTTTTTGTGTTTTTCTTCTATTGTGTTTACTCAGTGAGATGGTTGGATAGTTGGGTGTACCTTTGGCCCTAGCTATTCATCCCTTCTTGCACCATTTAGACTTTCCAATATTAAAAATATTATAGACTTGACAATTATTAAAATACTCAACAATAAAAAATCAATTAAAAATGTATTAAACTATTCTTCACAAAATAAAGGTTAGAATCTAGATTGTGAATTGGATTTTAATTACTAATATTTTCTTGAGAGTTGAAAGTTTTCTTAAGATACATTGATTCAAGAAGAAAATCAGAAATCCAGACTACATTAAGCTAAACTTGAAACTCGGTGTATATAGAAGTTGTTATTAATCACGAGGTTATTATACAGATTCAAAAATCATTGAGGCATACCCTAACTAAAGGATCCTTCCAATATTAAACTTAATGATGTAAAAAAAGTACACTCTGTAGACTCCAACTATTGGGGTCACATGTAAATAAATGCAAATAAATAGTGAAAGTTCATCATGATAAGAAGCATGAATAGGTCAAAAGAGTAATGGAAGGAAGTACCCTCCACAAAATTTTGAAACTGGGGTATGCCCCTTTTAATACTTGTAATCAAGTATATGACTTTGGTCCCGAGCTAGACTTGAGGTTTTCTTCTCCATTCTTTCCTACCAGTGCTCGTTTGAACATAGATTTGTTATTTTAATTTTATTAATATAATCTTATTTGATCGTTTAAAAATAAATGAAAAAGGGCACTATATTGAAATGTTTATAGGAAAATAATTATCTTCTTGTTTTTATTTTTTTTTTAATTATTTAATTATGTTTGGTATCAAATATAGCCTATTAGATGAAAATGACAGTAAACGATGGAAAAAAGTAGTAACTAATGCGACAAGATAAATGCATAAATTCACATCCATAAACCACGCTCCCTCCTAAAATGGGGGAAACTAGGAACTATTAATTCCTACCAACTATAAAACAAAGGACTCGTGGAGAACTCAAAACCTTTAGTTCTCCTTGGCAACAATCACCCAATCAGGATAGTTTAGCAACAAAAGAGAAATACCTTTGAAATGTAGCAATAGCTTCAAAATTTTGTCCAACCTCCATAAAATCAAGGACCATGAATTGCTCAAAGCCTCAAAAGATAAACTAGGCACCATCATCCAAACTTCAAGATCTGATAGCAGTGACAAGGGAAAAGGGAAAATACAATTCACTACAGGCAACCCTGAGACCCAAACAACAAAGGATGGAGATTAACAAATCATTCGCAATAAGAAAGGCAAGAAACTAAATCATGCACAACCCTGCCCCAATGTTATGGCTCTAGACCAAAATCTCTGCGACAGAAGTTGAGATCCAGCTAACATTTACTTCTCTCTCTTAAAGGAAGATCAATTCAGGCCATCAATAAAACAACAGGAAACTTTCTTTTTCAAAACAAAATAAGCAAAAGAGAGTTGGGGAAATCTTGACAAGAAAAAGATCTTCCAAATCTCCCCCACCAAATCAAGGTAACATTGCATTCATCCCCCATCACTTCTTTTCAAATTTCCTCTAGGAGCATAAGTCTCCCACATCAAGCATGTCTTGCCTCCAATAGGAACCCTAGCCACTACATACCCTGCCCCTGATCAATTTTTGAAGTCGAGAAAATTCTTATAAGGAATATTAACAAAAACCATCTAGGAAAAGAGTTCATTCAATCAGATATATACATCCCTCCACATCGAAAAACAACTCTCCATCCAATAAGGTAGAAAATATCTGGATATTGTGCTATAGCAAGTAGGCCCACTAAAACAATTCTCATTTCATCACATAATATGAAATTGAATCCCCCAACAGACCCTTTGGCTCAACTAGTACCCAACAGGTGCTTCCCTACAAATAGAACCATTCACCATAGTACAAAGAACACCTTCATAATTAGCCAAAAAAAACAAGTGAGGAAAGGTGGAGGGAATGCCAGGATCTTACGTTGTATGCCTATTGGAACAAACCCAAATCCAAAATCTTTGGCCTCACAAACTAGTTGAAAGTATACTACGACGAATAAGTAAGTATCTCTAACATATCCAAAAGGTTGTTTTATATTCATTGTAAAGATAAATGCATTATAAATGAGTTCCTTTTAGCTCTATTATGTCATTATAAAGGTTCTTCTATGACATTCAAGAAATGGAAAGCAAGCTTTGGTGAACTTGTGTTCCAAAAACATAAAACTGCTATTTGGATTAGCAACAAAGACCTCCCCCCAGAGCTTAATTATATTCAAATTCTAAAATGAATAGGAGAAGACCTTGGAGAGTGTTTAGGAATAGAATTAGATTTTGAGACATCAAATGATATTAAATTTTTGCTAAAATTAGAAATAGGTAAAAATGAATTTCAAAACAAAAAATTAATAACCAATAGATAAATTTACAACTTAACATTCAACAAATATATAGGGAAGATTAAAGGAATCATAAAAATTAACCCAATTATAAATTTATGCAAGGAATCCATAAATAGAACATCAAATTTAAAGGGTATTTTCAAATTGATTCATATCAGAAAATTGAACCTTGGCCTGTATAATAGAGATCTAAAAGGGAATAAGGAAAGAAATAGGATCGCTAGCAAAATTGAGGAAAAAGAAAATAGAGAAGAAGAAGTTGAAGAAGAAGAATTCAGGATAGAAGAAACTAGAAAATAGTTAGTGGACCAACCACCAATGTTTTAGGAGAAAAGAAGTGACAAAATAGATGCTAGAAGAATCTACCATCACAACTTTGATATCAGTATGACCAAAATGCAACAATGTGAGAAGTGCCTTAAGTAAAATATGCCCTTAGAAGATGTAAAAAATAGTATTAAATGATGTAATAGGTTGCTTCACAACCTCCTTCTAGCCCATAATGACATTAATGACCGAATTGCTTTGTGGAATCAATCTCATGAGGAACACCTACAATCCTTAGCCCAAACTAAGAATCAAGTAGATAGAGAAGACCATCACAAAAGGGGAGATGAGATAGATATTCAAGAAGGAACAAATATGACAACAACCCCAACTAGTTTAGAAGAGTATCAATACCTAAAGGAAAACCACAAGACTTTGCATGAGACTAAAACAAGACAGATTGAAAGATCAACAATGTCAAAAAATCAAGTAGAAAAAATGAAAACAACTGAGAACGCTATAAAATCATCAGAAGATGATAGAATAAAATCTGAGACACTAATCAGAGTTACACCAAAGAAGTAAAAGAATCAAATAGAGCACCTCAAACCAATGATAGACAAGGAGGAGTGCAACATAAAAGATCAAAGGAGAGAAGAAATTTGGACACTAGAATAAGCAAAAGCAACTGAAGATATTTGGGTAGTCACTCTAGCTTGAAGGTCTTATGAGAATGAAGTAGAAAGGAGTAAAATACCTCCTACAATTTCAACTCAATCGAAGAACATAACTATCAGAAAAAGAGACAAAAATATTAAACATAAATTCTGGCAAACTCCTGGTAATGGAAAGGATCCATTTGACTCTACATAATCAATTGCATGCAATAAGGAGGATGAGAACGTAGGATATGAAAGGAAAGAGTTTATCCCAATATAAGTGAAGACTTTTTTAGATAAAATCAATAAAGCTAGTCAAGGAGCAGAGAACAACAAAGAAAAGGACACAACAAGCTAATGAAAAACTAATATTAGCCATAATTGGGAAGAATTTGGATTTCTAGAAATACTAGAACTAACCAAGGAAGATAAGGAGCAAGACCACAATAAGGTACAGATAGGACAAGACAACATATTAGAGACTAGAAAGATGGACTTAAGTGATCAACTAATCAAATAACTCAGAAGATGAGGAAGGCAACATAGATGAATCAATTGCAAATAACATTAAAAAAGAAAAAGAAGACATGGAAAAACTAGGAATAGTTGAAACCAATGAAGTAATAGCTACTCCTAGATGTGGCAAACAAAGTAGAATGAGAGTCGGGAAGTCTTTAGTAGAACTAAGAGTAGAATGTGGCAAGGACAGGAACCAAAGGAAAATTAAGGACATTTAAATGTTGGGAAGGGGAAGTTCCTTCCCACATCACAATGACATTAACCACATGGAATATTAGGGGCTAAAATGCCCCTAACAAAAATCACTTGTTCAAGTGCAACTTATCACTTTTTGATTCAAAAGTTATTATAATACAAGAAACCAAATTAAACAAAGAAGAGGGTAAAAAGTTTAGCAAAAAGCTAGGTATATGGAAATTGGACATGATAGAATCAATTGGAGCATCAGGAGGCATGGAAATGATTTAGGATCCTAGGAAGATAGATTACAACATAATGATAGTTACAAACAACTAGATGGGGGCAGTCCAGAGTTATAGAAATAACATCCAATTCATTCTCATCAACATTTATGGACCAGTCCCCACAAGGGACAAAAAGGTAGTATGGAATGAAATCTCCACATTTCTATAAAATAACTAGGCAGCCAACATATGTATTGGAGGGGACTTCAATCTAGTACTACATCTAGAAGAAAAATTCAGAGGATCACAAATAGTGACACAAAAAATGACTGATTTCAGAGAATGGTTTGCCAAGAACAATCTAATTGATATACCTCTAGCTGAAAAATTATACACATGGAACAATAGAAGACTAGGATTGACCCATATTACATAGAGACTAGATTGATTCTTCTTTAAAGGAGATCTAAGCAATTTCAATTTCACAATTCACTACTTAATTCTTCCTCATGCTGGATCAAATCACTTTCTAGTAAGAGTAGAAATCAAAGAACCTAGTAAACCGTCAAGAAACCCATTTAAATGTGAGAAAATGTAGTTATTGGATAACTATTTCATGGGAAACCTCAACAAATGGTGGACAAAGGGCAACTATGAGGGGTCCAAGATGTTCTATTTCATATCCAAACTCAAATACCTAAAAGAAAAAATATTGAGATGTAATAAAATTTACTTTAAAATATATTTAAAGAAAAATTGGACAACTAAGACCTTGTTTTAAAAAACACTAATGAATTAGTAATCAAACAAGGGATGGATAATGAAAGATTTAATAAAGAAAAATAACTTTTACCAAAATAAGAAAACCTCTTAGCAAAAGAAGAAATGTTATGGAAATAAAAAATCTTGAAAGACTTGGTTAACAAAAGGAGATTGCAACACTAAATTCTTCCATAATACTGCCTTAAACAATAGAAATGTATATGGAATAACAAAAATTAAAAACAATGCAAGAAATATACTTTAAGATCATAGACAAATAGCAAAAACCTTTGTCAACTACTTCACCAACATCTATAATAACTATGATAGCTCAAACCTTGTAGCCCAAAAGGTAATTAATGGAAACATCCAAAACTAATTACAAAAGAGGACAATAAGCTATTGAATAAACCCTTCTCGATAGAAGAAATCAAAACTACCCTTTTAGCATGAATCTTGACAAATCATCGAGTCTAGATGGCTTCCAAGCCTTCTTCATTTAGAAGCGTTGGGACATACTAGGTATAGACTTATCGAAAGCCATTGAAATAACTAGCAATGTAGGCTCTTTACTAATTAAAATCAACAACACTTTCCTAATTCTAATCCCCAAAAATATTGCTCTTGAAAATCTAGAAGACTTCAAACATATTTCCCTTTGCAACAAAAATCTAAAAAATACTAACAAAAGCATTGAATAGAAGACTTAAAATAGTATTACTAAAATTAATAGTTGAGGAACAAAGAAGATATGTTCCAGGAAGATCTACACTGGATAGAATTGTATACAAGAAATCATTCACTCTACTCAAATCAACAAAGAAGCTTGCATGTCCATGAAACTAGACATTCAAAAAGCCTATGATAAAGTAGACTGGAGATTCCTATGCAAAACTCTTGAAGCATTTGGCTTCTCACGCCAATCGATCAACCTAATTTTAAACTACTTAGCGACCCCTAAAATTTCAATCTTAATCAATGGCACCCCAAAATACCTTTTTAACATATCCTATGGGATTAGGAAAGGAGACCCAATTTCACATTTCCTCTCTATGGAAAAGCAATAAAAAGGGCACAAATAGATAGGGAAATTAAAGGATTCAAAGGAATAGAAGGAGTCCCTAATATTACACATCAACAATTCATGGATGATACCATTCTTCTTGGAGAAAGTTCCAAAACTAAAGCCCAAAATTTCAAACAAATAATCAAAGCATATGCAGAAGCATCTAGACAAATAGTAAATGTAGAAAAGTCCAACATCTACTTTTTAAACACTAAACTAAATATGGAAAGAAGAATATGCAACTATATGGGATACAAGAAAGGCTCATTCCCGTGCAAACACCTAGGAATTCACCTAGAAAAAAACATGGAAGAGACTAAATCATGGAATTCCTTAATTGAAAATATAGATAGAAAAATAGAAAATCAGAAAGGGAAATTTCTAAAAAAAGCAGGTCAAACAACCAAAATCAAATTCATTTTATCATCTATCCCCACTAACCAAATTTCTTGTCTTCCTCTACCTAAAGAAACCAACAATAAACTAGAAAAAAACCTTAAAAACTTCTTCTAGAGTGGAACAAATGACAAGAAAAAACTAGCCTTAATTAAATGGGACAACATTTGCAAACCCAAAGCATTAGGAGGACTCAGTATCAAAAACTTAAGCTTGCAAAATGAGGCTCTAGGAGATAAGCTAGTATGGAGAATGTATCAAGAGCATGATAGAAAATGGGCAAAAAAATTATATCAAAAGTACCTAAATATTTATGTTCCTCTATCATTATTTCAAACCAAGGACCCACCTAAAAGATCTAAAACTTGGAACTTCATGATGCAACGTAAACATATAATCAACACCCATTTAATATGGGATATAGAAAAAGGGGGGCTAGCTGAAATTAGGAGACCTAGTTAAAATTAATATACCACAGTAGGGAATAACCCTCAAATTTTGAGCCATAGGACAGGTAACGATCCAATGGGACCCCACTAAGGAGTCATCAATGAGTTGGGAGGATGCAAGGAGATAAGGGGTTTATATACTTATTATTTTGTAGGCTTCCAAGAGTAAGCCTAATTCTAGGGGGTATATGTAGTACCTACCTTATAGTTTTATTTTTAACTTATATTATCAAACTCTTTTAGGCCACTTTCATGTGTGCATTGGTTATTTCAAGGATGTTGGAGATTATTAATGCCTGCCATTATATTATAGTTTTATTTATATGAGGAGCTATTTGACAACACGAGATATCATATGTGGATGATTATGTGTTCATAATTACTTTTTATTATTTATTTTGTGTGTGGTGTGCATATCCATTTTACATTATTTCTTGGTGTGTGTGATGTGGTTGAGGGAGGGAGTTATAGTCACTTGAGAGTTGGGATCTGCACGATGTACCACTCCTTGCAATTGTCTATTTTATAGATATGTATTTGTACTTGCTCATATTTTATGCAGGTTTTTAGGTATTAGGAATCAAGTTCCCTGAATTGTGAGGATGAGTGTTGGCTATTACATTATCTCAATGGTAAGAGGGGAGATAATATACAGACTCAAATACTAACCTAATCCATTGTTGTCTTAAAATGTGGACAAGTCTCTAACTAATCACCTATCTAAATTTGTCAAGGTGACATGAATTTATGAACCTAAACTTGAGCATGATAGTTTTTTGAGTTGTTTCTATGTGGTTTAATCATGCGAGTTTTGTCATATATTTACTTGGTGAAATGAATTTATTGAGATTAATTATGACTTATGAATAATTAAATCTTATGAATTTTGGATTATTAAATATTAAAACATTTTAAGTGTGATGAATTAATTAAATATCTTTAATTAATTAAGAAAACTTAATTGAGAAATTAAAAGACTTAATTAATTATTAATTCAAACCCCAAAATTAAGTTGTTCAAATAATATGAATTGATTCTTAAAATCAAATTGCATTTTTTTTTATCGGTAATATTTATTTATTAATTTTAAAAATTGCTTACGTAACCACTTCAAATTGATAAATTTAACTTTCCACCCCCTCAAAACCCACTGGAATCAAACTAAACTTCTAGAATACATCCCAAAAAATAATCAAGAGAAGCACGAATCCTATGAGAGCTCACACAAAAAGAAGACAACAACACAACCCAAACATATTAACTCATACTAACAAAATTGGGCATGCTGAAGAGCAGGATTCAAATGCCAATCATCAAGGGAGCCAACTCATTGCCTCCTCCCTTGAGAAATTTGGAAGGAAGGTTCATCATGTGCTTCCCAAACATTGCCATTATCACCACCCACACAACCACCATCCCAAACACCACCACGAGCCAACTATTTGGGAGGAATTCATCATCAAGGAACAAGAATGTCATCTTTCCCCAGAGGGGTGGTTGATTTCATAGAGCTTTGTTTCATCTTTCTCCTCCTCTCTACTTACAACTCCCACCTCTCCAATTATATATTTTTTACAAATGAAAGAGTGTCCCACCAACACTTTTAAACATCCACCATTTGCACTACCATTGGTTGAGAGGAAGTCTAAATGACCAAGGGACACAATTCCTCGAAGGCACCACCAATGAACTGCCATGGGCCTCGGTTCATGTGTAGGCTCACAACCACCTATCAAGTTGCATATTAAATTTGGCTAAATTTATTAATTATAATTCTTCCATAATATTGTGCTAAAAATGTAATTCTAAATTAAGTCATAATTATACTTTTTGAATGTACACCAATTATTGAGAATTAATAATTAATTCAACGTTAAGAAGTCAAGTTAAGTGACTTAAGAATTAAATTAATACATTTTTATTTTTAAAGGTTGAGTTTTATTTTTAGAAAACCTAGTGGGTTTTCCTATATAAGGCATTTTGGATTATTATTTTTATTACATCTGTCAAGTTTGAAGATTTTTTTTAATGCCAAAGTAAAATATTTGTTAAAAGTTACAAATTAGAATTTTGTGTTTTGGCCTTGTGTCTTACTTAGCTTAAGTTGTGACTACAAGTAGGGTTTGTAAACCCATGTTGATATTTCATTTAAAAGATTGTTTTCCTTGTGTTTGAATTGGTTGTTGAAATATATGTTTCTATTGGATTATGTTGTATTTGAGTGGGGTTTCTATAGTTTTATACAAAATCACTAGAAAATAAAACCCTATCAGGAAATATTAATAGAAAAGGAAAATTATACATTGTAGGGTGAAAACCAATATTGAAGTGTCAAGTTAAAAATAAATTAAAATGGTGAATCTTTCTACTCTGAAAATTGTGAACAAGGTGATTCTAGTTAAATTAGTGAACAAAGTGAATCAATTTGCTTTTCTCAGTCAAAATAGAAAGATTTAGTCTCAGGAAAAGGGCAAACAACATAGAGTGAATTTTGAATGGAGATCCTCTATCCATACAAAGGAACCTAGATGTTTAAGTTCAGGGAGGGAACTAGTCTCAAAGGAGATCACCGCTAATGATCTAATTAAGGTCAATCAGAATTCAAGTTTTACAACCCTCTATAATAATAGCTTGACAGTCGTAGTCAGACTTCATGAAATTAGAGGAAAAGAAATATCGAAGCATGGGAGGTAGAGGATGTACATGGAAAAAAGGATCAGACATTTTGAACAATAGTCAAGGAGAAGCCTTCCCATGAATATTCAAAAAATGCCTCTAGGGTGTGAAGATGGATGGTAGTTGGTCCCACACATGGTGTGAACCTGTATTCATGAAATTTTAGTGTAGAATGCAAATATACTGACGACAAACTAAACTAAACCCAAGATATCATCATCAGAATATAATCTCTACAAGCGTCTCATGTTTCCCTAACTACAATTGCTAAAATAGCTCTCAGACTAGCATCTTAGTGACAGTTCTAGAATGGGAGTATGCTAAAAATGCAGACCTACAAGAATGCATGGAAGATCTATGACTATAGTACAAATTATATGCTATCAAAATGGATATGCAACAAGTTAACATGCAACAAATGATGATAAATGACATAAAAGCAATACTAAAATGCTATGAACTTACTAAAATGTTAATGCTAAAATGATGAATCAAAATGTGCCTATAGTGTAGAAGCTTAAAACTTGGGTTCTTTGCCTCTTAGATTTCCCTCCCATTTATAGAATTTCAGAAGGGGTTGGGGTAAGAATCAAGATTTTCACCTTTCATAAATGGGTTAAAGTGAAACTGGGATTATCTCATAAAAGACCAGGAGGAAGAATCCAACAGACTTGGTTTTGAGGATAATTGAGGATATCTTTTAATTCTTTTAAAATGAAAAAGGGAGATTTTCCATTTTGTGACGATAAATGATTTTGTTGATTTTTAAAAATGTCTTATTTATTGTCAACACTTTGTCTTTTTCTTCCTCCCTTTTTGAATTTCATTGTATGAATTTAAATTATTTTTCTCCTCCATTAAAGTTGATTTAGGTCTTGTCGATTTGATAGATGATAAATGACCTGATGTGATTTTTTATTTGAAAGTCTATTGTGTTTCTTTTGATTTTCTCTTTAATTTGTGTTGATTGATCAGAATTGTGTGATTTAGGCTTTTGCCAATTTTTGGGTGTCTACAAATGCCCCTCTTTGAGCTTTTGATTTTCAAAGATTGTCTTGATTTTCTGATTTTAGGTCAGCTTTTGATGCTCGGATGTCTATTCGATGATATTTTGACATTTTTTCGTTGGATACCCTAGTTTTTGGTTGGGGTAGGTCATTTTTTATTTTTCAAAAAATATTGATGAGCCAACTTGAATGCCCTAGTTTGATATGGATATACTGCCCCCTCAGAAATGAAATTGGAAGAAAATCTGGGAATGCAAAAGTTAATTAGGTTCCAATTTTATTTCTAAAATGTAGGATAGTTGGCAAATAAAGATGATCAGGTTGGTTTGATACAATACCCAATTCATTTTGGTGAGAAAAAAGATGCCAACAGAGGGTAAATAGGGTGAAAAGGTGACATAAATACCCCTTAGGAGTGTTAAATAGGGAAAAAGACTTTTTACCCTTGTCATTTTCACACTCCCTTTTGCATTTGGTGATTTGGAGCTCTGATTCAGTGAGGATGGTGGTCCCTTTACGAGAGCATAGATTCGAGAGGGGTCGTTGATATGGGCATCTACCAGACTACAGTGCCCCAACAAGTCATTGAGATCCTCTATTTTTAAGATTTTTTGTATTTTTGCCTGTGTTTTTGGAGTTTTACACGAATTGTTAGAGTAAATGTGGTAATTTTAGCCTTTTAGCACATTTACATGTTCTTTTAGTGCATATGCATTCTTTTAGCACATTTGAATGCTTTTATAGTGCATTTAAAACCCCAATCTAGGAGTAAAATAGCGCATGTATTAGGGAAAGAGCACATATGGTTATTTTAGTGACGCATTTTCTTGTTTTAGTGCACACGATGGGTCCCATAGTGCATATGCCTTATATATTAGCACATTTGAGTGAAATAGTGCTTCTGACCCATATAATAGTGCATATGATTCTTTAAATAGTGCATACACATATTATAGCGCATATGAGGTATTGTGTAGCACTTCCAAAGGCTAAAATAGAGCATTAGCATGTTTTGATGCATTTAAATGATTTAGCAATGCATTTGTCTTAGAGAAGAGTGTAAATGATTATTGCAGTGTGAAAACTGAGTGTAGGGCCTGAGTTGAACATAAGACAACACAAAAGACTAGATTCTCAGTTTGTCAGCCAATGATGGTCCTAACAAGTAAACAATAGTAGTCAGTTATTCATGAAGTGATGTTGTAGGATCGATCCGATGAGAGATAGATGATGCCCCAGCTCAGGATATAGACTAGGGAAGACAAAAAAGTCTGACTCAGGATAGAGAAAGACAAGTAATAGGTCCAAGATAGGACTAGTAGCTAGGTAGCTAGATATATGAGATTGATATCTGATGATCACTTTGTGACAAAATCTGACATGTTTTGTTTGTCTGACGAACAACAGGTGTGTGGGAAAAAGCTCATGGTACAAGGACTCTATCCATGGCTATTAGAGGTAGTGGGTTGATTGTTAGGCATAGATCTATTGGTGATAGATAGATGTGGTTTCACATATTTGTTACATATGTCCTAGCTCCAAGTGAATAGGGGATTATTGACAGTTGTGGCTAAGCGATGGCACTTAGACCACAAAACATTTCATTTACTAATGGGGGAGATGACAGTGACTCTTGAGGATGTATATAGGATTTTTTAGATCCCAACCATAGGGGATTTGGTTTATTATGATCAGAAAGCTGATGGTGCTACATTTTGGGACTTGTTTGGAGATGACAGTATTGGTGATGACAACATGTCCTAGTTTCAGATGTTACAGTATGATGCATTGCCAATAATTTTTGGGAGATTGATAGGATGGTTTTTATTGTCAGGCCATTGAGGGCGAAGGTGTCTAGTTGGATAGGGCTGACTGATATAGGATATGATTGACAAACCATTGATTTGCATGGGGTAGATGTATTTTGACCCATTTATATTATGATTTACATCAAGTGGTGTATTCTGACGCATCATTGTTGTCAGCAGAGGTGATTTTGTTATAGATACAGACATGGGAGCATTTGCCCATTACTCGTCTAGCGTATGTGCGACAACGGCCTCAGAGTATGCCCTTCATGTATACTTATTATGGTGTGATCATGCAGCCCCATTTGGGCAAGACAAAGTATTGGTGGCAGATTTTGGATGATGTTGATGAGGTAATGTGGAGACCTTACAGGTCCACAAATTTGTGGGCAAAGGATGACAATGAGATGGTGTATTTCTTTAGCCTGAGGTATTTGTTGGGCTAGATACCAGCAGTGATAGGGTAGTTTTTTTTTAGGTGAGTGGTGAGCTAATTTGTTCAGTGACAAGGCATGCCATAGGGGATAGCACATTATGCCTGAGTTCAGTCAGAGATGTTAGATTATGGTGACTAATCAAGAAAGTACTATACATACTTCATAATCAGTGGGGTTTGGTACTATTCGTAGATTCGCTATTCGTAAATTTGCCACTAAAGTTATGGCTAATTCATGGCTGACATGTTATAACCCTAAAGCAGTTTAATACTTGTATAAAAGGGTTTAGGGTTGGGTATTTTCATTATGTTGTGATGCGAAATTGCTTCTTGCAGTGGTATTGAGCTGTAAGGGATTACGGTATGTAATCAAGTTGTAATCACTGGATTGTAATAATATTGGACTTGTTGTTTGGTGGACAGAGCCTAGGGATTGGGTGAACCACGTTAAATCTTGGTGCCTTGTGTTCATTTCTGTGTGATCTATTATTTTCTATTATTGGTTATATTTGCATGTAGTTTTTATTTCTATCTGTGGTTTATAGTAACAAGTGGTATCAAAGTGAGGTTGTCTTTTAGTTATCCTCTGCAGGAAAGTCTCATGGTTAAGTGGGAGTCTCACGGTTGAGTGGGAGCGATGGCAGATGAGGGTAAGTTGAGGGTTGATAGGTTTAATGGGCAGAACTTCCAGTTATGGAAGATGCAAATGGAAGACTATCTATATCAGAAGGATTTATGGAAGCCGTTGGAAGGCAAAGCCAAGAATCAGGGAACTATGTCAGAGGCTGAATGGGATCTTTTGGATAGAAAGGCACTCGGAAGCATTCGGTTATGCTTGGCACCATCAATGGCATTTAATATTATAAAAGCAAAGATGATAGAAGATTTGATGAAAACCCTAGCAACACTGTATGAAAAGTCCTCTGCTTCAAACAACATATTTCTCATGAAGCATTTATTTAATATGAAAATGGTAGAAGGTAGATATGTTGCAGATCATTTACATGAGTTTAATACTATTACTAGTCAGTTATCTTCTATGGGTATCAATTTTGATGAAGAAATTAGGGCTCTCTTGATTTTGTGTTCTTTGCCTGAAAGCTGGAATGGCTTGGTAATGGCAGTGAGTAATTCTGTTCCTGGATCTAGTACCCTAAAATATGATGATGTGATTAGTGTTGTTTTGAGTGAGGAAACTCGTAGGAAATCCTCAAGTGGATCTACATCAGGAAGTGCTTTGAATGCACAAAGCAAGGGTAGAACGACTGAGAGAGGAAGTAACTCTAGAAATCATGGGAAATCAAGAGGAAGAGGTCTTAATCGAGAGGACCAAATGATTGCTAGTACTATGGGAAACCAAGGCACAAAAAGAAAGATTGCTAGAATCGAAAGAAAAATGAAGGAGATAAATCAAATGGAGACAAGGAGGCAAATGTGGTAAGTAACAAATTCGAAGAGGATGTTTTGCTTCTATCTTTAGAAAGCGTTGATGATTCATGGCTTTTAGATTCTGGTGCTTCATTTCATGCTACACCTCATAGAGATTATTTCATTGATTATGTCCAAGGGGATTTTGGGCTTGTTTATTTGGGGGATAATGAACCCTGTCAAATTGTTGGAAAGGGAAAAATTAAGATTAAGTTGCAGAATGGGAATCATTGGCTACTACATGAGGTAAGACATGTTCCAAGGCTGAGTAGGAATTTAATTTTTGTGGGGCAACTCGATGATGAGGGTTGTGTAGTTACTTTTAATGATAAAAATTGGAAGGTTTCAAAAGGTTCCCTTGTAGTAGCAAAAGGTGTGAAAGTAGGCACCTTATATCTTTGTACAGGTCATATTGTTCCTTCTACTTTGATTGTTTCAGAGAAAAATGAATGTTCAGGAACAATTGTTGTAGTTGAGTAGGGAGAACAAATAGCTGTTGTAGATTCTAATACAGCACTATGGCAAAACAGACTTGGGCACATGAGTGAGAAAGGTATGAAATTATTTCATTCAAAGAAAGTTTTACCACATCTAAAATGTGTTAATATGGATTTCTGTGAAAGTTGTGTGTATGGAAAACAAAAGAGAGTGAGTTGTGTAAAGATTGGGAAGGAGAACAAAAAGGAGAAATTAGAGCTCGTGCATACAGATGTATGGGTACCAGCTCAAGTATCTTCCCTTGGTGGCTCTCATTATTATGTTACATTTATTGATCACACAACTAGAAAAGTATGGGTTTATTTCCTTAGACAGAAATCTGATGTATTTCAAACTTTTAAGAAATGGAAATGCTTGGTTGAAAATGAGACTGGTAAGAAATTAAAATGTCTCAGATTTGATCATGGTGGTGAGTATTGTAGTCATGAATTTGAAGATTATTTCTCCACTAATGGTATTCGTAGACAGAAAACTATTCCAAGGACTCCACAAGAAAATGGAGTGGCTGAACGCATGAACAGAACTATAATGGAACGTGCAAGAAGCATGAGGTTGCATGCTGGGTTACCCTTACACATGTGGGCAAAGGTTGTCAATACTACAGTATATTTGATTAATAGAGGTCCCTCTACTCCTTTGGGCTGTGGTATTCTAGAGGAGGCATGGACTGGTAAGAAGGTGAGTTGTTATTTTCTCAAGACCTTCGGTTGGGAAGCTTTTTCTCATATAGACTCTGAAAATAGAACCAAGCTAGAAGCTAAATCAAATAAATGTGTCTTTGTTGGATATGGCATTAATGAATTTGGTTATAGGCTTTGAGATTTTGAAAATCATAAAATTGTTAGAAGTCAGGATGTCATATTCAATGATAAAGTGTTGTATAAAGATCTATTGCAGCAACATGAGAAGAAAGAAGATGATTATGTAGTGTTGGATGATACTCCAAAAGCTGATGTTCTAGCCATTCCTCATAATGTGCAACAACCGCAACAACAAATACCACACACACTAGTAAATGTTAGACGGTCAATGAGACAAATTAGCACAAAGACTTTCTCCCTCTTTGTATTCTATTTTACTTACTGATGTTGGTGAACCTAAAAGTTATGATGAAGCTGTGCAAGTGGATACTAAGATTCAGTGGGAGCCTGCAATGAAAGATGAAATGGACTCTTTGCTGAAGAATAAGACATGGGATCTATGCAAGTTGCCTGTAGGTAAAAAGGCTTTATAGAATAAGTGGGTTTACAAGTTGAAAGAAGAGGAAGGAGGTAAGAAAAGATTTAAGGCCAGGTTAGTTGTAAAAGGATTTGCACAGAAAAAGGGAATTGATTTTGATGAGATATTTTCTCCTGTTGTTAAAATGACTTCTATTCGTACTGTTTTAAGTCTTGTGGCTACTAAAGATTTGCATTTAGAGTAGTTGGATGTTAAAATAGCCTTTCTTCATGGGGATTTGGATGAAGAAATATATATGGCTCATCCACAGGGATTTGAGGTCAAAGGTAAGGAGAACTTAGTGTGCAAATTGAAGAAAAGTTTATATGGCTTGAAGCAAGCACCTCGGCAATGGTATCTGAAATTTGATAGGTTTATGCATGAGCATGGCTATAATAGGTGTCATTCAAATTATTGTGTTTATTTTAAGAGGTTGGATGATGATAGCTACATTATTTTATGTTTATATGTTGATGATATGCTTGTAGTTGGGTCTAACATGGATCATATTAAGCGGCTAAAATGCCAGTTAGCACATGCATTTGCTATGAAGGATTTGGGGGCAGCAAAAAAATCCTTGGTATGAAGATTTGCAGAGATAGGAAGAACAGAACATTGACGCTATCTTAGGCTGATTATGTTGAGAAGGTGTTGCAACGTTTCTCTATGGAGAATGCTAAAGCTATCAGCACACCTTTACCTGGTCATTTGAAGTTGACTAAGGAGATGTGTCCTAAGACATAGGAAGAGGAGGATAAGATGTCTAAGGTACCCTATGCTTCAGTTGTAGGAAGCTTGATGTATGCTATGGTATGCACTAGCCAGATATTGCACATGTAGTGGGAGTCGTTAGCATGTATATGAGTCATCCAGGATTTGAGCATTGGAATGTTGTCAAGTGGATTCTCAGATATTTGAGAGGAACATCCAATAAGTGTTTACACATTGGGGGCTCTACTACTAATTTGCAAGGCTATGTTGACTCAGATTTCGTAGGGGATATTGATACTAGGCGGAGTACTACAGGTTAGGTCTTTACTGTTGGTGGGGCAGCCATGAGCTGGGTTTCTAGGTTATAGAAGATTAATACTCTATCCACTACAGAGGTAGAGTATTTTGTAGCTATAGAGGTAGCCAAGGAGATGATATGGCTTCAGTTATTTTTGGAAGAATTGGGACATCCTCAGAAGGATAATTATTTGTTCATAGATAGTCAGAGTGCCATTCATCTTGCAAAGAATTTAGCTCTGCATTCTAAGACCAAACACATACAGTTGCGGTACCATTTCATTCGGCCAGTTTTGGAGGATGGACAGTTAAAGCTGGAGAAGATACATACACATGCCAATCCAGCAGATATGTTAACAAAGGTTGTAACAAGGGAGAAGTTGAACTCCTCTTCAGCTTCGGTTCATCTTCTAGAATGAACATAAATAAAAGAACAGCAAAATCCAAGGTTGGTTTGATCCAGTGGAAGCCCCATGTGGTAGTGGTATTGCTACAAGATCAGTCTCCAAGTGGGAGATTGTTGTTTAATGTGGATCCTGATCAATCCCCAAGTGGGAGATTATTAGATTATGGTGATTGATCAGGAAAGTACTATACACACTTCATAATTCGTGGAAAAAATTATTTGGTACTATTTGTAGATTTTCCATTCGTAGATTCACCACTAAAGTTATGGCTAATTTATAGCCAACATGTTATAACCCTAAAGCAATTTAATACTTGTATAAAAGGGTTTAGGGTTGGGTATTTTCATTATGTTGTGATGTGAAATTGCTTCTTGCAGCGGTATTGAGCTGTAAGGGATTACGAACTGTAATCAAGTTGTAATCACTGGATTGTAATAATATTGGACTTGTTTGGTGGATGTAGCCCAGGGATTGGGTGAACCACGTTAAATTTTGGTGTCTTGTGTTCATTTCTGTGTGATCTATTATTTTCTATTATTGGTTATATTTGCATGTAGTTTTTATTTCTATCTGTGGTTTATCCTAACAAGAGAGGGCAGTGTGAGGGCTGACACTAGAGTATGAGGCCTATCTAGAGGCCTTCTTGCAGATGATAGACACACTGTATCCATGGGTCATGAGAGATGGGATGGCAGATGCAAGGATGGAGGGAGATTATGCACGGTGGTTCTGGGAGCATCCCTTCCCTAGATACACAGATCCGGCAGAGCCTATTATAGGGATTGATGAGTCATCGAGTAGGGGAGAGGATGATGATGAGGGTGGTCTAGGGAGAGGCAGAGGGAGGCAGTGGGTGAGAGGCATGGTGAGAGGTGTGGTCAGAGCACAGGGGAGGTGAGGCTGAGTAGTTTTGGTATTACCACAAAGGAGAGTGTCATGAGGCCCAATGCAGGGACCAATGGGTGTAGGGAGGGTCATAGGTATTTGAGGCTAAGGTGGTGCATGGGTGAGAGGGGGGATGGTTGGTCAGCAGGACAAAGGGGTGGAGCAAGCTAGAGCAGAGCAAGTGAGAGCCATGTTACCAAAGGATGTGCAATTTGTTAAGTGTTAGAGGCTATGAGTACAGGGTCCTATCAGAGATCCATCGAGTGCATAGCCATAGGGACAACAGTAGGTTTTACTAGAGGCATAGCCATAGGTACAATAGCTAGTACCACTAGAGGCACAACCACCACTAGGGAGGCTAGGGCGATTGACTAATTTGGAGGCTCAGATGAGTGTCATAGAGGCTAGGATGGGTGAGGTGTTGAGTACCTTACAGACATTCATAGTTGTGATGACACCAGGGCCACCACCACCAGCACTGCCACTGAGGACAAAGGGAGCATCAATGAGTCAGACAATCAATGTGGCACCAAGGATAGATGTGACAAGGCAGGTGCCCCGAGAGGATATGGGTGCCCCCAATGAGCAAGGACCGTCAGATCAAGCACTGTCACATGGATGATTATATATTATGTATTGTGGCCTCACTCCTTATTATGTACGATTATTCTTTTGATGTTCATGACATTTGTTTTGATGTACTTAGTTGATCCTTAACTTATGGAAATTCATGTTATATGATCATTTGATGTTCATAGTGGTGTATTTTATCTGATATTCATGTTATTTTAGCCTTTTGGTGGATTGTCTGATTGTGATGTTACTTTTTGAGATATCCAAGCTTATTAATGTTTTAGATGTGTGCATTTGTTATATCATGGAATGACATGTGCATGTGATTATTTTATTTGATGGATATGGTAGCAGTAGATGCGGATGTGTATATAGATGTAAATGTTTGATGTATATGGATAATGGTTTAGAATAGATGGTATGTCACTAATAATGTAATGACATGAAATGAAACGTGGTAAAATGAAATGTGATGTAATGAAATTGGTCGTAATAGGATGTAATAAAATGGAATATAATGACACATAACATGATGTAATGTGATGTAATAGAATGAGTTGTGACATAATGTAACATAATGAATCATGAAAAACAAATCGTAATGAGATAAATGGGGTAATAATTGAATGAAATGTGATAAAAATGTGATGAAATGTGGAAAAGAAATGATATATGATGAAATACACTGTGATTTAATGAAATTTAATTAAAATAAAGTAAAATGAGATAGGTAATGAAATGAAATGAATGATATGTGATGACATGATAAGTAATAAAATGAAATGATAAATGATGAGATGATAGGTAATGAAATGAAATAAGTAATGAAATGGAATGGAATGCCTCATAAACGAAATGATATAGGATGACATGATAGGTAATGAAAAGAAATGAGTAATGAAATGATAGGTAAGGGAATGAAACGAAAGGACTAATGAACAAATTAAAATGAGAGATAATGAAATGGAATAAAATGAAATAGGTAATGAAATGGGATGAAATGTAATGGGTAATGGGTAATGGGTAATGAAATTGGAATAGGTAAAAAATTGAAATGAAATGAAAGAAATGATATGTGGTAAAATGGGAGATAATGAAATGAAATAAAGTGAAATAGGTAATGAAATAGGATGAAATGTAATGAACAAAATGATACATGATGAAATGAAATGAAATAGATAATGAAATGGAATGAAAAATTGTTGTGATGTGATGCAATTTTAATGTAATGATAGAAAAATGAAATGAAAGTGTGGATGAAAATAAAAGCGTAAATGAATGAATGTGTGGCAAAGTGTCACAGAATGGAAAATGATGAAATGAGGGAAAAAAAAAAAAAAGGAATGTAAACATGTGAAGATGGGATGAAAATGGGATAAAATGGGACGTGACAAATGAAGTGTGAGTGAGGGTGAAAAATGGAAGGAAATGAAATTTTCTGAGATTCAGAGGCTATGAGGTGGAGTGTCAACTTTTGAGATTCAAAAGCCACAAAATGGATGGATGATATGGAAAAATGAAAGGAGATGAAGTGTGAGAAAAGGTGATGTAGTGAATCAAATGAGATGGAATGTGGTTAAACAAGATTGTTTGAGATTCAAAAGCCACACAAGGTAGCAAATGAGGTGGTGAAATCTGATAGTGACGAGAATTGTCTAAGATTAGAAGTGTAATGTTGGTTTGGATGTTGTGAAGAGACAAAGTCCGTGATAGTTGAGTACTAAAAGCTCATCTGGATGTCAGTGTTGATATTATTGTCCGTTATTTGATAACCAGTCATGAAGGCATTGACTAATGTTGGAGAATTGCATCTTGATTTATGTGCCAGCCATTTTTTTTCAATGAACCCAAGATGAAAATGCAAACTAGATGAATGCAACTAACTATCACTTTTAAAGAGATGCAAACTAATTGTCATCATAGAGCATGTGATAAAAAAGTGACTAAGTACAACCACCACTAGCTCAGCTATAATGATATGAATACTATGTCACACTAAGAAGTACTAACAAAGATGACCAATGTACAAGAAAACATGACAACCACTAAGAAACAGATGCTATAACCATAGAATAACAAAAATAGGCATGCAAATAGTCACATGTCAAATAAAAGACCTCACCTAAGATAGCGCACAAAATTGGTCAAGGTATACATGGTTCTCCAAATGAGAGGAGGCATTTACAAGTGGACACCAATAAAGCACGAAACTGAAGGATCATTGGAGTTAAACAATGAAAATATACATACATACATACATACATACATACATACATACATACATACATATATATATATATATATATATATATATATCATGACTTCATCCTGGTACCTCTAGTCAAGCACATCATCGAGGTACTAAAAGCACATTATAGCGTAGAAAACCATTATTTGTAGACCAGGCATGCTTCTAGTTGTGTGTAATAGTATCGAGTTTGTTCAATTCTGCCAAGGAGCAACTATTGTACCAAGTGGATAGAAAAGCATGGAATGTGTCAGCGATGATTTAGTGGTGGACTCTGATGGGCAGTGTGTGTCAATAGGAATTTGGGTGGTTGAATGTCAAAGCTAAGGGTCAAGTGTATTTGGTACCAGTGTGACGAGAATGCAGACAGCGGATACGTGGAAGATGAGTAAAGAACAAGTCTCGAGCAAGTGACAACTATAAGTAGATGGAGAACATGGGAATGAAACAAGGTGAAGTGAAGAGTAGAATGCAATCATTGGATGTATTGAGAAGTTGTAGGAATCATGCAAGCAAAACTATGTTGGGCTCACCAGATCAATCACAACAAGAGGGTGATGCTAGCCAAGGAAGGTAGATGAGGTAAGGGCAAAAAGCATAGCACGTTCGATGAACCTCCAAGGAGCTGGTGGATTAGTCAAAACTCCAAGTGTTAATCTCGAGACTAGGTGAGGCGAGTCAGGTGGAGCAAAGGCCAGCGCAACCCAAGGAAGTGGGGATTAGGGCAGAGGAAATTCCCTTGTCAACTTTAATGATGTTATCAGGGATAATAGTGAAACAGGTGTTGCAGATGGTATTAGATGATGAGCCAATGACACAGGTGGAGAATAGTCCACCTAAGAAGACAAAAATTATGTTGAGAGCAAAGGAGGAGGTGGGGGAAATAAAATCTCCTTAAAATTCTGTGGATGAAACATTGAAGGATGTAGGAGGTAGTGGTGGGGGTGAAGTAGTGAGTGAGACACGTCAGTTAATTAATCTTGAGACACCAGGACAAGGGACAATAGGAGGGGGAATGAGCAGTGCAAATGTTGATGAGCTATAACTAGAGGTGGGAGGCAGAGGGCAACCATCATGAGACGTAGAGGAGTTACAGAAACTATTAGCTGTTGAGAGAGTCTGAGTGGAGAATGCAAAATATGAGGTCTCATTTTTGCTGGAATTGATGAGAAGGCACGAGAAGATGGGGTAGAAATAGAGGCAAGATGACTACAAGCAGTGGTGGAGGCAAAGTGGGTATGGGTACAATCACTAGAAATGGAACTGTGTGTGGAACACGCATAGGCGGAGGGAAGTGATGCAAAAATGTGAGTGGAGCGGTCATGGGCTCAACAATTGTAGGAATCGCTGAAGATGGCACAAGTGGGGTTAGAGAGCGTGCATAATGAATTGGTGTTACTATAGTCACAGTTAGAGTCATTTAGGGAGGCAATTGCAAAGGCAAACTCCCTATCATTGAAGTTGTAGGAGCAATTAGCGTTAAGTGAGGGGAAGGTTAGGCAATTGCAGCAGCATTTGGGTGAGGCAAAATCAAACATGGAGCGATGACAAATGGTGACTGATCAAATGCAACAGGAGTGGGATGTAGCCCAACAAGTGATCACTGCACTAGGAATAAACAAGTTGGTGGAGAATGTGTTCGTGGAAATGCACCAAATGGTGAAGGTACACCGAGAAGTTTCTTATTGGATGGTACATTATTATCAAGCATTCCTCAATGAGGACAGGTGAGAGACGCAATTCATAAATAGGGAATTTACACAGCTGCTAAATGCACAACTACATGGTGGGAGGTTTCTAATTCCCATAGACACAGTGTGGGTACGTAGGGGATTGACACCAGGGGCTTCATCTTCTAGAGCAAGGCCAGAAGAGACACAATTGACTGGACACCTTGTTTTGCCACCTCCCCTAGGGAGGCTAGAAGAGACACCATTGATTGGACACCCTGTTTTGGCACCTCCCCTAGGGAGACCAGAATAATTAATCTGCCAGACACTATTTGAATGTAATGTTGTCATTGTCATTGTAAGAGAATAAAAGCTTGTGCTTGTTGTTGTGGCAATCAAAGGGACAACATATGTTGATTGTAATGTGTGTTTTTGGTATTTTCAAAATATATAAGTGTCTTTCGATTTTGTGGAATATGTAAATGTTTTTGGATTTTTTATAGGTATTTGAATGTTTTTGTATTTTGTGACAAATATCGGAATAGATTTAATTTTTATAAAAGTGGGGACAATATGATCCGTAGAGTAGGGATAACCGTTTACAGGTAGGTGAGAATGTCTGCATGGTATTGTGATGAAAGAGGAATACAAAGTTATGTAATATATAGGGAGCCATGATGTGTAAGGCATAACCTTGCAGATTAATTTCCTTTATAGACGATTATAAGGCTAATGTTGGGACATTCCTCTAGGTTTGTGTTGAGACGAACATTCTCAAGGCCTATAAAAAGGCATTTTGGAGCCCAAAAAGGGACACTTGGGTCTTGAGGAGATGAAATAGGGCCTTGAAAAAGATGTTTGGACCCAAAAGGCGTGTTGGGGGCCTGAAAAGGACAACTGGGCCAAGAAAAAGGTGCTTGAGGCCTAAAACGCACTGAGGGGCCTAAAAAGGCGCTTTGGGCCTAAAAAGGCGCTTTGGGCCCAAAAAGGTGTTGGAGGGGCCTAAAAAGGTGCTTGGGCCTAAAAGGCATTTGAAGAGGGGTAAGACTCTCACACTTACACTTACTTATTTTGTGGCCTTGATTGAGTGAGGATGAAAGAGTCTGCCGAATATCGGGGCTTTCGAGATAGCATTGATATATTTTTTGAAGGGGGCTAGATGGATTGTGGCCACTGCAACATAAATAAGACTAATGATCTGTTGGGAATTGTTGCTCGTGACAAGAGGAAGGAAATGAGGGCACCTCTTGTGCTATCTACGTTGTGCCAAATTTTCCAAAGTCTAGCAAAATGTTTCAAGACATTACTACGCTGCTTCTTAATATCATTGAGGCATTTCAGATGCCATATACCTTATTTGAGCTTAAGTGAACCAAGAATTGACAGAGATTTTGGGGTGTTGTTAATATTTCAAGCTTTTGCTAACATGTTTGGCAATTATGACTCCTTTTCGAATGTTTTTGGCAAATTTGGATAATATTTGAACTCTTTTTGGTAACTTTAAACAATTTTTGAATTTTTTGATAATTTTTGGCAATATTTGGGTTTTTTTGATGTTTTTATATAATTTTTTGATAATTTTTGGCAATATTTGGATTTTTTGATATTTTTAGACAATTTTGGGATTTATTTGGGCATGGAATGAGGATGTGAGTAAGATTTGTTGGAATACAGGGGGTAACCACGACCATGTGAGGTGCCTAAAGAGGTAAGGAGACAAAAATGGGCCAAATGATAGTAAAATGGGTGTGGATAACCATGTGGGATACTATGGAAGGAGTGTAGGACATCAAACCAGTCAAATGAGGACTAAAATAAGCATTGGTGATCGTTGGTCAAGGTCGATATTTGAGATGTGTATTGATTTTCCTGCAATTCATGTCTATGGTATCTCAATACATAATTAGACTCCCTATTTTGTTGAGTTTGTTATGCTCCCCTTTGTTGTTGTCATACTGGTTGTCTCTAATGCTGTAAACTACATTTGATGCCAAAGAACCATGGAACTATGACCCCCAAGTGTTCCTCAATTGGGTATGTGTGAAATTAACTTAACTGTGCTGGATGAGCCTCAAACAAGAAAAATTTATCCAAACGAGGTTGCTCGCGGGTTGTCTTAACTATTTTTCAGCATTAAAGGACTTGTGTTGTTAAGGGAAGTCCAAAGGTGTTGTCTCTCACCCTTTTTCAACCCAAGGGTGGCACTCTCACTTCTCTTGTAGCAAAAAAATTGTTTTGTTTTTTTTTTGGTATTTTTGATGTGTTTCTCAAGGATCTAAACATAAAATCTCTTGAGATGAATACTATTGATGGGTTCTACTAAGTCTGTGCCATCACAATCTGAAAGTCTATAAGTACCAGTCCCAAAGGATTCTTTGATAATGTAAGGACCAATCCAATTGGCCTCCCATTTTCCTTTCTTTTCTCTAGCCACTTGGTTCTTAGGGTTTTCTCGGAGCACTAGGTCACCAATCTAAAAAATACAGGGTTTGACCTTTATGTTGTAGTGTCTTGATAACCTATTTTGATACACTTTGAGATGTTCATGTGTTGTACGCTGATGTTCTTCTGACAACTCTAGCTATTCTAGATGGGCCACTCTGTAATCATCATTTGATAGGACGTCTCAAAGAGTAACTCTCAAGGATAGGATCTCAACTTCTAAAGGAAGAACGGCTTTACAGCCATAAACCAAGGAGAAGGGCATCACGCCTATAGGTGTCCTGACACTCATCCTATAGGCCCAAAGGTCGGGGTTAAACTATAAGTGCAAATCTCTACGAATATCATTGACATTTCTTTTGAGGATGTTGATAATGGTTTTGTTGGTGGCCTCTGCTTGGCCATTGCCTTGAGGGTAATAAATTGATGAGGAGTGGTGTATAATGTGAAAATTTTCACATTATTCATCAATTATTTGATTTTTAAATTATAGGGCATTGTCCGTGAGAATGACATGAGGTATGCCAAACTGACAAATGATATGGTTTAAAATGAAAGAAGAGATTTGTTTTTTTGTAGAGACGGCAAGTGGCACTACTTTGACCCACTTGGTGAAGTATTCAATGGTAGTGATAATCCATTTATGCCCACCAGAGGAGGGTGGATGGATGACTCTAATAAAATCAAAGCCCCATTGATAAAAAGGCCATGGTGTGGCCAAAGGGTTGAGCTCTTAGGTTGGTGCATGAACAAAGTTACCACGGATTTGACATTTTTTGCAGGTTTTGACATAGTCGATACTATCCTTTTCCATGGTTGGCCAAAAATAGCCCATCCTAAGAATCTTCTTTGCTAGTGTGAACCCACTGAAGTGTGACTGGAAAATCCCTACATGGACTTCCTGCAGAGCGACTCTAGACTCATCCTTTTCAAGACATCTAAATAAAGTACTGTCAAGACCTTTCCTATACAGTGTATCAGCCACCAAGGTGTAACATGAGGTTTGTCAAATGAAATTTCATTTTTGGTTATGCAAGAGGTCAGACGGAATGGTATTATCATGGAGGTAAGTGATGATGGGGTTGTAACAAAGGGAATCAAGAGTGTCTAAGTAGAAAATGATGAGGGAATCAGGTTGACTAAATGCAGGTTGAACCACCTCTTCTACTAAGAACTCATACTATTCATGTTGCTCTGGGAGTTGGAGTAAGGAGGCCAGGGTGGCCATAGCATCTGTTGTTCTATTCTGCTCTTTGGAAATTTGCTCAAAAGTAATGTGAACAAAACATGCCTTGAGTGTATTGACCATATGTTTATAAGGCAATAATTTTTTTATCTTTGGTCTGATAAGTGTCGATGACTTGATTGATGATCAAATGGGAGTCTCCATAAACCTCTAGTGTTGTTAGTTTCCATTCTAAAGCTAGCTTGAGACCTAAGACCAAAGCTTCATATTTGGCCATGTTGTTGGTGCAGGGGAAAAGCAGTTTGTAAGACTTAGTGATGGTAACACCTAGTGGCATGATGAAATCCATGTTGTGTGTAAGAACCATCAAAATAGAATTTCCACGTTACTAGCTCTATCTGAAGAATATGCATATCTGGGAAATCTGCTAGGATAGGATTTGAACTCTCTATAGGTGCATCTGCCAATTGATTGGCAATGGCCTGCCCTTTGATTACCTTCTTATCAACATACTTAATGTCAAACTCACTTAGGATCATCACCCATTTAGCTAATTGACCGGTTAATGTTGTTTTGCTAAGAAGATATTTGAGGGGTTCAATTTTGGATATGAGCTTGACTTTGTGTGTTAAAAGGTACTGATGTAGCTTTTGGGAAGCAAAAACTATGGCTAGGCAAGCTTTTTCAATAAAAGAATAATTGAGCTCATAATTGACCAAGGTACAACTGATGTAATAGATAGCCTATTCTTTTCCTTGGTCATTTTCTTGTGCCAGGAGGGCTTTGATTGATTTATCCATTAAGCCTTTTGGAATTGGTCATCCCACTTACAATTTATATCTTTGTGTAGCAAGTGTGTAAAAGGTATACACTTTTCTGCCAACTGAGAAATGAATTGATGAACTAATTCAAGCCTATCTTGAAGAGAGCATAACCGAATTAGGTCCTTTGGAGGTGGCATATTGATATAGCCTGTACCTTTTTTGGGGTCAACTTCTAGCCCTTTGGCCAAGACAAGGTATCCTAGGAGCTTGCCTGATTTGATGCCAAAAGTACATTTCTTCATATTGAGCCTAACTTTGAATGCTTCTAGGTAGGTGAATATCTTGGCCAGTATGGGGAGATTTTTTTCTCAACTATGGGATTTGGCAAGGATATCATCCATGTAATCTTCCTTAAAGATATGCATCATATTGTGAAAGATAGTGGTCATGGCCTATTGATAGTTAGCCCCAATGTTCTTTAGCCCAAAGGGCATTACATTCCAACAAAACGTGACCCATGCACAAGTAAAAGTTGTTTTCCCTTGATCTTTCGGTGCTATCCTAATCTAATTATACCCTAAAAACCCATCCATGAATGAAAACATGGAATGACTCGATGTTAGATCAACAATGGTGTCAATTTTGGGAAGGGAGAAATCATCTTTGGGACATGCTTTTTTTAAATCTCAAAAATCAATGTAGATGCGTATGTTGCCATTCTTCTTTGATATGGGAACAATGTTGGATATCCATGATGCATACACCAAGGGCTAGATGAAATTGGTGTTGATTAACTTTTCTAAGTCTGATTTGACTAACAGAGCTATATGGGGATGCATCTTTCTAAGCTTTTTTTTTACTAGCTTGGCCTCTGAAGAAATATTAAGATGATGGAGGATCAAATTTGGGTCTAAGCTGGGTAAAGTATCAATCACCCCATCCGTGGGTGCCACAATTGGGTTTTCACCTTGGGATGTGTCACTTCTGTTTGTTTCCATTTTTTTCTTGAGGTTAGCCACAACTTGGTATTGATCACTGAGGTTGTGGGATGCTTGACTTGTTCTAGTGTGATTGAGGTAATTGATACTAGACTCGACTATATGCCTTTCTTCTATTCTTTGTCAGTGAGATGGTTCAACCGTGTTAAGGTAGATGAAGACTTCATGGTCAGTGTCAAAATGAGGGATGTGGTGAGGCTCAGTTGTATCCCAGTTGATGAGTTTAGGATGGACTAGGGTGAGTGATTCCTAATATGGAAAGGGTTCGACAGGGTTTAAAGACATGATTTCATTGGATGGCTCATACGTTTATCGGTTAGATCTATGACATGAGCTTCTTCTAGAGTATCGAGAAAAGTAGAGCTTGTGAGAGCCTCATAGTAGTCATCTTCAACTTCTACTGGAAAGAAGTCAGGGAATAGGGTTTGAAATTGAAACCCTTCAACATGTTCATCATCTTTTAAGTTGCTATGTGGTATCCTTATTCTCGGTGAAGTGGGTCTTGGACTAGAGGTCATTCCTTGTGTAGCCAAACTATGAAGTGTGTGTATGTGAACTACATCACATTCTTTATCATGAAGGGACTCCTTAGATAGTGACTCAAATTCCAATTTAGTGGAATCATCATCGTCTTCATTATTAGAGGTGTTTATAGATGGTTCTCCCGTGGGATATGAACCTGATAGGGATAGATTCATATTTATGATGTCAGTTGTTTTCTGGCTATAACCATCTTGTTGCTTAGGTAACCACACTAGGGTGGAAGAGGAGGAATCACTATGCTTAGGATGAGTTTTGGAAGAGGCTTGTGTCCTATCTTGTTCATCATATCCTACCCTTGTTTTGGACATGTTGGACCTGAATTGTGCCATTAGAGGTTCAATGATGCCAGTCCCTTTTCCTAAAGGACCATCTCCCATGTATCCCATCTTTTTCATTAGGTCAAAACCTTTTTCATGTAGGTGGGGGGAGATATCAATGTTTCATTGACTAATTTCTGCCACGAATTTTGGAGGTGTGCTACTTGCTTTAATAAAATGAGGATGATAAGGCTTGGTGGATGATGCTTTTCCATGAGATCTCAGAGAAAGCGAGGGATCAAATAGGGAAACTAAGTACTTTCCCACCCTTTATGATGAAATTTACACTTTCTATCAAATTCTCTCATCAATCTATCCATTTCTTTGTAGTGTGATCGTTTAGGGTCTTTGTATGATGATGATGAAGGAACGAAAGGACCCGAAAAACCCACTTTCTCTTTACCCTTAGTTGATGTTGATGAGTGGTTGTTGTTTCAGTTAGTAGAGCATGAAGTGTCTATAGTTGTGGACTGGCAGATGTCATCTGTTGGTGTGCTAGTTTCTTCCCTGTTGTGAGGGACAAGAGAATTACAATATTGGGCAAAGTGTTGATCTCCCGATATGGTCACCTCTTGACCCATGTAAGTATATTTAAGACATGGATGACAAGTGGAAGGAATGGTCTACATTTCATGAATCTACGATCTTCCCAATAGGATGTTATAAGTTAATAGTAGATCTAAGACCTGACAAACAGTCTCTTTTATCACTAGTCCCACTCTAATTGGCAAAATGACCATGCCTTTGGAGGATCTTGCCTCCTGGTCGTAAGCTTTGATGGTGATTTTCTTTCTTGGGTCAACAACATCCTCTGTATACCCTAGGAATTTTACTAAATTGAGTGTGCAAATATTGAGGCCTGCTCCACCATCAACCAATGCTCGCTTAACTTCGTTTCTATGGATAAAGACTTCAATATGCAAAGGAGAGTTTTGGGGCTGGATGACAAGCATGTTGTCTTGGGTTGAAAAAGATATGTAGTGAGAGGTGACAAGGTTGCTGACCGTGTTTTGAAATCTACTCACATCCAGATCATTCGATACTAAGGCTTTAGTGAGTATTTCTTTATGCTCTGGGAAAATCTATAATTGTTAAAAAATGGAGATATGAGCTAGAGTCTTAAGTAATTGGTTGACCAGGTTGTACTTGGGCAAGGAGGAACTTGTAGCTACATGATTAGGACCTGTCGCAGGTCCTGGTATAATAACTTTAGAGGCTTGGCCTCGAGTAATGACATTTGAGGATTGTTTTTTGTTTTTATCTTTAACTATGATGACATTTGTGATGTCATCAAAGCCAAAAATCATGCTAATGGTATTGTCGTAATGATGTGCATAATTAACCTTAATGTGAGGGTGTGCATCTTGATTGGCTTTGAAAGATTCACCCTTTTCATGACTCATGAAGGGGTTCTTGAAGGCCATATGGTCTTCATTATTTCTAAGGTTGTTTACTTCAATGACCCCATCATTGATTAATTTTTGGATTGCCCCCTTAAGGGAAAAATAATTATTTGTTAAATGCCCCCTATTTTGATGATAGGCACAAATGTGTTTGTCATTCCACCATTTTGGTTTTACTTGGGGTTTGTAGGGTTTGGCCTTAGGAAGTACAATGAGTTCATCAGCCAAAAGGGTTTGCAAGGTGCTCTCGTAAGACACTCTTATAGGAGTATACACCTTGGGTATATTGGAAGATTGGTATCTGCAGGGAGTGGGAGCTTGATTGTAAGCAACTTGTTGATTGGTCATCGAGGGGGTTTCCACATTACATTAATAGAACAGGCAGGCATTGTCTTGTTGGGGTGTGTTTGGGTTAGTGTTGTTGACAACAAGATATGATTGGTTTAGATGGGATTGGGTTTGAGGTTTGACATGGTTAGCTTCAACCATCCCATCATTAACAATGTTCTTGTTGTTGTTTTACCACCACGACTTTTGTTTATTAGTGGCTCGATTAGAGGAATTATGAGTCTGTGTGGAGTTATTTGAAAAACCCTTACCATCTTTTGACAGTTTAATGATGCCATTATTTAGTAAGGTCTCTTCTACCTTAGCAACATTTTCTAAGGTGGTTTTCAAATATTTGGGCCCTTGGAGTTGGAGCCAATAATTCATTGGTTTGGAGAGACTATTAATGAAGATGTCAGTCTTCTCTTTATCAGGTATGTCTCTATGATACTTAGCGAAAGTGTGTCTCCACCATTGTAAGAAAGTTTTGAATGACTCGTTGAGGAGTTGTTTCATGTTGCATAGGTCGATCATTGTAACTTCCCTTTTAATATTGTAGGAATATTGGGAGATGAACACAGAAGCTAGTTGGTCAAAGATTTTGATGTTGGAGGGTAGCTTGGAGAACCAATCCATGGTTTCCCCTCCAAGGCTTTTAGGAAATAGTCGCATCAAGTATGTCGTGTCATGGACAAATTTCATAGTCAAGGTATAGAATTGTTTGAGGTGGTCTTGCAGATCTGATGTGCCAAAATATTTATTATATTTTGGTATTTGTACATTTTGTGGGAAAGACATGAAGGTAATGTTCTTATCAAAGGGGAGAGGACACACCTTCTCAGGGCTGAATTCCATATGTTGTGTTTTTCCTTTCTTCATTATTTCCATTTCTATTTGTAGGTCTTGTAACTTTTGAATGACAACATCTAGGGGTGACTCTTCTTTGTCTCGTTTCAAGTTGGTCACATCAAAATCAAATGGTAATTTTGCACCTTTTTGTGCTAACACTAATATAATGTTCCTTATGTTTTTTGAGTATCTTGTCCATGATGTCGACAAGCTTGGGATTTTGTTGGAAATCTTTGATCTTAGTTTCAATATTTCTATCATCCCATACATTAGATGAACCCATTGTGGCCACAGATTATGATTTTTGATTGAACAAAGGTAACTTGTGAATAGCTGCATCTTGCGGGCAATCTATTGTCATAGTAGGCTTGAGGAGATTTAGAGGTTTTGTGCGTTTGATGGTTATGTTGGCTATTCTAGCACTCACTCGTAAAAATAATCACTTCAATTTTATAGTTGTACTAGTTTTATGCAGTGGCATGAAAAGTGAGTTGGATTCCCTTAGTTCTTAGGCATTTTTGAAATGTAAGAGTTTCTATTGATCGCCGATTTGTCTATAGTAACAAGCTAGATGGGACAAGGTGTTTACTAATGTTGATAGGATGAGTTTCACTTTCATGAAGTCAGGTAAGGGATGGATGTGTGTCTCTGAACATTTCTAACTTGATGTGTGAAATGAAGTGATGATAACTATTGGGTTAATAATGATGTTTGTCACTCCACTTGTCTCAAAAAGATGTTTTCAGTCATATACAAAATTTCTCATACTTTGTAAAATATCAGCAAGGAAAAGGGTATCCAAATTGGTCATTTGTTCTCAATTATTATGCACACAGATGGCCTCTATTTTATGTTTTTGCTCAAATTTGTCACAGGATTGGTCAGATGTATTGTTTAATTGATCATATGCATTGTTTTAATGCTTATACGCTCTATTCTAATTGCTATATGCATTGTTTAATAATTTAGATGTGTCATTCTCCTAGGAAAATGTATTGTTTTAAAGCTCATATGCATTGTCTAATAGGAATATGCATTATAACAGAGATTAGAAGCATTATAGGGATGTTCAAAAGTGGTGTTTTATGTAGTATATGTGCTACTTTTAGGATTATTCAGCAATGTTCTCATTTTGGACTTGGTTTCTCGATACCAATTTGAAGCTTGTCTTTCTACAAGGTTTGTGATCCACATTGGTGTTCATTATTAAATTTTAAAACACTTCCAAGCACAATAGCGGTAAGACCAAACCAAAATGTAAAATCACATGCACCTAGAAAATGGAAGAAAAAGGCTTCCTAACAAGGTTATCTAAAGTCAGCGACTAGTGGGTCTTAGTATTTAACCAACTGTGTTGGTATTTACCTCTCCTATAATAGAGAGCTTCCCACCAACACTAAGGAGGTTTGGCACAATCCCTTACGGGACTACTCAAGGAAGGCTATATTCCAAACATGGGTGGCTTGCATTCAATTAGGAATACAAGATTGGGAGGCAATCCCTCTTACTGGCCCTACTAAGGCAACTCGGGAGGTAGCCTTTCTATGGCTAGATAATCCTACCTAGTGAAAAGAAAGAAATGAAAGTCACAAATAGGTTTGGGAATCTGATCACTCAAGGAAAGTGAGAGCATATCCATACTATTTTGGGTCCCCAAACACAACAAACACAAAGGTTTTAGTCACCAACTCTTATACTATTGAAGACAGAGGGGCTCCTAGTTACATTGTGTGGAGTCTTTTCCTTGTTTAATTATTATCAATCTTTGCAGAATGTCAAGCATTCTAATCAACTCAAAGGAGTTGAGAGCATAGGCCTACTTCTATTTTGGATTAGCGAGATTGAATGCTTCTATTAAGCTATGTTTGGAAATTTGAAATGCCACACTTTGTATTGACAAAAGTCAAGGTCCACTTACCTGATTGGAAGCTAGCAAAGGCTAGGCATTTTTAGGGGGGTTTTCATTCCTGTCGCACGTTGTCTACAATCTGGAAGCTTTTCGTTAACTTGGAAGGAGCCTGTAAGCAAATGAGATTTAGATCTGGAAGTTAGATTTAGGTAACTTTAAATTTTACTAGATGCACAATAGAAATACTCATATGCATTACAAAAGCATCATATGTGCTATTTAATCTAGAAAATGTGCTCTAAGATGCTTTATATGCGCTTTAGAAATGATCAGATGCATTGCAGAAATATGCAAATGCATCATAGAAAACTTCAAAAGCACTGCACAAAGATTTAAATGCATTATATAACAATTTAAATGTGCTTTAGAAAGATTAAATGCATTAAAATAGAGTTTAGAAGTGTCAGAAGATTTAGATCTAGCCCTTGTGCACTTGGGGAAGACTTTGGAACGTTGTTCTTGCTGATATGAGGCCTCTCAAATGTTGTAGAGCCTGTATTCAATTAGATCCGCACAAGAGAATAGCAAGAAACATAGATCTACACTAGAAATGAAAGATTATACTGAAAAACTTGAAAATAGAGAGGCTTTTAGTTCAGCCCCATGGTGGGCACCATTTTGTACACGGTGTGAACACATATTCATGAAACTTTAGTGTAGAATGCAAACATACTCATGATGAACTAAACTAAACCCAAGATATCATCATCAAAATGTAATCTCTATGAGTGTCTCATGTTTTCCTAACTACAACTGCTAAAATAGCTCTTAGACCAGCATCTTACTAACAGTTCTAGAATGGGAGTATGCTAAAAATGCAGACCTACAAGAATGCATGCAAGATCTGTGACTATAGTGTAGATTATATGCTATCAAAATGGATATGCAACAAGCTAACATGCAATAAATGATGCTAAATGACATAAAAGCAATACTAAAATGCTATAAACTTGCTAAAATGCTAATGCTAAAATGATAAATCAAAATGTGCCTATAGTGCAAATGCCTAAAACTTGGGTCCTTTGCCTCTTAGATTTCCCTCCTATTTATAGGATTTCGGAAGGGGTTGGGGTAAGAATCAGGATTTTCACCTTTGATTGATGGGTGAAAGTGAAACTGGAAATATCTCATAAGAAACTAGGAGGAAGAGTCCAACAGACTTGATTTTGAGGATATCTTTTAATTATTTTTAAATGAAAAAGGGAGTTTTTCCATTTTGTGAGGATAAATGATTTTGTTGATTTTTTTAAAATGTCTTATTTATTGTCAACACTTTGTCTTTTTCTTCCTCCCTTTTTGAATTTCATTTTGTGAATTTAAATTGTTTTTCTCCTCTTTTAAAGTTGATTTAGGTCTTGTCGATTTGATAGATGATTAATGACCTAATGTGATTTTTGATTTGAAATTTTGTTGTGTTTCTTCTAATTTTCTCTTTAATTTGCATTGATTGATCAAAATTGTGTGATTTAGGTTTTTGCCAATTTTTGGGTGTCTACAAATTTGTTATAGGAAAAAAAGACCAATAAATACAACTAATCATCAGAAGAAAGTACTAGTTTCAAATTGACCTCAAGCCAGTGGTAATAAAAAAAATCATATCTAGCCAAGCCTTAGAAAAGTGGGCAGAAGAGTGTATTAGAAAGCAAGTAGCTCATTTCTTAAATACAAAGTATGCACAAAAAGAAAGGAACATATAAGCTCCTACCTAGTCTAAAACCATATCAATTGTACCAAGTGGGAACCCTAGCCCACAAGCCCCACCCTAAAATTCTTTTAGATGCCAATAGTATACCCATTGGGCCTTGGCAGTCTTCAATTACCTTGGCTTATAATACTGCCCATCAACCTTAGGAGCCTAGCAAGATCAAAACCCTGAATAGAAGTGGATGGGCCTATATCATGCCTCATGGGAATTTCACTACACCAGGGTCCAACAATAATAGAATAGATCCATACTTACATAATTCTATAAGCATCCCTAATTTAGGTGTCTTGCATACATATCCAAATGCAAATATAAGAAGTGTTAATAATTTAGAAACCAAATTAGTAGGTCAAATTAAAGCCCCTAACTCTTCGAGCTAGATGAAGATCAACCTAGAATATGGAAAAATGTAGAAAATACAAAACTAACAAAAAATGAAAAAAGTTTATTCAAACAATTTATTAATCAAAGATAGGAAAACTACAAGGAAAGGAATGACAAACTAATATGGGGAGCTTTGAACAATAGGAAATACTTTATAAAAAGGGGATGTGAACTGCTAATCAATTCACAAACCTATGCTAGGACAATACATGCCTCCCCAAATAAGGTATATTCCTTTGGGCAACAATTCAAAAAAGAATACTAACTGCAGATCACTTTACTAAACTAGGCTTCGAAGGCCCTTCAGATGCCCCCTTTGTAAAAAAAATCTAAGATAGTCAAACACTTATTATTTCAATATTCCTTTTCTATGGCCTACTAGCTGATCCTCAACTCTACCAAAAAAATCATGGTCCCACCTTAACAGTTGGCTCAAACATGGGCATAACAACATCTATAGCAAGTTGTGGCAAACCTCCCCTTCCATTCTTATGTGGGAAATATAGAAAGAAAGAAACAAGAGAATATTCAAAGACAAAGTAATGACTCTTACCTCTTTAATAAACAAAATGGAGGCTAGTATCACATAATTAATAAATAATAATGTTAGAAACACGGTCAAAGAAGAAGGAACATTCACAGATTGGGACACCAAGATGAAGAAAAATTAGAATCACCTGATAAACCCACCCTTAACTTACCAAAAATCTCATAAACAAGCCATATTGGATTGCAAATGGGAACCACCTCCACTAGGATAGGCAAAGCTAAACTTTGATGGAGCATCTCGAGGCAATCTTGGCCAGGTAGGTACTATTGGCATTATATTGTATTTGTCATTAGTGACAACACTTATTCGATTGTAAATGATTACTGAGTTCATCACTCAGTCTACAGTATATACCGAGCATTCAGTGGTTACTTTGTAGATTCGTCACTTAAGTAGTTCATACCAAGCATTCCTGAAGCTACCGAGTGAGTGTGTAGCCTAGCAGTATCTACTAAGCATATAGTGTTTACCGAGCTTCACAGTGTCTACTGAGTCATCAGTTTGTGTGATGGAAGCCAATGTTTACCGAGTGATGGAAGTATAGTGTTTACCGAGTGAGAACAAGGTAAATGAAGGATTCAATTTTTACCGAGTGATATTATATCTACGGAGTCTCCAATGGTTACCAAGTTCCAAGCTACGTTGTGTGATTAGTATGGACTAAGATTCTACTTCTACCAAGTGCATGACTATGCTGAGTAATGCAGTGGATGCCAAGTATCAGAAGGTTATCGAGTCAACTTGAAGAACCTGAGTTTTCTACTGTTTGGCCGACTCGATAATATTTTGTTCACTTGTGTTTTGGTCGACCTTGCAATTGTAATTATTGGAATGGTATATATGTAATGTATTATATCATTTGCAATGGATGAGTATGTTAAGGAATGGACATGTAATGTTTTAAGAAGAATAAAAGCGAATCAGCAACAGAGCAGAGTATTCAGCAAGGTCTACAATGAGCAGTAAAGATTCATCAGTCATAAGAGGTGATCTGTACTTCAAGGATCTAATTAGAAATCAAGTTGTAAGTAGATCCACTATTTCATCCTAACAGGTGAATTAGTTTTGTAAAACCTTTAACAAGGTAGACTTAACAGTCTTTGTATAAATCTCCTAACAAAGTGCATACTTCATTATATGTTTGTAAATCCTCTAACAAGGTGGATCTAGCAGTCCAAATTTCTCTTAACAGGGTAGATCATCAGAAGTGATCAATGTAAGCCCTAATAGGCTAACTTCATAGTGCAGTAACGAAGTTTTGTGGGTATCATCCCCACCCCAGTTTTACTTTCTATTTGGAAGGTTTCTGGGTCACCAAAATTATATGTTCATGTGTTGTAAATGTTTATCTTTCTCATGCATATAGTAGATTAGATGAATGAATGTATGGATCAAGTATTGAATTGTTTTAAAGTTTTTGAAGTTATTGATTCACCCTTCCCCTCTCAGTAACCTAGCTAGTCTTGATTATTTCCAACAATTGGTATCAAAGCTTTGTGGTTCTAAAGACAAAGTTTGATAGCTTGAGCAAAGATCTAAAGGACAAATGGAGATATTTAGACTTGATAAAGCAATTGAAAATGAAAAGCTAGATCTGGAAATGGCCATGGCTCAACTCAAAGAAGAAAAGGAGCATCTTTCTCAATCCTCAAAGAGAAGGAAGGAACTTGCAAGACAAATGAATGATCATCAGTATGTTGAAGAAAAGATTGAAGACCTTTTACCATCAAGCAGCTCAAATGAAGCAAATGAGGCAATCAAAGAACTCCTAACAAAGAATGGCTCTCTACAGGAAGAAGTAAGAAAACTTAAAAGAGAACAAGAAATCCAATCAATCAGGCTATGTGAAATCCTGGAACAAAGAAACAAATCTAAAAATGAGACAAATGAAAGGATCAATGCAAATCAAATTCTTATCAATCAACTATCCAATGCAAATGAAGAAATCATGAATCTAAAATCTGAAAATGAAAGCCTAAGGATTAATTTAATCACTGAAAGACAAATTAGTGAAAGATTGGAAAGTGACCTAAATATTGAAAAGCAAATCATTGAGAGAATGATGAAGTCTCAAGAAGATATGAATCAATTAAACCAACAAAATGAGCAAAATCTTCATAGACAAAAGGGTAAAGCAGGAATTGGATATAATGAAGAAGGTGAATCTTCCAAACAAGGTGCTCAAAGGAATCAAAAACCTACTTGCAATCACTATGGTAAGTTAGGTCATACATCAAACAAATGTTGGAGCAATGGAAAAGAAAAATTCAATGGAAAATGCTACAACTGCAATCAACATGGTCACAAAGCTAATGAATGCAAGGAAAAACCAAAATTTGAAGGCAAATGTCACAAATGCAAGAAGCATGGTCACAAGGCATTCCAATGCAGATCAAAATCATTCAATCCAACTGAACAACTTGTCAAGGCAATCTTTGGATGGGATTACAATACCTGGTGCAGATGTCATTATTGTGGAGAATATGGACACATTGGCAAAGATTGCTCAAGGCATCACTTGAGAAAAAGAGATACAATAGTAAGATGCTATAGTTGCACTGAACTCGATCATATAGCCAAGAATTGCATGAATATAGGAAGAACTGAAGATGAAAAGAAAGCTAAAGCTGATAACATTCTGAAATAGATGAGACAACAGTAGATTCCTAAATCTACCAAGCAGAATAGTTCAAATAATGGCCATATCACTCAAGAAATGGGTGACTCCACCATTTCCAATTAGATTCATAAAGGAGGATCTAGAACTATATCATCAAGCTATATCTGGAGCAGTTCCAAATGAAAGAAAGTAAAAGATCCAATCAATATTTCAGATACAAAGGGTCACAAGAAATCAGGTCATACCAAGCAAGGTGAGTCACAGACTCAACTGAGCTAGGTCAGGAGTAACAGAAGTTTTGTTCGATCACTGAGTTGCAAGCTTCTACTAAGCAAGTGAATGAATGATAGCCTGTCAAGCACTATGTCATCTCAGTTACTTTTGTGCCAAGCATTAATGACAAAATTTTCATCAAAAAGGCAAAATTTGATTTCATTCTTCACTGCAATTTCAGAGCTAAGAGATTTTCAGGTGCACTCAAGCAAATTCCAAGCGATTTCAGGCAATTTTCTAGCGAAGGATTTGTTCAAAAAATTAATATCTTTTACCAAGCATCAATGGCATCTGAGAGTAGCAGAAGCACCAAGGCAAAAAAAGGTTCAAAAATGCTAGTTAAAGGTGAGGATGAAGAAGAGGAGCAGGAACCAAAAGATATAGAGGAAGAATCAGAGAAGGAGGCAGAGCCAGTCAAAAAGAAGGGCAAGGTAATCATTACCAAGCCACCTAAAGCCTCCACAGTTGTTTTCACAAGGCGAGAAAAAGATAAGAACAAAGGTGAAGTAGTATTCAGCAAACCCCAACTGACCTTCCAAGAAAGATTGAAACAATTGGAAGAGGGATTTGGCATCACAATTTTCAAGGCATTGAAATTTGAAACAAGGACTGATGTAGAGAAAATGCAGATTGAGGAACTGGTACTTAACAAGATGAAAAAATGGAAATACTCCCCAGACCAGCTTGCCCCTCAAATCTCCAAAGAGCTATTGGTGAGATTGCAACCAAGGTGGGAGTCAGCCACCCAAATAGCCAAGGACATATATGAGCAATCCTTGAAGAATCTTTTATCGAGTCTTACTGAAGCAGAAATAAAGGTAGCAATGAAGAACAACAAAGGTAAAATGATGATTAGATTTCACACATGTTTGATTTTAATTAAGGGCATTGAGCATGTTGTAAGAGATGCAACAAACATGTGGAAGAACATCTATCATCTACAAAATCCCAGTATTGATCCTATAGAAATCAAAGATGATAATGATGACAGTTACAATGATGAAGGAGATAATGCTCCATGTACCACTTTTGATGTTGAGGAATATCAGGCACTAAAGGATGATGATGAAGCTGAAGAGGAAGACAAGGATGAAGAAGATCTGATAAAAATTGCAGTAGAAGTTATTACATCCCTTCCTCACTCTCCACCAAAGACTGTTACATCTACTATGGAGATAGCTTCTGCAAGTGAGATTGTGAGCACAATTGCCACATCAATAGCTCAATCATCACCTGTCATCTCCCAGCTACAAGTATCTTCAATGGAAGTATCAAGCACTTCATCTACCGAGCTACAACCCTCTTTATCAGCTCTTGAGTCATCTATTGCAGCTTGTACATTAGCACCTCTCTTAGTTTTCCTCCAGTTAGCTCAATTCAAGTTTTTTCTACTAGTCCAACTTCATCAACTATTGTAAGCACTGAAGTAAAACCAAAGACTCCACTAAAACTTCTACTTACTGGCAAGGTAATTGATGAGGATATAGACTTGGACAAGGAAATTATTATACCTAAGATAGATCTGGATACTGCCACAGTTAATGAAATGAGACTAGCCAGTCAGCTTTTAGAGCAAAGAGCAAGGTAGAAACAACTTAGAGATGAGAGAGATAAAGAATTCACTATAATTGTAAGTGCTAAAAATATAATTACTGAGGCAATATGTGTTGATGTGGATTCATCTCAACACATTTTGTTACAATTAGAAGAGGCCGTACAAAAGTTCAATGAGGACAATTCTGGTCAAGAAAAGCTTATAGAAAAGGCAGAGAAGAAATTTGATAATAAAGTGCTTGAGCACATTGCTCAGCACATTACAATAAAGCAGGTTGAACTATCTTCAATTTTGAGCAATCTTGCAAATTCTTTTACAAATGTAACATCCCTTTTTGCCAAGCTATGTGATGTTACCGAGTACACAAAAGAAATAAAGGTAAACTTGAGTAAAATTGATGAAGATCTAAAGGTTAGTGCTCAAAAGTTGCAGCTTGACCCTAGTTCAAGTTCCGCACATCACATAAAGATCAGATTCCTGTCAGATATGCATGTAGAACTATTGAGAGAGGAAGCAAGGAGGCTCTCTCCACCTGAAAAATTTTGCAAGAGAACTAGGATAAGACATTGGCTCTTATTCTTAAGGTACATTTTGAATTTTCCTCACATTTTGGTGTCTTTGTATAAGTATGATTACCTTTGGCATTATTGTCAAAAAGGGGGAGATTATTGTGAGTAAGAGATAGTAAAAGTCAAAGAGGGAGTAAGAGGCCGTGGAGAAAATAAGAGAGAATATATTGATATATGTACAGTGATAAGCTATGTATATACCATGCCATATGTATGGGGGAGATATGTAAAGACATGTAAGAAATGTATATACAACAGGTTTACAAAGATCAATTTTGAAAAATCAAATCTAGTATGTCAATGTACACAATGTTTGGCTTATAAGTAATTTTTGTCACTAATGCCAAAGGGGGAGATTGTTGGAATTATATTGTATTTGTCATTAGTGAGAACACTTATTCGATTTTGAATGATTACCGAGTTCATCACTCAGTCTACAGTGTATATCGAGCATTCAGTGGTTACCTTGTAGATTCATCACTTCAGTAGTTCATACCGAGCATTCTTGAAGCTATCGAGTGAGTGTGCAGTCCAACAGTTCATACCGAGCATTCCTGAAGCTACCGAGTGAGTGTGTAATCCAGCAGTTCATACCGAGCATTGATGAAGCTATCGAGTGAGTGTGCAGCCTAGCAGTATCTACTGAGCATACAATGTTTACCGAGCTTCACAGTTTCTACCGAGTCATTAGTTTGTGTGATGGAAGCCAGTGTTTACCGAGTGATTGAAGTATAGTGTTTACCAAGTGAGAACAAGGTAAACGAAGGATTCAGTTTTTACCAAGTGATATTATATCTACTGAGTCTCCAATGATTACCGAGTTCCAAGCTACGTTGTATGATTAGTATGGATCGAGCTTCTACTTCTACCGAGTGCATATTGATGTCGAGTAATGCAGTGGATGCTGAGTATCAGAAGGTTACCAAGTCAGCTTGAAGAACCTGAGTTTTCTACTGTTTGGCCGACTCAGTAATATTTTGTTCACTTGTGTTTTGGCCGACCTTGCAATTGTAATTATTGGAATGGTATATATGTAATGTATTATATCATTTGCAATGGATGAGTATGTTAAGGAATGGGCATGTAATGTTTTAAGAAGAATAAAAGCGAATCAATAGTAGAGAAAAGTATTCAACAAGGTCTATAAGGAGCAGTAAAGATTCATCAGTCACAAGAGGTGATCTATACTTCAAGGATCTAATCAGCAATCAATTTGTAAGTAGATCCATTATTTCATCCTAACAGGTGAATCAGTTTTGTAAATCCTTTAACAAGGTAGACTTAAATCTCCTAACAGAGTACATACTTCATTGTATGTTTGTAAATCCTCTAACAAGGTGGATCTAGCAATCCAAATTGCTCTTAATAGGTCAGATCATCAGAAGTGATCAATGTAAGCCCTAACAGGCTAACTTCATACTACAGTAATGAAGTTTTGTGGGTATCATCTCCCCACCCTAGTTTAACTTTCTATTTGGAAGGTTTGGTCACCAAAATTATGTGTTCATGTGTTGTAAATGTTTATCTTTCTCATGCATACAGTAGATTAGATGAATGAATGATGTATGGATCAAGTATTGAATTGTTTTAAAGTTCTTGAGGTTACTGATTCACCCCTCCCCTCTCAGTAACCTGGCTAGTCTTGATTATTTCCAATAGGTATTAGGTGCATCATCCACTTAGATGAAGGAAAATGGATGGCCAAAAAAGCTAAATATTTAGAAGTAACTTCAAATAACATAGTTGAACTAGAAGCACTATTAGAAGGACTTAACCCAAGTTTAGAATTAGGCATCAGAAAAGTTATTATCGAAGGAGATTCCTAGATAGTTCTAAATGCAATAAGAGGGAGCACCCCAAACTTGAAACTCAACTCTAAAATTGAGTATGTGCTACCAATCATAGACAAGTTCAAAGATATCAAGATTCAACACATATAGTGTGAGGGAAACAAGGAAGTCGGTCATACAACAAATAAGGGAGTAGATGGTGAATACATTAAAGTCCTTAAAAATTCCTAATTTTTCTAAAGTTGATATCTCTGTCACTATTAATTCAAATGTAAGGATATTCTATAGCCTACTATAACTAATCCCCCAATATCATTAATGATCGAATTCACACCAACCATTATATTTTATTAGGTCGATAGGTAGTTTCAAAGGCACATTCCTTTGCATTTTAACTTATAAAAACTAACTATTATCGAATACTAACAACATAAGAATGTTGCTAGAAACTAATGAAGAGATTTACACTAAGGTTAAATTTTCAAACAAAAGGGGGGATAAAAATGTTTTCTTATGAGACAAACTTCATCTCATCTCCAATCATATTCCTTTATCTCCAATCCTTGAAAACCCATCTTCAAAACTCTAAATTGCATATTAAAGTATTATCATAAACTTAGTAATGAAACTTAAAACAAGGTCATTTTACATTCAAACCAATTTCTAAATATTAGATACAATATTGGAAACATTTTCACTAAAACTAGAGGTTAAAAGAGAGATATTCTTAAATTTAGACTATTTAAAACTTGCTAAGTCTTGATGGTAAGACCGCTAACTATTAAATATTCTTATCTTTAAAGACTAATAAGTATATGAGCTTGGAGTGTGTAATAGAATATAGATTATATGGAAGATCTGTGTAACCATCAACTAAGATACCTACATCATGTCACTACAATTGAAAGATGCTACAGTACATTCAGAGATACATAAAGTCTAAATAATTTCTTCTAAGGGAGACAGGGACAATCATTCGCAAAAGATCAACTAAAAAGACTATACAATGTAATGAAACTCCAAATGTAAATAAGAGGTATGCCCCTCTTAATTTTGTAATTTTGTATAGGACAATTATCCCGGGGTTCTTTCCTACCAGTGCCTGTTTGAACTGAGACAATGTAATAATTTTTATTATTAATAAAACTTATATGGCTTTAGCCTTTTATTGACCAAAAAAAATAAAAAATTAGCCTATCAGATTAAGGGTAGAGATTAACTTATATATATATATATATATATATATATATATTTCAGGGAAACCAAATGGATTGTTCTCCCAATAAAATAGAATATGACTTTACCACATAAAATGCTATTGTAATAGAAGGTATGCCTCTAGATCCCGACTGCAATGGGTGATAAAAGTGTAAGAATAATAATGAAGGCAATGCCCTTAAGAAGTCCCTATCATTAGCAAGGCAAATGTATCTCATATAGGATGAATTGTTCCAAGCTACATTTGGGATTTTCTTCCCTATCCTTTTTGCCTTGGTGTCTGCACTAGAACAGGGAAAACAATAAAATTTAAATTTAAATTACAATTAATAAAATAAAATACATTCATCTACATTGTGCATGTTGTTTATTATGATTGTATTTTGTGTGTGTGTGTGTGTGTGTGTGTGTGTGTGTGTGTGTGTGTGTGTGTGTGTGTGTGTGTGTCTATATATATATATATATATATATATATATATATATAATCCTATGTTATGGAGCCCTTGAGATTTGTAATATATGTTTGAGTTATATTATGTGCATGTATTATCTTATTGTTACTTACTTTCACATTGTTGTTACATTACTATTTGTAAACTCTTAAGAAAAAAAAAACATTTTATAGAATCAGTTGCATATTTAGGTTAATCTCTCATGGGTTCCCTAGTAGGGCATTATACATAACCTAGACGTAATTATGTCCACTCTCTCAATTTGTATAAAGTTTAGTTGTATCAAGAGCTAAGAATTGGCAATATACACTCGTAATAAATTTTGTCCAGGTTTAAAAATAGTTATAAGTCATTCATGTTATCATGTACAACTACAAAATGAAAAATAATGGACAATTGAATGATACATTGAGTTAAAGTCAGTATTTGTTTGAGATTGTGTCTCCTGAAGCAAGGACCACTTGAGGTAGAGTGATTATATTTGTAGATTAAAATTTTATTTATGAAAAAGATGGATTGGATTGTTGATGTTGGCACCAAAGTAACTATTATGTTCACATTATTATTCTTAAGCTAAGAAGTTGATTAATATAATTTATAGTTAGAAGTAGCACTTTATTGTTACAATTAGTTAATTAATTCCACATTAAATAAACATTGTTTATATCACATTTATATATCAAACTTTGCTCATATTTGTGCACCGAGGGAAATTACATAGAAACACAAGTGATAACTATTATTAAAAAATGACTAGAAAATCAAAGATAATTTTAGAATATGTAAAATACAAAAGTGGGACAATATGCTTAAATCAAATAAGATAGAATAGATAACACATGGACATAGATATATTGCATGTAAAAGCACATATGAGATCACAAATAAAATATATTATTAAGCCACTTTGGGAGAGATTACCTCGACTTCACCTAAGAAATTGTTAAGCCCCTTAAGGTAAACAAAGTTGAAGCTTGATGTGGCCTCCCTTGGCAATAAGTGTGTTCTATTTATATGTTATTTGACTATGTTGCAATGTAATATAAGCTTTGCTTAATAACTATAAGACTATAGTATTTTTTATTTTTTTTCAAAACAATGACAACCCCACTTGATATATATATATACATATATATATACATACATATATATAGACATACATACATATATACATACATATATATATATACATATATACATACATATATATATATATGTGTGTGTGTGTATATATATGTATGTATATATATATATGTATATATATATGTATGTATATACATATATACGTATATATACATATATGTATATATATGTATACTTATATACATATATAACGTATATATGTATACATATATGTATATATACATAGATATATGTATAGATATATGTATGTATATATATTTACATACATATATATACAGATACATATATATACATACATATATATACATGTATATACATATATACATGTATAATATATAATGTATAGATGTATATATACATATATACATGTATATATACATCTATACATGTATATATACATGTATATATGTATATACATGTATAGATGTATATATGTATATATATGTAGATATGTGTGTGTGTGTGTGTGTGTGTGTGTGTGTGTGTGTGTGTGTGTGTGTGTGTGTGTGTGTGTGTATAATCTTTACATTTTTTAATTTTAATTTTCTGATTCTAAGATACAAAGCTCCCAGAGAAAAGAATGAGGAAGAAAAACTATGTTCATTACCCCATCAAGAAGAAGAAAAAATAAAAGAGAGAGGAAAAAAAGATGGAAGTAACACAAGCCTAGTTATAACGTTCCAGGATTGGGACTACGAAATTACAATGTATAGCAAAAGAAGTAGAGAAGAAGGAGCATGTACCAAGAATATACACATTTACAAATATTTACAATATGAGAAAAATATACATTTATAAAAAGATATAATCTGTATGAAGTGCCACCAAAAATCAGCCGTAGATAGCTACAAAGTCAAGCCAAAGCAACTAAATCCACTGCTGATCAGAAAGCTGAAGCAACTCCATGAAGAAACTTACACACAAAAAATGAAAAACATAAAACCAAAGAATACCAACCAAATAAATTACTCCTCCTTATGCCCTACCATAGGGGCAAAATTCCAAAGCTTTAGAGTAAGATTGGGGGTGGCAGTATCAGGAATGATCACAGGAGGAGTAGATGGAGCAGATGCCTGAAATGAATCATGTTCTAGCAAATCTAATAAAGCAAAGAAAATCTGATGCACATTATTGACACAATTCTTTGGCAAACCCCCACCAGACAAAAAGATTGCCTCTCAAGAAATTTTTTAATACTTTCATAAACCATGAAAGCACTATGATTGTTAAGAAGTGTGTGATGGTGGAACAAGTTCCCAACAAGGGCAACACCACTCCAAAGATCATATCTCTAACAAGCTTAGATCATATCTCTAACAAGCTTTAGAAAGCTTATTGTCATGCAAATAAATTAGTCTAATAAATCTAGCAACTATCGGCTCCACATAAAATGGGGATTGCAATAAATCCATAACATTGGACAAGAAAACTAACAGGATGTGAGAGGGATAAATTAACCTTTTACCAGCATGAAATAAAATCTCATGCCCAATGATCCTCTTGATTCCTCTACGAATGTGAGGACGATCATAGAACAACAAAGTTAATAGCATGCCATCCTTAATCTAGCCAAGAAACGATTGCTTCCAATCTTCCAGTTCCAAAAACATTATGTAATTCCTAGGATAATATTTCATATGGAGAGAAGAACAGGTCGAATAGATATCCACTAGGTAGCTGACTCCAAACAGTGAGCTTTGTCGACTTGACATAATGGATCATAATGAAACCAACACTAGCAGCCAAAAACAACCACCTAGAAGACCAAAAGATGAAGAAGATTGCAAAAATTGTCACAATGATAAGTAGCTTAAAGAATGCAAAACCCAAATCGACCACCCAGAACACCACAAGAAAATGAAGAACCAACACGCTAAAAAACTCCCACTTGAACACCATAATGACAAAAGATATACAATCAGATTCAATAAAATGCCACATAGGTCATGCAAGTGGAAGATATGCAATAAAATTAGATACATAAGATGTAGGACAGTTCCCACGAATTAGGTACTTATCACTAGTGCGAAATAAGATAGAACAATTAATCACACAACCCAATTAGCTAGAAACTATGCCAATTATGGAATAAAATATGATAAAGTATAGACACCAAATCCCAATGAGAAGGAGAATCGCATACAAAAGAATGTTGATGGTGCCATAGGGGATTACAACAATAGCTAACCCAACTCATGATAAAAGACGTCATCTAGTCAACCTCACAAAGAGAAGGTATGATTGATAGATCCAAATAAAGCAATTAAGAGCACGTTCCCCTAGTTGAGTCAATTAAATTTTCCCCACTTGATGTCAGTTACTAAACCAATGCTAGGATGAAGAATACAAGTTTGCCAACTCTTTACCAAATGTCCAATAAGATATACATAATATAATCATATCAAGAGAAAAAACATTCTAGCATCAACTTAGTAATTCACACCAAATAGGAAACCATATAACTCGTAACACACACCTTTCTTGCTAGATGCCAATTACTAGCCCGATGCTAATATGGTTAATATCACCGAAGTGTATGTATACATAACTCGAGAAAAGGGTTATATCTACATAACAAAAACATAGCTAGTGATATTAATCATCCAAGCACCAGAGTAATAATTCCCATCAACAAGGAAATATTTAAGATTCACTCTGAATGATGGAAGCAATACAAGGAAACCTATCTATCAAGCAATTAGAGGAATGAGAATCCAAGACTATACCATCATAGCCAATATTTTCTAACCTATCAGCCAAAACATTACCTTCCCTAAAAACATGAGAAACCAAAAAGTTATCAAGAGAATCAATGAGATTCCAAATACGTTGGAAAGTACAATCCAAAGATCAGCTATTGATTTTCCTTTGGATACATGCATTAATAACTACCGATGAGTCTCCTTCTATATGTAAGCAATAAAATGCCATACGTTTAGCCAAAATCAGACCCTCCATAAGAGTTGTAGATTCTACCATATTATTGGTGCTTGTCAAAATCGATTTTGCATAAAAAGCTAGCAACACACCAAACTAATTACATAAAGAAACCCTGATCCCTGATTTACCAAGATTCCCTCTAGAAGCCCCATCAAAATTAAGCTTGACAAATGCAGGATCAGGAGGTTTCCAATGAATAGACTTTCTACAAATTGGTATAAACTTAATTTGAGGGAAAAAAGAAGAAGGCAAAGAAATTAGCTTCCATTTTCAAAGGATAAAACTATCCCAGGAGGAGAAAGTACCATTACACTTGAAATCACTGTTAACAAAGCTATTGACTAATTTAGAGATTAGTTGCTCTATTATAACAATCACATTACTCGCATCAGATATCTCTTTACGAAAAACTCTCTTGTTCCATTCCCACCAAATGGACCAGATGACAGATGAAGTGATAATAAACCATAGACATGCAAAAAGAGAATTGGAAAACATAGTCAGCCAAGACTGGAATAGATCCCATAGAGACTTAGGAAAAGGGAAATGAAGAGGTAATTTGGTCAAACAAAATATCAACATTGCATGGAAAAATGACCGTGCACAAAAAGGTCGTCAGTTGTCTCCATATGAAGACCACATAACACACACTTGAAAGAATCTACAATATGCAATCTACTAAGCCTATCACTAGTCAAAACTCTACTCTAAATGGCCAACCAAGAAAAAAACCCTGCTTTTGGAAAAACACTCTTAACCCAACAAAACTTGAAAGCCCACTTTGAATCATGTTGTTCTGACAAACCCAATAGGGTCTCATAGCCTAATTTGACTAAATACAGCCCAGTCTTAGCAGAGCACCACACTAACTTGTCACAACCTTTGGACAAGAAATCCACTATGCTAGCTAGGATGGTATCAAAATGCCTAGCCAAAGCACTCCTAATAGGCATCCAACTACTACACGAAGCTACCATAGCCTCTTGCAACGAGGAATTATGACTCAATGGAGGACTACCATTCCAAGAATCTTTCCAAAAGGAAACATCAAAACCAGAATGAACCTACCGAGACAAGAACTTAGTGACAACTGCCCTAGAAGACATCATGAAATTCTAGATAGGCGACCCTATAGGAAGATTAGAAATAGTGAAGATTCTACGAGGGCAACTAGAATCAAGATATTTAGCTTGCATGATTTGACACCATAATGATTGATGTTTGAAATACATATTCCATACAAGTTTCCCCCCAAAAGCTTGGTTCCTTAAAGAGATGTTATGAACCCCAGCCCCACCATAGGATTTAGACAGTGACATATTTTGTAAAGAAATTAGAGGAATTTTTCTAGCATTATTCATATTAGAAGACCACAAAAAGTTACAAATGATTTTTTTCCATCTGAGCAATAACAGAGGACGGGGCTTGAAGAACTAAAAGATACTAATTTGAATGGAAAGAAGAACTATTTTGATTAATAAAATTCTCCCAGAAAGAGAAAGCCACCCCGCTTTCCAAGCTAAGATCCTCCCCTTCAAGTGATTGATGATATTATCCCAAAACGAAGGTTTTAATTGACCTAGAAAGAACATAATCCCTAGATAAAGAGAAGGTAGCTCGTCAACTAAGAAACGAAGAATGTTAATTAACCTGAGCTTAACTGACTTGGGTGTAAAAAGCAGGAAAACTTTGGATTTGTTCAAGTTAATGACTTGACTAGACCCATTATTATAGATGTTTAGAATATTCTTGATACACTTGGCTTCCCTAATTGAAAACTTACCAAAAAGAAGAGTATCATCAACAAAGAAATTGTGAGTGACAACAATGTCAGAATTCGATATATGAATGCCTTGCCAATTAGCTAAGGCCTTTTGACTAAGAATAGCTCTACTCAATGTTTCAACCATAATAATAAATAAAAATTGGGAGAGTGGATCACCTTGGCAAACCCCTTGGGTAGCTTGAAAATAGGGCGAAGGCACACCATTAATTATGATTGCCAATTAAGCCCCCGAGAGACAGTTTTTAATCCACTTACACCAAGGTTTTGAAAAGCCAAATTTTTCTAAAACAACCAAAAGAAATTCCCAATCCACTTAATCATAGGCTTTCATCATGTCTAACATTGCTACAAATGCAGGTATTTGATAAGATTCAATGGTATGAAGAACTTCCAATGCAACCATAGCCCCATCTAACACATCCCTACCCGATACAAAACCTCCTTGTTGAGGAGAGACTAAACTAGGGATTAGGAATTTGAGGCTAAGATAAATAGCCTTAGTAATAATCTTATATATTGAGTTGCAAAGAGAAATAGGTTTGAAATCTGCAAATGTTGCAAAAGATTTCACCTTAGGAATCAAGATGATATTTTTTTTATTAAGACTTTTCAGAATGTACCCTTTCTTTTGAGATTCCTCTAGAACTAAAAGCAAATCGAAACTAATCACATCCCAACATTTTTAGTAAAATAAGATGGAAAATCCGTTGGGACCAGGTGCTTTAACCACACAAGCCTCTTCGACAATGAAAGGTTTCATAAGAAACTCATTATCTGAATCAGAAACAAGAGAAGGAATGGACTACAACAACAAGTTCCTATCATCCTTGTTTTCTCTCAGACACTTATTCGGGGCAAGTAAATTTTTGTAGAAACTAACCCCCTCATTACAAATATCCTATTGAGAGACCAAATTTGCCCCTAATGAGGCACTGGTAATAGACAAAATAGATGAGGAAGCCTTCTTGATCTTAGACAAGACATGAAAGAACTTCATATTCCTATCACCCTCTCTTAGCCACAATTCCATAGACTTTTTTCGCCAATAAATTTGCTCCTTAGCACACAAAGTTTTCCAATAACCTTGAAGAGATCTTTGTTTAACTCCATCAATCCCAAACTCCATAATATGATTAGCAATACTTTTACCCAAAAAATTTCATGGAATACATTCTTGAAGACCTCTTTATTCTAGACACAAATTTTGGAGTGTACAAAAGATAACTTATTTGCAAATTGAAACATTCTATTTCCTTTGCAAAATGGAGCACTAACCCACCATTGCCTAAGTAACTATAAGAAATGAGGATGAGTAAACCACATGCTTTCAAACTTAAAGGTAGACCTAGCTTTAGGAAGATTTGGCTTACTAATATCCAAAGAAATGGGAAAATGATCATATTCAGAGGATGACCGAATCTGAGCCGAGAACAACAAATTATGTAACTTCATATCCAGAGAGATCAGGAATCTATCCAATTTGGATGATATGGGGTCAGCGGATCTACGATTAGACCAAGTAAAATCACCATTCATGAAAGTCACCTCACTTAAAGCATTGTTCTGAATAAATAAATTAAACTCTTCTATAATTCTTGGGGCAGTAACATTGCCCCCAATTTTGTTATTGGGTGAGGAAATGACATTAAAATCACCTCCAATAACAACAGGGAGATCCTCTAATTTACTAATCTGATCGGTAATAGCATCCCATAATAAATATTTATCTTGAGTTGAAGAAGGCCCATAGACATTGAAAACATAAAATTTAAACTCTAACCAATTAACTTTAATGAGTTTCCAATTAGGTTGAGACATCAGAAGTACCCCTGAGACATGTTTATTCTTCCACAACAAAATAAGACCACTAGAAGCACCAGAAGAAGGAACACATGTATACTCCCAAGAAGACCAACTATTCACAAATTTATCAAAAGATTCATGAGATAGTTTAAACTCTTGAAGAAGAACTAAGTCAACCTAAGAATATAGAATAAACTTCCTAACTCTACAACTTTTGTTTGAAGAATTTAATCCCCTAACATTCCAAGATAAAATCCTCATAGTGCCACAGGAGATTGTGACACACTCCAAGTTTGAATAATAGGTCAAAAAGAATCCAAAAGGGTCGATTGAATGCTAGCCTCAATTTTCTTTTCAATTTTACAAGCAAAAGGTTTACACCCCCTTTTCTTTGGGGTCTTAACAGCTACACCCAAAGTTTTGATATTGTATTCCACTCCTTTAATTGTCCTCTGAAAGTATTGTTTAGCATTCTACTCTTCATTCTACAACAATGAAGTCTTATATTTAATCGTTGTTTGACCATAAAAAAATTATAGTTAATTTTTTTACAATAAATTATAACCTAAAATTTATTAAATAGTCTCAATTTATTTAAAAAATCATATTTTTCTTTTCAATTGATTTAAAACATTAAATAAACCATTTAAAATTAAGTAATAAAACTTTAATGTGAGGGGATTTCCACAATCTATGCAATCTATATAATCCAAAAAAAAATTGATAGGTAATCGGCCGAAGCCTTGATTATTTATCATTTATTTATTATTATTTATAAAGATCAATTATTATTATTGGTTAAGCTTGAGTAGTTTTGAACCCAAGACCTCTCTGATGATAGGCTCACAAGTTACCGTTGTGTTGTAGGCTCTTGCCTTAGATAATCCAGTTTTTGGTTTCAATTGTATGTAAGTTTTTGCTTCAACATTTTGAATTACACTTGGTGATCCATCATCACGATGACAATAAATTGTTATAGACCAAATACTTATAAAGGGGATGGGGATATAATAGGTAGGTAAAAGGAGGAAGAACACGAGGAAGTCAAACCCTGGTAAAAAGTCAACACTAAGCCTATAAGGGAAAGGTATATGTACACACACATGATATACATATGCATATGTACATGCATGCATACATACACATATAACGATATATATATATATATCTACATGTATATGTACATATATATACACATACATGTACACACACACACACACATATGTATATGTATGTATGTATATACATATATGTACACACACAAACATGCATATATATATATATACATAGATATATATATATATATACATATACATATATATATATATGTATACATATACATATGTATATATATATACATATACATATGTATATATATGTATATGTATACATATATACATATATATATATATGTATACATATGTATATATATATATATATATATGTATATATATACATATGTATATATGTATACATATACATATATATACATATGTATATGTATATATATATATATATCTATGTATATATATATATATGTATACATATATACATATATACATATGTATACATATACATATATATATATATATATATACATATGTATACATATACATATACATATATATATATATACATACATATACATATACATATATATATATATACATACATATACATATACATATATATATATATACATACATATACATATATATATATATATTTATATATATATATATATATATATGTATATATATATATATGTATATATATATATATATATGTATATGTATGTATGTATATGTACATATGTATATATGTATACACACACACACACACACACATGTCTATACACACACACACACACACACACACACACACACACACACATGTCTATACACACACACACACAAAGATATATATGTGTGTGTAGTGTGGTATTTTAATTTTTTTGTGTATATTTAGGATGTATGTTGTGTTTATTTGATTGTCTTATCTTATATTTTTTAATTTATGTGTTTGTTTTGTGTCATTTTAAGGTATAGTGAGTCATTATTATTTTGTAGTGGTTTTTTCATTTGGTTCCTTTCTTCTTTCTTCTTTTTTAATTTAATTTAATTATTTTTATTTTTATTTCTATAGTTTTAGGGCGTTAGCCTTCCCTGACGTCTTTGCTTTTAATTTGTTTTTTAATTTTTTTTTTGTTTTTTGTATGTGCCTATATACATATTCTCCCCCTCTTTTTTGAATGAGGGTAGTTTTGGTATTATTTAGTGATTTGCGTTCATTAGTTTTTTTGGTAGTGTTTTTAGTTTCCCTTATTTATTTGTTTATTTATTAATTTTTTACCACCCCCTTTCACACTTAATGTTGAATTTTTACTATAGTTTATTTTCCTTAAGCTCTTCCTCCTATTGCCTACGCATTATCTCCTCTTACCCTCTATAAGTAATTGGTTGCAATAGTTTATCATTTTTTGATCTTCAACTCTCTTTTCATCCTAATGATGGATCACATAGTATGATTCAAACTATTGATGCAAAAACTGACACACTGTCAAACCCAAAAATTGTATTATCTTCAATCATAATAAAAATTTATTAATATTTTTATTTTTTAAATTTCTTTCGATAAGGAAAAGGTTGTGTTATTATACTAATAACAAAAAGAGTGTAACTGATGGGTGGTCCTAATCAGTTACAAACCCAAAAATATATCACCCTTGAGTACTGCTTACTACTGACAACTTAGGCATTGTAGAGATAACTACTACTTTCATACAAAACCTGGGCACCATATACCCAAAATGCCCACTTTGTCTATTGATACACAGATTTATCCATATCTATAACTATCAACTTGTATCTAACCTAAAATATAAACCATACTACTACTAAATACACATGGATACTACAAAGTTGCATATATATACATGTAAAACTATATAATGCAATGTTACTTCTTAAAACTTCAGGCACAATAACAACGTGGCAAGCCAACCAAGATTACCTTTATCACTTCACTTTTATTCCTAGAAGGTTACAATGAACATGCACTCCTTCAACTTGGGTGGAAGAGGGTTAATTAGTCAAGGTAGAAGGCTTGATTCCATCCTTTATCTAGTTTGAATTGCCCGTTATTGCTCCTAAAGTCTTCCTAGACCTACCTCTGAGCCTTCCTTTCCTTATCACCATTGGTAGAAGCACGTGTATATATTCTAATTCCACATTCAAATCCATTTATAAGTGTTCATACCCTTTTTCAATTAGACAGTTTCTCTGCTAGCTATTTCTAGAAGCCAACTTCAGATGGAGTCATTCCTCATTATAGCTAGAACCTTCTCTACAAAGTAGTTGCATTACAAATTTTAAGGGGATGCTTAACCACCACTTTTTTTCAAGTTAGATTAATTCCTTAGTCCTATGAGAAAGCAATAATGAATTGTGTATGGGATTAAAAAGTTTCTATCTATTTTATGTACTATGATATTCAAGTCCCTCAATAATTCCTTCTTAAAAACCCTACGATATTGTCAAAAGGATTAAATTTTTGACAAAGCTAGATGAATGTAATAGGAATATCATAATTAACCTTGTGTGTATGTCTAGTCTCTAATAATTCCTTCCCCAATGTGAGGCCTCACTCAGACCCAACATATTACAATTGATACATTGTTATTTTGATACTTCATGACTCGATATGTCGACACTTTGTTAGACAGACTGGACATTATTATGTTATTTTATGTCGTGTGATGTTTTACTGTGAGATGTTTAATCATGTTATTTAATGTTTTATGAACATGTATACCAATGATGTAGTACAATAAGTGAATGCAGAATTAGGATTATGATTAACACTTTGATTATGCAATTTTTAATGGTTAAGTATATGAGCAGAAACGAGATAAATAGTTAATTATATGAAAGATTTATGTTTTGATTTATGTGACTATCCAAATGAGTTTTATATATATATATATATATATATATATATATATATATATATATATATATATATATATACATGTGACTTTTCTCGAGCTACTAATGTGTGAAATGAGTGTGCAGGATTATTAGCTAGGAAATCTAATGGAGAATTAGAACTCGACCCTATGTACCATTTGTGAAAACCAAGATTGAGTCTAATGAAAGATGCAAACTCGTTGTTTTATATTTCTTTTGTATCATAAATTGAATGTGTGTATCATTCTGTAATTGTCAAGTGTCAATGTTTTATAATAGTGATTTTATAGTGTCGCTTGACACACGTGATTCGTGTATGCATTTCAACATGATAACTAGGGTTAGTCGAGTAACCTAAAAAATCTGAGTTGGACTAGGTTATGACCTAATACTAATTAGTGGGTAATCATGATTAATTACCCTAATCAAGATTTAGTGATAAATTTGCATTCTTAGGGTTTTTAGGAAATCCAAATATTATAAGAAATTTAATAGGTCCCTAATAGTCCTAGAGGCCAAAAATTATGAAAACTAAATACCTAGGGGGTATATGTATGGGTTGGGGGCATTTTCCACCCCTCAAGCCCCTTTCATTGACTTTGGTGACCACCCAAATATCTCATTTTTGCTTTATTACGAAAATTGAAGTTTCACCATGAGTTTGATAAGTTAAACTCCACCATGAAGTTTACCTTAATGACAGGATTGAGTTAGAAGAATCTAGAAGTCGTTGGTCAAGTGGGGAGTTATTGCATCTTGTAAGTGGTTGAGTTGGGAGCTTATTTAGTGACAGATTTGAGGGTGGAAGAGTGTTCACCCAACCTCTAGATTTAGAGGGAAAAGTCAGAATTGAAGAAGAAGGAAAGATAGCTCATCTCAAATTTCAGTTTCCATAACCATATTGTGAAGTTAGGAACCCTTCAAGCTCGTATCTTCATGTTGTGTTTCATTTTTAAAGTAGGTCTTTGCATATGTGTGCTTGCGTGTTTGATGAACATGTTTGGGATTGGATTGTAATGGGTTTTCTTTAAATGTTTCTCTTCATGATTTACATTTTATTTTTGAGAGAAATTTGTGAGAGATGTGTTGCCATTACTCACCCTCAGATAGGGAAGAAGTGGCCATGTATGGGAGGAGGGCTTTAGTTGGGCTCTAGCAATGCAGAGTCTCTCCTTAGGATGAGGAGAGGGAGAGAGAGTAGGGTGTTATGGGCCCCTACTCATCAGTACAAACCATATTTGAGTTTTGGAAAATTGAAAAGTGAAAGAACATAAGTTCTTGTGATTATAGCCTCGAAAGGGCATCTATTATGGTATTGTGACCGACGTCTCCTGTCTGGAAAAATCTACCTTCTCCCTAGTTTGGTTTGATAATGAACCTATTGTACAAATCTGGGATGGGAGTAAATGGGTTGATTGTGTCATTGTGTTAGATCTATTTATTTCCTGGTTAGTTTTGTTCTCTCCATGATTACCTTGATGAAATTGTAGATTTCATAGCGGCTACCTTCTTATGGATCCAAGCAAGATCTCAGAGATGTTGTTTTCATTTCTAATGTGTTGGGAGATTTCTCTTCGGGATAATGATGATGTTGTAAAAATTTACTGTTAAAACTTATTTTTTAAATGATTATGATCTTCGGTTTTCTTCCATGGTTCTTTCCCGAGGGAGTCCTTGAATCAGGTGATTGAATAAAAAATAGAGTATTTTCCGTTCATATGATATTTTGTGTGATTAAATTTATATGCATATGTTTATTGTAAAATAGATGCAATGATGTTTTACCTTTCATGTGGCATTCTTATAGTTTGAATTTGTATTCATTCGATTAAAGTTAATTAGATAAAATGATGATATGAAGTTATGCAATTTGATACCAAACTATGTTAAGAAAATTTAATTATTTGAATGAGAGATTATCTTGTATTTTCGTAATTGTCGGAACAAAAAAAAAAACCTACGTTATTGTATCAACATAACATTAAACCCTATGTTATAATCAACTTAGAAAAAATATATATTCCCTTTAGTTAAGTAATTAAATTTGAAAATCTTCACTTGGAAAATGAGACTAGGAAAAAAAAATATCCCCCTTACCTTGTGAATTTGATTTCATATAAAAATTCCACACTTTAAAAAAGACTTGATTTTTATTTTATTTTTCATTTTAGAGCTAAAAGCTCTTTGCCATTTGTATGGGGAAATTGAATTATTCTCTCATGAACAAAGAATATTCTTTTTGGATCCCAATTAGTATCTTTGATATCATTTTTACAAGAAAAATATATAATTTAAAAAGAAAATAACAAAAAGAAAATTTAAAACAAAAACCAAAAAAGGGGATAACATTTGAAATTTAAAACTATCCTATCCTTAAGCCTAACCACTAAATTTTATCATTACTTCCACCCTTACCATCTTAGGTGCAACCTTTTGACCAAGTGCATAACTTAAATAGCTTGACCTCACCCACCCTTCTCTCATTGACTTCTAGCTTGCACATACCCCCATGCAGTTTGGGTTTGGCACTTCCATGTTAGAGGATGATGTCTTATGTTTGAAAAGTTGGGGGGGGGAGAGGATAGTATTGAATAGCTAAGTGCATTAAAGCGCTAAGGTAAGGGAAGAGGGAAGTAAGGTGCCGCCTACTCACTCGCCTCCCTAGGTCGACATGGGCTGAGTGGGACAGTGCGCCCATGGGGGGGGGGATGGTTAGGCAGGGTAGATGGGTTGGAGTGTAGTTAAGGTTAGATAATGTTAAAAGATAAAGTTAGTAATTAGTGTTAGATGTTAGTAAGGGTTAGGGGTAGAATATGTTAGATAATAGAAATTAGATAGTTCTATTATTTTGTTTTAAAATGCAATTAAAGTTTATGCTGGGGTTGAGATATGTATTAAAGTTAGTTTAGTTAGGTTTTTTTGGTTGATTGACAAATGAGTATATTAGTTATTTTATTTTAAATTTTAATATTTAGATTAGTAATGTGTCTTAATTGTTAAGATAGGATGAGTTAGATAAAGTTCCTTTTAGTATTATGTGTTTAGATTTTTAATTAATTTTGTTTTATTTATCTATTTAAAATTATTAATTAATTAATATTAGTTAATTAGTTTTAGTTGTAATTTATGTTCATTAGTAGATTTAGTGTATTGTTGGTTTACGTTTGGAATATCAAAAAGTGAACAAAAATAATATATTGTTTTAGATTAATTTAATTTAATTAAAAAATATATTATTTGTCATGTAAGGCTTAATTAATATTAGTAATGTTTAGGATGCAATTGGTAACACTAAAATTATTAATATTAATATAGTGAAATTTAAGATGATTTTTGTTAAAGATGAGTTAGTTAGCAAGATAGTTAGTAGGGGTGTTATACTAGGGTCTAATATAAATACGAAAAAATGTCGAAATCGATTAAATAAAGATTGTTTAAAATGTAATGAATTAATCCTACACATTTGGATATAAATTGAAGTAAAGTGTTAAGGTATTGTTAGGGGAACCTATATGTATCTCTCAACATACCTATATATTAACTTGTGAAATAAACATATCAAATTATATCAAAAACATATGTGTCGTGTAAGTTGTAGTCAACCCTTTACCAACTAAGTAGTTTTAGTTAACTTATAAAAATAAAAATAAATACAAAAAAAAACCATGTGTTTTTGCCTCGTATTTTGGACATGACACCCAATATCTCCTTCACTACACATATCACCAAGTTGTCCATGTCATTCAAAATTCTACACCATCTTTCATGGTTAATCTTACCCCAAAATGTCATTTGCTTGTTGTCATTCTCTAATATAAAACACATTCTATACTCCATGCTTAAAACCTAACCAAAAATTATAGTTACAAAAACTAAATGCTTTAGACTCTATTTTAGTGAAAATATCTATTTATGATCATAAATGGACCAAAATAATTATACAAAGTGCATGTCAAAAAAATGCCAAATCTAGTTGCTACAACATGTGGGAGTTGTATCTTCATAAGGCTTGTCAGAATAGGGCCACCCATATCATTTTATTAAATTCAAATGATTTAATGGGAGAGAGAAAATTCACAAGAATTGTAATAAGACTCAACATGTAAGACCATTGTCCTCATTCACAACTTATAAGTCATCTGGTCAAATCTGGTCAAAAGGGTCAATATGAGTTTAGGAAGGGTATAATAGTCTATTAGGACTATTTTGGATCAATTTGGCGCCACACATGGTGATTTGCACCCATTTTTTAAGGTTACAACAACATTCGTCAAAAATTGCAAAAGTTGTCAATATAGTCATTAGCAACATTTTATGCAAAAAATATAAATTTTTTCCCAGGACCACAACTGTTAAAATTTTAGTTGGAAAGTTTTGGTTTGGGTGGGGAAGGATTTTATAATCCCTCAATAATCATATAAGATTATTGTTAAAGATTCTTGTAGTGGAGAACCATAATCATAAGTGCAATATTTCTTGTTGAACCTGTACAAAATCGATGTGAATAACTTATTTGTGATTCATTTCCTTCAATGCTTGTGATGATTATATAGAGAAGGCATCTAAATTATTATTTTTAATTCTTGAAGTGACTTATTTTCCAAGTTATAAGCACTCTACTAAAATGGGTCAGGAAACCCTTTGTAACCTAGGGTTTGATTGTTTTAATGTAATTTAGTGCACTTTTGACAATAGGAAAAATATAGACCTTTTTTTGAAAGTGAGGCCTAAGGATTTACTGTAAGAATTGTTTGGTTATAGGCTAGGAGGATAAGGGGTTAATGAGAAATTAGAAGCGCTATCCAAGCATTTGTGTGTGACTAGCCAATGCAATTATGCAAACAATGGTAACAATAAGGGAAATGCATTTGATGGCCACAATCTAAGGCTGGATCTAGTGGTTTGGCATAGAGGTATAAGTTTTCCAAGGGAAGGGGAAGTTTTGAGGGAAGGGACTAACCCTAAAAGACACAAGATGAATCTAGTCAAGAAGAAATATATGTGGATCATAACCCTAGAGGAAATTAGAGAGGGAAATAACACAAGATGAATCTAGTCAAGGACACCAAATGATAGGGGAATACAAGGTGGAGCAGCAGGGGGAAATGTGATATTTTATGGGAAATCATATAAATATGGGCAATCTGAAACTCCATATTGGCATGGATGCATGTCATCTGCTTCTTGGGAGACCATGCCAATATGATGTGAATTCCCAACATGATGGGAAGAGTCCAATATATATAGGATCACAAAAAGAGGGGTAAACTTCACCATAGAGCCATTACTAGATAGGGAAGATGACAAACTTGAATCAAAGATACTCTTGGTGGGTGAAAATGAGATGTTATAAGTATTGAAGGGAAAAAGATAGAATATGCCTTAATTACGAAGCCAAAGAGCAAGGAACATCACTCTAAAAGGGAAAAAGTGGGATTTTCCTTTAGAGGTGAGGGATTCATTTCAAAAATATGAAGGGGTTATGAAGGAGGAAATGCCAAACACCCTTCCACTAGAAAGGGATATCAATCACCATATTGACTTCATCCTTGGAGCAACACTACCAAACAAGGATGCATATAAAATGACACCTCAAAAAATGAGGAAATTAGCAAGAAGATCCAAGAGTTATTGGATAAGGAGTTTATCAAGAAAAGCCTTAGCCCATGTGTAGTTCCAATTATACTTGCACCCAACAAAAGGAGGGAAGTGGAGACTCAACACTGAATCAAGGGCCATCATTAAAATTACAATCGGGTATAGATTTCTAATGCCTAGAATAGAAGATTTAATGGACTATTTGGGGGGATGCAAGTTACTTTTCTAAAATTGATTTAAAAAGTGGGTATCATCAAATTAGGATTAAGGGAGGGGGGTGAATGGAAACTGACCTTTAAGACTAATGGAGGCTTATATGAGTGGAAGGTGATGCCCTTTGGGCTTAGAAATACTCCAAGCACTTTCACGAGGTTGATGAATGAAGTGTTTAAGCCTTTTATAGGAAGGTTTGTTGTGATTTACTTAGATTATTAACTTATATTTCCAAAAAACAAGGAGGAGCCCCTTAAACGTTTGGAAATGGTGTTAAAGAAACTTCACAAGGAAAAGTGTCTCATTAATTTGGAGAAATGTGAATTTATGAAGCAAGAACTTGTATATTTGGGTTTTTTAATATTAAAGGGGAGCTTTAAGATGGATCCAACAAAAGTGAAAGCCATCTTAAGCTGGCCAACACCTAGGAGTGTGATGTTGGGAGGGGGGGGGGGGGGGGGGGCGCTGTAAGAAGTTTTCACAGACTCTTTAAATTTTGTAGGAAATTTATAAGGAATTTTAGTTAGGTATGTGCATCCATATTGGATGTTATCAACAGAGGATAAAAGTGCAAGTTTTCTTGGGAAAAGACTACATATGAGGCTTTTGAAGACCCAAAGGTAAATGTTTCTCAACAAAAAGTTATTGTACTCCCTCATTTTAGTAATTTTTTCACTATAGAATGTGATGCCAGTAATGTGGGGACAGGGATAATATTGAGTCAAGAGGGGATACCAATAACATTTTTTAGTGAAAGGTCAAATGAGTCAAAAAGGAAATATTATCCCTATGTCTTGGAGATGTATGCTTTGGTGCAAGCTCTTAAGAAATGGAGGCATCACCTCCTTCTCAAGTAATTTATTATCTACGCTAACAATCAAGCTTTGAGTTACTTAAACAATCAAGATAAGTTGAGCCACAAGCACATAAAACAGGTGGAACCAATTGAGACATATACATTACCATAAAGCATAAAAAGGGAGTGAGTAAGAAGGTAGCAAATGCCTCGAGCATGATGGAAATGATAGTGCGAGAAATCCAATTGCAAAGTGTGGGGGTAGAATCATTTAAATCCATGTATAAAGGGATAAATATTTCAATGACATATACAAAGTTTCTATTGATTTGACAAAATCTTTTAATGTGGAATACTCTAGTTTTTGGTGTAGGAAGGTGTGAGGCCTCGCCCCTGTTAGATTAGGTGAAAAAATAATCTCCCAAGAACACCTGCATGCATAACCCTGTCACATGGATGAAGCAAAGAACAGAGGCAAGGAAAAATCAAGGAGGCCAAAAAGCCAGATCCATCTTATGGACATGCAAAGAGCAATATCTCATATAATCCAATAAGTGAATGTTTAGAATACAAAAAGGTGAATCCTTATAAAGGAATCATGAAACCCGAAAAGGGAAACTAAAGCCTAAAAAAGCTAGGGTTGCACAATATAATTAATAAAATATTAATTATATGCACCTACAAGATAGCTTAAGAAAACTAGAGTAATAGGAAACTTAATTAATTAAATCAAAGTGATTTAATTAATAAGTTAGAACAAATAATTACTCTAACACCCCCCCTTAAGCGAAGCTTGGGAGGAAGCTAACCTAGCACAGCTATGAAAGAGAATTGGGTCCCGACAACAAGGCCAGATCAGGTACCCAATCACAACAAAATCTCTATAAAGAGGAGAAATAGAGAAAACCACATGGGAAAAAACCCTACTCCAAAAAGAGATAGCAAAGAATGTTCCAGAAGAAGGAACAAAGAGATCAGAAGAGAATCATTGAAGCATGAAGAACCGCAAAACTTTGTCAAAATGTTGATCTGTAGAACCTCCATGGAAATAGAAGGCATGAACCATCAACCAAAGGAACCTCCATGGAAATAGAAGGCACGAACCATCAACCAAAGAAGCATAGAACAACAATATAACCTCTCCTTAAGGCAGGTGAGGTGACAGGCAGCTAAAAAGATGGGCCAAGAATCTCCTACAACACAGGAGCCAAACACATCGAGAGTGAGGTACAAAACACCAATAAAGGCACGTGTCATCGACACTACATGAGGAATTAGAGAAAGAGGGCCTATAAGCGGCAAACAACTATCCCCCCTGTGGCACTTTATAAAATAGTGCGAGTACAACAAATCACAATGATGAAAAAGATCCCGAAACGCAAGAGTATCACTTTATCTCAGTGCGTTGCATAAAAATGCTTACAATGAATATCAAAAATGATAAAAAAAAAACATAAGGCTGAAATAACAGAAGGTAGAGCCCAAAACGAAGCAACTGAAGCAACAAAATCGATCCTCGAACCTGAAACAAACAGGATATCCACCAAAATGCTAAAAAGCAAAAGACTGAATAGGATGTGTCTGGAACAGAATCTGGAACAACCAGCATCACTAGAAAGAGCACAGAAAGAGCTTTCCAGCGATATAAAGAAGTCCAAAATCAGAGATCGGAAGCTCAAGATACCCCTCCCGGAGTGCAAAATAGAACATCCAGCTTTGACTAACAAAACAAGAAACTAAATTGCATCAAAACTCAAAAACACATATACTAGCATCTTCTTCTTGGAACCAGCTTTCCGGCGCATTTTTTGAATTAAAAAAATACGTCCGTATGCTCAAGTTACGGAGAAAAAACCTCCAGGGCCTCTGAAAATGCAAAAAATTATTTTTTTTAATAAAAAAACAATAAAAAATAACAAAGAACCTCCACCACCACCGCACCGCCGGCGGAGCAGAGGCCGGGTGGTGGGAGGGCGGAGTGGAGGCCACCACGGGCGGGGCTGCGGCGAGGCCGCGACGGGAACCGCCGGCAGAGCCGCTGCGGGCCGCTGGCAGACTGCCAGCGGTGATCGCTAGCGGCTCTGCTGCAGTTTCTTAACTGCGGCGGCTTAAAACAGCCGCAAATAAAAAAAATTTGCAATTTTTTTTTGATTTTCGCCTCCTACTGCGTGCAGGGGGCCGTACGGCCCTGTCGGACAAAAAAAATTTGCCTCCCAGACCAACAGTGTCCAAAATGGACAAATTTTATATGGATTTTGACTGCAAACGGCCTTCCGGATCCAACGGAAGTGTCCGTTTGAGCCCAAAGTGAAAACAACCTCCCACTGCTTCGAAAAATGCAGCTTTTGAAACGCTTCAACAAACCACGAACAACAAGCAGCAAGCTAGCTCTGATACCATGTTAGATTAGGTGAAAAATTAATCTCCCAAGAACACCTGCATGCATAACCCTGTCACATGGATGAAGCAAAGAATAGAGGCAAGGAAAAATTAAGGAGGCCAAAAAGTTAGATCCATCTTATGGACATGCAAAGAGCAATATCTTATATAATCGAATAAGTGAATGTTTAAAATACAAAGAGGTGAATCCTTATAAAGGAATCATGAAACCCGAAAAGGGAAACTAAAGCCTAAAAAAGCTAGGGTTGCACAATATAATTAATAAAATATTAATTATATGCACCTACAAGATAGCTTAAGAAAACTAGAGTAATAGGCAACTTAATTAATTAAATCAAAGTGATTTAATTAATAAGTTAGAACAAATAATTACTCTAACAGCCCCCACCATCGTAGCATAGTGGATACATTACTATTTTGATTCTCATGACTCGATATGTCGAGACACTAATTGATGCACCGAACATTATGATGCTATTTTATGATGTGTGATGCTTTACCTTTAGATATTTGATTTCGTCATTTAATGCTCTATGAACATGCATGATGATGAAGTAAATGAATGCAAAACTAAAACTTTGATTTTTCAATTTTATGGTCGAAAATATGAGTAGAATGAGATGAACAATTGATTATTAGAAAAATGGATGTTTTTAATTTACATGATTTTTCTAATACATAAATTACATATATGCATGTCATTTCTTGAGCTACTGATGTGTGCAATGAGTGTGCAGGATAGTTAGCTGGGAAATCTAATGGAAAGATGAAACTAAACCCCTTGCTAAATTGTACTATTTTGCATTGTCTTCCTTGAAGATTGTTATTGGGTCTTACTATTCTCCTAGCTTTTGTTTGGTTTCTATTAAGTCTTTAAGGCCTAAAAACATTAAATTTAAGTGCCCTAGGGGTAAGGGTAGGGGTTGGGAGTACTTTCCACCCCCTTAGTCTCTTTGGTTGACTTTTAGGGTCACTCAAAAACCCTACTTTTGGTTGATTACGAAAATTGATTTGTCTCTTTCATGAGTTGGTGACTCAAACTCCACCTTGGAGTTACCTAAAGTCTAGTTGAGTTAGGATCATATTTAAAGGCATTTTGGAGAAGTTTTGGAGTTGTTACCCAATCTCTAGTTTTTAGAGAGAAGTTTGAAGATTGAAGGAAAGGAAGGGTAAGCTCTTCTCAACTTGTCATTTTACCATAACTTCTTTTTGTGAAGGTAGGGTTCTTCACTCTTTTGATCATGTTCTTCATATTGTTCATACTTTGATTCATGCATAAGGCATTGTGTTGTTCTTGTATTGCTTGCATGTGTGTTGAGGTTGTTTTGGGAGGGATCTTAACTTGTGCTTGGGTGTCATTCTTATGCTTTGCTTTGAAATTTTGAGGAGATTTCATGGAGATTGTTTTGGCATTACTCACCCTTGGATAGGGAAGAAGTGGCCAAGTATGGGGGAAGGGCCTTAGTTGGACCTTAATAGTGTAAAGTCTCCTCTCATGGTGAGAAGAGGGAAAGAGGGTAGGGTGTATGGGCCCCTACTTGTCATCACATACCTTGTATGAAAACTTGAATTCTTGAAGAAGAGAAGGAATGAAAATCCTTGTTCTATTGGCCTCGAAAGGGCATTTGTAGAATGAAAGTTCTTGAGTTTTAGCCCCAAAAGGGCTATGTTATGGTATAGTGATTGACGTCTCCTATTGAGAAAATCCACCTCCCCCCTAGTCTGGTTCAATGTTGAACATATTGTGCAAAAACGGGTTGGGGATGCATGCTTGAATTGTTCATCATATTATGTTGTTTTACCTCCGGGTCAGTTCTTGTCTTTCCCATGATTCCCTTGATGCACTGAAGATATTGGAAAAGATCTCTTGTGATAGACCTAGAAGAGAATTCAATTGAATTGTAACATTATGAAAAAATGTATTTAAATTTTGATGTATTTGGCAAGGATGTCGAGTTTTCTTACTGGTTATTTCCCGATGGAGCCTTGAACTAGGTTAATTAATTGAGAAAAAAGATTGAGAAAACCTCCTTGCATTGTATCTTATGTTGTTCAATTGATGCATATGAGTGTGAAAAAAAAATGGATTTGACGATGATGTTTTCGAATTATGCAATCTTCAATTTGCAAATATGTTAAGGAAAGTAATTGGATATGTTGAAGTTTTTTTTCAATTCAGTGTCATATGTATTAGGAGAAAGTAAATAATTCTACATTGAGGATAATAAAGTTATCACCTTCCTTGTTAAACTAGGTTGAGACTAATCAATTTGACACAAAAGAAGTATACATCTCATGGTATTCAAAAAGAATGATGCAAAAAAAGAAGAAGATATATATCCTTGCACTATAATGCATGACTTAGGAAAACAATTCTTAAAACAAATAGAGTTTATGTAAGCTCAAAAGTAGTCAATCAAACACAATACCAACACTTAGAAAATTTAGGCCTTGAAAAAAAAAAATGTATACTCCCAGGAGCAAAATGCTCTCTCGAGTTTGTATGGAGGGAAGATTTAACTCTTTATGCAACATAGTATATCCCATATTGATTCCTTTTAAGAGAATGATTTACTAAATTCTTTAAATAAAGAAATATATTTTTGGTGTAAGCAAGTTCTTTAATATTGAAAAAAAAAAAAAAAAAAAAAATATATATATATATATATATATATATATATATATATATATATATATATATATATATATATATATATATATATATATATATATATATATATATATATATATATATATATATATATATATATATATATATATTCTTTTAGCATTCTGCCCAAGGACTTCACCAATAAAACTTTTAGCAATAAATTTCCTTGAAAGAAATCATGGCAAAAAAAAAATTTCAAATTGCTTGGATCATGTGGGTGGCAAGCTGACATTTTGTATGGGTTCTGAGTCCTCATTTAAACCAAACAAAACAAAAGGAAACTCTCACCCGCTCTCTCTCCAGGTTGGGCGTAGGTGTGATGTGAAGGTAGAATGCTAAGGTCAAACAACATTTATGCAGGCAAAAAAAAGGGGGAAACATAAGCAACTTAATCCTTCCACCAGTCCTTTGACAAGATCTTCATGCGTACCTCCTGCTACATGGGGCAGTGCATGCTGCATAGGATAGCGTGAGTCACTTGGGAAAACACCCAAATGGGTGGTTGAGCCACTTGGCTATTAGGGAGGGGGTAGGTCTTAGGTTAGTTTAAGTAGGTAGGGTATAGAGTTATATGCATTTATTCAGTTTTGGTATTTAGTTAGTATTAGTTGATTTGTTTTTTTTTTTGTAATGTAATTACCGTGATTTTTAATTATTGCTAAGTTAGTGTGATTTGTTTTAAGTTTTGTTATGTAAGATAGTTATTGTATTACTTAGTGTTAGCACTAATTTTAAAGTTTTATGGTATTGGGTGATAGGTTAGTTAGGTTAAAATTAGGATTTAGTTTTAGTGTTACTAAATTAGTTTTGGTTAGTATATTTAAGAGTTGGTTTTAATGTGAATTGGTAGCATGTGTAATTAAATTAATTTGCATGTTCTTTCAATTTAGTTTCGTTTTAATGTGTTCTTTAGTATTGTATAATTCTTAGATTTTAGTATAAGTAGAGTTTCAAATTGTAATTAGATTTTTTTATACATTATTATATGTTAATATCATTATAATTTAGTGCTAAATTGTTTCCAATATTGAATCGTATAGAACAAAACAATTTATTTTTAAAAAATTATTTCTATGATTGGAATATTGGGTTGTTTTAATGTAGATATTGATCTATTGATTTGTGTAGGAAATAATCTAGAGTGCATAATTCTAGTAATTAGTAGTTGTTGAGTCGAATCTTTCGTACTAAGCAAAGTTAATTTAGTAATGAATGTTTGTCAACCTATTCCTTATGGGGCTTTCAACTGAGTCGTAGCTTTAATAGTTTGATCTGAGACCTTGTATTTGCCTTGAATGTAATTTAGTTTTTAATCATTTTTGAACTTATCATCTTAGGGAATTTGGGTTTAATTATTAAATTTTTTAAAAAATAATTTGTTGTGTGTGTGCGTGTGTGTGTGTGTTTGCCTCGTACTTTTTGGGCATGATAGAAGGATTAATCTTCGAGGGAGGCCAATTGTGTGTGCCAAAATGTTCAATGGGGGAAAATATAGTAAGGGTGAAGCATTGTGGCAGTTCAAGGGGCCATTTTGGGTTGCATAAAACCCTTGAATAGGAAAGTAGGCACTACTTTTGGCCATATATGCCAATTGATGTAAGAAAATATGTAGTCATGTATTATATGCCAACCGGTTAAGGTAATGACCACAAATTTAGGATTGTGCCGACCCTATATCTATTACTTATAGGCTATGGAACAATAAGAGTGTGGACTTTGTGATGAGACTTCCAAGGACACAAAGGGGTACAATAATGTTTTTTCTGGTAGTTGACAATTTTAGCAAGATGACACATTTATTTCCATGTAAAGGTACTAATGATGTATCTCGTATAGTAGATACATTTTTTTGAGAAGTTATAAGGATCCATGGCTTGTCATTAAGCATCATATTAGAGAGGATGTGAAATTTGTGGGCCATTTTTTTGAGGATCTTATGGAGGAAATTGAGAACCAACTTGGCATTCAGTTCTGCCTACCATTCACAAACAGATGGGCAAACTAAAGTGGCTAAAAGCCCTTGGGGAATCTTTTAAGGTGTTTGACAGAATAACATAACCACACATGTGATAATATTCCTCCTTTAAGTAGAGTTTTCTTATGATGATTTAGTTAACAAGAGAACAAGAAAAAGTCCTTTCCGAGTTGTGTATGGGATGAACCCAAAAGGGATATTGGAGCTCAGGGAACAACCACAAGATTTTAACTTTAATGCACAAGAGGAGATTTTTGCAAAAGCCATAAAAGAGATGCACGATCAGGTCAGAGAAACTTTATAAAAGAATGCCATCAAATGCAAAGAACAAGCATACACGAGGAGGAGGGATGTGCAATATCAAGTGCGGGGCTTGGTATGGGCACACTTGAAGAGGGATAGACTTCCTAAGGGAAGGAACACCAAACTTCTAATGAAGAAGATAGGACCCTATAGAGTCATAATTTTTTTCCACCTAATGCATATGAGATTGAGTTACCTCAAGACATAGGAATTTTACCAATTTTGAATGTTTCTAATCTCTTGCTTTATAAAGGTGATGTCACTGCAAGTGAATAGGATAAACCAGGATGAGTTGATGAAGAATGATGGAAACATGAGACACCCCTAACTCAACCCAAGAAGTTGGAATGCATATTGGACTCTAAAGTTTTCAAGAAGACCAGGAGGAATGGATAGAAAGAGTATTTGGTGAAATGGAGAGGATCACCCAACTTTGAATTTGTTTGGATGATGAGAAAATAATCAAAGCACATGGAGGTTCATTGCAAGAACTCATATCAAGAGGGGATTGAGATACTTTGGTTGGGGAGTATGGTGTTGGAGAACCCATAACATTTCATGAAATCAAAATGATGCAATGGGATAGGGAAACTACATCCATGAAGTATAGAATAGTATAGTTGGGGGGGGAGTGGACCAATTTGGTCCCATAGATGGTGTTTTGTACCCATTTTGCAATGATAGGGAAAAAGTTCTCAATGTTGTCATTGACAACATTTTGTGCAACAAATGTAACAATTGTCCCAATGAACACAACCAGACAAGGTGGAACTAATTTCCAAACTTGGTAAAAAGACTCAAGAAATTATTTTTGAAGATCTGCCTAACTCTTGCTATGCTTGCAAGAAACAAGGGCATCTGGTTAAATACTGTCCTTCCAAAAGTAGAAAGCATCCGAACAGTGTTCCGGATTGGAAAAAGACCAAGATCCAACAAAAGAAAGTATGGAAACCTAAAGAAGATTCTAAATCATCACATGCAAAGGTGGATAAAGAGCCTTCATTTGAGAAAGAAATCTTTGAGGAAGAAGGACATGGTTTTCAATCTAATACCATAATGCCTAAGCAAATAATAGATGATCTGGCTGATTTATCAAAACAAATTGTTATTTATCAAATGATAGAAGATCAAAGGAGAGAGTTAGATGATAAATCCATGCTAGAGGAAGGTGAATTCTTGGCTAAAGATGGAAATCAATCAGAGATGGGTGATCTTCCTATTTCTCAGTCTAGGGAGTTCCAAATTTTATCTCAGACTGATTATGACCTTCCTTTGATGAACCTCCCCCCTTAGATGCTGCGATTGAAAAAGGAGACAACTCAAAGCATAAACCAAACCAAAGAAAAAGAGCTTATATTAAGAACATTACTCAAGGGGTAGAGACTAGAAGCAGCAAAATGGTCCAAAAAACCAAGATAAATTCTCTTGCTTCTACTCTAGATAAACCTGGAAAAAGAGCAGAACAACAGTCTAAGGTGAAACCAGATGTTGGTCGTCTAGAAAAATTTGGAAGAAGAACCACTAAGAAAACCAGAGAGTTAGAAAGTATGCAGAATATTGTTGATGGCAGGCAGGCTACTATTCTAGATTTTACCCCTAAAAAATAGATATGAAAATCATTACTTGGTGTATTAGGGGGCTGAACAGTATTCATAATCTGGATATTGTTAGGATTTTGTTAGATAACAAAAGTCTGAGTTTCTCCTGCTTCAAGATAAGTGCTGGAGAAAGAATGTTTCTAAGGAATTTGTAACTAGAAGAACAAATTTGATCAGCAATCCTTGGTGATTTTCCTAGTCTGGGAGGCTTCTTAGGTCGCCTCGCTTTTCAGTCTATTTTTCCAAGTTCCAGTGTCCTCACTGGTTTCTCTTTCTAATCACTTCTGTTGGTTTTAGGTCCTTGCTTGACCTGGTTTAATTGTATTGCTGGTTTCAGGTCTGCTTAAAACTTAGTAGAGCTTCGTGGTATATCTTTCTTTTTGATGTAAAGGGTTTCGGGGCCCCTTCAAAACCTGTATTTACCTTAATCTAAAACACAACCATTAAAATATCAGTTTGAAACCATTAGTTTGGGAAGGGAAGGATGTTATAAGCCCTTAGAGATCAAATATGAGGGTTGTTCAAGATTCTTTAGTGGAAACCCATAATTAAAAGTGCAATTTCCTGACAAAACTCGTGCAAAATCAATGTGCGGAGCTTCCTTGAATTCTTATGATGATTGTGTATAGAAAAGATCTAACTTAATTTTTTTAAAGTCCTAAAGTGATTTATTTTCTAAGTTATAAGAAATCTACTGAAATTGGTCAAGAAATTGTATTTAACATAGAGTTTCACTATTTTAATGTAATTTAGGGCATTTTCCACCATAGAAAAATTATGGCCCTTGGTGGAAGGATAAGGGGTTAAGGAGAAATTGGAAGCCCTGGCCAGACATTCATATGTGACCGACTAATGCAATTATGCAAACAATAGTAACAATAAGAGAAATGCTTATGTTGGGCACAATCTAGGGGTGGATTTAGTGATTTTACACAGAGGTAGAAGTATTCAAAGTGCTAGGTTGGGGAGGAAAGTGTAAATAAGCATAGTTGCTTTGGAAAAGAGACCTAATTAACCTTATTAGGTCTATTGGACAAGTATAGTTCGAAGGTTAGGATATAAGTTGAAGAGCCAATCCAATGGCAAGTTGTGAAGACCTCCAAATGGTATTTAAAATTGTGTTTAGATTTTTTGGGTGTTTGAAAGAATTTGAGGTTGTGGGGAAAAAACCAGACAAACAAACCTAATTGTGTATTAGGCCTAATTAAGCTCATTGTACCAAATTACATAGTCATATGGGTGAAGGATTTGAAATTTTTTGGGATACGACCTCTATGTCATGACAAACATGTGTCCAAAACATGCCTAGGAAGATTGGGTTGAGTTTGAGCCACTTGTAGGGAGGATAACCACTAAGAGAATAAGTGGAAACCTTAATGGAAAGTGGGGTAGTGTACGACTGACAATTGATTGCTTATCAAGGGATTTAGGTGTCTTGGGACTACAAGGGACTAGAGAGGCTTGAAGTAGGAATGATTCTACAAGGAGAGGAAATCTATTAAAACCTTGAGTCATTAGAAAGGGAAAAGACTTAGTAGGGTTATTAGGATTTTTCAAATAGGAAATAATAATTACATGCAAATATAACCAATAACACGAAGGAATAAAGCACACATAAATGAAAAAGAAGACACAAAGATTTAATGTGGTTCACCCAGTCCTAGGCTCCATCCACCAAATAGAGAGTCCAACATTATTACATAGTAACTTTAATATGTTACAATCTTCAATCTCCCTTATAACTCAATAATGCTTCTAGAAGCTATATATTCCCTTTGGAAACCCTAACTTTAAGTTAATATTACATAACTTATGTCAGCTTAACAAGTTAACCCTAAAAATAGTTGATGAGTCAACCTTGGGAAACACTTGATAGGTTAGCTTGAAAAAGCTTGGCAAGTTAACCAAATATTTTTTGGGTCCTTGCCTCAAACCCCATACCTCATGAAAAGTGTACAATACTTGTCTAATCAACCACCACAAATCAACAAGGTTTGTCCCGTCCTTATAGTCTCTTTGGATTACTTGTAGCAATTGAGATTTTAAAATAATAATTAACATGCAAAATAATAATTTAACCAAAAAATCATAACCTTTGAAATGATCCCACCTCTGTTGCATTTGAGATTGCGAGATCATCATGTCATGCTTCTCTTTTAGGGGGCATATATGGATTTAACTCCCGTGTGAAGGGCTTAGTGACCCAAGTCTTATTGTTTGAGCTAAGACACTAAAACTTTGCCTTTTTGCCTAGGCATGTGACCATTGAAGCCCTAGTCTAGTTGGTATCCCCTGTGTTCTATTCACTCTTTCAGCTCCAAACCATTTTCCCTTGCCATGCATTCCTTTGAATGCCATGATTGACTAATTGTAATACATTTTGAGGTCTCTTGCTACCTAGAGGCATGATGTTCACACCTGTTACTACATTAATCTACTATGATTTTTAGTTGATCTCATCAATTCGTAGGTGGGAATTAATAGCCCTGATTCTTACACATCATTTTTTTAAGGCTTCAAAACAAGAATAATTATTATTTGACTAAATTTAAATGAAAATTAAATCTCCCCTTTCTTTAGAAATATTAAAACCATAGAGTGTTTGGTTCATTATACTAATATTGCTTCAAATTTATTGATGTTCAAGATACCAAACAATCTTTAAGACCCAAATTTAACACAAACTTAATAACCACTAACAAATCAACCAACCAATCAAACCCACAAACAAATATAGTCAACACTAATCCTTTCATTGCAAAGTCATTAATAACCATAAATTAATAAATACAAACTTTTAACAAGAGATGCAAATCGTCACAGTTCTTGCCATATGTATCATGATTATAATATTGTAGAGTGTGGCAATAAAGGGTTGAGATGGAGGAATAAACTTTTTAATTCGAAGGAATGCAAAATGTATTAGAACAACATTCTTTATATCCTTTGATCTTTTAGAGGTTGAACTATCTTTAAACTGTATTAAAATTAATTGTAATTGTACATAGAACTTAAGAACTAAAGACAATGAAGAAATATAGACAATTACATTTTGCATTAATGTTTGTAGTTGAATGTGAGTAGATAAGTTATAGCTCTTACCAAGTGCAAATTTACTTCTTTGTGTCATTAAAATTTTAACATCAACACTTTTACAAAAAAAAGTTACAACAAGGTCTAAAATTGGTTAAGAGGATCATATAATAAATGATATTGTATGGTGTGTTCAACATAATACAAGGTTTACTTTTCATATTGTAATGAATTTGGTGTTAGGAATGCTTTTGTAGAATAACTAAACAACAAAATATTGATTTTTTAACTATAAAACAAGAAAAATGGGTCATGCTTTCGGTCTACTTTGAAATTAATCACAATCAATTGTGGTTTCTTAAAATAAACTACTATACTCTATACATATACGAAGAGAAGAAATTTAGAGCATTATAAATGTATAATGACACGATTTAATTAAAAAAGGGGTAAATCTAAACTCTATCGTAGAAAACTCAAAAGTGTATAAGAATTTTAGTATAAAATGAAATTCTTTAACTTCAAGAGTTTTGAGACCAAAAAACGTCTTCATAAGCCCTTGAGAAGTGTTGTTCAATTTCACTAAAAAAATCATGCATAATTTACAAGGCAACACATTTTTTGCATTATTGGTTTTTCCATGAGAAGTCTTGAGATAATAAATGAAATTTCTAAAATATTAGTTTGAATGCAATTATAAAGTTGTCATAAATGTCTTGTAATGTGTTCTGAACAAATGGATCATTGAGATCTTGTGCAAGGTTAAACAAAATACCAACCGAAACCCTAACAAAAGCATAAGCATGTTATAACTAAATTCTACATATAGAAAAGATATCCACAATTTAAATTGCTTATTCTTTGTGTCTTGGAGTCAACAACACAATAAATTTTATTTTATTTTTAGCATGTTTGCAATGTAAGAAATTAGAAATCAATTGTTTATTTTAAAAGAAAGAATTATATGATTAAAAAACTAAAGAAATTGAAAATTATGAAACAAAAATATTTTTTTAACAAATATTTAACATCAAATAATTCTTTATTTTGAAAAAACTACAATTAATTATCATCTTTATACACTATTTTTATTTATTAAAAAAAATTTAATCAACAACTTGACACCCAAAAATGATATAAGATATTTTAAAATTTAAATAGATAAACAATAAACATAATTTTACGTATAATAACTATCATTTTAAATTTTTTTGTAATATTATTTAGTTTCTAGTTTTTAAAATTCTTTGTTACATTACTTAGTTTTTATTTATTTTAATTCTTTTAAAAGATACTGCTTTTACGACAAAATAAATCAAAATTTTATGAGTTAGTACATTCTATTGTTATTAATTTGACTAATGGTAAAGTGTGGTGTGACATATCTTTTATAATAATTATATTAATTGTATAATTAATACAAAAAAATAGAATTTTAAATTTTCATTGATTTTTAGTTTTAAAAATTAAATTTCTCAATTACTATTTAGTAGGATCCAAAAACATTTCAATTAAATACTATTCTTGTTTTTTAAAAAATAAAATAAAAATGTTCAAATTTCATAAAGAATTTAAATTGTGAAATTTTTGAAATGATAAAGAAAATGTAGTGTCACATCATCTTTTATGATTGAAGATATTAATTGTATATTTAAATTAAATACTATTCTTGTTTTTCAAAAAATAAAATAAATATGTTTAAATTTCATAAATAATTTAAATTGTGAAATTCTTGAAATGATAAAGTAAATGTAGTGTCACATCATCTTTTATGATATTTTCAATGATATTAATTGTATAATTAATAGTAGTAGTTAGAGTTAAAAATTTTTCTTGATTTTTTTAGTTTCACAAATTAATTTTCTTCCTTGAGAGCCAATAAGATTTTAATTAAATAACTTTTTTCCATTTCAAAAAATGATAAAAATGTTCAAACTTTATAAAAAACTTAAAACCTAAAAAATACTTGAATCTTATTGATTAGACTAATATATTTTATAGTTTTTAAGTTAGTATTTGCCAACTAATATTGTCCACAAGACCAAATACAAATAGGACGAAATATCACAACATTAGACAATTACTAACTTCCACTCTAAACCTGCCCCAATAAGCGATTTGGAGTTGCTAAAGAAGCAAGCCATGTAAGGATTCGACCTACTAGTCAAATGCAGGGTAAAACAGGGCCCATAAAAACTTGACCTCGGTATAAAAAAGACGTCTCCTCTAATATGATATAAAACGACTTAGAAAGAGTTAAACCAATCGACTCGCAGAATTCCCACACAGCTTGAAAACAAATCAAGCAAGCGGATGAGACAAATCTAATTGTTCCACATCTTTCTTGTATTAAAACGTTAAATTCTTAAGCAGAAGAAGCGACGAGCAGGATTAGGGCTTGGCAGAATTGGGAGAACAGATTGGCAAAGAAACACGATGCAGAGTGAAAGTGTGAGCAGCTATGAGGAGCAGGAAAAATGGCTGGCCGAGGGCATCGCAGGCCTCCAACAGAACGCCTTCTACATGCATCGTGCCCTGGTACCATAATTCTTTTACTAGAACCCAAATTCAGTATATACGCTTTCCGTTTTTTTCGCTCCAAAAAACCCTAGCGGCCATGCCCGGTCAAATGGTTAGCCAATAGATCGAGGCGTGAGTGATGGCAAATCGTTTGGTTGATGAAATGTCACGATTTTTTTTTTTTTTTGACAAAGTGCGAGCTTGAACTTCTAAAGTCAGTCAGAAGCAATTTCAAGCCCAGATCTCCATTCCACATCTGATTTCATGGATGGGAGAAATTTGCTATGAAAATAATTCCCCCCATGTCTCAATGCTTCATTTTCTTGAATTGGATCGTACGCTATTCTAGGTGATCTACACTGTCAAAATCGTCCGGTGTTCCTTTTTTTTCAGTCCAATAAAGGCAGTCTAAGCTGTTAAAATAATCTGACATCTCACTTTTATTTGCTTAATTGAAGAGAATTGAAGCCGTTAAAATCACCCGGTTTTAGTTTTATTTTCCCTCAAATATAAGGCGTCAAAATTAATCTGATATCACTTTTTTCTTAATCCAAGTAAAAACAGTATAAGCCTTCAAAATCATTCCATGTTCCAATATTCATTCAATTTGAAGTAGCGTGGGCTCCTTATACTCAAATGGGAAAGAATCTATGAGCTTTGATGGTTGTCACAATTTCGCCATGAACTCGTGGCGAAATTCAGTTCAATGTCCAGCAGGATTAGATAGCGAGAACACTGCTACCAGTAGAGTGATAATATCAATGACCGGAAAGGTGTAGTCTCTTTGTCTTGATCCGTCTTTGTAGACCATCAAACCACCTGGTGTTTGCACATTTTAGTTGAATTCAATTAGCTATGTCATTCCATTTCTATTGAGGCTACCTGGCGTTTGCACATTTTAATTGATTCTAATTAACTATATTGTTGCATTTCTGCCAAGGCCTGTTGAACAAATTGTTTTTCTCGATTATTTGTAATATCCAGATCTGTTTACTTATCAATTATCATTGACTCTTTTTTGTTTCTTTAGGATTCAAATAATCTCCGTGATGCCCTAAAATATTCGGCTCAGATGCTTACGGAGCTCAGAACTTCCAGACTCTCCCCGCACAAGTATTATGAACTATGTATCCTTTTGAGTTTCTTTGGTTGCTTTAAATACATAATAGTAGTTAGAATTATTATTCGTATTGTGTTGCGACCAAGGCATTCCTATACTTACAATTTGAAGACATGAGAGCCTTTGATGAGCTAAGAAAACTGGAGATATTCTTCATAGAGGAGACGAGACGGGGATGCACTGTTATTGACCTCTACGAACTTGTACAACATTCCGGAAATATTTTGCCTAGATTGTAAGTTTTCTTGCATTGGTTACTTTTGTTTGATACTTTTAATTAAATTTGTCTAGTGATTTAGTATGCCAACAATATCATAATAAAGGATTTAATTTATTGATCCTGTAAAGAAATAAACTCACATGCTTGTTTTTTGAAGGACTGCTGTCTTGTTGTAAGATTTATGTAAGGCAGTTGCTGACAACTAACGAGTCTGTGAAAACTTCTTATTTCTGTAGTCGAAATTCTTTGGGATGTCAATATCCTGTTAAGGCCTGGCCAACTTGAAAACAACAAATAGAAACGTGCAAGTGGTAGATCTCAAACAAAACTGCTTTTTTGGCATTATGCGAATGATTTTGTAATTTTATTTATGTGAAATGGAAAAATAACCGAAAAAACATATATTATCTTAACTTTTTAAGGCATCCTTTTAAAGTCAATTTTCATTTTATTTATTCTTGGTGCCAAGCCTGGTTCAACTGTAAGATGACTTAGCATATCAGTCTCGTAGATTTTAAGTCTGGCTACTAAGGGATCCCTTGGAAGAGGGTAACCATTGCTGGATCCATTACTCTTCTTGTCCTTTGGGTACTCTGATGTAGATATCTAATTTAGTTTTTTGATAAATGGAATCATTTCTATGCAATGCATTTACTGCTTAGAAAGGAGCTTTTGAGGCAGGGTATTGGTGGTGGGCTCAAAATTTTAAGCATCTGCTTGAACTAATCATATGTAAACAATTATTAGTACATATTAGACAACTATTGACTATATATATATATATAGTCTATGATTACTAATCAGAATGATTAACTGATAATCATACAAATGTATCTCATGGTTAAATCAATCAAATTGAAGCCACAACATTAACACTTCCTTTTAGCTAGGGAGGATAAACATATAAAGAGATATTACCTCAATGCGATATTAGGAATGACAAGTTTTAAGGATCTCTTTTATCAAGAGATATCCACCATTTAGATATCATCTCATGATATCAAGAGGAATGGCCTCAGAATATCAAGTCACATGATATTCACCAAGTACTCAAAAATGTCCATAGATAATGTAACCTCAATAATACTTACCACAGAAACATTCATGGTCAGTTTAAGGAACTAAATCCACCATGCAAGATATACTCTATCATGATTTGTCTTAGACATCATAAGATGTCCATCACAATAGAAGGCCATGGTCTATTTAAACGTAATCCACTATGCAAGTTATCATCTATCATGATTTGCTTTGACATCATAAGGTTTCCATTACAATAGAAGGCCATGATCTGTTTAAGGAACTTAATTCACCATGCAAGTTATAATCTATCATGATCTACTTAGACATCATAAGATGTCCATCATAATCGAAGATTAAGTTATTGAAAGATTGCTACCTTTCAATAACTTCTATAGATACAAGTGATAATCATTTGGAAGTCGTCATTTCCTCATGTACACAGGGGATGGGCTGATTAAAATCATGTAGTCACACACATGGATTTTCAGACTCCTTATGAATATCAATCTTCTGAGCTCCTCATCCAATGTTGCCTTTGATGAAGTGTCAGACTCTCTCTGAATTTGATATCAATCTTCCTTTTCTTGCAAGAACATTCTCAAAGAGAGAGGAAAAAATCAAGGCAAATAGCTCTTATAGTACGTATCGAAATAAAAATAAGAGAGAGACTAATATAATACTTAAGGATAATAAATAATTCTGCATATTATCATTCAAATACAATATAAGTAAATATCTAATTTAAATATATACTTCGAACATCTATGCATATATTCAATAATCTATATTTTCAATATATTATTTCCTTATTAATGCCACATAATAATCTAAGGTGACCAATTTCCCAATCTATATTCACTTATATTCATGAGAAATAAACAATTAACACTTACCTTCAACATCATCTTAACTTCTTCAACCCCTATGCACGTAGTCAATGGAAGATGGTAATCTTTGTAATATGTGTTTGTTATGACTTTGAATACATCTTATTGGCACCTCCACCTCCTAATCCACGTGGGTTTCCAAAGTGAATTGATTACAGTTTGGGATCCACATTTCCACTTGGGAATATTCCCATCGGAAAGTATGTGTAATGGGTAAGTATGTTTGGTAAAGCATGTATTTATGGGTCAAATCAAAGGCCCGTTATTGGAATACATCTTCTTTTACTTCCATTCCGACATTTATTTCCTGATCAGTGGGGTACGACACCATTGTATAATATATTGTATAATATGTCGCTTGGTTTGGCCAAATAGAAGTTACTGTTTTTACATACTCTTTCAATGGTGGCAGGACCTTGTGCACTCGCCATCAATCAAGCCACGTTTCTTCCTCTGCTTATAATCTCGTCTTTTAACAGGTTTTAGCCTCAAATTTGTTTGTAAAATTTGTTCATATATTTGCTGGAAATTTTTTCTTATAGCTCTGTTATCTTATTACTGTTATGCTGTCATGAGAAAATCACTTCACATTGTCAAAAGTAGTAAGTTTGATGTATAACGGTAAAGTTTTCAAATTAAATGAACTGTACAGAATGGAGGATTTCATTGATATAAAGACTTAGCTATGGGAAAAATATTGTATGAAAAATGAAAAAACTTACCTCTTTCCCTCTCTTTTTTATCATCAGGTATCTTCTTTGCACAGTGGGTTCTGTATATATCAAGTCAAAGGAGGCACCGGCTAAAGATGTTTTGAAAGATCTTGTTGAAATGAGTCGAGGAATTCAGCATCCCATCCGTGGTCTTTTTTTACGAAGTTACTTGTCCCAGGTCAGCAGGGACAAATTGCCAGATGTTGGATCTGATTATGAAGGGTGAGTTTACCTTGTACAAAAAATATCAAACAACTGTTACTTGGGAATATAAAAGTAAATATTAACTATATTTTTGGTCAAGCTTGACTATGTGTGACAGAGAGACTACTTGAATGCTTGGGGTACATTTTTCCTTGTCTCTGCGGGGTCCGATCTCAGCTATAATTTGAAGAAAGCAATCTATAATCCATTATATTATTTTAGAATTAAGATACATGCAACATGTGTAAGAGTGTTTTTGCTATTTTGTAATCTTTATATTTTCCCAGAAAACTGGAAGCATTGGCAGAGAAAAATAAGATTTTTATGACCTCCAGAAAACGAAAGGAAAAAACAGAACTTAAAGTAGTGGAGTTATGTGGATGAGTGTAGGATTATTAAAGCTAGCTAGTCATTTACTTGTTTAATATGTGACAATGCAAACAATCCTGTATGCCAGAATTTTGTTGATTGGATCTATGGTTAGTATATGCATCAAAAAATATTTAATAGCAAGATATGAGTTCTCATCAGGGTTTTTTCAAGATGCATCTTAAGAGAGGAAAAAGATACTTTAATTGCAAGCTGGGAAAAGGTACCCATGTGATTCATAGTATGCCAATAAGGAAGAATGTAACTCTTGCATGATGTTCAATTAAGGCTTACAAGGTCAAAACAAGTGTTTATGAGGGTAAAAATATCCTATCAAGTCAAAAATGCACTTTTGGTCACTTATGTCAAAAGTGAAAAGGCTATGGCAAGTCAATTCGGGTGACAAAGTATACTTCAAGTTAAAAGTGTAAAAAAACCGTTTGGAAAAAAGTGGTCAGAGTGAAATTTTAAACATGTGGAAAGTGCTATAAATCCCCAAATGTTATGCCTCGATCACTTGAAATGAAGTTTAAATCATTATAAAGCCCTTAAGTAACATCGCCAAATCTAGAACAACAATTAGTTAATTGAAAAAATATGCAGTATCAATGACAAATTTGAAATGGTAAATCGGTGCATTAGCAATGGAGATGGAAGGCTTCATAAGTAAGAAATCACAAGTGACATTTCTTACTTAGAAACAATCTTAATTAGAAAGCAGAAACTGAAAGTTACTAGCAGAAACAGAAAGTTACTAAACTAACTAAAAATATGTAAATGACTATTAAATAAGAAATACAGCAATATAACTTTAGTACCTCCCTTAATGGTCATTCTACTACTACACTATATTGCCACCTAAATTTTACGAAACTTGTCCTGGCTTAGAAATCTGGTTACTGTATCTGTCTGCAGTTTGGTCCCGAGTTGGAATATATTGCAACATTGTAGTTCCATCTTCAACAAGTTATTGGTAAAATGACAATGAAGCTACATTTTTGGTTCACTCATGAAAAGATTGGATTTTTGACAAGTCTTTGCCCTCTGATTATCTCAAAACAAGTGTGAAGTCCTTGCTAGTGACATTTAACATGCTGCTGTTTTCTCTTGGTATTTGATTATTTATGATTGCTTTTGACTGGAGCTTTGAACTAGTGGGATCACATTATGTAAAGGGTTTGTGGTAATCTAGTGTGAACCCAACCGTGGCTGATGCGCAGCACCAGGAACATAAGCCTTACACTACTTCTTCACATCATCTCGGCTACTTACTCACCCTTTTTTTTTGTGGCAATGAAGTGTGAATCAAACCATGGTTGATGCGTTAAAGAGTTTGTGGTAATCTAGTGTGAATCATATTGTGGTTGATGCGTAGCACTGGGATCATAAGCCTAACACTATGCCTCACGACTTGCCTTCAGACCTGGTAATCTAGAGTGAATCAAACCGTGGTTGATGCATAACGTCGAGATCATAAGCCAAACACTATGCCTCACAACTGGCCTTCACACCAACTCGGCTACTCACTCAGTCTTATTTAACATGCTGCTTTAATATGAATAGGAAAACCGGAATTTAAAGCTTAAGATGACTTTACATGGAGTGATTTGAATTTGAAATACAAACAAACACTAATAGGTCAGCCTCATTAAACAAATTGAAATTCCTAATTGAAGTACCAATATAACAGAGATCAAAGTATTTTTTCACCATCATTCAATGGGAATTCAAAAGACAATTTTTTTATAGCAGAGATATGAATTGGAATTCAGATGTAAATGCAAATTTCCCAACAAAAGTGTGTATTAGATCAGAATCAAGCCAAATTTCATCAGCAATAATACAGGGTTTTCCTTTCAGCAGTAGGTGTTGGGTGCCAAGAATTGAGGAATTCCACAACAAGCTTAAGGGAGGACAATTACAATGCCTTAAGAATCACAAAGAATTCCAAATAATGAAGATGGAATTGTGAAGAGAAGTGAAGCCTTAACAACATGAAGATCAACAATTTTAAATCATTAAAGAAGATAGTGAAAGATGAAGATGAAATTTGCAAATGGTAGATAGTTCCTAAAAAGTTAATCAAAGTTAGAAGCTCATCCAGTGGAGATATAAGGAAGTTTACAAGAAAATGTGTTTCAAGGATTGCCTTGGATGAAGAAAGATGATATTGGGAGATATTGCTAGAGGTACAATGGAGTTCTTTGTGATAAAGTATGAAGGTTACAAACACATGCATGTAGGTGTGGCATCTACTCATTTTCAACCAATCAATCAATTCTAGATCAACATGTCCAAGTTCATTAAACTTGACTCATCAACAACTAGACACGTGGGAGACACTGAATTCAATATTACAATCAATTTTCTCATTGGTTCATTCTTAAGAGGATGTGTATTCACAGATTTTTAATTTTTCCATTGGTGGCTAAAAATATACAAGGTGGTAGTTTAACTACCCCAACTAAGGTTTTCATTGACTTATCTTGAGCATTGATATAGAATCAATTTGGGCCCTTCATTTGTGATTGGGAAGTCTATAAAAGGCTTGGCCTTTTCATTTATAAATAGAAGAATATAAGGATAAAGCAGTAGTATTAGAAGTAGGAGGAGGAGATAAAAAATTGTTGCCAAGACTATGTTGAAATTAATAGAGAATATTTATTGGAGACTTGAATCTTTACACTGTTTCTACTTCTCAAGTTTTAGTTAAAGTTCATTGGTTTTGATGGAGAAATGTGGAGATATTTGTTGAATTCTTTAGTTCACATATTGCATCTAGTTGATTGCAAGTTACTTTACATGGTTAGTCAGACCCCCATTTTGATACAGTTAGATTGTGAATGTTCATTTGGATTGTGCCAACATTGGGTATTTTATTATTTTGATGGATTATTTACAATATAAAAATCTTTCACTACCTCATAAGATTGCAATTTTTCAACGGAATTCTGAGTAATTTAGGTCAGGTTAAAAGTAGCTCCTTAAGTAATATGTCCATCCAAGTATCATCCGATGTTATCATTGTCCTTAAGTGTTAGCTTAGATTCCCTAACCCTTTCTATTTTGCCCTTTGTTTGAGTTTAAATTAGTATAGGAAGGAAGCGTCAGTTAAATTGCTATATTAGATGTTCAAGTTTCAGCAAATCACATCATTCATTGACTAATCCATTGTAAAGTCACATAGTTTTCATTGTTAACTTTGGGGTTGCCTTAATTGATAACATTGTTTAGTATTTGAGGTTTCCTTGTTTAAGAGAGGATGAAATTGTTGGTATTTTATTTTGTGTCGGTGAGTGTTACAAAACACACACAAGTAGAAGATAGGAGAAGAGAGGACAGAGGGCCCACCTTTTTCATCAAAAACCACATTCCTACTGAATGGTGAGACAGTTAGTGTCCACATTAATCAGCAAATAGGATTTATGATTGTTACTGTATCTTTTGACTTTTGGAATCTAGCTTGGTTCTCTTTGCATCTGGAATCTAGCTTGGAACTAATAACCTTTAGGTGGCTGATATGAGGTCTCCTCCCACACCAGCTTCTTTTGTAGTCTTCTTCTTGACTGCATGTGTGGGAGGCTGATTCATAATGTACACTACACTGCATGTGCCCAAAACTTCTTAAGAAATTTTTTATGCTCCAACATATACGGTTCCTCCTCTCAACAACATTGTTGTTTGAGGGGTGTAGAGTGTAGTAAGTTGACACCTAATGCCATGTTTAGCATAGAAGTAATTGAATTCATTGGTATATAATCCTACCCCCTTCCAGTTATCTAACCTAAGAGTAATGATTTGACATCTCATCTCTAGTTCAACTAATGCTTTGAACATTTGGAATGCAATAATAAATCGAGGGCAGAAATTGAGGGCAACTAAACTAGCCATAGAATTTTAGGGCCGACCCCTGCATGCATATCGACTGATAACCCACCATTTTTAGGGAGATCAATCCCCCCAATGATATCGTGTATGTAGATATCATTAGGGGAGATACCCACTAGTGCGCTCGGGAATACATACACTTAATTTTGCCTTTAGGAAAAAGCCCATATTTTTCTATTTATGTCATCTACAAATAGAAGAAAACACTTAACATCGTTTGGTGGTCCTGCTACCTTCTGGCCTCTTTTTGTATCTTCAGTCCCTTAGGCCTGTTTGTGGTCTGTTGTTGGACATTAATAGTTTATCTTATCTTATCTTACCTAACACCAGTTACCGATGCAATATTTATTTGTCCACCAACATCTGCATGCACTAGCTGCAAGACCTCAGATGCTCCCTAAGAGTTTTCATCTGTGAAGGGAGCTTGATTCCGCTTCCTTGCCTCCAAAGTGAGGGCTGTTGTTGAATAAAGTACATCTTTTCACAGTTTGGTAAGTTTTCCCTGAAAGTATATAAAGTATTATAGCAGTATATGTGTACCCCTTAATGCAACAAGGAGAGGCAGTAGAAATGAGTTTAAGTGGACTATAGGAGCAGCAAAGAGCTCTGATATGTTAATGAAGAAAGTCACGGAGCAACGTATTTTGACAAATCCAGATTTTAACAAGGCATTCTAGGTAGATTGAGATGTTAGCAGTAATGCTATAAGAGTTGTATTTAAGTCAAAAAGCTAAATTTGTTGCTTGTTTTAGTGAAAAATGAAATAATGTGAGGGAAAAGTATACTTTCTATATAAGGAGTTGTATACTAGATTTCAGGCTTTGAGAAAATGGAGACATTATATGTTGCTAAAAGAGTTTGTTTTGTTTATTGATCATAATGCTCTGCAGTGCAATTAAAATGGGTTGAATTTCTGCATAGTTAGACTTTTATTCTAAAGCACAAGAGTGGAAGGTTAAACAAGTTTTATATGCCTTAAGTAGAAGGCAAAACTTCTCGACAGAGATGCAGATCAAGATTGTTGAATTTGATGAACTCAAATGTTAGTATCATGAGGATCCAGCTTTTGGAGAGGCTTGGAGACTATTACTTTGGACATGGCACAACGGTTGGATTTCATAATCCAAAATGGGATGTTTTTTAGAGGGAGCTAATTGTGCATTCCAAGGAGCTTCTTGACAGAGATGCAGAACAAGATTGTTGAATTTGTTGAACTCAAATGTTAGTATCATGAGGATCCAGCTTTTGGAGAGGCTTGGAGACTCTTACTTTGGACATGACACAACGGTTGGATTTCATAATCCAAGATGGGATGTTTTTTAGAGGGAGCTAATTGTGCATTTTAAAGAGTTATATGAGAGAGATCTTGATCAAGGAGAAGCATAGTTCAGATTTGGTTGGACACTTTGGTTGAGATAAGAACATTACTGTTGTTAAGGAGCACTATTACTGACCACAGTTGCAGCAGTAAGTGAATAAATTTTTTGTGGAGTATGTTAGATGGCAAAATGAGCAAGTCCGAAGTTAAACACAGGATTATATCAGCCATTGCTTATAAAATTACTCTTGGTGTCTGATACAAAACCATGCAGTGGTGTAAGGGGAATCTTGCATAACTCAAAAACCTATATATATTTTATAATTAAATGTTTGCCCATGACCTTATACATTTGCATTTCACAGAGTTGGACACATGTCAATAGCTGCTATAAGATGTCTTGGAGGATCTTGCATTGCATGCAGTTGCATGTCGACATTATTATTTGCATGTCAGCCAAAGGTGGGTCCCCACTTATGCATGTCATTTCATGTCCCATTTTTGGACCTTGGTGGAGTTATGGAGCACTCATCTTTGAGTAATCTGATTCGCTGTGAGCATGGTGGCTATTTGCAGCCCACTAAGAAAGACATGGGATTTTGGGAGAACCAAAACTCTTGCATCTTGGACTGACTGTGTATTTCTGGAGAATACTTGTTCTAAATCAATGGATTAAAAGGTTAATTTTCCTTCATCTTGGGCATCTATCCAGTGAGTGGGGCAACGTCTCCCTCATCTTCTCTTGTTAGGAGAGTCCATGAAGGCCATCTTCTTTGACTATCAATTTTAGATACAGGGCTCTGCCTCTACTAAGATTCTTGTTTGCATGTTTTTTCCCTTAGGGTTGTGAGGGTTATTTCACCAATCTTTTCACATCATATATGTGCATGCAAACATTTTTGCCTAAGGGCAGAAATATATAAACTTGTGCCTTTTTTTTATTGTGGAGCGTTTGTTTCAGTAATCCGAGTTGAGCTATATTAAAATTTAGTTATAGCTATATATTATGGTCAGCTATTGGTATTAGAGGATGTTTCTTCACTATTTTAGCTACGTCCGAGATGGAATTTATTAAACAATTTAAATAAATGCGAATTGAAATTTTACTAATTTTTTGGAGGTGCTAGGGGGCTATAACCTTTTGGCCTTCCTCCTTTCTTCAATTTTTTTGAATATTGGAAAATCTTTGAAAGACATGAAGTGGTAGTAATTGGCATGTAAATTTGGAGTGAGCAGACAATTGTTGCACTGATAAAAATTGCCTCTTAAATGTCTCTTAAGGAACTCATCATGATTTCAGCCCTTGTTTTCCACATTTTATAATGAGAGCCTGTTTTTGGCACTGTCCAGCTGTAATATTCCTGAAAACTCCAAGAATATTAATGATACTGAGATTCAATACAATCATCAATTGTATTATCAGCTTTGCCTAATTTTAATTATCAATTTATGTCATTTCTTTAATTTTTCAAAGACGGTTATATTTTTCAATATATTATATTACATATCATAATAGCAAAAATAGGTATGAGAAGCCACCAAGTTTTAAAATTGCTCCTTTAAATCCTAAGTCTATACCATAAGGTTTTTAAAGATGTGCCAACACTTCTCCAATTGAAACTATGAATTGACAATTTGAGTCTAAGATAAAGACTTTATATAGATTACATTTTTTGAAAAATATTTCAAAGAAAATGTTCTGTATTTTGAAAACTATTTTCTCCATATCCCTGTTTGCATATTGTTACCCTTCAATATATTGAACCTTTTGGTTGGGAATCCAGATAAAATATGCTAGGGGAATCCTTGAGTTGTAAACATCTTTTTTTCTATTGAATATCATTGATCAAAAGTACATCATCACATTATAAAGTCCACACGAGGACAGTATCCACAGCTCAGCCTACAAATTATACCAAATAGGAAGCCTGAGCACCATAATAAATAAATACGGCAAGTATCGAATTATCGATCGGTTCAAAATATACATGGGGCAGATTGACAGTACATAAGTGATAAGTTGGGCAGAATAAATCCGGGAGGAAACTGCTAGTGTCTGAAGTAGTGATGTTTAAAAGAGAGGCAGGCGGGTTGATGAACAAGTCTGGTTCCTTTCTGTTCTCATCTCCTTTGTGCATATCTCCAGTGTTCCTATTGTTTTTCCATTGTCCACTTCTCTTCAGCTGCTGAAATAAATTCTACTAAAGTGATATCAGATTCGTCTATTGTGGTGTATCCACGAGCAACTTCCTTATTATCAATCAAAGTTCAAAATCTGCAAGAATTTGCTCTCTTTCATCTTTTTGATGGCTCTTACCTGCAGTGCAACATCAGTATAAATGAGTCTTCACAGAGACTCAGTAAGATGTCTAGCTTTCCCCTGAAAAACATCATTATTGATAATTTTCCAAACGCTCCATAACAAGACAGAAGAAAGGATGGACCAATAGATGTTACAAAATTTGCTGCTGTTGACAAAGGATCCCATAATAATATTATTAAATGAGAAGCCTCTCTTGAGGGTTAATCCAAACATTTTCCAAATTTCTCTTGCAAAAATACAGTAAGAAAGAACATGGTGAACAGATTCAAGGTTTCTGCAAACAAAACAGATGTTATATTCCCCACTCGGTTTCTTAAAAGGAAGCTTATGCAGGAATAGGTGCCATAAGAAGCAGATTAACTTGTGCTCAATGGGACATTTCCATAAGCTGGTCAAAACTTTTTTCCAGACCGAGGGTTCTAATTACAGGTTCCACTTTTGATTGAGGTGATTGATAATGTCAAGGTCATGAGTGAGCAGGGAATAGATGTATTTGGACTTGACCAAATGAATGGGGGTAGAGTCAGGCCAAATAAGCTGGAAGGAGCAGGAGTTGGCAGAAAACAACTTCTACTACAAGCTATCTTATCATAAGCACACTCTTCTTGATGGAATAGATCCTCCATTGGGAGTCAGGGATACCAAAGTTTTCATTGAGAACAGACCATCGTTGACAATGTGGATAGGTCCTCCATTGGGAGTCAGAGATACAAAATTTTCATTGAGAACAGACCATTGTTGACAATGTCCCAGAATCTCAAAATGCCCTTCTCTGCCCACTTTTTTATCCAAACTACCTTGGACAAGAGTTCCATGAGTCAGGTCCACTAGATTGATTTCTGGCCACAAGTAAGGTTGTTCTGTTCATATACTCCAGCACCACTAAACAAGTGTCTACCAAACTTCCAACTCTTCCATATGGAATTAAACACATTGTATCCCCCAACAGCTACATTGAGGTTCAGGTTGAGGAGATCCAACATGTTCAAATCAGACCAGAATTTGGTTACACAGGAATGAGCTCTAGAAAGGTTAGTTCTAATTAAAATTTTCCAAGGCTCACCCCCCCTATACAACTTTAGCTATCCATTTGACTGCAAGCACAATCCCTTGAGTTCTGAGATCTTCCAATCCCAATCCACCAAGTTCCTTACTTCTAGTACGCCATTCCTTGCAAACTGCATGAGTTTTCTCGTTAACTCTTCCATCAGACCACAAAAAATCCTTATGACTTTCTGAAGAAAACTGAATTGATTTTGATTAAAAAGCCAAGCTGAAGAGTGATATACTGAATAGGAGGAAAGTTTTTTTTGACAGATTTACATTCTTCCAGCCATGGTTATGTAGCTGTTATTCCATTTGTTTAATTTCTTAGATATTTTCTCTTTGATCGATGTCCAAATATCACTAATATTAGGATTAACAGCAAAAGGAATACCTGGATACCTAACAATATGGTTAGGTCCTTCCCATCCAATATCAGATCTGCTACATGAGTCAGGTGGGTTTTTGTTCCATCCTAGATGAATGGACTTTGGCAAGGAAATCTTACTTCCCGAGGCCTTGCAGAAAAGGTCTAGTTTCTCCTTTAGATGAATTACGCTAGACTCATTTATCCAAAATAAAATGGTAGTGTCATCAGCGAATTGGATGTTGGATATTTCCTTCTTATTTGGCAATACAATTCCTCGAACCCTGGGTGATAGATATTCATCTCTTAGTATCTTGTTAAGGGAATCAGCAGGAATAACAAAAAGGGAGGGGGCAAGGGGGCTTCTTTGCCTGATAGATTTGGACAGCTCTAACATCTCTGACCTATTCCCATTGATTTCAACTGCAGCCATTGCCCCATAAATGAGAGTGGATGCCATGTTACAAAATGATTGGGGAAAGCCAAGTGCATCAAGCATCATATCAATAAATTTACACTCCCCCCTGTCATATGATTTCTCATAGTCAATAAGGAGTATTCCAGCTTGTCATGAAACTCTAGCCCACTCCAAAGCTTCCCAGCATGTAATAAGGTTTTCTAGGATGTATCTTTCCTTGACAAACCTGGTTTGAGTGTAATTAATGCCGATAGAATGCTGATATCGGCATTCTACAATGGCAAAAAGGGTGGAGTGGGATGGTGTGAGTGTGTTAATGTTAACATTTATCTTTTTAGGTTAAAATTGACTACCGTTTACATGTCAAAATCATAATATTTATTATAAACAAAGTATATTTAAAAAAATAATTAAATAAAAACTACATAAATTATTTGCTAATATTATAAATATTGGAGATATGAATAATCATTTTTTAGAAATTAAAATAAAAAAACTTAAGTGAGTGCAAAATAAATAAATGGAAATACTGGGAAATATAAATATTTTTAGATGTAGTAAATTAATTTTTAATAAATTTTTAATAGATATCTATTGGCATTTCTTTTGATAGATTTACCAATATATCTATGCTAGTTAATAATCTTAGGAAGAATGTTTTCAAGCCTAATGGCCAAAATCTTTGCTAAGATCTTATAAGAAACATTCAGCAGAGTAATGGGTCTCCAGTTCTTGGTCAGGGTCTTATCATCATCTTTGGGGATGAGTTTGATAAGGCCAGCATTAATGTCAGGTCTCAGAGTTGTAATCTAAGAAGCATTCTCATAAACTTACCACCAATGACAATCTACGAACTTTGTCCTTGTCATACAAACTGATCTTATCAATACTAACAACCTTTTTCTTATAGTTATCAGCATTTGGAACCACAGAAGGGTAAGAAGAAGAGAGTACACCCGACTTATTGGGTTGGGCCTGATCACCCTTGGGAAAAATGGGGGTAAGAGTGGAGGAAACAAGCTCAGCATTCTTGGGAACAGTTGCAGGTAAGCAGTAAATTTTCCAGTTGGGGGGAGAGGGATTCCCTTTAGGATTGTATTAGATTGATCAACTTTAATAACTCTTCCGATTGGTTCAAGCACCCGTGGAATAAAGTTCGACAAATAGGGTTGGGGAGATTGCCAATAGTAAGCCATCTTGGGCTTGAGAGAGCAAGCACTTCATTGTCAGCTGCTTCCAAAGATGAAGGAATGACTCAAAAATCATATTTTCCGATTGTCCAGAATTGTTTATAAACCACAGCCTTTAAGAAAAAGCCCTTTTTGAAGCAGATAACAGTATGAAAGCTGATAACCCATTTTTTAAGAGCCCAAATTTTCTGTACCCAATTGTTAAGAAAGTTCCTGGAGGGGAGTTTATATATGTCTAATGCAGCAAAAGAAGATGGCACATCTTTTAAGCGTACCCTTTTCTAGATCTAGTGCTACTGACATTTGTTCATTAGGCATAATAATGAATCCAGGGGAAGGAAACCCTTACCTCAATCTTCTTCACTTGCTGGCTGGGTTCTGCTTGCTGCTTCGCTCGTGAAGAATTTGGCTCCCATGGGGACAAGGGACTCTCCTTGGACTGCTTGTTTGAAGAATTTTGACATAAACCCTTCATTCTTCCCTTTTCCATTGCCGGCGTTCCTTAGAGATTTAGCTATGTTCAACCCACGAGGGTGCAGGTTCCCTATTGCACCGTCGCTGATCACTGGGGTTTGATGGGCTGTTGATCTAGTGCTTCTGGTATGTTTGTGAGAATGGACTCTGAATGAGCCAGACAAGCCTCTAGGAGAACCTGGTGAGGTAGATGCCATTAAAAGCTTTGTCTGCTAATAGCATTCAATAGGTAGGCTCTGCATATGGAGTTGCAGAGCGTACTCCCCACCTTTTCTTAATCATATATTCAGAGTTGTAAACATTTTGGGTTTGATGTTTGTCTTATATACTCTTATTTTCATCCCACTGAAAGACAATGCACAACTATTAAGCGTGATTAATTATCTGTTAATTTATTTGAAAGGAGACAAAATCATCACAAGGTAGCTACTGACAAATACATAAAAGGCAGATATATGCTTTGATGTTAAATATATGATAGAAATTCTCTAAAATTGAATCCAATACCCTGCAAACATTTAAATTTAATCAATGACTGGAAAAGTGTGTGTGCACTCTGAGTCTTTAGTTCCATTTTCTTGGAGGTCCATTTGTCCTTGAAATTATTAACCTATTTTGATTGTCATTTTCTTTCAAATATATTATATATTGTTCATATTTGTTGAATTATGGCACAGACTATACAATTCATTTTGATTTATAGAATTAATATATTCCAGTTGCTGAATAGGGGGCTCTGTTTTGATATATTTTATCATCTTGCTTATTTTGCAGGGAAGGGGGAACTGTAATGGATGCAGTAGAGTTTGTGCTTCAGAATTTTACAGAAATGAATAAACTATGGGTCAGGATGCAGCATCAGGTGCGTTGATTACACCATATCAGTTAACTCATTGTCATTTAGTCAGGTCCAGGTCTGGTTTAGGTCTTGCTTGCATGTGTCGTAGGGAAGTGACAAGTCGTGCCGGCATGAGGTTGTATTCTTAACATTAGTTGTGCTCATGCAGGCATTGTTATGATTGTGAGTCATTCATAAAGTTAGGTGATGCTGAGTGCGGGGCTTCCAATTGGAATGTCTGGTCTGCAGGGACCTATTCGGGAGAAGGAAAAGCGGGAGAAGGAGAGGAAAGAGCTTCGTGATCTTGTGAGACTAATAGTGCCTGCTGGAGTAAAAGCTTTATCTTCAATTTAATTGTATTTAGTCTACCAGTGTTCAGAATCAAATGTAGATGATTGCTTCTATAAAATCGATGCTGTCAGGTGGGAAAGAATTTGCACGTGCTTAGCCAGATAGAAGGTGTGGACCTGGATTTGTACAAAGACACTGTGCTCCCGAGAGTTTTGGAGCAGGTACCCTCTATGCACATTTCAAACTTAGTATTTCAGAGGCACAATCTTTTGTCATTTTTCCAACTTAAATTTTAGATACATGTTAATCTATTCTTTGTCTTGTTAGGTTGTTAACTGCAAAGATGAGATTGCACAATATTATCTTATGGATTGTATAATTCAAGTATTTCCAGATGATTATCATTTACAAACTTTGGAAACACTTCTCAGTGCTTGCCCTCAACTGCAGGTATGTTAAACTAGCCAGAATGCTTTCAGTGCTCTTGGTCAGATTACAGACATTCTCAAACATTCCTTAATTTTGCATGATTACAGTTGACCCTGATTCATTACTCTCTTGATTTTTATTGGTGAATATGTTTGCAGCCAACTGTTGATATTAAGACAGTGATGTCTCAATTAATGGAACGCCTTTCAAATTATGCTTCTTTAAGTCCAGAGGTGAGTCTGATGGTACATCTGACAAGGTTGAAATGCATTGTGATGCCAGTGTTTGGTTAATATTTTAGATTTCTATAATTTGGGTGGATGCAGGTGATGCCGGAATTTTTGCACGTAGAAGCTTTTACCAAGTTGAGTAATGCAATTGTTAGGGTAAGTTTTTATAATCGATAGCTTGGTCTATATTGTGTAGTACACATTATTGTATCTGTCAACTTTAAGTTTAACAGAATTATCTAATGCTAGCATGTATTCTTAAGCATTGGAAATTGTGAAAGAATTTGAATTTTGTGAATTATAATTCAGTTGCCCCTATCAAGGGGGTGCATGTTTCTTTATCCAATTACTTCAATTATTGGGTAATAACTCTCATCCTCGTCCCGTTCTTAATTTGCTTACATGGCCTTAGTGGGTCTATGGAGAGGTTTTCAGGGGTACCTTTTTTGTAACTGCCTTGTAGCAGATGTGAAATAAAAGAGATGCAAAAGTAAATATATTTTGTGCATGCCTTTTCTCTAATCTTGTAATATATAGTAGTTTTGTATAACCACTCATATGAACTTGTGCAAAAAAAAAAAGCCTTTGGGTGTATTTTATGTTAAAACATTTTAATTAAGCAAATTAATGGAAACTGTTTATTACGATAATAGATAGTTTATATTACCATTATTTATTATTTAATGGTTATCTATTGTAATCTCTTGCAAATATTAGAATGTTTCCAATATTTAGTTTACTGTATCTAGAATAGAATGTTTCTATTCTTTACGATTGTTTCCTAAGGAAGCATTGTTCATTCTTTTGTATATATTGATCTCTTGATCATTGTTAATATCAAGGAAATATCTTCCAATTACTTAGTAATATGGTATCAGAGCAAATTCTCTATTTTTTTTTGAAAATAATTATAATTTCTTGGTTGAAATTATTTGCCTTTTATTTTTGAAATTATTTTTCATGCTTCCAATACACCTGGTTCGATTAGAGTTTTCTCCCAAAAAATCGTACCATTTTGTCTGTAACTCACGCGACTTTTTCTAGTCTGCAAACTCATGCCCTTCTATTTGCAACTAGCAGGATTGAATCCTTCGACAGTTGAGGGTTATTCTCCGCTGTTCATGTGGATGTCTGTGGGCTCCATTTCTTTGCAACTCATGCCCAGTTTTTTTGCCACTTGCGTCCAAATTTCTTTGAAAATTGTGTGTCTGTTTTGTATAACCACTCATTTGAACTTGTGCAAAAATGAAAAGTCTTTGGGTGTATTTTATGTTATAACATTTTAATTAAGCAAATTAATAGAACCTTTTTATTACAATAATACATAGTTTATATTACCATTATTTATTATTTAATGGTTATATATTGTAATCTCTTGTAAATATTAGAATGTTTCCAATATTTAGTTTACTGTATCTAGAATAGAATGCTTCTATTCCTTACGATTGTTTCCTAAGGAAACATTGTTCATTCTTTTGTATATATTGATCTCTTGATCGTTGTTAATATCAAGGAAATATCTTCCAATTACTTAGTAATATGGTATCAGAGCTAATTCTCTATTTTTTTGGGAAAATAATTATAATTTCTTGGTCAAAATTATTTTTCATGCTTCCAATACCCCTGGCTCAATTAGGAGTTTTTTGCCAAAAAGTCGCACCATTTTGTCTGTAACTCATGCGACTATTTTTAGTTTGCAAACTTGCGTCCTTCTATTTACAACTAGCATGACTGAATCCATTGACAATTGAGGGTTATTCTCTGCTGTTCACGTGGATGTCTGTGGGCTCCATTTCTTTGCAACTCATGCCCAGATTTTTCTGCCACCCGTTTCCAAATTTCTTTGAAAATTGCATGTCTGCTTTGGACCCTGTTTTTATGGTCTTTTTTAGTAATGTTTGGACGCATCTAGGGTTTTTACAAACCTCTGGTCTTGATCTATGCCTAGAATTTGCAATTTTCTCTGTAATCCACCATTTTTCTAAGCTTTTTTGTAGCTGACTAGGGCTTTTGCTTGAAACCCAAACTTTTTAGTACCAGAGTCAAAATATTTTTACATTTTCTTGTTGCATTTTTTGAGAGCTCATCTCAGTTGTTGCTAGATTTTTTTGGGTGCCTCGATTTTCATGCCTTATTTTGAGCAAGCAGATCTAGAATCAGACAACATATTTGTTTTGGATTTTTCAAACTCTCTTTAGGGTACCTCTTCATTTTTTATGGGTCTTCCGCTTTTTTGCCTTTAAGTATGCGCCTTCACAAATTTTCACGCTTTTTCACTAAAAATGTGCAATTATGGCACGTGAAAACAGTGAATGCTAACCATCTTGGAATATAGTGACATCGATCATGTGGTTCTGTGTACTACAACTCGATCTACGCAAGCTGGTCTTGATCAAATTACATATGATCAGCATAATTGGGAGGCGATGATGTTTCTCAAACTATCCATAGCTAATATTCAGATCCCTCACATTCCATCCACCAAGATAGCTGCTGAGATATGGGAGCATCTCAAGACACTTCATGAGACTTTGGACAAAAGTAGAGCCTTCTTTCTCAAGAACACTATGTTTTCTATTGTCATGTATGAGAGGAAATTGCTCTAGAATCACTTGAATAGGATTCAAAAAATCCATGATCAAGTTACTTGCCCATTGGACGCAAGATGGAGTAAGAGGACATTTTGGTCATAAACCTCAGGAGTTTACCCAAGTCCTATGAGCGTTTTATTGAGAATATCAACATCACTTCTACTAGCGTTGATATGAAGTTCACAGATCTCTGCACAATTCTAGCTTCAAAAAGATCAATGAAAACAACAGTGCGGGAGCAATTCTAGCTCCCCCTCCACAGAGCAAGCCTTTGTTGCTAAATTCTTTCAAAAGGATAAAGGCAAGCAACTTCAGAATGCTCCAGGAAAAAGAATAATCAATGCAACTATTGCTACAAGTATGGTCACAAGAAGGTTGAATGTCGGAAACATGTAGCTTCCCAATCTAAGCAATCTGGTTTGCAACTCAAAGTGAATAGTGTAGAGCAAACTGAGTAGATAGAATCTGCTTTTTACGCCTTCATGGCTAAAAGATCTCTAGGTCATGTGAAGTCGTCTGCCTGGTACATTGATTTAGGTGCTTCTCGTCATTTCATCCACTTAGAAACTGGTTCACTGACTAGTAGCTTTATTCAAATTTTGTTATTTTTGGTGGAGGGGGAGAGTACATTGTGTCGGTAAAGACAACATTTAGATTTAGTTTACTGGGAGGAATCTCATTTTCCTCGATGTGTGCCACGTTCTTGGGATGAAACTAAATCTACTCTCAACTAGTCATTTGCTGCAACACCCTCCACAGGTGGATGTCACCTTCAGTTAACATTAGTGCACCATCATTGATAGGGCGACTCAGTATTTTAGTGTAGTGGGTCTTGAGGATCATGGTCTTTTCAGACTTATTGATTCTGGTGTTTCTCGAAACTTAGCTATGGCTGCTTGGTGGTCTTCTGTCAGCAAATTTTGGCATCAATGGTATGGGCACTTAAATGTGCACTATCTCTCTCAGCTTGCTCGAGAAGAGCTTGTCCTCGAATTGCTAGAGATTCAGACTTAGCAGCTTGGAGTTTTGTGATGCATGCTAGGTTGGTAAGTAACATCACACACCTTTCACAAGTGGCGATTCATGGCAAGCTTCTTAGGTACTTCAGCTTGTTTATGCCAATATCTATGACCCTATGGCAAATCCTTCTGTTTTCGGGTCTAGGTATTTTCTATTGTTTGTTGACGATTTCAGTAGAAAAATGTGGGTTTATTTTCTTAAAAAGAAATAAGAAGCATTTACTATATTTCAGAATTTTAAACCTTTAGTTGAAAAAGGGTCTAGGAAATCTATTATTGCTCTTAGGTCAGACAATGAGGGGAGATTTGTTTTAATGAATTCTCTAGCTTTTGTGACACCCCACACACCACAACAAAACAATGTAGTTCAATGTTGGAACAAAACAATCACTGAGATGGCTCGATCCATGCTTGAACAAAGACATGTTCTGAAGAAGTTTAGGGCAGAAGCAGTGAACACTTGTCATATCCTCTCTTTATCCTATCTAGCAAAGACATGTGAGTTAGCCTATTATGGGGTCTCGTAGGCTAGCAGTGGTGGATAGAGACTCACAACGGATATTTAGTGATTGGATTTGGTGTTTCAGGTAGTTTGAGGGCTAGTTGGGAGTAGTTCCTTGATTTTAGGGGAATTTCCTAATTTTTAGGAGGTTGTGACAGTTTCTAGATTTGAGGCTCCGTGGGACCATTCCTTGGTTTCAGTTTCAAGTTGGTAGGGTGTGTTCCCTAGTTTCTAGGAGCAAACCAAGATTTTAGAAATGGGACTATCAGTTAACCCATCTTGTCCGGTTTCAGTTACAGACAGGTCGCAGGGTCAGTTTCATGCTTGGTTAGTTGTTTTGGGCTATCAAAGGCTATATGGGAAATATTTTAATATATTTGAATATTTCCTAAGTTAGCTGTTAACTACATTATAAGGCTATTTATAAAGCTGTTTTGGAGTAATAAGGGGATAATTGCCTCATTTGGTCAGGTATGCTTGTGTTATAGCTCGTTGGAAAGGTCTTAAATTATTATAACCTATTTTCACTATTCGGAGACCTTTTGGCGCCTTGAGTTATGATATTTTAATAAAGTAATGTTTTTCCTATAGCGGGATGCCTTTATTTGGGAAAATATTATTTTATTACAAAGTGCAAAGTATATTTCTCCTCTAGGGCTCAATTTGCATTTGGGAGGAGATATAAGGAGATGATATTGTGGAGCATCTTTTGACATTTTGAAGCTTATGATATTTGGAGTTGATCTGGGAGAGCGATTTTGCGGCTTGGGACGCAAGCCTCAACAAGTCCTTGGGTGATTGAATTCTGAGATATTGGGAACAGTGAGATCAGAGGAGCAATCAATTTCTTCCTAGACAACTTTGCATTTGTGGGAGACCCATTTTCAGCTAGGCTGCCATTATATGCAGCTGAGGTAGGTCGATTTGTGTTTGGGCATCATTCTACATCATCAGGCCATGTCATTGATTGGAAAGTGCATACAAGGGTTTGAGAACTGCAAAGTATCATCATTTGCAATTTTAAAATCCTTTCTCAATTGGCATCAACTCCATTTGTGGGCAGCAACAATCAATATTAACAGTCGTTTTTTTTTGGATCGATAAACAACCATAGCCTTTTGATTATAATAATTTAATAAGATTACAATAGAGTATCTTTGTTCAAATGGGCACTGGTAGCAAAGAATGGAGAAGAAAACCTCTAGTCTTGTCCAGGACTGTAATATTTTATTATTACATTATTGAAAGGGGCATACCGCAGTTTACAACTTTTCAAGCTTAGTTTTTCAATACAATATTCATCACGAGATGCCTTCTCTGTCTTTTGCTGGTGTCAATGATCTCTTTTGATGATCATTTTTACTATTAATATGCTGAGATGAGAGTGATAGAAACGATTAGAACTTCATATACTTTGAATAGGGCTCTACTTCTGTAATTCTAGAAGAAGAGATTGCACCTTACTAACCTGCTGATCAGTAATGCACCTCAAAATGAAAGTTAGTATCAATAGTTAAGCCACATTGTTTAAAATATCCCTGAAACCCTAGCTTGATTCTTAAGTTTCTTTGTTTAGCTTTATGAAAACGATTATTGAAAACTGTGTTGTATTAGTGTCAAAAATCTTTGCCTTAATATCCATCTCAATTACCTACTAAGCCTAACATTCTCTATATTAGTGACTAAAATCTTTTTCAATTCTTCTGAATCTTCTTACTATAGTTTATATTTAGTAGCTTTATTCTTAAATTTTAGACTTATTGAAACTGAGGCTACAGTAATAAGATCAATAGCTCCCAAACCTAGATTCGTATTTCTGCCTGCACATGTCCAATTTAATGTCAGTTTGCTTAACTTTTTTGTACTATATAAGGTTGAGTCTGTGGGTTCCTGTTCTTTACATATAATGCTAATACAATCCTGATTCCCAATAAACTCCTTTTGAATTGATTAATGTCAGCCATTACTCCCCAATTCTGAACCCATGAAAAAATTAAGTTATTCTCTCACTTTCCGATATCTGGAAATCAAAGGTTAATACTCAAAAAACCCAAATAAAGCAAGATCCGATAACCAGCGAATGGAAACTGACAATAATTTGTCCTAATCGGATTCAGCCCTATTAATCAATCGTTAAACATTCAATAGAGGCAAAAGGGAGAAATGCCAAACATATCATTGACAATCTTTTTATTCGAATGCTGAAATCTGATTATTATGCTTGGTATGGTCAAGTATTTTCAACAATGAATGTTGTTTATTATATGTGGTTCAGATTTGTTTTTTATGTATCTTTTATTTTGGCATATATCTTCAAAAATCCAAAAACAATTGAAAAACCAACAAGAAAACAAAAAAATTCAGAATTGAACAAAGTCTTCTAGAGATGCCAAATGCTAGCCAAAGACTCAAATTGTGAAACAAACAACAATATCCAAGACCTCCGGTACTAGGGATCTTTCAACACTGCAATTTATCTTTTGAACCGGTCACCCACAATGGCGGTCAAAGGTAAGATTTTGGAAGAGACTTGGCTAGGTTGCAAGCCCAGAATTAGTCACTTGAAGGCTTTTGGCTCTCTTGCTTTTGTTTGGATCTTTGATGCATCACACACCAAGTTGGATGCCAAGAGTCAGAAACTCATGCTTGTGTGATACAATAGTCTTCACAAAGCCCACCGCTTAATTGACATCAAGACATCTTGTCTCCTATATAGTTGTGATGCAGCCGTGATTCTTCTGATGAGGAACCTGATCATAGAGGATCTCCTAATCCTAATGTTGGTCATTGTCCTTTTTGGCCTAAGTGTTGGGCTAAGATACTTGCTGATCTTCGCGATGACAAGCTCACTGATAGGAGAATTGCTTGGAAAAAGTGCAAATCTACAAAGTCAGTTAACTTTGCTCTCATGGACAACATTCACAGTGTGTTTGTACCTCAAACATATTCGAAGGCTAAAGGAATTCCAGAGTGGGAATAGGCTATGACATTTGAACACTAGAGCATGCTAAAGAATAACATCTGGGTCCTTTCTAATTTTCCAACAGGAAAGAAATCCATTGGCTGGAAATGAGTTTACAAAATCAAATACAAGTTTGATGGTACTTTTGATAAGTACAAAGCTCATGTAGTTGCAAAGGTTTTTTCTCAATGTTAGAGCATTGATTCTGAGGAGACTTTTGCTCCTACTGCAAAGATTAGCACAATTAGATTAGTCCTAGCCATGACAACACAATTTGGTTGGAAGGTCCATCAGATGGATGTCAAGACAGATGTCTTGAATAGTGATCTACAAGAAGAGGTCTAAATGACATAGCCTCCTAGTAAAGAACACTAGATTCTTAGACTGGTGAAAGCTCTCTGTGGATTGAAGCAAACCCCTAAGGCATGGTGTATGAAAATTGATGAATACCTCAGTGATCAAGACTTCAAGAGGAGTTCTTCAAACTCAAATTTATATATCAAGACTATTGACAGTGACATCATTATTCCAGCCATTTATGTGGATGATTTGATCATCACTGGAAGTTCAACATCTTTGATCGAGGAAATCAAATAACGTTTATGCTAGTCTTTTGATATGACTAACCTTGGCCTCATGCATTATTGCCAAGGTGTTGAGGTTTGGCGGTAGTCTACACGTATATTCATTTCTCAGTCCAAATATGCCAGGGCTTTGTTAGACAAGTTTCATATGCAAGATTGCAAGCCTGCATCTATACCCATGTAGAAAGGTTTGCAGTTATCAGCCAAGTTTGAATCTCCTCCAATTGATGTTACTACATACAAACAACTAGTAGGCAACCTCATCCACCTCTCTGCTACTAGACATGATATCAGCTTCGTAGCCAACTAAATCTCACGTTTTATGACAACTCCTAAGGCTGATTGTTGGATGGTAGAAAAGCGCGTGCTTCGTTATGTGAAGGGTACTACTGATTATGGACTTCTTTACTCTTGGAGTTATAATCCTAAACTTAGTGGGTTCACAGATTCAGATTGGATAGGTTTTGTTGATGATAAAAAGTCAACTTCTGGATGTGCTCAGTTTGGGTTCCGATGTTGTCACATGGACCAATAAGAAGCAGTAGGCCGTTTCTCTCTTCTCGATAGAGGCTGAATATAGAGGGACAATCAAGGTAGGTTGTGAAGCTGCTTGGCTTCGTCAAATGCTTGGGGATATGTAGATGTCACAAGCAGGCCCGACAACTTTGTTCATTGATAACCAAGGTGTTATCAAGTTAGCTCAAAATTCAATCTTTCATGAACAAACCAAGCATGTGGATTTTCACTGTCAGTACATACGATAGCTGGTTGAAGACGAGACAATTTACTTGCAGTGGATTCCTACAGCGTACATTCTCACCAAGCCTCTTGGTCCAAATAAGTTTGTCCAAGTTAGAGGACAGCTTGGTGTTGAGGGTAGATATACTATTAAGGGAGCGTATTACGATAATATATAGTTTCTATTATCCTTATTTATTATTTAATGGTTACGTATTGTAATCTCTTGTAAATATTAGAATGTTTCTAATGTATAGTTTCCTGTATCTAGAATAGAATGTTTATATTCTTTACAATTGTTTCCTAAGGAAACATCCTTCATTCTTTTGTATATATTGATCTCTTGATCATTGTTAATATCAAGCAAATATTTTCCAATTACTTCGTAATATTGTTTGGCCAGCTGCTTTGCAGCAAATCTGAAACAAACATTTTGCATGCAGATATTCCCAGCAATCCTCGTAATCGTGTTGAGTGTTTTGGAGCACATAAATGGAATCTATCATTTAAGCAGTGACCATTCACTCAAACTTTCAACATAATTTAAAGCAGTGATATATGATGCTTTTACTATAATTTTAAATTTAACAAAACTCTAACCCTCAAACTCAACAGTAGTTTTACTTTTAGATTTAAGCATCCATTATTTCATAGATATTCATATAAGTTATTGTTCTTTTTTCCTGTTTATTAATGCATACAACAAAAAATTGACCTTCCTTTTGTGTCAATCATTTTTCCATGTGTTTGTGTAGTCCAGTGGTGAAGAAATAGTATCTAGTTTGAGGATTTGTGATTGTGATCACTGCACATGATTGATGGAGGTTTATGACATAGACTTGTTATTTGTCAGATTATAGAAGCACAACCAGACATGCCAATTGTTGGAGCTATTAGTCTGCATGTATCATTGCTTACATTTACGCTTCGTGTTCACCCTGATCGACTTGATTATGTGGATCAAGTGCTGGTATGCTTATTATAACTGTAAATGATGGGAAAGTATTTACACATTGTTTTTATAACTGATTGGCATTTTTTAAACCAATTTTATGTTGTATTTCTTATATCCATGCCAGAATGGATATAATATTGATCCCTATTAGTTACTAAAGAGGTGATGTGGGTTATATTTTGTCCTCCAGGGAGCCTGCGTTAAGAAACTTTCAGGAAAAGGAAAGATTGATGACAACAGAGCAACAAAGCAAATTGTTGCCCTTCTTACTGCACCACTAGATAAGTACAATGATGTAATGACAGCTCTAAAATTGACCAACTATCCTCGAGTAATGGAGTATCTTGACTATGAGAGAAACAAACAGATGGCAGCGGTTATCATACAGAGTGTCATGAAGAATAACACATGCATATCAGAAGCAGATAAGGTTTGTTTTTGTATAGAAGCATATAAAAATCTGGTCATCCTTATCTTGAATGGTTACTTAATGTCAAAATGCACAATGTGAATCCTTACCCACAGTCAGTGTGGTTTCTTATCAGGTAGAGGCATTGTTTGAGTTGATTAAAGGATTAATCAAGGAAACTGCTGGAGCACCTTCCGTGGAAGAGGTGAAATATTTGCATCTTTAATTATTATTCTAATCAACATTTTTGCTTTTCAGTTTTCTGTATATTCCTAATTCTTTTTTAGAGAAAGGTTGTTTCTCTTTTCTTGGTTTGTAAATGTTGAGATCACTTGCACGTGAAATATGTGTGAAAATCATTATCAGTCGCAGCTTCAGTTACATCTTATATTATCTTTAGTATTTACTTAAGGCTTTGATCATCTTTGAAGCTGACGGTGTCTTAACATTCTATGGCAAAATAGCTGGATGAAGAAGATTTCAAGGAAGAACAGAGTTGGGTAGCAAAACTTATTCATATGCTGGTGAATGAAGACCATGAAGAGATGTTTAAGGTAAACATTTATTCTAAAGTAGGCTCTAAAATGCCATAGTTTATCTTTGACTTATTTTTGGGAGTACAACTTGTATTTCTGTAATTAGTTTATTCAAGTCTGTCCATAACATTTGGTTGCATAGTACTTGTATTCCTGTAACAACTATGTTAAGACTTTAGAGTAAAATGTTTTATCAAAAAAGGTTTTCTAATTACGCTGAGCAATTTATCAGAAATACATCTATTTTTTTGAAGTTGCAGCATTTGGTATTTGAGTTTCTCTATATGTTTAAAGATGTTGTGTCCTCATCAGGTTAATGAAGGTGCTCATAAATTTTCAATATCAGGTTTCCATTCGTTAAAAAATCTTTCCATTGGTATCCTGAGGATTGGTTTGATTTCACTGATTCTGATCTCATTTGAACTGCATCCACTACACATCTTGTACTTTTACCAGGGTTACTGTGAGAAAACTCAATTTTTTAAAGAATGATGCAGGATTTCAATAAGAAGATTTGAATTTACTAACGAGTAGTTGAATTATGCAGTTACTATACTTGTAGAGGGATGTAATGTTGAAATATAGCATCAGTCAAAGTGATATACTCATTATATTGAGTATTTGTATTCATGATTTATATGAACATTGTTTTATGTCATATTATTGATAAAAATAATATATATTATATATATTATACATTATATATAATAATATGTTACATATATGGTTAATATATTAATATTACATATATGCTTAAATGTGAGTTATACATATAGTTGTTTATTAACTAATGATGATCAATTATAGAGACATGTCTCCTCTCATATTAATATGAGATTCAAATCTGCATTTAGAAATCATCAATTACAATGGCCATGTTAGCACATTTGCAGTAAAGATTCAAGTTACTCAACATGGTATCAGAGCAGAACAGCAAATGTAAAATGAGGATTAAGCAGAAGGACAAACACGATAGTTTCTATATCAGACTGAGATGGAGGGATGATCAGGGCCAATTCATGAAGAAATCAAGAACTGGCATCGAATAGGGAGATCCGACTCCTCATAGGAATATGGAACGATATGGAAGAAACATGGAAACATTATAGTAAGTTCCAGTCAGAAACCTATACAATCAAATCACAGACAATGATGACTACAGGATTATCTATAGATGACATCCAATCTGCACAATAAAAGTTTATATCAGTCATTGCAATAAACAAAAGGAGATGTGGACATTCAATTTAAATAGCTTTACAAAGACAACAGTTTGGTAGTGAGTCGTTACTGCTGCAAGGACATGTGATTAATATTATTTAGAGGATTCAGTGTGTCTATAAAATAAAATTTCCTTGACTGTTAACAAGGATCATCAAACCATTATTTGGCCCTCCCATAAAATATATGGAAGAAAAATAATGTCAATGCAACAAGAGAGAATCCTATGTTGCCATCAAAGGTGATAAAGAATTATGAAACTACTGTGTCATAAACTATGCTGCATGGATGTAACTACCATTAATGGAGAAAGGACAATCACAGCTTGGTCTGTTCAAGTCAGTGGGCACATCATAAGTATTTGAATACATTGACCATCGTCTGCTGTGGATTACATGGAAAGAGTATACTTACCAAATATAAAAGAGATCAAACCCATATTTTCAACCGCAGTATCGAATTGTGAATAGTAGGGAGTACATTATTATAAGCGAATTTGCGATCAGGAATGTTTGGATAAGGAAGAATGATAACAATAGCGATTTAAATTCAATTTGTGCCACTAGACACTTTATAAATGACCCATATTCTGAATTGCTGAGAGAAGCATTCATAAATCATAAGAATATATGAATTATGATTATTAGACGAACAAGGTATGATAATAATGATAGACATTGATAAAGGATATTTAAAGGAATGTATAAACCCATACAACGAAGCGAAATAGTATTGTGATACGGGGAGGAGAATTGGAATACCTAATAGCCAATAATACATCTAATAGTGGCGTGGAAGCCAAAATGCATCGAAAGGGGATAGGAGATCCGACAGATCAGTGATTCACATATTCCCTGCACACCAAGTGGTGAGCGATGACTAGAAATAAGACATTTACTGCACCCTTTGACTCATGATCATTATATATGATAGTGCAGTCACGTCAGCAATCATAGGCTGCCACTAAGGCTTAGGTAAGAGAGGTACGCACTTTCCTTATTCATTAATTTTGATTAGTAAGGTATATTTTAAGAAATGGAAAATGTTATGTATAATATAATTAAGTAAGAATTATATTAGTAATTTTGTAATAACTATACTATGAGATAATCAAATAAGGTGAAGTAAATGTTTGATAGATTATTAAATATGTATATAATAGTGATATGGGAATAATATAGATTAGAATGTGTATATTATTCAAAGTTAAGGATTATTGTTTGGTATTATTTTAAGGTAATGTTATATTATGTTTATCTTCCATGGTCATTTAATGATATTATATTATCAAGTTGAATACAAATATAAATGATTTTATTTATTGAAATAAAATAAGAATATTTGTGATAATCCATTCTTTATATGAAAAATGTATATAAATAAAGCTAGTCATCATGAATAATGACATCAATCATAAAATTTATAAGAGTATATGGATAGTACATACATCTTAAGTTACAGCTAAGAAATATACTTAAATTAGATATTTTTATATTGAAATAATTGGGATCATTCTTAGATTAATAGATTGAAATATCAAATAAAAGAATTATTGATGTACAAATGAGAATTTATTATCCTTGAGTATATTATTTATCCAATCTTTGTATATCTCGTTTACTTGTTTTTCTATACAAGCATTTGCCTTGATCTTTTCCTCCGAGAATTATCTTGTAGGAAAAGGAGTATTAATGTCAGATTGAGAGAGAGTCTAACACATTGTTAAAGAGAAGTTTATTTTAGAAGCATAGAAGATTTATGTTCAGAGGGATTTTGACACATCCCTCAGAGGGAGCAGATAGAGGATATGGTTTTGTCAAACCGTCAGTGATATTGATCATGTTGATTCAGAGGGAGTAATCCAATGTTGTGATGGAATCTTCAGTGATGAATAAATTGTAACAGTCAAGAGGACTGAAATTCATGCAACTATGTAAATAGGCCTACCCCTTGAGTTGTAGAGTAATTCAAGTGGCACAACTCAAGATATTGGCGTGTTGTGGACGAGTTTGTGTTCGCTTCTACAGTTCTACTATTAAGCTTAATGAATGTTTGGAGCTTCAGTGGATGAAAAGAGCAAGTTAGAACTTAGAAAGGAGATGTCATATTTGATACAATATTGTTCAACAATATAAGAATGAGTGGAAATTTTACATTGTGGGGGGAATGATAGGCAATGTTTCATTCCCACTTGAACCATCCTTAGAAAAGGAGATATTCCATGACCTTCATGGGCAGATAAGTACTTGTATCTTTTACATTTATCTATTCATTTATTTATAATTCTATACATATTATAAAGGTTATTTGCTTTGATCTCTTCCTTTATGTTTGAGGATATCCTTACAGGTAAAGAAGGTTGGTACGTTACATATGCTACCAAATATTGCGTAGACTAAATCTAATGATAGTAGTTCCAAAGACCTTGATGATTAAGATCGATAAAGTGAGGCTCTTGAAGAAAACATCTTTGATAATTAAGATTATGAGATTCTTCTACATTAAGAGGGAGTATGACACTTCTTCGAAGGCAATGTAGGAGCTACCAAGGAGTCTAGAAATACATGTGGGTGATTGCATGATGTTTATGGGCCTACTCTTGCATATATCATGAGGGAGTGATTAGTTTGATATGCATCCTTGGGGAAAGAGAGTTTCTGTGGAAGTAACTAGAGGACTTGCCTTCCCAAGATCGATGTTTAGGGGGAGAAATTTTGAGATACAATCCTTTCTGGATGGTATCTTCTCTTCGAGGAGGAATTCTAAGAGAAATTCTTTATAATGCGCTTTCCTCTATGAGAGAGAAGTATGAAGTGAAAACCCTTTGTACCATCCTATGACTGGGTTCATGGTGGTTACTATTTCACATATGATATGTAATAAAAGGTGAGGATTGTTCATTGACATATATAAACAGAAGGTAACCGTTATGAGATGATGATCTTATAAATGGTAGACTTGTTATCATGGTTCCTTTGGGCTGGATTTTGTTGGACACCATGATAAAGAATAGACAAAAGGTAATCTTTGTAAGATGACGATCTTGCAAGTGATATGCCTTTTATTATGACAGTTTTTGTTTCGGATATGCCGGAAGTCATTGATAACAAAAGCATCATGATTTCTCTAGATATTGTTTCGAACAATTAGAGATCATAATATATGTTATGATAGTGTTCATAACATTGTGATTGTAGTTATTTGACAAGTCACTATTTCAAAGTGTTAAAGTCAGATAATATGTTGTGTATAGATATCCTTGATACTGATCTCATAAAATGTTTTTGTCACTTCTCCTTCCTAAGAGGGAGTGTTGAAGTATAGCATCAGTCGAAGTGATATACTCATTATATTGAGTATTTGTATTTATGATTTATATGAACATTGTTTTATGTCTTATATTATTGATAAGAATAATATATATTATATATATTATACATTATGTATTATTATATAATAATATAATAATATGTTACATATATGGTTAATATATTAATATTACATATATGCTTAAATGTGAGTTATGCATATAGTTATTTATTAACTAGTGATGATCAACTGTAGGGACATGTCTCTCCTCTCATATTTATATGAGATTCAAATCTGCAGTTGGAAATCATCAATTACAATGGCCATGTTAGTACATTTGCAGTAAAGATCCAAGTTACTCAACAAGTAAGTCTATTTATAAAAATATGGGCAGGTAGAATTTGATTTGGTTACCCACAATTTTATTAATAAATCACAAATGAGACCATAAATACTATGTTACCAAATTCTTCCTTGGCAAGCTCAAAGTCTGGTCCCACTCTTGCAAAAGTCTGGTCCTTATAATATTCCTGCAAAAGTCTGTCCAAATTCTGTTAGATGAACCCGGCACAAATTTTGCAGTTTCTATGGCAAATTGCCAAATCTGCAGCAGGATCCAGGCTGAATTTAACCAAAAAATGGATTTGTTTTACTTTGTTAAATTTTTTTTGGGCCGTCTTAGTCATTTTAATCTTCCAACCCTAAAATAGACCACAAAAAAGGCTAGTGGTGTATGAACTTATTTTCTGCTGCATTCTTTTACATATACATATTATACATACATACATACATTGATATATAAAACATCTTTTTTGGTACGGACGAACCCACTACAAAAAAAGTCTTGAACGAATTTCGAACCCGAATCTCAAACCATCAACCGAACCAAAATCTGAACTGACAACTTAGCGTAAATATATGATATTCATGTTCACATTTCCAAGTTCCTTAAAACATTATGTTTTCCACATAGTTACACCGCCCTACGAGACAGGGGGATGGCGGGATGGGGGGACAAGTTTTCGAGACGGGGGGACAGAGGGGTCTTGATTTGGGGACGGCGGCAAGGGACGGGGGGGTGGCGGGGGTAGCTAGGGGTGTATATACTATACATATGGTACTTAAAATGCTAGTTATGAAAATATGTACTACACTTATACAATATAACTTGATATAATCATATAAAGATGTAACAAACAATAAGCTTAAACAATGAAAAATTAAAATTGAACATTGCATTGAAGTTTTGAACTGGAACATCATGATTCATGATCAAATGACAAACAAATAATGAACATTGTAATGACCCTCCTCAAATCTGCTCTCAAAAATGCTGATGAAAGCTCAAAGAATTTCATTAAACAATTCACATGCAAGGGACGTATGACTGATATAGTATTGTAGCTGGCTTTAAATGACTCTTTCTTCAATTTGCATCAATGAGAATCTTGTGCTAGAAGACTCCAAATGGACTACACAATGACCTGACATGAGTGTGCTACTAATTTTGATAATATTCAGTGCATATCTATGATCTAAGCATGAGAAATGAATACCTACAGCCAACTGACATTTTTACAAACAGTTGGTATGCAAACTAACTAGCTGATAAATAATGATATTGAATTGCTTAAATGACACCAGCAACTATTATCTTCTTAATTGCAATGAAATTTCAAATACAATGCTCATGAAATATGGCCAAGACTTTTGGCATTTACATGGATTACAAAATGATAATGCTGGTATAATGCACACTTACAGCTGAAACTTATAATACCCTAAAAACAATACTAACAAGGGAACCTGGTTGTAGATGGCTGTAATAATTTCTTTCAATGCTGCCCCTTCTGCTTTGCTTGTCCGATTTGCTTTTTCGAACTGCTTTTTCGGATCTTCTTTTTGAACTGCTTTTACAGACTGCTTTTTCGGTTCCGCTTTTTCAGATTGCTTTATCAGTCTGCTTTTTTGGTTTCGCTTTTTCGGACTGCTTTTTCGCATTTGCTTTTTCGGTTTCGCTTTTTCGGATTGCTTTTTCGCATCTGCTTTTTCGGACTGCTACCATGTTAAATCTCAAGACCATATCTTTCAATGGCGTCAAGATTTCCAGTTTGAAGGGATTTCGTCCTTCAAACTATTGAGACATAATCTCCAAATTTTTTTTCAATTTCTTTGATATTTCCAAGCATACTAAAAAGAAGCTCTTCCCTTTCTTTTATAGTGTTTTCAGAAGAGCTCAATCCTTTGTTTTCTCCATGTGAGATAAAACATCACTCTGTTTATGTAACTTATGTCTCTAATGTGTTATAAAATAAAGGGGACTCTTTTAATTTAAATATTTCCTACAAACTATTGTCTATGCATTAATAAAGTTAAATATTTAAATTTAACTTTATAAAATAGCTTTATCAATGCATAACAAATCTTATCAATAATAAACAAGTCTTCTTGTTGATTTTAAACAATTACCATCGACATACCGCTGCCACTGGATGTCCGACCATATCCAAGATGACTTACTATAAATAGTAAGTATGCCCATAGTTGCCTCAAAACCCCACAGAAAGACCTGCAGCTGAAATTATCTAGGCCAAATGGCCTCTAAGTCCCTTTAATGTCCTAGTTAGCCTACGGGACCGTGGGGAAATAGACTAACAACAACATCATGCTATAAATGCTAAAAAGGGAACATTACAAACATTGACATTGAATATCAACAAATATTAGTCTATATATCAGTCTTTAGATCAATAGTATGAGTATCTAGATTTTACTTATCTAAAAGTAATCAATGCTCATATGAGTCATGACATAAAGATGATTAAAATAAGTATCATGTGTCATGAATCATGATATCAAAATAAGTATATAATATTATAATGCAAACAAAAGCTACAAGTCTCCCCGCACCCACAATAAAGGAGACTTCGTCGTGTCGCCCCACAATTAAACATAGGAGACGTCTCGCCGTCTCCAGTGGAGGTGGTGCTCTAAGTGGCGTCGCCCGAAATGCCGAAACATCGTCCCCCCGTCCTTGTCTCCGAGACAGCCCGGTTTGGGGGGGGGGACGTGCCCCCATGTTACACTGGTTTGCCATGACTGTTCTGCTAAGTCCAGGAAGGCATATTATAGTAGGTATTTAGTTCCAAAATAGATGATCCAGATCCTTACTTAGGCTGATAGTGATTTTGAATCAATCTTCTTATAATCTAAGTTTGAATGGGTTGTAAACATGTGCTATATAATTAATATTATATTTTAGGTTGGAGGTTTTATCTAATATAAGTGTCCCTTTTGCAATATAAAATATACTAATCCTTTTCTGGCAACTCTAAATTCTTTCTATTTTATATTGTTCAATAATCGTGCATGCTTTAGCACTGCTGCATCATATTATGCTTAATAATTCCTAGATCTGTTCTATACTACAATCGAACTGCAAATGGTTTTGAAAGTCAATTAAACCTGAAGACTCAGGACAAAGCCAGTAGTTTCCTTCGGGTAGCACTGTGTTGATCTTTTTGCAATATGTTTTATCACCTTGGATGTACAGGGCACCAAATTTAGCTGTCTGGCGTTAGTTATTATCCTTCATTTTCCACACATTCTGGCACAAGATTGATTTCAATTTAGTAGATTCTGATTTTCTGTAGCTCTGAAGAGTTATGGAAATGGAATTGACGCTGAGTAGTTGAGGATGACGAGAAGTTCAAGGGAAGTACTTATGGGCATAAATAAAGACACATCCTTTTCCTATCTTATTAATTTAACTCGCCAGCATTTTAGGATTATTTTGTATTATCACATTTATAAAGAATTTCTTCTTCAAATCTAGTTTGTTTCATAGTCATCACCAAGTTTATGAATTCTGGCATTGTGTTTACTAATACAGATTATCACAACTGTAAGGAAACATATTCTTCAAGGTGGCCTACATCGAATATCATTCACGATTCCACCACTAGTATTTTCAGCATTGAAGGTATGGCTTCTTTGTTAACCTTTGTTGTTGGTCTGCAGTTTGTTTTTCTATTTAGATTGTGCACTTTGTAGTGACAATATATTAAAGATGATTTTTACAGTAACAATTAATTTTGAGGTAGCAAATGAAAGAATATATATCGCATGGAAATAATATCTATCTTTTTGTTTGTTGCTTTCATTTTCATTTTCCTTTGTATCCTATCATGCTGTCATCTCCAAGAGATGATGTAGAAATGTTGACCATATTTTAAAATTCTATTTATTTTTTGAATTGACTAGATCCATCTTTCTTTTTGTTAAGGGAAAGTTTCCACTAACACACACACACACACATATAAGGTTTGCCTTAGGCTGTTTTGTTGTAACCTTAAAGGAACACAAAATTTGGCTGTAGTTGGTTAGAGCGCTACCAGGTCAAGAGGGAGAAGGTGAGGAGGGACCAGTGACTCCTAAAAAGATTTTTCAATTTTTACACCAGGTATATTTTTCTCACCAGGCTGTCCTTTACTTTTGAGTGCTAGGCATTTTCTTCTTATTTTTTTAACGTTGCAGCCAGAATTGAGCAAAATATGGGAATTTTCAAGATCTCTACATTCGTAGTATACTCTAAACAAATTCATTTTCCAGTTCTCAAGAAATTCAAGTTTTTTGTTTTTTGAATCATCCATTTTCTGAGTCAAACATAAAAGTTTTAATTCTCAATGTCATATTTTTGTCAGACAATTGAAGCTTTGTCAGCTGTGCCAGCATCCGAATTAGCATTACGATTATACCTGCAATGTGCAGAGGTTTACTTCTAAAAACTAAAGATTATTTTGTTTCATTTGTTTCTTAGACTGACAAGCTGTGCACATAGTTCAGAATTATCTTATATGGGCACAAATTGTTGTTGGTCTCATGTAGGCTGCCAATGATTGTGATCTTGAACCAGTTGCATATGAATTCTTCACACAGGCATTTATCTTGTATGAGGAGGAAATTGCGGTAATTACATTCTTAATCTCTTGTTAAGTAGTTGAATGATTTAGGCAAATTTCATACTGCCCTTATTCATCTTTGGTGTGTGCTGCATTTTTGTGATTGTTTTTGGTCGTGCATAACCTGCAGTACATGGTGGCTGACAAAATGATCAGAACTCAAAATTAAAAAAACCAAACTTTTTAAATAATAGTATAATACCCATTATCTTCAATTTCCGTAATTTTGAAAGTACTTTATAATAAAACAATTAATAAGAATTGAAGCAGGCTTTATTCAAAATTATGTTTGATAGCATAAGTACTCAAAGGGACTAAATACGGATGAATTTCTGATGACAAGTTTCCCAATTGTTTGTAGTGGATTACTAAATGTGTAAAAGTAATATACTATGCTTGATTTGCTGTTCTCCTGACAGGATTCAAAGGCACAGGTGACGGCAATCCATTTGATTATAGGGACTCTGCAGAGGATGAGTATATTTGGAACAGAGAATAGAGATACACTAACCCATAAAGCTACCGGGGTAAGTTTCTTGCATCTTTTTGAATGTGATGGTGGTTAGATGATTCTTTTCACTACTTGATTTTAGTGAGCAGCGAAAATTTCTTTCGACTGTCTGCCAACTTCTTTCTTTACATTTGTAAAATTTCCCAAAGGGTGTTTTGTCTGTCAAATTTTTATTGGACTTGCACCTCTTGCGCTTTGGAATATGTTGTATTAAATAAACACTCCTGCTTTTTTCTCTATGACATGAACTTTTATCAATGATTTCTCAGTGTAAAAAGATACTGTTGTGTTACTGTTGCTAGTTTAATCCCCAAATAGCAGTGTGTTACTGTTGCTAGTCTTAATCTCCAAATCGCAGTGTGTTGCTATTGCTTATCATATAAGCAAATTGTAAACTATAGTTCTAATGACCTTAAGTTTGGTTTTAGGCGAACAAGTGTCTAGTTTTATGGACAAGAATAGTCTCTTTTGAGAGTATATTGCTCATTTCAGTTTTGACCAATTGATTTTATTATATAGTATTCGGCAAAGCTGCTTAAGAAACAAGATCAATGCAAGGCTGTTTATGCATGTTCCCATCTTTTTTGGGTTGAAGATGAAGGTGGAGTAAAGGATGGAGAAAGGTGAGCTTTGGGCTGTATAATTTGTTGACATGCCATCTGTGGAAGTTTGGTTCTAATCATTATAATGTGGTAGATCTGACAAAGTTGAGGTCTCCAGGGTTCTCCTGTGTCTGAAGAGGGCTTTAAGAATAGCTAATGCTGCGCAACAAATGTCCAGTGTGACAAGAGGAAATAGTGGGCCTGTGACCCTTTTTGTTGAGATTCTGAACAAGTAAGACTCTTTAATGGCACACATGTGAAAGACAGTTTAAGAGCAAAAATAGATGCCAAAAATCTAATGTCTGTGCAAATTAGAGATGCAAAATGTATATTAGTTTTTTTATACACTGGTTACGTTTATATGAATTGTGATCTATGCATCGACTAAAACTTATTTTTAATTCAATTTTATTTATGATGATTAGGTATCTTTATTTCTTTGAGAAGGGAAACCCACAGATAACAAGCAGTATTATTCAAGGTCTTATAGAGCTGATAGTAACAGAAATGCAAAGTGAGAGCACAACTCCAGATGCATCTACAGATGCTTTTTTCAACAGCACCTTACGCTATATTCAGTTCCAGAAGCAGAAGGGAGGTTCCATGGGTGAGAAATATGAAGCAATTCAGGCATGACATTTGAAATTGGTTTTGTTTGGTTACAATCCTTCCAGGACAATCAAAATGGATATTCACTAACATTTCATCAGCCCGTGTTCTATTATCGATCTCTGCTGTGTGAACTATGCTGTTATCTATTTCTAGCCTCAAAATAGCACATTGAGGTTGGATACCACTTTTTGTGTTCACCATAAACAGATTTAAGCCCAGTTATTCTGGCTTTATTTGAATTCTGTTGACTTGTACAAGTCATCTTTTTTTATTGGACTTGAGAGCTGAAGCTCAGAAAAGAAAATATTCCTTTTCTACACAATTGAGCATGAGACCAAGGCTTGTGTATATCACAATTTTAGCATAACTGCTTTATATGACAATGGTAGTAGCATTTTGATTGCTTCAAGTGAGCATTCAGTTCGAGGAATGCTACGCTGTTGATTTCTGTGTAATGCCACGTGTAATTATTGATTGCAATTATTTTGTGGGGGGTTTCTTTTTTCTTTTAAGCAAGTTTAAATTTGATTACCCAACCCTTTTGATGAGTCATATTTTTTGAAATTGTTTGTTGGGTACATATCACCCATTGCATCTTGATTATGGAATGATGTTTAAAGAAAAACAGTCACTTGTTTTCCTCCATGTATTTTTGAAGAATTTACTGTAAATTGTATTCATAAAAGTTTGGGTGGAGGGAATGTTCATTTGAACATAATACTCATTTTATGAATATTTAGTACACCCTTTATGCATATGTATGTTTTGACAGCCTGATCAGCATATCGCAAAATGACAATTTTAGTTTTTAATTGCAAGTTCATTTCATTTCTGTTTTTACTGATATTTGAGTACAATTTTAAGGACCAAGAATCAGGATAGCTTCACTAGATCAAGTAACGAAAATAGTTCCAGGCAGCAACAAAAATTGAGTGTGTTTATCACTAATATCACTAATAGTTTCCATTTAGAGTCTTGACACGAGGATTTGAGTAATCAGAATATAGTCCAAATAACTTACTAACATAAACATGGATATTGGTACACAATTGCCATGCAATCTTACATAAAGATGGTTTCGCTATCAATTATTATTGTCCCAAAATCACTGTAAAAGAAATGATTTGTATGATAACTTAACGAGCATCTTTCATTTCATTGTAATCAAATGAACATATTCAAAATGAATGTATAATCTTCTAAAGCAGGTTTAAGTTATACAATGACTCTCGAGCAAGCAAATTTTCGTGAACAACATAAATGAGAGCTACAAATTCACATCGAAGAAATTTCATAATGGGAAACTAAGGGAAATGATTGACATCAGGTTTAAGTTATACAATGACTCTTGAGCAAGCAAATTTTCGTGAACAACATAAATGAGAGCTACAAATTCACATCGAAGAAATTTCATAATGGGAAACTAAGGGAAATGATTGACATAATGACAAGGTGAGCTAGAAAGGTGCTTTAATATCTAAAGAAATCTCAATGCTAATTAAGGAAAGTGTAGTAATCGAAAATTGGAAACCATGATTCCACTTCTGTCTGTCGCATTTAGGCCTTCTTTGCCACTGCTGAGAGTTTGTGCATGTTGGTGCAAATTTTGAGGGATTTCTGCTGGGGACTGTAATATCTCTTCCTATGCCAAATAGGGAGATTTTAAGGGAGGCGATATAAAACTCCAAAGCGGTGGTTGTAGGGTTTTTGGCCTGAGAGGCAAAGGTAGTGGGAAAACAACTTTTCTTGGAGGTTTTGATTGCTTTTTAGGATTTGAAAAGCTTGTAAAGGATGTTAATAGTTTTGTCTATATGACTTGAGCAGGAGGATGTAGATGAGGGATTTTGAGGGTTTAGAAAAGGGTGTGACCTACGCTTTTGATAGTAGATAGGGACCTAACAATGAAGATCAAAGCATGCCATTGGTTGTTTCTGAGCTTCGTATAGGTAAGAAAGAAAGGTAGGGTATTTAAGGGGAGAAGGGGAATATGCATATGGGTTGTATGTAGAGATGGTTAAGAACGTGAGCAATGGGAAGAAATGGGACCTAACAATGAAGATCAAAGCATGCCATTGGTTGTTTCCGGGCTTTGTATAGGTAAGAAAGATAGGTAGGGCATTTAAGGGGAGAAGGGAAATAGGCATATGGGTTGTATGCAGAGATGGTTAAGAATGCGAGCAATGGGAAGAAATGTGCACCAATTGGATTGAATTTCTTGGAGAAGGCTAACGGTTTGTTCGAATGCCTAAGTGTAGAAAACAAAACATGCTTCATGGATATAGGATTAATATAAATCGTATAAATGGATTATAATGTAGAGGCACACCATTTTGGAGGGGGTAATTTAGATATACCTTGGTACTTAGGTGTCTTTTTTGTGATAGTGTTTGACAAGGAACAAGATAGGAAGAAAGTCTTGTGTGATTCACAATGGAGTTGGGAGAATAAGCATAATAAACATATGATGTTGCTGAAACCTTGACACTCGACTTTCAACCTGACCATTGAATCCTTTGACAAGATTTCTTTATGGGTGAGACTGTTGTTATATGGAGTCTTAAGTAGACTCAAAGGTTAATTCTTTCTTAATTTTATTTGTGTATTTTATACCTAAATTGTTCAGTGGGGACTTGGGGGCAACACCCTATTTTTACAAAGGTGTCAAGAGTTAATTTTCTATTGACTGACATATTCTAACTCTATTTTTGTGTTTGATACAAGTCTTGTTAAAATGACTTAGGGTTGAGATTTTTCATATGAGATCTAGTAGCATCTTGCGATGGTATTGAGTTGCAAGGGATTGCAAATTGTAATTGGTTCTAATTTACTAGATAATAATATTGAACTCTCTATTTGGTAGATGTAGCTTGAGATTGGATGAATCGTGTTTATTCCCCTACTTTATTAGTTAAACCTACATTTAGTTGTTAGATATCTTTCTTCTAGCCCTAAACATGACTACCAATTTTATTGCTTTTACGAGAGTCTTTTGTGGGAGCACCACCGAAAGCTCAAAGGACTTATTATTTTACGAAGGTGTTAAGAGTTAATTTTCAATTCGTTGATAGAGTCTAACTTTGTTTTTGTAACCAACATAACTTTGGCTAAAATGGTTAGGGTTAAGGCTTTTCTTATGATAATTTGGTTGCATCTTGCACCAGTATTGAGTTCCAAGGGATTGCAAATTGTAGTAGGTTCGATTTGCCAGATAACAGTATTGGACTCTTCATTTTGTGGATGTAGCCCAAGTTTGGGTGAACCACATTAAAATCTTTATCTCTTGTTTTTCATGTTTTTATTCCTTTGTTTTATTAGTTAAAATTGTAGTTAAATTTGGTGGAGTATGCATGTGGATTGTTGTTGCAACTGGTAGATTACAAAGTTGACCCCTTTAGATAAAAATGACGTTCTTAGTTAAGCATGCTATTGCAAGGCACACAAAGGAGAGAGTACGTAAATATGCAACTTGGCACAGGTTTGTCTCCCATGAACTTTATTTTTGTAGAGAGGAATTTTAAGAATTAGAAGATGAAAAAGTTGCTTTAGAGCAAGATTTGGTGTTTGAAATTACAAAAGCACCAAAGGTTGTTAAAAGAATTTGAGGCGAACAATGCCAATGAAATTGTGATATTTCAAAGGTTGTAGAAGGGGATAAAACAAGCAATGATATTGCCACTTTGGTTCTCAAATTTTGGATGAAGAAGACATGAGCAACACTACTTTTGTGATGTCTAGGAGGAACAAAGAATTTGAGTAATGATAGTGCTAATGCTAGTGGTAGATTTGGAACAACAAGAACATCTAGGAGCAACACTACATAGTCGTGTTGCAGAGGCTTTGTCGTCTTTTGAGTATTCAACAAGATGGCAAGAGGATGCAAAATTGGAAGAAAGTTGACAAATAGTTGAAGGGGAGAGGACTAATAAAGAAAAGAAGGAAGTGGTCTTTAACACGATCCTATGCTCATAGGTGAAAAGTGGAGCCATTAGCAACAATTTATTTGCAAATTTGTTAGTGGGTCTTTTTACTTGGATAATGTGTCTTCTGGGGAGGTAGTTGTGTGCTTGTAACCGCCCTCGTTTAGGCTATGCTCAAAATCTCAATCTCATAATTAACGAGAAAATACCATTCATTGATCATAAAAAAGTTTCCAAGAAAACTTGGTCCATTTGGATTGAATGTTTTTCAAGATTGTTTGAATGCTAGCCTTTTATTGTGGAGCCATTTTTTTTTTCCATCTTTGTACAACACGATTTCTTTTCTACAACAAATAGATAACATTGCCTTATTAAGAGTAATATACCACACATCATATGAAACATATGATAGGAAACTCTTATCATATACAACCCACCTATCACACATAACATTGTCTCTTTGCTAGCAACTCTTTGTTTAAAATTATTGTAAAAGATGACGTGGTAGCAACTATTTCATGGTCTTAGGTATATGGAAAACATTTTCTTTCCCCATGTAGATGGAAGATAGGATTTTTCATGTAATTGACTTAAGCAAGACTTTTCTTGATTGGGTTAGGATGTCTGAACTCTTGTTGGAGTTTTGGGATGAATAGATCTTTTGTTGGATTGGGAATACTTTTGGTCACCCTTAAATTGAAAGACATTTTCAATTCCATTTTGCAGGTTGATGGATGAGGGCAAGAGAGTGATGAATAATTGCTTACAGATGGATTATTGAAACTATTTGAAGCTATGCCCTATGTACCTAAAATAGACAACTTTTTTAGTGTAAGGAGAAATCCCACCCTCTTCTACCCTAATCACCAAACTCTAGTCAATGGAGACCCTCAATCCCATTTTGTCTAGTCATTGTAAGAGCGGGCTTAGAGAATCCTCCATCAGAAAGGTGTGTGTTAGTGCCATTTCCATTAAAATCACACATCTTAACCTCGGGAATATGTATTTAACTCTTAATATTCATGTTTCCCACAATTTTGTAGGGCAACTATGATGCTTCATTTGTTCCTTCACCCCACCATCTTACAGTTAATCCCACTGACCAATGACAAGGGGATGTATATAATCAATCCTTATTATCACAATACCTTGTGATCCCTTATTAACCATAACCATCAAGTCTCAAGCCATGAGAGATTGTGGGGGGAGCATCCAATATGAATAATATTAGAAGACCCTCATTATAGAGACGTGGTACAAGCCACACGAGGATTTTAATGTGCACGCGATTAAGATAAGATAAGATAAAATTAGTAATGTCCATGAAAAACCAAAACGGTTTATGGGACTGAGCATACAAACAGAAGAGCTAGCCAAGCAAAGGCACCAAATGGTGACTGAAAATGAAACAAAATAACAAGAAGAAAGAAAGACAAGGTAAGGACTAAGGGTCCTTCAATGTCACAAAGAAATCCGTAATAGAGAGGTACATCCGTGGACAATCCATAGTCTTCAGATGCCGTGAAGAACCCCTATAGGACTGATGCTGCCTGTAGAGATTGGTACAATGTTTGACAGATCTGGAATGTGAATTAGTGGAAGGCCTTTTCAAACTCCGCGAACCAGACATGGGAGAGAAAAAGGTGGTAATGAGCTAATCAGAAGTCCATCTCTGATGAAAGGACTGCAGGGTATTCACTCGAAGATGGATGGCCTCCTGAAGATAAAGTGCTAAACACCGCTAATCAATATAATTGAAGAACATCGAGAGAGAAGAACAGTCTCTGAAAAGGCAATAGAATCTCCCTCTGATCTCATAGTAATGAGGACAACAAAATATGAAGTGAGTCTCGGTCTCAGCCTCCATCAGAGTGCATGACTGGCATAATCGATCAGCCTGATCCATATGGTGATAAGTCTGAGCCTTTAGACGATGAGAACCAACCCTAAAAGAGCCCAAAGAGAACCATAATGCATGATTCCAATGCCTGTAAAGATAGGCAGGGCGAACAACAATACCATCCTGAATAACAAGAAAATGCTTAGCATAGAAGGCCATCTTAGATTGCAAACCACCCAGGGGATGACACCAAGTAGTGGTAATATACTGCCTATAGATATCCTGTCTGACATGCTCATTCAACTCCTGACGAGAGGGAAGAAGATGAGCCGGGGCATCCAACGAAAATTGATAGGGAGGAAGATGATCAATCTCAATCCCGATCGAACCCAACAAAGAGGTGGCCTGAGCATACTAGCATCTTGATCTAGCAGATGTGTTAGATCTCATAATCTCCACCGAAGAACAATATGCCAAAAAAGAGTATCTATGTCGGTCAACACTTGTCTCCATAAAACCACGAAACCGATGAAGAAACCAAATCAAGTCAAAAATAACAGCAAGTTTGAGAGGATGAGCACCAAACTCCACTAAAACAATGTTGTGAGGGGTGAATCTGTGACACCTAATGATATGACGCACCAACAGTGTCTGGACCCGCTCAATAGAAGCCCAATCAGAAGCAATAAGAGAAGGTCCCCAAACCACAGAACCATAGAGGATTGTCGAATGAACCAAGGAGTCAAAAAGGGACAACTTGGACGAAATATCCTGAAAATGATGCCTGAAGCATTGTCTCTCCTACAAAGCTAGGGAGCCCATACCCTTACTGACTCGAGACTGAATAACAGGTCTCAAACTGAAATGTGGTCCTGAGAACTTCACACCAAGATACATGTAAGAGGGAGTAATCTCAACCTACTTCCCTTGGAAGAAGAAATGGAGATGAGATGTCTTTAAATAGTTAAAGACCATAACCCGTGTCTTAGATAAATTGACCACAAGCTGTCTCTGAGTACAGAAAGAAGCAAATGTATCAAGGAGTCTCTGTAAGCTATCGGGAGAATAGGCCAAGAGAACGACATCATCAACAAAGAGGAGAATAGAGATCAGAACTTGATGTAAATAACACCCATCTCGTGGTTGAGAGGATTTCATAAGGAAATCCTCTAACTCATCAATATACAAGGAAAATAGTGTAGGGGAGAGAGGACAACCCTGCTTCATGCCAATGGTGCTCTGAATTAGATCAGAAAAGCCCTTCAGAGTTCTAAGCCTACTAGTAACCTTCTCATAAAGTCTCAAAATAACAGTTTGTAACATATCTGAAATCCCAATCTCTTGAAGCCGCTGAAATAAAGCCAAGCTAGGAACATAATCAAAAGCCTTACGGAAGTCCACAAAACAACAATAAACCTTTTGAGAGCGGTGTCTAGCCTCCTCAATGATAGCCCGTAGTGTAAAACCATGATCCATAGTCTGGTAGTTTGCCTGAAAGCTAGCCTGACCTCTCGCCCTACATCTCCGTCTATCAAGCTCACTGGTTAACATGGTGTTTAGAGCAGTGGCATAAAGTTTGACAAAAGTATGGCCAATCATAATAGTTATGTAATTTCCTGGATCAGAAATAGGCCCAAACTTGTGAATAGGATAAATAACATGTCTAGACCAGGAATCAGGAAACCCAATGCAAACCACTCTATTAAAGAGTGTAGGAAGGTAAGATCCAAGAACTGAAGCGCCAAGTTTGAAAAGTTATGCCTGAAAACCCTCTTCATCAACTACTCTGCTACATCTCAAAGATCTGATGGCCTCCATAATGCTAGAATAGGTGAACAAATGGCAGTGGGGAGGTGGAGTGGAGTAGAGAGGAGGCTGCCCAGGAATTTCATAAAGCGTCGTGATATGGGAGGTTAGAGAACAATAGTCGAGACTAGAGGATGGGGGGGGAGGAATGAGGGAAAAGGGTATGCCAGAAGATCTGGGGATTCTGGATAAGCATGGAGCAAAGGGTTCTACACTAAAAAGAGGAAAAGGAGCGTTTCTTATGACGAAGAAAATGCAGATAAGAAACGCGCAGATGGGTAAAGGCAGGAGACTGAGCCTCAAAGGCAACTTGAACAGAGTGATGGAAAGCTTTGCAGTCAGCATCAAACCATTTATTCATAGGATAGGTATTTCGACAGTTAGCTATGAGAGAGAGAGGGGAACGGTGGGGAATAGAAAGGAGAGCAGAATCCCATATGGCAGAGGCAAGCGAATCAAACATGTCTGAGGCAACCAACGAGTCATCAAAACTAGCGGGTGACAAAAGACACTTAAGGTGATAAGTAAAGAGCTCACCATCACTCTCAGGGTAATGGAAGCGAGTAGGAAGGGAGACGGTACTAGTCAGGAAGATGAAGGGTGGGGAAGGATGGGGTGAAACACAAATAGAAATGCTAAGAAGAGCATGATCGGCTAGCGGAAGACGTGGAATGGTGAAACTGCGAATGAAAGAAATGAAAGAAGAGGAAATGACATAGTCAACAACACTCTCACCACCACAGTGTGGCCAGCAGGTAAAGAGGTCCGATCCAGAAAGGAAGGATAAACCATTCAAGATCAAAAACCCAGAAGACTCACAAAGCTGGAGGAGGTGGCGACCATAAACAAAGAATGGCCCAAGAACATCCTTCGATGTGCGCTGCAAGCCCATAGTAGTCAGATCTAACTCATAAATGCAGTTCAAATTAGAACCACAATCATGTAAAGGGATTGATGATCCTTAGTACGAGCATTGAAATCACCAAGAATAACAATATCTCCTAAAGCCTCAAACTGCGAAATACTCTCCTGAAGGTCAAAATAGGGATCGCCATCCTCCGAGTCATGAATAGCATAGGGAGAAGAGGTCAGAGGAAAATAACAAATAGCAATAAAAATATCTCTCTGTCTATATTTCCGCTGACCAATCCGGACCCACATAAAATTGGCAAAGGCATCAGAGTGAACAACTGACGTAACCCTAAAAATATCATCTCGAACCAAACAAGCAACACCCCCAGACCCACAGACCCCACCAGACGTCCGAACCTCATCCCTACACACAGACAACCACTGATAACCATGATAACCTGGAAGAGGACGCATAGGGCTCTCGTGAGTCTCAATAACGACGAAAATATCTGAAGACTCCACCACATCCTGAAAAAGACCAGGTAATGACCACAAAGAGCCATTACTATTCCAGCAGTTGACAAGAAGAGAAGAAGATCTCTTCTTGTCAGACTGCTATCGAAATTGTCATGCTGATTTGGAGGTTGTCCTCTCTACCCAACCAGCAGGAGGAGAATCACGGACCACTGCCTTAAGATTTCGAATAACAGCCCATTTTCCAACATGTCTAGCCTCTACCACAATACCCCGAGCCTATTTAAGTTCTGCAACTTGTGCCTTAGTAAGATCTTCATCTAGATAAATTTTTGAGGGGAGAGAGAACAACTTTCTCTTTGCTCTAAGGGCATGAAGCCTATCTGAAAAAGAGAAGAATATGATAAAAAGGATGTCCACCGTACCAAACCAACATCTATCGAAGGTGATGTCCGAGATGCCAAGTTCCTTAGAGAGAAAGGCATGCCCAGCAGTAGCAAGGTCAGAAGTGGGTGAAAGACCCTGAATGTGCAAGTTGAGCTAACATGCGTGCCGCACTCTCTCGTCATCAATCTTACCTTGAACAATCTTGTCTATGCTTAGTCTCGGAGTAGTAGTATCATTATTGATGCAAAGTGAAGCCCATGATTTCACTTTTTGTTTCGTTTCCACAACCATTTCAATATGTTGATCCTTGATTTTATCCAGTCCAACAAGTTGTTCTATAACTGCCTCAATATTGGATTTCAGCATTTTTGTTTCCAAGATGAAGGTATCTGCGAAATGTTTGATATTCGATTCAATTGACTGTTTGAGATTTGTGAGTTCTGCCGTCAGGTTCCCAATCTGATCCCTCAATATGATGTTGTTGGCTTCTAACTTGACCACCCTGTCACAAAGCTTAAGAGAGAGCAAAGATGCATCAACAACAATGTCCTTTAGGGCTGCATTGTCACTCTCTATTTTCTTCATGCGGTCAAGTAGCTGTTGGACAGTGATTGGGTCAGGTTGGGAGTTCAAAGTGGACAAACCAAGGCCTGCCATTCTGTGTTTAAATCAATACAGATAAAGGTTCGATAATCTGTCAAACACTTCTCGTGCAATCACGATAAGATCCAGTAGCAAGGGTTAATTTCAGGCATTATGACAAACAATTGTCATGCTAACCAGTGCCATAAATTATTGAGACATTCAGGCAAACAGTTCAACTACAACTTGTAATAATGGCTAACCAATTGGTTTCAAGAATCTAGTGGGTGCTGTGGATTCTTTGCAATGAACTAAAATGCCACAAAATCAAGCAATAAAATCAGGCAAAATTCCAATGCTATACCAGCAACTTGACTTGCAAATTCCACTGCTCCAAGAATAAAACCCTACAATTCTCCTGTACAAAGTGATCTGGTGCAATGGAAATGTGTAGGTCTGTGTGAGGCAAATGGCTCTTGCACTCGGTACTCTGTAATGAATGGTGCGACACTTGCAAGAATGGAAAAGAATGGCCCTATAGCACACGACACTGGTACCACTGCACACAGCTCACGAATAGGCCCTGGCATGACCCACAACATATGTCAAGAACAGGGCTAGGGCTCAGGCTCATGAGGAGGCCCGGGAAGGCTCACACACAGGCTCACGGGAAGGCACTAGCACAGGCTCATGAGGAGGCTCGAGAAGGAGGCTCACGGGAAAGGCTCATGTGCAGGGAAGAAGCTCACCACAAAGAGAGAAGAAAAAAGAAACAACTTAAAACATGAGGGTATAAGAAACAACTTCCAACACACACACACACACACACACACACACACACACACACACACACACACACACACACACCATGCTATCTATAAATGAACATGGTGTTTTTTTTAACAAAATAGTATGTTTTGTAAAAGATGTGTAAATGAAGTATTTTTTTCTCAAATGAAATAAATTTGTAAGTGCAAATGAATTATTTTTTTTCTCAAAACTATAATTCTTCTATAGAAATATCCTTTTTTGTCTTTGCATGCTTACCTTTTTTTGAAAAAAAAATTGGCTACTTGTCTTCCCCTCTCTTTTTAAGGCTCCTCCTACATTGCAATTTATCATTGTTCTCTTCTTGATGAGGAATCATTGAATGTGATGTAGAACCCCATTTTAATTTTAAGATTGAAAAATTATATAGTTAAAACCAAAACCTATCAATTTTAAAATTTAAAAAATGTTTGTATATTTTATGACTATAACTATACTATTCAAAATTTACCTTCCAAAAACAAAATAAGCTCTCTTTAGAGATCAAATCCAACAAGAAACATTTTTAGTGTAGTGCCTTTCCCATGTGACTTCTGTAAGTCATCCTGATGGATGTAACCTTGTTGATCTTTCCTTGAGAAGGGATCATGATTGTGACCATGAGTGGTTTACAATGTTGAGGTAATTGGATTTATGTTCTGTATCAATTGCTTTGATTATGCTTTGGCTGATTTTTGAGATTATGATGTGATTTATGGTTCATTGAGGTTTGTGCTAGTGGTTACTAGGATCAATGTGGTATCATGAGGTTGTTCCATGATTACCTTGAGATGTGTGCAAAGATTGCACTGTGTACTATTACCTTGCTACATTGGACTAGGCTCCTGTAGCAGTGGTTAGTCATGTTTATGACCGTGTTCGCTTATGCATTTCAAGTACCTTTTTAATGTTGTGTAAACTACCTTTATTTAATGCTTAAATAGTTAGAAATGGACTGTTCATGTTGGATTCATTAGTTATGTGCTACAGATATTTACCTTGTTATATGTTGATTTGAGAGATATTTTGTTACTCATGTTATGTTTTACATCGAGATGACCTGAGGGTCAGATGTTGTACTTTGACTTTAGTATCATAGATGTTAGACTATTATACTATTTAATTTATCATATTTGCATGATGAGGCCATTTTGAGATGACGATATGTTTTGTAATGATATTTGTTTAACCGGTATTTGGACATATATCTAATTATGTTAGATATGGATTTAATGCTATGGTTATTTACTTCATTCCTATGTTGTTATGCTTTATGCAAATGTGAGTGATGTAAATAGATTATTTTAATATAATTAAATAAATGGTTAAATTAGTTGATTTGATGCATTTATTGCTTTGGCTATGTTATTATATGCAATTGCACTTGATCGTGTTGTTTAGTGTGCAAGATTTATATCCCTGGCAGTGGCACATGGAGTTAGTGATTCAACTATTCATATTTTACCAATGTCGCCTTTGAATGGATGACACATCCTTATTGTAATTGTTTAATTAAACCTTTCAGTGATTATTAAATCCAAATTCATTTGCATTATGTGATTAGACTAGTGAGTGTGTCTGTGCATTTAGAGTTTCACATTGTTGTGCAAGTTGTTAAGGAAAATTATGTGTTTTTTGGGTTTTCGAGGTTTTTAATTGATTTATTTTAATTTTTAGCAGCTTTGTTATAGATGAATTCCTATTTCTAGGAATATTCTATTTTCGTTTAGGTCAATTTGGGGTTTAACTAGGTTGGCTAGTTATTTTCCCTAATCGATTATTTACTCGAAAAGTGAATAAATATCCAAAAAAGAATTTAATTCTTCACTTCTCACTTTTGAATTAGAAAGTTTGAGAGAAAAACCCAAAATCCTCTTTATGAGAATTTACTGTTTTGTTCGTTGCGGGAGCTATGGGCATGGGATCGTCACAAGGTTGGTCTCGTTGGATCCAGCTTGAGGAGACCTTGGATTGCCTCGATTTTTAGCTACTTATGCGGGATTTTTATTTTATGGTTCAAATTCCCATTTTGCCCTTTTGGCTCTCCTGTTTTATTGTTTCTACTCTATTTCAACTTCTGTTCTTGGTAGCCATTTGTTAGGAGGCTAATAACTAGTGTTCCCCTCCGTTTCTGTATGTTGGCTCTACTCGGTTGGATGGGTACGAGCATTTTCCTAATTTTCAGGATGAGGGTTTGGGGTTTTGCACCATTATGCTGACCATTTTTTCATATGGTGTCCGAACTTAATTATTTTTGAATTTTTAGAGTTTTTGTACCCAAAGGCCAAATAGTTCTTAGTTTTGAAGTTCCAAAATTTTGGAATTTTTACCTCATTTTTCTTGTCACCTTGTTTTCTCAGGTTTTGTTGGCACAATGTGGGTTATAGACCTGGATGATCCGTTTGGATGTCAATCAGATCACTATTGTATTTTTATGTTGTATTGGGATGCATGTCACATTCGTACTCCTGACTTTGGGTTTGGTTGAGTGATTTTATACCTACTATTATGGTTTCTCTTAGATCCTTGTTATTCTTTCGTGGACACTAGGATTCATGTAGAATCCATGCTCCTAGATTGAGGCCAGTTGAGTGAGTTCATGATGTTTGGTCTTGTTGCATCATTGGGATTTGTGTAGAATCCATACTCCCAGATTGAGGCTAGTTGAGTGATTTCATGATGTATGGTTTTATTGGTTCGTGGGATTCATGTAGAATCCATCATCCTGAGTTGTTTTTGGTTGAGTGTTGTTTTGCATTGTGTTCTCATCCAGTCCTTGTGTTATGATCTTCGTGATGGTGGTGCGTGTATATATCTGTCGGGTGATTTGTGGGGCCCGCCCTTCCATGGAATTTTCAGAAGTTATGATCATTGGGGTTGGGTTGGGAATTTGTATGCCTACGGGCACTCATCGTTGGATGAGCATGGGTAGGGTAGGGTAGCATATGGAGGGGTCTTCTATCTCGCAACTCGATGATCATGGCACCAAAGGTTGGCAGAGGAAGCTTTATATAAGTGATAAATATAAAAAAACACAAGGTGGTAATAAAACTTAAGATAATGAAAAATGTTTTGTGCTAGAGCCTTCTGTTGAGGGAGCTAAATCTACATGATTTGATCTTGGGATTTTGGATGCCAAGCGACTCTCCATGATGTCGGCCCCTACTTAGTAGCCCATTGAATGTTTGACTAGGACCTGTAGTTTATGCATTGTTTGTCTTGGTTTCAGTCATCATACTGCCTGGCATGTGTGTTAGCCATGGATGTTTTCTTTGCATGTGTTTGTGGTTGGATCATTATCTCCATCAGCACGATGGGAGTGGACCTACGGGTACCACGTGGTTGGGAGGTGTAGCTACCTATACCACTGCTAGGGACCGATGTACAAAGACAGTCTTTTATCCTAGTGTGACTGTTGTTGTTAGTTTTCACTAGATACTTCGGGTTTTAGAGTATACTTTCTTGTGATTTATGCTTTCATTGGAATGCTTGGATATCATATTTAGATGATGTTAGTTTATTTGATGCATTCTCATATTATGATGTTTAGCATATGATAGGTGATGTTATCTACTTTGTAGGATTATCTTATACTTTGCTTCCAGCATGTTAGATTTCCTTATGCTTATGTTGTAGCATGTTTTAGTAGTGATATCCCTATTACGATAGTACCGACGATTTGATCGGTGGCTTGGGATGTTACATGCAGGGGATGGCTTGGGCCCACAATGGTCTTATGATGCTATTGACGGTTGGGAGGAACCACGTACCTAATTTGGTTGTTTAGTCATTGCCATGTTGCTTCTATTCACTATACATTAATTTATTGCTTTGGTTTAGATGGATAGATGTTTCTGTATCTTGTTTCATGACATCTTGTTGTTATTGCACTCAAGTGTTTGTTCCTTGATCTATGTGGATATGATACTCCTCGATGTGGAGGAAATCTATTTCCTAAATTTTACCTTTATGTTTTCTAGTTTATTGATTGGTATCTTTGCACGAAATTGTGGTTTCTCATGCGAGAAGGCAATAGTTCGCATGGTGTGCTGGGATTCTTCGTGCAGCTTGGTGAATCCTTGTGCAGAACCCCATACTAGTTTGGGTGTTTGAGTTGTACGACCAAACACTTCCTCACGCCATTGTGCACATCTTCACGTAGAAGGGTATCTCTTCACGCGGCATATGACACTTCTTCGTGTGAAAATCTGTCTGCTGTTGGTCCTCATGCGAAAAATAGGGGGCATCTCCACTTGTTTTCAAGGATCAATTTTTGGTGATTTTAGTACCCATTGGGTTTACTTAATTTTCCACATCTTGATACATCTTAGATTTTTAGTAGTGTTGATGTCTTGAATTTTTGTTTCTTGTTGTGAGTGTGTCCGTTCAGGTAGTGGTGTTTAGAGATTTGTTGGTTGCCAAGATGGTGGTTAAGTCTTCCATTGCGATCTTTGTGATCCCTGTATGATGTTAACACGTGCATTCATACTTGAAAAAATAAATATCTTGGCTTGAATTGAATCCTTGTTCCAAGGATCTCCGGGTAGGGCATTACATTTAGCCTTGCTAGTGCCACCTTAGAAATGATTCTTTGTGATATATTACACTATAAGGGATTACATTGATAACTAATTTGTTTGACAGTGGATACATCATTGTTTTGTGTGAAAGCAAAACTATCAATGTTTTGGATCTATTCATTATTGCAATAGTGTTCATATTGCCTTTATTGCTATTATTCCAAGAATTTAGTTGTTTTCTTTTAGTAATTTCATTGACATTCATCTATTCTAAGCATTTTAATAACATTCTCTTTAAATTGATTATTTTCTATACTCAAAATCATATTTATTTTCCTTTAATTTGATATAAGATATGATTACCTTGATAGTCTAAAATCCGTGAACCTTTCTATCAAAACTTATATGAGATTTGTATATTTTATCATTTTTTTGTGAAAATACATCTAGCTTATTGATGACAATGTTGGTCACATTGTTCGATATTAGATCTTACATTGCGTTATTAATTTACAATCAAGTCTTGTCCACAATTTGTATATGTTAGAGGATTTTTTTTCCCATTGATATTATGCTATCTTTGAAGACTATATAAGTGTATGACAAATTGTTAAGTTGCCTGATTGTATATGACACTTTTGAAGGACATCTAGAATATGGCATTTTGTGTAATGTGGTATTTGTCATCTATTTCTTTGTAAATCATTTATGTTGAAAATTCTATTAGTTGGAAACGGTATTTGTACTAATTTATTTCTATCTTTTCTTTGGAAATCTTCTACCATAAGCATTTAATCTGAATATCTTGACAATGATAATTGGTGATAATACATTTACCTCACAAGTTCAATGTGTGTCATTCTTTCTCAATCACAACTTGGTAAAAATAGTGTTAGATAACACAACACACAATGTGTTTTCTAATAATAAAGACATTGCTATTTCTAATAAAATAGTGAGGTGATGTTAATCTTCAAAGAAGATAAAATTATTCATTTTTTGTTTGATTGGAATTTGAGAAAAGATGAAATAATTACAAATCTAAGGCACATAAATTTTTATACAACATATTAAATATTTTCATTGCACTAACTTGTAGGTGACTTGTGTTATTGAATGCTAAAGTAGTGCATCACACACTAAAAAAATCAATATTATAACTTTGAAAGAGGCAAACACAAAAACCTTAATTTTACTACAACACATGGCGAGGTGAATTAAGATAGCAACATATACTATGAAAGTACAAAATAACTAATACATTACGATTACATTACAACTTAAGTAGTATTAACTAACAACTCTTTTTGTGGTATAACTGTAGTGTCCTAAATTTGCACACTCACATTTATGACACTTCCACATTACATCCCATGAGAAAATAACAGGAGACCATGATCAGATGAAGATATTTTGATATCACGGCCTTCTAGAGAACATCGATCACATCTCCTCAACCAAATTTGAATGTGTTATCCCTAGATGCAAGCATAACATGTAGACATCTGTGTGACATGCTAAAGTTCACAAAACCTTTAAATTTAATACCGCTTTTGAGGCATGTCCCTTCGTGCAAAACTAAGATTCAAAGACTAAAATCACCCAATATGCTTTCTCATTGTACCATCTTAAAATGGAAGCATCCATCATTTAAGACCCTTTACTCTTTTTAATTTATGGACAATGAATGCATTTGTTCTCAATTTACTTTTTCTCCCAATTAGTTTCTTCTTTTCTAGTTTCATCTATGCAATTTTTGACCCCTCAGGATTGCCCCTTCTTGGGATAACCCTAGTATAGGTTAACCAAATCAACCTATAGTAGTATAGGTCAGCCAGATCAACTTGTACCCTAAGTAGTTTTGGTTCTAGGGCTAGTTTTTTCTCAGGTATTCAAATTTGAAAATCAGGCGACCTTGTCAACTTGCTTTGTTTTTAATCCTAAAAAATAGCATAAAAGGAAGCTTGGGCACCTCATTTTCACATCCAAAAATCATCATGAAGGAACTAAAAGAAAACCTAAGGAAATTTAACCTAGAAAATTCAAGGAATTTCATAAGGTATCCAAGTATTTATCAAGCATTCAAGGTGTTCTCAAGACATAAGAATCCTTTGCGAGCATTTCCTCTTCAAGATCTAGCATTTGGTTGGCCATCAAGGGAGGAGATCTACATTGTGGAATTCATCATCATCATCATCATCTTCCTTTATTCACATTTACATCCATGACTTCTGTTGATCTCATATTTGTTTTGATAGGTGAGTGTCAACACACTTAAGTTATTTACTTAGTTCATGCCGAACTAGTAATGCATGCTGAGCACAACATGTAAATATAAGACCATGCTAAGTCACAGTGAGTGCCAAGCCACTCATGTGCTGAGTCACTCAAGTGCCGAGAAAATAGACCATGCCAAGTGATTCAAGAGCCAAATAAATAGTGGATGTTGAGCAATATAGGTGCCGAGTCACAACAGAAAAATTAGTGTATGCCGAGCATTAGAGACTTCAGATGCCGAGTAAGATAGTTTTGACATATTTGTTTGTAATGGCACAAACAACTATGTAAATTATTTATGAGCTAACTTAAGGATGAATTATGATATTTTAGAGATAGGGACAAATCTCTAGTTGGATTCCCTATGCAATTAAATGCAACCAATTAGAAAATGGGAAGGATTAAGTGGAAAAATGGTTTAATCTAAGTTGCAGATTCATACCTAACCCTAATCCACCAAAGTCTTCTTAAGGAGGACAAAACCCAAAGCATTAAAAAAGTGTTGAAGGAGCGAAGAGGATAGTTTGCATGCAAAAAATAGAGCATTCATGGTGACTTAGAAGTTATGAAGTGAAACCACATTGCATAATCAGTTAGAGTAGAACAAAGGATACAAAAAAGAGACATCTGATCAAGAAGGATCAAGAAAACATTGTTTAGAGGTGATCTGTTATAAAGCAAGCAAGTGCCAATCGCATGATCTATGCTGAGACATTCTAACAAGTGATTTTTATCAAATCTCTTAATAGAGTAGTCCTAACAGGCTGTATGAAATCCTTTAACAAGGTGCTTACTTAGTTGTAAGTTAAAGTCCTTTAACTAGGTAGACTTTTAATAAGGTGTTGAAATCCTCTAACAAGGTGAGACCTAGTAGTCTTTGTAAGCCTTTAATAGGACAGACCTTTCATAGGGTAGATCATGTTTCATAGTCAATATATTGCAACCTTCATTGGATACACTTTATTGCTATAGTAGTGAAGATTTGTGGGTGTCATCCCCACCCCAGTTTTACCTTCTCACTTGGAGGGTTTCTGGGTAATCATATTTAGTGTTATGTGTGTGAATGCTTACATGTTTACATGATTTAGATGTATATGCTTTACATGTTATTTTAGTTTACTCATTGAATGCATGAGATAGATTTGTCTTGAAAGTTTTATAGGTCCAAGTTTAAACTACTGATTCACCCCCCTTCTCAGAATTTTACCTTTCCTATTGTATTTTCAACAATTGGTATTAGAGCCTTGTTCTCTGAAAGAGAAGCTTTACAACTTTGAAGAAAGATCTTGAAATGGAAGTCTACAAGTTGGAAAAGACCATTGAGAACTAGGAGATTGAAATACATCTTATTCTACATCAACTAAATGAAGCAAGAGAAGAACTAAAGAAATCCTTGAAGAGAAGGAAGGAAATTGCCATTGCAGAGAATGACACACAATATAAAGAGATAGACACTACCAAGCTATTTGTAGATGGAGAGACATAAATGAATTTGATGTAGCAGTCGCTGATCTAATGAAAAAGAATAGAGTCCAAGCTGGGAAAATCATAAATATCAAGTTAGAGTAAGAATCACAAGCTATACTGCTATGTGAGGTGGTTGAACAAAAGAAGAAAGCCATGGAAGACAAAGCCATGATTGAGGAAAACAAATAATTAGTACTAACCAAGATTTCCAACATCCAATTGGATACTCTAAGTAAAATTATGAATGCCAACTATGAATTGAATGTCAAGGACATTGAGATAAATACATTGAAATTGCATAATGAACAATTTCAGAATGACCTAAAGAGGGAAAAGGAATTTGTTAAAAGTTTCAACAAACCAAATGAAGCCATCAAATACTTTGAGAAATTATTGAGATCCCCTAGATCCAAGAATGATACATCAAGACTAGGTTACACAAGCACTGAAGAAGGAGAATCATTCAAAAATGCAGAAGAAAGAAACAACAAAGATAAGAACTCCAAACCTACTTGTCATAATTGTAGTAAGAAAGGACATACTACTAATGTGTGCAGGAGCAAGATTGTAAATTAGAATGTCAAGCCTAAGAACATGGTTCACTGCCATAAGTGCAACAAGCAAGGTCATCAGGCACATGAATGCAGAACTAGGACCATGCACAAAGAAGGATTTGAAGGATATTGCTACAATTGTTAGAAGTATGGCCATAGAGCTTTTGAATGCAGATCAAAACCTATGTGGTCATCAAATAGGAAAAAAAAGGTAAGGAACAATGAAAACTTCTATAACTGGGATTATAATACAAGATATAGTTGTCATTATTGTCAAGAATATGGACATGTTCTTGAAAATTTTATTAGGACACACTTTAGAGGTAACTATCAAAAGTGGTTTATTCAAACCACATATTTTAGCTATTTGAAGATTGGTTACATCAGTAGGTATTGTACAACTAGGTCAAAGACACCAAGTTGTGAATTTGATAAAGACAAAGGAAAGGTAGATGTTGAACACATCAGAGATGAGATGAACAAGACATGGAAGAGAAAAGATGATTGCAACACACCAAATGGAGAAGGGATCACTTCATCCAATGGGTTAGGTGATCACGCCTCATCAAACTATGGAATCAAGAGGTATGTGGGACTAATATTTAAAGGCTATATCATACATCAATTCCAAAAGGAGATAGTATTGAAAAAGATTACATTAACATGAATAAAGATGCAAGATGTTGATAGGAATTCAAGATAAATCTTTAAGTTTTTTATGTTGTTAACAAACATGAAATATTTTGTATGTATGTCAAGTGGAATGCTCAAAGATGTTGAGCCAGCAATTTGGCTAGTTGATGTTGAGCTTGTAGTGGTTGCCAAGTGATGGAAATGTAAATAGATGCCAAGTGAGCGTGAAATTAGTTGACGCCAAGCTTACAGTTGTGTAAGTGCTTAGCATTTATTGCAACATTTCTAAAGGGTATTTGATTGCTTTTAGCTCATTTTTCATCATTTCAAATTCAAGAAAAGAGAGTAGAGTAGAAGGCAATCTAGAAATCCATTCGAAGCAGTTGTAGAAGATTCTAGTAGCGATCTCACATCCATTTGTTAGGTTTCACAAGGTATTTATCAGGAGCTGAGCTATGCAGTTTTAAATTTTGAAAACCCTAGTTTCACATAATGGTAGCTAGTTCAAAGAATATTGAAGGGAAGGAAGTTTTGAATGTTTAGTTAGTAAGTAATAAAGTCAAGCAACCCATTTTCAAAGCTATGCCGAACAATGCTTATAAGAAAGACCCTTTTGGCACATTATTGATGATTCTACCGAATGTAATAATGGTGTAGATGTGAGAAAATGCTATAACTACAAGATTGGTAGCATTGATGATATGGAAATCAAGGAAGCATATAACAAACTATGTGAAAATGGTGTTTTGAAAGAAGAGTTCAAAATCATTGAAAGAAAGGGATTAACACAAGCCCTAGATTTTTCAAATGTGTTTAAGACAGAGTGGATCAAAATAGTGCTTAGACGAATTCATGATAGTTCATTATGGCTGGACAATGGACCTATTAAAATTACTAAGAGAATAATTCATAGGGTTACTAGTTACCCAACCCTAGATTGGCCTAAAATAGAAGTGATTCGAAGGAAGTTATTGAAAAGAATACTGGAGCTGTCTGGAATAAGAGAGGCATGAAAATAGACATAATCACTGATCCTTTAATAAACTTTGCTGTAAGGGTAATAGCACACAAGTTCTATCAATCCAGTAGATTGAATAGTGTACCCTGTATAGCTATGGATGTTGGATACAAGATTGTCAAGAAAGATCATACATATGATCTAGCAAAGCTACAATTACAACAACTGATGAAGAACCTTGGAGCAATCAGGAAAACCAAAAGTGCACAGTGCAAATTTGGTTCAAGTTTGATTTGTATATTTGTTTATGTGCAAAACATATTCCCCTCATTTGGTATTGTGGGATGAAAAAAAAAAAGATCAATAGCTGTGCAGATTGGTGAGTATATTGAGCAACTTGGAGAGAATTTTGAATCTCTAATGACAAGCTATTTTGAAGACTTCAAGAAGTCAATGAAGGAAAGACTAAGAATACTGGCATCTTTAGTTGAAAAACATTATAATGATGTATGTTTTCTTGTGGATGCTGATTATACATTTGTACAAGATGCCACACCAAGGGTAAGATGGTTGAGACCCTTAGGCTATGAGATAAATGTGGATGAAGCCTTTGTATCCATAATAGCCTTACTATCAGAAGAGGTAGATAAAATTACAAAAGTTTTTGGAAACTATGAAGTGGCAAATTCCAAAGTTACCATGGAACTGAAAACTGCTTCAGTTATCAAGAAAAAGGATAGGTTGGTGAAGAAATTGAAAGTTAAATTTGGAGAGGGTGCCAAAGAAGAAGAAGAAGAAGAGGATAAGAGGAAGAAGAAATCTAAACAAAAGATCCTCTAGCATTGACACAGGGTATGGGAAAAGATCAAGAAGAAGAGGAAATTGAAGGTGCCGAGGGAGAAGAAGCCAAGGAAGCACCTACTCCTATCAAGCCAAAGAATAAGAAGGCCAAGGCACAACCTGTGGAAAGGATTAAGAAAATTTCCAAATCAAGTCAGCTAAAGCTCACTGCACCTACAACAAGAACCAAGACACATGCAACTACACAAAAGACCAAGAAGAAGACAAAACAAATTGAACAAGGAGGCCAAGAGAAAAAGAGACCAAGAAGGAAGTATGTTACACAACTAGATTTTGAAGAGGAGAAAACAAAGTTAGATGACAACAACCAATTTAATGTGGTGAGTCACAACCCTCTTTCAGATCTTGAAAATTTATGTGAGAATGTTAAGAATAATTCAGATCTATCAAGATTCAATCATCTTGATTTTGATAAATTGGGTAAAGAGGAGAAAAACCAAGTGGAGGAGGCCCTATATGCCATGATGGAAAAATTCAAGACAACACCACTAGAATTTTCCAACTCTATACCTAAGAGTCTATATGACATAATTGAGAGAAAATGGCATTATTGTTTGAATCTGAAAATACAAATTAGGGAGGCCACATTAGCCCAAGTGATGCTTGAATTAACTAAGGGACAAATTTCTAAGGATATAAAGAAGTATGCAATTAGCTTCACACCTAAATACAAAGCCTTTAGCATTTTACAAAATATTATTGAGGATGTTGTCAAAAAGCCTACACAGATATGGAAACTCATTTATGGGTTAACCGCAATAAATAAAGGAGAACTTGAAACTCCTGAGGTCAAGAATGATGATGATGATGATGAAGATAATGAAAAAGATAATACTATTGGAGGAAACACAAAAATGAATGAAAATGACAAGGCAATAGCCGAGCTTGATTAGACAGAAGAACAATATGCAAGACACACAATTGTCGAGTGGTAGTCCTTTACATGACACAACTAAGATTCCTAAAATAGTAACTATCAAGGATGTTTCTAATGTATTAGCTCAGAACATCAATCCCCTTACTAAAGAAGATTTGAAGAAGATATTAGATTAGTCTACACTGCAGGGCAAACTTTGTGGCAATCCTATTTTAGTCAATGTAGATTAACTACAAAATTCAGTGATTGATGTTGTAAGGGAAAAGGAGAATCCACAAGAACCACCTTCTATCATCCCTTCAATCACTAATGCAAAACCTTTGCTCCAAATTCTAGAAGATAAATCTACCAAGGTTGATACAATTGTCAAGATTGATACTATTCAGAAGGAGACAACAAAAGGACAAGCCACCATTGTAGGACAATAGGAAATAGGTCATATAGACTAATTTTCACCTACAACACAAGGATAAGGTGCAAGTCAAGTCATAGTGGTAGAATAGGGCAAGCCTAAAGAGAGTGAGTTGACACCTAAGGTGAAGGAACAAGTTTCAATTCAAGCTCTGATAGCTTTACCAACATCTGGAACTCCTTTCACACAAACTCTTTGAAGCTAAGCATAGAAGCTATTCCATTGCAAATTTTAGTGCCAAGCCCAAGTTCATCAAAGGCTAAAAAGGTAATTCAATATGGAGATGTAAGCCTTGATGAAGAAATTATTATACCAAAATATGATTATGATACCATGACATTGGAACAAATAGGTATATTACATTAGGCCCTAGAAAGGAAAAAGCATCAAGAAATGCTTAGGAGAGAACACAGGCATAACCAGGCACTACAAGACATTAAGGACATCTTATTTGATGCATTTAGTCTGCCAACTCCTGAAGAAACCAAGCCGCTAATAGAACAAATGAAAAATATAGTGGAAAATATCAGTAACGAAGACCTTGATACTAATGCCAAATTAATGGAATGGTCAGAAAAGAAGTTGCAAAACAAAGTGAATGAGAAAATATCTGGTGACTTAACACTCACACAAGTTGCATTGGAAACTAAGGTTGAGGATGTGAAGAAGGTACTTGATAACATATTCTCATTGTACACAAAATTATGTAATCCAACACTCTTCACCCAAGAGACTAGCAGTCACATTTTGAGTCTGGAGAGCCAAATTTCTACATCAGGTGCAAGACTACCAATGAATCCAGCTCAGAGTGAGAAGCATTTTAGGGCATTGCTTCAAATACAGAGTCAATTAGCTATATTGACAATGAATGAGGCTAACATAAGAGCCAAACTGACTAGCATCCAAGCAACCCTCACCCCACATATGGAAATTTTGCACAAGGAGCTAGGCTATGCTAAAAATCTACTGAAGAAAGACCCCAATCTTTCTACTTTAGATGGTCTAGTTCACCTTGCTGCTAAGCCTACAATCCAAATAAAGTCATTGGATCTTGCATGTGATAGCTGGGATGTAGCTCTCAAGATAATATTGGATGTCCATAAATCTTTTCTGAACAAACGTACAATAAATTTATAGCCCATTGACATAAGTGTCAAAAAGGGGGAGATATATCATAGGGGTAGATATATATTTTTGGAGGAGAGAAAGCAGAAAGGGGGAGAATAAGATAAAGGGGGAGATATATTTTTGGAGCACATCAAAGAAAAATAAGATGAAAGAGTATCAACAAAACATAGAATGAAGTTAAAGTATCAGTAGATACACATTTAATTAGTAGGAGCACAAAATTTTGGTTATGGAATAGACCTATCAACTTAGGGGGAGTTATCAAATTTTGAGGTATACAAGTTATTGCAAAATTTTAAAATTTTAAAGTTTTGTACATAAGTCGAGTTAAGGTATGTTATGCTCGAGAGATTAAGGATGATAATGTATACTCAAGTTTTTTTGACACTCATGTCAAAGGGGGAGATTGGTGATCTCAAATTGGTTTTGACAAGTGAGTGTCAACGCACTTAAGTTATTTACTTAGTTCATGCCAAACTAGTAATGCATGCCGAGCACAACATGTAAATATTAGACCATGTTGAGTCATAGTGAGTGCCAAGCCACTCATGTGACAAGTCACTCAAGTGCTGAGAAAATAGGCCATGTCGAGTGATTTAGGAGCCGAGTAAATAGTGGATGCCAAGCAATACAGGTGCCGAGTCATAGCAAAAAGATAAGACAATTTTGACATATTTGTTTGTAATGGTACAAATAACTATGTAAACCATTTTTGAGCCCACTTAAGGATGAATTACGATATTTTAGAGATAAGGACAAATCTCTAGTTGGATTCCCTATGCGATTACATGCAGCCAATTAAAAAATGGGAAGGATTAAGAAAAAAAAAATGGATGAATCTAAGTCATAGAATTATACCTAACCCTAAGCCACCAAAGTCTTCTTAAGGAGGATGAAACCCTAAACTTTCAAAAAGTGTCGAAGGAGTGAAGAGGATAGTTTGCATGTGAAAAACAAAGCATTCATGGTGACTTAGAAGTTATGAAGTGAAACCACATTGCAAAATCAATTAGAGTAGAACAAAGCATACATAAAAGGATACAACAAAGAGATATCTGATCAAGAAGGATCAAGAAAACATTTTTTAGAGGTATGTTATCAAGCAAGCAAGTGCCAATCATAGGATCTATGACAAGACATTGTAACAGGTGATTTTAGTCAAATCTCTTAATAGAGTAGTCCTAACAGGTTATATGAAATCCTTTAACAAGGTGCTTACTTAGTTGTAAGTTAAATTTCTTTAACGAGGCACATTTCTAATAGGGTATTGGAATCTTCTAACAAGGTGAGACCTAAAAATCTTTGTAAGACTTTAATAGGGTAGACCTTTCACAGGGTAGACCATGTTTCATGATCAAAATATTGTAACCTTCACTGGATACACTTTATTGCTGCAGTAGTGAAGATTTTTGGGTGTCATCCCCACCCCAGTTTTACCTTCTCACTTGGAGGGTTTTTGGATAATCATATCTGGTGTTATGTGTATAAATGCTTGCATGTTTACATGATTTAGATGTATATGCTTTACATGTTATTTGAATTTACTCATTGAATGCATGAGATATATTTATGGCAAAAATTTTATGGGTCCAAGTTTAAACTACTGATTCACTTTTACCTTTCCTATTGTATTTCCAATAGACTTCATGATTTGGTTGTGTGAAGATCTATTGCATTTGTGGAGATTTCCAACATCTTTCATTGAAGATTCAACATCATCAAAATTCAAGGATTGAAAAATCCTTATTGCCAAGGGTTTCATGAAGTAAGGTGAATAATTAAATTTTTATTACTTCTTTACATGTTTTTTCAATCTTTTTTCTTTCAAGATTAATTCCTACATGGGGGCTTGATGAAGGCAAGCCCCTCCTTGCAACACAAATCAACATTTCTTGTGTGTAGGGAGATGATATCAGAATTGTGAATTGAGATATGGAAACTATCACTTGTAAGCTTTCAGAAAAATTAGGCTCAAATTGGTTTTTATGCTATGAGAACATGTTTTTAATCTAATATCTACTGGTAGACATAACCCAAATTGACCTATACCTAGAGATCTAGTATTTTTAGGGTATTCTGGGTTTTCTATTAAGATCATCGATCAACAATCAAATTCTCTTTAGTAGTTTTTGATCCATAGTTCCCTTTGCATATTTTGAGGTCCATTGTCTTTCTCCTTTACATCTCATATTATAGGTCTATTTTCATGCTTTAATTGGACCGATTACATACATATAGCCTCTAGATCTATTTAATCATTGGAATTTGATCAATTGGTTCAATTTACATACACATTTGCACATCTAAAGTTAAAGAACATTGCATGAAAAAAGACTTATTGTGTACCTCCTTAATATGATTTGAATTCAATATTGGTACCCCTTCATATTGTTTGGGTTTTTCTAATCTAACTTGAGTTTTATTAAGAGTTATGTTTGGAAGACCCTCTTTCTCTTGTAATTTGAATGTTGTGTGAAGTGGAAGTCTTATGTACATATCCTATTGAGTGCTTCCATTTCACCACCAAAATTTTTGGTGAACCCAACTTTTGCCCCTTTCTTTTTGGATTTACATTGTTTCTTTGCATCCTTCTTGCATTTTAAAGTTAGATTTGACTATGTTGTTATATTTCTCTATTTTTTCGTGTTGCATCTAGATTTACTTTATATGCTCCTTGTTACATTTATATTATTTGTTGTTAAATCTTATTAGACTCTACTTTTGTGATCTCCCCTTTTATGATCTTTATCACATTAAGCTATAGTATTCTTGCTAGAAGGAGTCATAGACTCATGGGCTCTTTTGATCACAATTCCTCTTTCTTTCTTAGGACCCATGATGATACCAACATTTTCTCATGATATTAATATTATCATATAGAATGACTCTTCTCACTCTTCCCATGATGAAGATGAAACTTCAAGATTTCCTACTTCCAATGTTGACAATCTCAATCATGAATTTGATAAATTGAAAAATGGGCTTGTGCAAAATTATGATAGTGTTGGCACTATTGAGGCTATTAAGAATCTTATTACTCATTATAATAATAACATTAACATCTTTTGTGGTATATCTCATCTTATTGGTACTCTTCCTAAGCCTTTGGTGAAATATCCTTCTACAACTGTTGAACCTTCCATTCCTTGTGCTCCTAGTTATGTGACACCTCTCATGATGAATTCTACATAAGTCTCTAATCCTCTAAGTGTTGGTATTCCTAAACCCACACTTACCATTAGTGTTCCTCCTATTTATATAACTTCTTCATATTATAACCCATAAATGGTCATCTAGACTATTAGTCCCCTTTCTAGCATTTTTACCATCAAATCATCAAAAATATATTTATTCAATTATAACCTATGGTTTGACACCTTTATCCTAAGTCTCTTATTTAATTAAAAGAACACGGTTGTTTTTAATTAAATAAAAAACTCCACTTCCTACTTATCCTAAGTGTGCACACATAAAACATTATTTTTATTTAAAAAATAAAAGAAAAGGCCTTTTGTCTCACATGAGGTGCACACTTTCCAAGGTGGGTGGAACCTTCATTCTCCTCCACAAACTTCTCACATTTTGAACTCCACCATTGATCTTGATTAGGTGATATGCTTCGGTACATGGATCACTCAAGATGCATCCCCCCTTGATTAATCCTCTCTTGGCTTTTAATCTCAATCGTCCATTTTTGTTTAAAAGAGAGGAATCTCTCCCCATTCTCATATCTCATGCTTTGCTATTAATGTTATCCTACAGGTTTTCATATAGGTTTTGAAGCACTTGGAGCATTCACTTTGCACTTGTTCTACATTGCATTCTCTCATTTGCATTCATCTTAGATTTCCATTATGCATAATCTATCTCACTTAGTCTAATTAGGGGATCTTGTAATTCTTCATACCACTTATCTTAATCTTGCATCTCATTCTAGTTTACTTGCATTTGCATTGCACTCATTTTGATTCTTGGATATTGGAATTATTACCTCTACTCTTCGAACATTCCATTCTATGGTGCATCTTGCAAGGGTTGCATAAGATAAGTCCATGTAAGAGCCACTTTCATAGTTATTGCATGCCATAGATAGGAAGCTATAAGCCACCTCTTGAGGTGCTCTTCATCATGGGTATTCTCAAGTAATAATTGTTTATAGAAGTGTGCCACATTTTTGGTATACATTTTTTGGTACCCACCGTGGGGCTAGAAAATTTTTTCTAGCTCTTATTCCACATTTTCATCATTTTACTTACTTGATGTTTCAGACATTTAATTTTACAGGCATAAATATTATGTGATACTTTTTTAGTATTGTAAGATACTTTCTTTAATAACAATGTGATACATTTCCATTTTTCCTATCATACTGGTTAGTGTAGTCTATCTCCCTTCTATTTTGCACTTTATAACACCATTTGGTACATAGTATATCACCAGACAATTATTTTCCAGTTATTCAAATTAGTATCGTACGATACTATTGCAGCCAAAAGTATCACCTGATCTATTTCACTCAACTAGTAGGGTTCTTAGTTTGCATTTTTAGTTTTTGAAAGCTTTTTATTTTTGATTTATGGTTTTCTAACAATCCTAACAAGTGGTTTTGTAGGGTATATTTCAGATTTTGCTAACCTTGTTGTGACCTAATGCTTGTTTTGTAGGTGATATTGCTTGCCTTGATAAAAGGAAAAAATGCCAATTTTCTTTTGCAAAAACAAAAAGGGCTGCCAAAGAAAAAAGAAAAATTTAGATTTTTTGTGCCTTCTTTAATTTTCAAATGTGACATTATACTAGTTGTTTACTTTCATTAGGCACATAAAAATCACAAGTAAGGGTTCATTGTTGGTAGGAGAGTATGCTCTTCAACTTTTAGGTGAATCATAAATCTTGACCCTTCATTGGATCATGAAAGTGGGTGGGATACTTCACTCTTTTGTGGTTTTAATTAACTTTCTTTGCATGTTTGGGGGAAACATTAAGGAGTAGGAGTGTGTTCTTCACCTAAAGGGTGAATCATAAATCATAACCTCCTTGGTGTGGATCTATTTTGTTCAAATATCCTAGCAAGATTCATACCTTTGGAGGGCTTTCTATTTGTGGAAAGATACCAATAGGAACAAATCAAAGTGGGAACAAGAAAAACCCAACTAACTCGACCCGCTATAATCACAAACCCCTTGAAAAAGGCCAAAGCCTTGGGGGCGTAACACTTGAATTCATTTAGTGAGATTGATTATGGGATTGGGACCATGAGGAAATCACTAGTTTAGTATTCTTAAAGTACTGTTCTAGGCATGAGGTCTTCATCTTTTATTAGGTGTGAGAGGGGTGTTACGAAAAAGAATCTTACTAGACACTCTAGGATTTAAAGACCACCCTTTTTAGCTGCTCAATATCTTGGTGCAAGGATCAATCATAGTGGACTACCCAAATCACCCCAATATTTTACACTCACCATATGGTCCCTTTTGTTGTGTTAATAATAGTCCCATGACAAAGCCAATAACTATTGTGGGAAACTAGTTTGTGTAAGGTGAGTGGGCATCAAGTGTGGTCCAAGGTATTGAGTAATAAACAATGACCTTTAGGTAGATATTTCTTGGCATGTTTTTGATTTGTGATAGACTTGTGGAAATATAGTAAACATACACATGATGGTAGTATTGATAGGATTTTTATTTTTGAAACCTCCCAAGTGTTTGTATTGGCAAGGTTGCTTTGTCTCTCATCCAATTGCTTGAAGATGTGTGTTTGTACCACAATTTTTTTTTCAAAACACCATCTTCTTGTTACCAACTAAAAAAACTTTGCTACAATAGTCAAATTCACCTAAAGTGATAAAAATTTGAGTAAAAACATAGGTATGTTAGGCAATAAGTCAAAAAATATTGTCTCTATTGAACTTCTATCATACAACACTTTTGAGAAGTATCGTACAATACTTTGGGCATATGAAAAATATTGCACAGTAATTTAAATTGTATCGCTCTTCTATAGTGCATTCTATCATACTATTTTTGACAAAGTATCACACATTCATATTCTATTACATAGGTATTTTGTAAACTATCACATGATATTATTTGCTAAACTTGTATCGCCTGACTTTCTAAACTCAATTGCTTATAAAATCTAAACTATGATTGCATTCCAACTGAGTAGGGGTGTCCATACTTGGTCTTATTATGTCCCTAGGCTGATACCTACATGTCTGGCTGCATTCTAGACTAAAAAGGATTAAGCTTGGCTCCTTGGATGAAAACTTAATTTCATAGATTGTTCACTTGTCAAAACCATTTACTTCTCTTCTTTGGCTATTTTCTATTAGGCTTCTTGCCTAGATCCGAGCTCGAGTCATTAGTGTTGTAAATTGCTTGGACACTTTTGACAAGCTACCATCTTTGCTTCATTTTTGACAAGTGAACGTCTTGATTTTTACAAGTTTAATTCCAAAGTTCTTTGTGTCATCTTATCAACCTAAGAATTTTCTATTGCATGCCAATTACAACTAGGTTGTAATTTGATCAAGGTAGCCACCCTTTCTTTAGTTTTAAACAATTGGCTTCTCCCACTAGGCATCCATGCAAGCATTATTTTGAAGGAAAACCCATTTGTGATAAGGTTGAGAAAGACAAGCCCACCACTTGGTATGGCCCTATTCATCACTTTGGCAACCCCTTTGATATCTTGGTTAATATTCCTAGAACTAAAAATGGCATGTCTTTCACCATGAACCATGAAGAGATCTTCCATTGAGTTCTTCCACATTAGGAGAGGAGACATTGAAAGAGGAAAAAAAGCTGCTCAAGATAGGCTAGAGCAAGAGAAACTTAAACAAGCTAGATGCATAACCTCTAGGATAGATATACATGCTCATGAAGGAAATGATACCCACAAAAATAATACTCAAGGCTTTGGAAATGCTTACATATATGGATATAAAAACCAAAATGCTAACATTTCTTTTAGCTACCCCTTTGTGAATCATGCACATTTTGGAAACAATGGAAATAATACCCCACTTAGAATTCTAAGGTCACATGTTGAGGGGTATACCTCACCACCTAGATGCTCACAACCTTCACACCATGAAAGTGAAGTGGATGAAAAAGTTACTAGTGAAGACCTCATTAGGTTCCAACAATGAAAATGTCTACAAAGGCTCATGCTCAAGGAACTAGAAGAAAACGGTGATCAATACTTTCCATATGTAAAAAATAGAGGTTGGAGGATACCCCATGACTTTGATGTCCAATAAATAATTCAAAAGAGAGAGCCAACTAATAGTGAGATCTTGATAAAGCAAGTCCAAGACATACACAATCAAGTTGTGCACATGAATATGGAAAAGGAAAAACCTACGACCTCATTTGTTGAGACCATATGTACTCTTCCCTTTGAAAAAATTATATACATGATGTCATTTCTAAGGGATGTAGAGGTTACCAAATATGATAAATATTATGGAAATGGTGATCCTCACAATCTTGTAAGATAATTTTATGCACTTAGCATGGAATTTTTGCAAGAAGACACATACCTCATGAGGCTTTTTCCAAAAATTTTTGAAGGAAAAGATATGGAATGGTTTACTAAGATCTCTCCACCTCTCAAATATTTTGATGACCTTGTGAAATAATTTATTTAGTACTATTCTTACAAAATAGAACATCCCATCACTATGCTATATCTATGTAACACCAAGCAAAAACAAGGGGAATCCTTTGTTACTTATTTAAAAGGGTGGAGAAGATTACATGCCAGATATCCATGAAAACGAGAAGATTGATATCTTTGTTAACACTCTTTTTCCTAAGCTATATAATGACCTTAGAAAACAAGTGTTCACTACATTCAATGATATCATTGAGAGTGCTTACCACATTGAGGATGTTGATATTAAGAAGGTGACATAGTGTTGAACAAAGGAAAAAATTGCAATGGTAATGGGATGATAAAAATAGGTCTTGGAACAAAAAAAATGTTGTCAACGATGGGGTGGTCGATGTTCCTAAGATGAAAGAACCTATTTTTCACTTGGCCAATTCTATTATCTCTACTAAAAAACAAGAGAAAATAAGATTTAATGACTCCAACAAATCTCAAATGTATGAAAAGACCAAGTTCAAAAAATCCTCTATGCCTAGGTGTAGCTTTACCCCATTGGTGGATTCATATGATGTGATCTTGAAGACATTGATTGCTATCAAGCTCATAACATTTCCTAACAAATTTTTCAATTATCATAGAAAAAAGGGTCATAACACAAACAATTGTCTAAAACTTAAGGATTCCATACAAGATCACATTGATGGGGGAAAGGTTTTCACTAACAGGTTGGTTAAAAAATCCAACCATAAAGCATTCAAAGGCCCTATCCCACATTATGAACATAGGGAATCTTCAAAAGAAAACAAAAAGGGTAATGATGCTAAGATCAATTACACATATTCCAACATTGACAATGTCATAAACATGACCAAGCCTATTGAGGAAAGTGTTTATATGATGGGGCCCAAATTCAATGAAGAGCCTAACTATGATACAGATGATGAAAGGCCTAAGGTAGTCTTGAGGAATCTTGACTCCTCTCAAAATTTTGATAAAAACAGACCCATGGTCATACTTAGGGCGGTAGATCTCTGTTCTTCTCATGGCGAGACACTAAATGCTATTACTAGGGGGTAGTCCAAGGTTATCCTTAAAGTGGTGGATAATGCTAAACAAGCTTCATCCTCTAAGAAACCTACCACTTTTTCTATATCCTGATCTTGTGATTCAGTTGCAATGAACCCCTGGTCAAACATCCATCTTTGAGCTACTAGAGTTGTCTCCCTTGCACAATGAAATCTTAGAAAAAGCCTTACATATATATAATTTTCCTATGGATATTGACACAAATAAGTTCCACGCTATGGTGAGCCATATATCTTCACCATATTATATCACATTCTTCGAAGAAGATGAAAAATTGCTTAGTCACTCACATAATCTTACACTCCACATTGATGTTTAAATCTATCACAATCGAGTAAAATGAGTATTGATAGACAATAATGCAAGATTTAATATTATTTCTTTTAGTGTTGTTCAACAGTTGGAGTTATTTGAATTTTCTATCGACCCTAGGCACAAAATCACTATAAAAGACTATGATGAGGTTGAACATTCTTCCAAGGGTCTTATTGTGCTACCTATTCAAGTTGGTCCCATGGAGAAGGATGTAGTGTTTAAAGTCCCTGAAATTCCACTTGTATACAACCTTTTGCTAGGGAGATCATGGATACATGACATGCAAGCTTTACCATCAAAATTTCATAAATGTATAAAATTCTCCTTCAATGGTACCAAACTTGTTATTCCAGGGGATAATTATATGTCCATAAACATGCTTATTGTCGTATGATTGCTAGTTCCAAAAAACCAACCTACTAATGAAGCTATATCCCCACTTGCCACATGTGAAAAGAAGTTAAAAATAATGAGCATTGGTATGGGAGAATATGCTAGTTCCAAAAAACCAACCTACTAATGAAGCTATGTCCCCACTTGCCACATGTGAAAAGAAGTTAAAAATGATGAGCATTGGTATGGGAGAATATGCTTTAGACTCTAATTTTACATTGCCAATTTCTAGACATTCTTATGGTAAAACATCTACTATCATGAAGCCCATCTATTTGGCTATGACCATTTATAGTAAATTTGTTCAATCCTTTATTCCATTATAGGATTAAAAAGAAGACCAAGATGTTAGGGATTGGATATATAGAGAGGAAGATCCACTTTTTGAGGTTATACTTTCTACACCAATTTCACCCAAAAGATATGGAAAAGGTTATCAATTTCTTAAGAGTAAGGACACAACTAGATTAGGCTATGGAGTTGAGAGAAATCTTCCTATCTATGATGAAGAACCTCCTATAACTAGTAATTTAGATAATGAGGTTCAAGTTGCTACTACTCTAGTAGATGATTTCATTTCATCTACCTCCATTCTTTGGGTAGAGGATGAGCTACTTAATGATCACACAACTGAAGCTTCCACTTCTAGGCAACCTGAATTTGATGAGTCCAACACAAAATATCCTAATAGAGAGAGAGAGAGAGAGAGAGAGAGAGAGAGAGAGAGAGAGAGAGAGAGAGAGAGAGAGAGAGAGAGAGAGAATAAATATTTCTCATCTTGTAGCTCGTAATCAAAGCACTCATTCTAATGAATATGAGTGGGATCTCTTTCTAACATATCTTACAAAATGGAAGTAGATGTGGTACATGCTTATACTAACCAAACCAATGTAGTTAATGAGTCTTTCATAGGGTTTGATGAGTTAGACTCTCAACTTTCTTTAGTGGATCACATTGATGCTCCTAGCTCTTACCTTGATTTAGGTACCTTTGGAGATTTCCTTATAGAATTAGATTCTCTTGTCACAAGAGATAATTCCTTCCACACTAATAACCTTAAAGTTTACTCATAACTATCACTCATACACCCCGATCTCATTGATTGGTCTATACAAAACCAAAGACTTGAGCTTCCATCATTCCAAAATGACTATGAGATCACTTTCTAATTAAACACTATTGAACTAGTAGTCTTTTCCACCAGTGAACTAGCAGTTAATATGTCTAAGTCAGATATCAAGTACCTTAGTTAGAAATTAAAAAGAAAGATGCAAAAGAGGAGCACTAATGGAAAAAAACCACTTCGTGGCAGTGTCAGAGCCAAAAAAATCGTAAAAATAAAGATATATTTGAGGGTGAAAACCTCTTGAAGGTGCTTGAAGATGAGGTACATGGTAGTCTTCTAAGCTATTTCAAGGATAGATCATCAATTTTGATTAAGTCTATGTAGCCTATTAATTTGGGTACAAAAGAATCTCCTAAAATCATACACTTAGATAAGTCATTATTAGCTAAAGAAAAGGCACATTTCACTCAGTTCTTCTGAGAAAAGAAAATTAAATTTTCTTGGACATATGTTTATATACCTGGTCTTAATACATACCTCATTATGCATAATCTTTCTAGAGCTCCTACTATGAAATTCGTTAAATTGAAACCAAGGAAGATGCATCCACATGTTGCTCTGTTAATGAAGGCTAAACTTGAAAAAAGTCTAAGTGCATTTGTCAAAGCTATAGACTACACCGAATTGATCTTCAACATTGTCCTAGTTTCAAAACATGTCAAGTCCATTCGAGTTTGCACAGACTTCTGAGACTTAAATAGGGTTTTGCCTAAGGATGACTTTCCACTTCCAAATATTGACATGATAGGGAATATAATATTGAGCTATGAAATCTACTTCTTAATAGATGGGTTCTTAGGATATAATCAGATAAAAATAGCTTCTCAAGATGAAGAAAAGACAACTTTCACTTGCACTTAGGGTACCATTTTTTGGAATGTTATGCCTTTTGATCTTAAGAATGAAAGTGCTACATATCAAAGGGCTATGAAAACTATCTTTCATGATATGATGCATAAAAATATGGAAGACTATGTTGATGACACCCTAGCTAAGTCCAAACAAAGAGACACTCACTTAGATGACTTGAGTTTGATATTGGACCAATTGGAATAGTCTCAACTTAGGCTCAATCCTAAGAAGTGTGATCTTGGTGTCACTTCCAAAAAACTACTAGGCTACATAATATATTCCAAAAGCATTGAGGTTGACCAAGAAAAACTCCAAGCTATAATGGAAATGCCACCTCCCAAAGCATAAGTCAATTGAGAAGTCTTCGAGGACATTTGCAATCCATAAGGAGGTTTATCTCTGAGCTAGTTGATAGGTCCCAACCATTTAACAATGATATAGATAAGGGATCTACATGTGTGTGGAACACTGAATGTGAGAAGAGACTTAGTCAAATCAAAAAATATTTGGCTAATACACCTATTCTCATGCCTTCTATTCATTGGAAGCCCTTGATACTCTACATCTTAGCTACAAACACTTCCTTAGGGGCATTATTAGCATACCACGATTAGAATAGAAAGGAGCATGCCATATACTATATTAGAAGATCTTTGGTTACTTATGGTATCAACTATAATAACATTGAGAAGGCTTTTATGACTATTGTATTTGCCTACCAAAATATGTGATGGTACATTTGTGCTCATACTATCCATATAGTGGCAAAAATTGATCTTGTCAAGTCCCTTTTAAGTAAAGCTATGCTTATGGGTAGACTTTCTAATTCTATCTAAATTTGACATTCAATACATTGAATGTAAATCTATCAAGGGAAAATATATTGTAGACCAACTTGCTGATTTTCCACTCCAAGATAATTTCCCTATACAGATAGAGTTTCCATATTTATCCATAATGTATGTTCCAAATAAAACTTGGAAAATGTTCTTTGATGGATTTCACACTCAAAATGGTGTTGGTGTTGGTGCCCTTTTCATTACACCCCATGGCTACACAATCCCTAAGTCATACAAGTTACTGTTTCTATGCACAAATAATATAGAAAAATGTGAGACTCTAACCAATGATACGAAATTAGCTATTAAATGGAGGATAATTGAGTTATACATTTATAGAGACTCACAACTTGTTGTTAACCAAATAAAAAATGATTACAAAACCAAAGATGAAAAGTTGGTCCTATATAAGAAATTGGTTGATGCCCTAAGTAACTACTCTACCTTTGCCACATTTCAACAAATTCCTAGAGATGAGAATAAGGTTGCAAATGCAATGGCTACTTTGGCATCTATTTTATAGTTAGAAGAGCATGAATCTCGATTTGAGTTCCTAGTTGAAGAGCTATGTTTGCCTACCTATGATTCCCTTGAACATCAAGTCATTTTTACTGTCATTGGTTGTGACTCTTCCCACTATGCTACCATCTATTCTTACCTTTGCAGCTAAGTTGTGCCTGATAACCTTACCTAAAATTAAAAATGCCAACTTATTTGTAATGCCTCCCATTATACCCTTGTCTTTGGTGACTTGTATAGGAGGGGTTTAGATGGAACACTTCTTAGATGCTTAGAGATAGATGAGTCTAAATGAGCACTGACCAAAGTCCCTGATGACTTTTTTAGGTCACATTCTAATGGCCTTGCACTTGCTTGGAAGATGCTTAGGGCTGGTTACTATTGGCCCACCATGCAAGTAGATGTCGTACGGTATGCTAAATCTTGTTAAAATTGTCAGCTACATAGAAATCTAATTCATGCCCTAGGATGAGAATTGATTCCCTCAATCATGTATTGGCCTTTCAAACAATGGGCCTTTGACCTAGATGGAAAGATAAACCTTATCTTATCAAGTGGACATAAATTTATCATCACCATAACAAAGTACTTCACTAAGTGGGTTGAGGCTTTAATGCTTTATGTTGCTATAGGGAAACATGTTGCCCTATTTATTTTGAATCACATTATCTCTCTCTATGGCATTACCTCTTCAACAATAACCAATAATGGAGGGGATTCAAGAATAAGGACCTTAGGAAACTATTTAAAAAGTTAAAAATCAAGCAACACTAGTCCTCTATCTATTATCCCCAAGGGAATGGTCAAGATGAGGCTTCAAATAAAATACACTAAAAATATTGCATAGAACTCTACACAAGTTTGGGAGAGATTCACATATGCAGATTAATCCCTCACTCTAGGCATCTCAAAATAGCATATGTACTCCCACAAGGGCTCCTCCCTTTTCTCTAGTTTGTGGTTCTACGTTTGTTTTACCACTTGAGATCAAGATTCCATCCTTATGAGTCTCCTTGAAAGGGCTGATCATTGATGAAGATGATAGGAATATGAGAATACATGAGCTTGAGGTCTTAGATGAATGCCATAAGGATGCTTTCGATCACATGAGGGCTTAATAAAAATGCATGTCTACCAGATATAGTAAGAAAGTTCATCCTAGAGAGTTTCAAGTTAGAGATCTTTTCCTTAGAGAGAATCCAAGAAATTAGAAAATTAGGGAACAAAAGGGAAAGTTCAAACCTAATTGGTTGGGTCCCTACATTGTCATTGCTGCATTTGTATCTGATACATATAAGATCTCTACACCTGAGGGAGAACAAATCCTTAAGCACATCAATATATTACACCTCAAGAAGTTCTATTCTTGGTGCTTTTACTGCTTAGCGCTTTTACATAACTTATGATCCTGAAAAAATATATAAAAATTATATAAAGTCCTAAAAACAAAACCCAAAAAAAAAACCTGCCAAGTGGTGAAAACCTAGAAACATGTGCTAGTTGAGACCTTTGCACCTATGTCTATTAGTGTCTCACTTGCACTCATGATCCCTTCTTTTGATATTGTTTTTGCCTTGTCTAGCTTGGAACTAATCCTCATCTAGGTCTAGGGGGCATGACCTGTATAGGCTTATTAGGGTCTCCTTGTTGTATTAGTGTTTTTATGACAACTCTAAAATAATTTTTATAAACACTCCTGTTGACATTGAATGCTTTTTAACACTTATCTAATACTTTATCTACAGTCTAGGATGTCTTGATACTTCTCATTGGTAGACCTAAGTTTGAAAGAGACAGTCATGTGACTTTCACACACACACACACACACACACACACACACACAAACTAAACACTGATTGAGATTTGTTGGTTTTATTTCTCTTTGCGTTGTCTATTTTCTGAGTGTTACCTCCCTGATAGTCTCTCAAGGATGTAATGGACTAGAAGACTTGGGGCATGGGGCATGTTTTGTTTTTCTTTCTGCCCATGGTTATACTTTGTCAATCTTAGGTATCTTGAGCTTCTTGTTTGTCCTACTTGACACTTAGGATTCACAATGTATCATCCTTGTATATTTTTGCAAATGCATGCTTATGGCCATCTTGACATTTTGTGTCTCGATGCAAGCACAATCTTACTAAATTAAACCTAGGTAATTTAACTACATTAGCCATCTTTATCTTTATGTCTTTGATGCATAGGTTGGGTTCCCACATTTCAATATGATATTAGATCATATTCATATCCTCATAGTTATACTAGAGATGATTGTATGATTTTTTGATGTCCCTAATGATGCTCGATGATAAAAACTAAGACCTACACATATAACCCTTGAAATTGCACCTTTGCACACTAGCTTGCATTCTAGCATTCATTTTAGTCTATCTTTGTATTTTTAATGTTGAGAAAGCCTTCCTTCATCTTTTATGGACATGTTGGCTAACTGTGTTACTCTTTTCATGCTCCTGCTAAATACTTGTCATCTCCTTTAGAATTTCTCTCACCTCTTTTTTAAAATATTATCACAAGGGGTTAATCTCATCATCACATCTAAATCTATCCAACTACTAAATTTTCAAATCATGAGCCTTTAACTGTCGTCAATCAGAATTGTGCCTATAGCAAGATGCAAAATCTAGCCATCCTTTTGAAACATGGAAACTCTCTTAGGTGGTGGGTTGTCCTAAAATGAGAGATGAATCTTTGGAAGCTAGGCCAGTTCCTAAATAGTGATCACCTAATCCTAAATTATACATGAGATAAGGGATGAGAAGTGAATGAAAAATAATGAATACTAACCTAAATGAGGTGGTACACTGATGGTTTTGAATGTAACTTTAATCAAATCAACATGAATTATGAAAGAAACAATTGATTCACAATACTTAGACAAACATACAACCACAAAAGTGTTTCTATGCAAGGATCGAGATCTTCTACTTTGAAAGGAAAACCTAGCTTTTACCAATTTTTTGCAAAAAGAACAATAATCACAAACAAAGACCTGTAATCACACGTATGAAGATTCAAATTTGTAATAAGGAATGTAACTTAAATGAAGGTGAACACAACATTAAAGTAAAAAATTCACAATATTGCACAAGAATCAATGAGAAGGAACTGTTGAATCTCTATAACCAATGCTGAAAAAACCTCTGCTATAAATTTGCTCTTACAATCAACTCAAAATCTGCAATGCATAAAAATCTAAATCTGAAAGAAGATACCTCATAATGAGGTGAATGTACAATATATGGGTCAGTGCAAGAAGTTGGGTCTCACTTTTGGCCAAAAAGTGGAAGTGTTTTTCCTATTTTTGAAATATTTTGTCAATTGATGCCAAAATTTGAGCCATTTAGAAATTAAATATAAAAAAACTTCAGAAATAAAAATTGTAGTGCCTGGAATCTTCTTTTTGAATATGTAATTTATTTGTATACCCATATGATAGATTATTTTTTTGGTATGGATTTTTAAAAACCACTTTTTCAAAATCCCTGTTTCAGGACCATACCACGCTCGTGTATGGACACCATAATTTGACACAAATGAATGAATTTTTGTGAATCCTTTTAAATGGAGTTACCTGACACACCAAAGATTGATGAGAATATTTTTCTTGAATATTTTAATGAATATTTTTTTTTATATTAATTTTTAATTGGCTATCAAAGAAAATTTTAAAACCTCTCGTGTACGGACACCATAATTTGATCAAAATTTCACTTTTTTCAATTTTTTTTTTAAAACTTCAAAAGAATTGAGTTTAGATTGATGAAATATAAATTAATTTAAGAAAAAATATAAAATAAAAAAGTTATTAAAGTTTTAGTGAACATTGCTATTTTACATTTAGGTACCACCTTTGATTAAAAAATAATAAAAAAATAGTAAATAAAAACATAACTCTATAAAATTTATATTTTTGAAATAAGGACAGTGAGAACTCTAATGGGTTTTTGTTTCTTAAAAATATTTGATTGGGAAGACCCTCTAAAAATTATGGCAAGGCATGAATTTGTCAGTTCAATGCCTTAGCCAAATCTTAAGAGGCCAAGGCATAGGCTTGGTCTCACCAAGCCTGTCCCAAACCAAAATTCGAGGTAGGAAAAAAAAATCCTGCCTCATGTTGTAAGAAACGGGCACCCCTTATTTGAATTTCAAAAAACGGGTACCCATTTTGAAAAGCTAAAAGCAGTATGTAAAATTTGCTGAAAACTTAAAAAATTGAATTTTTAAGAAACACCCATTTTTTACTTTTAAAAAATGGGTACCCATTTTTTATTTTTAAAAAACGGGTGCCTGTTTCTTAAAAATTTAAATTTCTCTTTTTTTGAGAAACGGGTACCCGTTTTTTGAAAATAAAAAATGGGTACCCAATTTTAAAAAATAACGGGTGCCCATTTTTTAAATTTAGGGTCGGGAACCCGAACCAAAATGGGTGCCCGCTTTTTAAAATCGGGTACCCATTTTTAAGAAGTTTCATTTTGCGGATTTGACTTCCGCGGAATTGTGACCCAACTTTGTGCATTCACCCATATAGAACTCATAACCCTAATTTGGATTCCAAGATCATGCCTAGAAAAATTCAGTCAAAAATGATAAAAACTATGAAGAAGTCTCTAAAAATTGCCATCAATCACCTACCCAATAGATAGATAACTGGAAAACTCCCTCTAGCTCCTCAAAATCATGCATAAAATCCTACCTCAGATCCCTCAAGTAACCCAAAAATATAGAATGTAAAAGTCCTCATAATTATGCAAAATATGCATAAAATAGATTCTCATCATGAACTGCATTCAGAACTGGCCTTAACTGCTCCATAAATCACTAAAAATAGCACTATTCTACTCTACCACTGCATGAGAAACTTGAATTTCCCTTAACTTCAAAATTAGCTCCTTATGAAAATGTTAACTAAATGTTCTTTTGTAGTTCAAGAATAGACACTTAACTCCCCTTGCATCTAGGCATTTAAAATTATTAACTCCACTTAATTCCCTTTATTTAATTACTAAAATAATTTTTTTAATAATTGTAACCATTTGATATATTAATTTTACAATCATAACTTCTTTTTTCTTATATTTATTAATATTAATGCGTTTATCATTATATTTATCAATTTTAAACACATTAATATTAATAAATCTAAGAAAAAGAATAATATAAAAATTATATTTTATAAGTGTTATATGTATTAAATAATTAATAATCATAATTTATTTAATTTATATAGCACTTAAATAAAATTTCTTTATTTATTTAAATTTTATATGTATTTAATGATAAATATAGGCATTATTCCTTTTATGCATATAAAACTTAAGTAAATAAAGAATGGAGTTTCAAAAAGTAAAAATATTCAACTCCTATGCATGGACCCAATTTTTTTTGTAAAATATGGCAAAGGGATTTTGGAAGGCAATGAGGGAAAACTTTGTTTAGTTTTGGTCATTTGATCATTCACGCATAAGGAAAGATAGAGGGTTTTCAAACCCTAGCCCCAGATTCTCTTGTTGCGATTTCATTCTTTGCATTAAACACCATTTGATGGTAGTATCTGGTTTGTCTGGATGCTATTTGAGGTTGCTATGAGTGGTATCTTTCATTATTATTTTTTCTTCTTTACCATGTGTATTGGCTTCTTCGTGATGTGAAAGTTGGACATAGGTTTTGGCTAGTTCTGTTGATGCCATTTTTGTTGGCTCCTGTGGATTTCTTTGGACGTGGCTGTTGGGTTTTCATGGATTTATGCTAGTTCTGGATGTTTTGAATTTTATGGCTGAATGTCATGATTTTGTCATGGCTTTTGGATGCCATGCTTGCTGATATGAGTTTCATTTGCTATTGGCATTTTCAAGGGTTTATTGTGCTGTACAGTTATTATTTATGCTAGCCGTGGATGCCTTTCTCCATGCAGGTTTTATGCTGATATTGGATGAATATAGTTTCATTTTCCTTGATTTTACAAAGGTAAATCTGAAGTTTTCTTGCTTGTCATGACTGTATTCTTTACAGGACATTATTTCCTTGTCGATTCCTTGTTTTCCATAAAATGTTTCGATTTCCTTTCATAAATCTAAATGCTTCAAGTTTATTTTCTTTTCTAATTGTTGGATCCGATATCGCTGCAAAATGTTGAATTGTAAAATTTATTTTTCTCTACTGTATCATCACCATGCTAACAATAGAGTCACAATATCTTTATTGCTCATCAAAATATTACTATACCATATGTCCTCTACTAGTTTGTCCACTGTAATATCAGTAACACTCCTATCACATTCTGTGTCATTGACATATTCCAAAGCCTTTGATTTCCTCAACCACTAATCAAGGTGTCCATGAAACCTAGGAAGAAAATCAATTGTTTTTGTTTCTACCTTTTGCAAGCCTTCTTGCAATTGTTGACTTTGATGTAATTTATCCGATTCTGCAAGCTTCATTTCAAGACTGAGTGCATGCCGAATTGCTATATTTGCTTGTACATTCTTCATTTCTATATCCTCCTGCAAATGTCCTAAGCATTCTGAAAATTTCTTTAGTTCCATCTCTAGTTCTAAATGTGTCCCTTATCTCTTTCACAAGCTTTATTTAGTTCATCCACCTTGGCTTTAGTATCCTTTAGGCTTGACGATTCTTGAATTGTTCCATTAATAGTGTTGTTTGTATTGTCTCCCTTTCATCTCTTAGCTCTTTACATGTAATTTCCAAATGTAAAATTTCCTCAAGGTAAGAGCCATGATAAAAAGACCCATTGCTGTCACTTTTAGCATGATTGTAAATTTTTACATAGAGATAATGTCAACTTTTTGGTTCTCTGACCCTATAAGATCAACTATAAGCTACTTTCTTTTTTGGATGGAAGACATAGAAAGCTCTTTTGATAGTTGTGTATTTCCATTCTCATGTCTTTCAAATGTTGATATTTTTGTATCACCTTGAAACTTTAATATAATTTTCTCCATTTAAAAAATATAAACCACATGCTTTATCTAATTCAGCCCACGACAACTCTACAATTTTGCTTGTTTGTTCCTGGATGTTTAATAGTTCATGTCGTGCTTGATTTTCTCTTGGAAATTTGGGTACTCCATACTTCGTTGAGAAGAACCTCTTTTTCTTCTTAAACATCCTCATTTTTTTAGATTCATTTTCTCTGCTACTTTATTATGCTGCTCATGTTGCAACTTTTCATTCAAATCTTTCATCCTGAAAGTACAAGTTGAATATTTCCTTTAATGCTGATGTGATATCTGAAATAGGTTAAATGTTTCCTTTCTTTGATAAGATGACTTGTTGAAGCATATTTATCATAGTCTGCTATATTTAGTCTTCTAATGGTGAAGATCTGTATGCTTGCAACACTCTAATTCCTCCAGCTTGTAAATTCAAAATTTTCTAAGCCCTCCATGATTTGACTGAAAGGTTTCATACCTATAACACATGTATATCCCTTTTACAATCTCCTACTATGGTTCAACTAGAAGGTTCCATACTTGTAATTTACGTATGCCCCCTCGAAAATCTCCCCATGTCTTTAGTCTTTGCCTCTACATGATTTAGCTAGAAGGTTTCACACTTGTAATTTATTCATGGCCTTTGATAGCCTCCTTGGTCCTTTAGTCTTGGCCCCTACATGATTTAGTCAAAAGGATTCAAGCATGTAATTATGTAAGATCCTTCAACAACCTCAAACTTCATACCTATATCTGTACATGGAACAAACTCATTAGCATAAACATGTTTTATTTTTCAAATTTCTCTCTTGTCTTCTTGTCTTTTAATATAGTTATCTAAATAACCATGTTGTAGGAATAGTAGAGTATAGATGATCGGAAAGATTTCCACTACTTAGTTCATATGAACTGACCCTCCTATTCTTTCATTTTTTGTAGGTTTATTCCCAGACAAAGATGTAGAATCAACCCTTCAACATTCAACACACCAAATCTCCATTCAGTAAATGGATGCCTTTCCTCCTATCTTCTTCAGTACTTTTCTCTTTATACAATGTGTTTATTCAAATATTATGTTAGGAGCTTAGGATGCTTATGTGATATCTGAATGCATTGTATTTAAGTACTGTGTAAAACTTGAACACTTTGTACCTTATCAAAATAGTTTTGAATATTTCCATAAAAATGTACTATTTTGGCACTTGTATTTTGAATAAAAGTGATCAATTTTCTTGTTTACTAAATCTTGTACTTTAAATTTTGCATTATTTTCATTCTGTAATATGTATTCTCAACAACTAAAAAACACTTAGCTCAGTATATAACATAGTAATTTAGAAGGTATGTTAAATTGGTAACAATAACATCACATAGAGATAAACATAGGACGGAGTTATATCCATACATCCACAAGAATATAAACATAATTATGAGTATACATAAACATGAACATACATATAAACATCACAGGAAACCACAAACAAGAGTGCTGAGATATAGGTTCATCCTTAACATGAGCATGAAAATAAAGAGACAAGTACACAATTCCATAATATCCAAAATCTCATATATATCTATACAATGGTGAAATATTTGGTTTACATCCACCATGAGTACAAAATCTATATAAGTGTCTCTCAAAATGATACATCAAAACTATCACAAGGACATCAAGCCTATGCCAAACTTAGATCCTTGGACCGAATCCCTCCCTCCTAGATCATATGTGGCTAAGGAGGAGATGTCTGTGTCTTGTCTAGTAGATGTATGGATCCCTTTGATCTCCTCACTCTCTCTGAGTAGAGGGGCACTTGTTGACCCCCTGACACTGCAACTATATAGACACCTTAGTAGTAGGTTTCCCATACACCCTTACACCTTGCTACTCCACCTCTCACCTAGCCTCTCCTAAATCCTCTCACATGGCCCTCTCTTGTTGATTTGTCTCCTCTTATGCATCTAAAAGTTGCTAATCTCTCACAACTATGGTGGTCCTCAGCTTCTAGACCTCTGCCTTTAAAGCCTAAATCCACTGATCTTTTGAATCCTCTCCCTACCCGTCACAACTTTCTCTTGCCTCTTCTCTCTACCTTGCTCTTACTCTACCCAAGGCCATATGGAAAGCCTCTCCTCCTCCACTTTCTTTTCCTCCTCCTCCTCCTCCTCTCTCTATGCCCTGCTCCTCAATCTTGACTGACTGCTAGACAGACCCGCAAAGCTGGTAGCCCTATATCTCCCTTTGCTACCCCTCCCCCCATCTCCCCCATCTCCATCATCACCTCCCTAACCATTATCCCCTCAAAGTTTATTTGGAACTATGAACCATGGGAACAATCACTTGCTCATCTCTCAAGCATAATTCAGAGATACCACCATATTTATCACTCTTGAGAGATAATCTTAGACCTTCTTCTGTAAGTCGTATATATCCTATAGGCATGCTATGTAGTCTAACATGGGCAGCCAACCCATGTCCTCCTCCTCCTCCCACACCCAAGCATAAGTAGTGGTCTCCATCGAGACCAACTATATCCTCCCAAATTGTCTCCACATAGTGACAATGCAAGGTAGGAGAATCCTCAAAGGAGATGTCCAAACCCCCAACAAATCACCACACAATAGAAATACAAAAATAGTGCAAGACTTGATACTTAACACAACTCTTTATTCATAAAATAATTGATTACACAAAATATGCCTTACTGTAAGGCCTTTTGGGTTAGGGCCAAATGCAAACAACAATTACAATATTAGTTCTACAAGATCCCACAAGATCTAGCTTAAAATATTAATCCTAGCTAGTCCAGATCCACAACTAGATAAGAACACCAAGAATAATCCATACTTGTACCCTTAGGTCCACCAAGCAATCTTTTGCTTCTCAAGCTCCAACCCTATCTCTTCAAAATTTTTATCCTTTCCATTAAGAAAAATCCTCCCAATAATGCCTAAAGACTCTATAAGACACCTTACTTATACCCAACTAAGCCACAAGTCAGCCTCGTTCATTATAAACAAAATTAAATCTCTTGTATTAAATATATGTTGAGCCACAAGTTGACTACAACACAAATTAAATACCCATACATAAATTAAATGTCAAAAAGTTAGTTCACAGAAAACTTGACATCAATAAAAACCAAGACCATGCCATGTGTCAACAAAACCAAGATGAACACTAGTAAATTCTAAACATCACTGAGCTCGCAGTGCAAATCGAGCACTCCAAGACCATGTCAAGCTCCAAGACCATACCGAGCACCACATTGCATACTGAGCATCATAGATCACACTGAGCTCCATAGTGTATATTGAGTTCCATAGTGTATTCCAAGCTCTTAGAGTATGCTGAGTTCCCAGGCATAAACTATGCCCAATAACGAGTGAGCACCGCATCTTTGGTGATTAAGTCCACAACATCAAACCAAAACCCCTCCAACATGCAAGATTGCAAGAAAGCTTGGGATGCTCTTGCATTAGACACCCCATGTTCAAAAATATGTTCTAGAAATTGGAAGAACATCTTCTAGGATTCAACACATAAATTCCACATTGATTCTTCACATACATATCCTCCAAGTCTCCAACTTGTACACTCTTTCCTTTGTTCTTCTTCTACTTCTTCATATCTATCTTTAGTGTGCCATAGGTATGCTTTCCATGCTAATCTCCAACCTTCTCAAAATCTACCAACTCAACTCAGATGCCAATACTTAGGTTTCTTCTACCAAGCTCTTCATTCTACAAAGGAATCAAGGAAAACTTCCCACAACCTTTCTCAATAATAAACACATTCTTGACACAATCATGCACAACCCTACAATCATACTACTAAGTTCTATCGAGTAACACATGACAAATGTTCATGTCCACAATATCACACATCACTTGATCCTTATATTTCCAATATAAAAATTAACAAGGCATTGATCCCCACTTCCAAAGCATGCTCACCTTACAACCAACCATTCCTATAAGGAGAAGGATGTATCACTCTCTTCAAACCAAGTTTTTGAACCATCTCCTTAGAACCAAGGTTATTAGTACTACCACCATCCACAATCATCTTACAAAATTTACCACCAAACTTACAATAAGTACTAAACAAACTAGTCCTCTGACGAGAATCTAATGTCCTCTATCCAACTAGTCCTCGCTGAGATAACAAACTTTCTCCTTTCTTAGGATGACTATGTTGAACTAAAACCTCATCCACAACAACAACTGTCCTACTAAGTGCACATTCAAAATATCTATGCCCTTCTTTCCCACATTTGAAACAATTACCTCTGAACTCACCTCTACTTATGCTTTTCTTTTGATCAATAGGTTTTGGTTCATCTTTTACACTCAGTTTAGCTTGTGCCAAGCTATCCTACTTCTATTTTTCTCTAACATTACCTTGACTTTTCCTCTTCAACTTATCTTCTTCCTTCAAAGAATATTGATAAGCATCCTCAATTGAATAAATATTCAACATATCAACCTCTTCTTGAATATTGAATCTCAAACCATTAATGTACTGAGCTAACTTTTCCTTTGACAATTCTCTATGACTAGACTAAATAGTAAACTTATAGAACTCCTTGGTATAATCTTTCACATATATATCTTTCTACTTCAAATTCTTCAACCTCTTAAAAAATTCAAGTTCGTAATTAATAGGAATGAACTTAGCCTTCAATTTAGTTACCATCAACCTCCATCTAGTGATCTTCATATCACCTTCTTCTTCTTGATCTCATTGTAATTCTTTCCACTAAAGAGAAGCATGTCATTTCAACTTAGTTTGTGCCAACCTCGCTCTGAGTGGATCATCAATTTCCTCAACCTCAAAGTAGTCTCCCAATTCACCAATCCAATTAATCAGGTCTATAGGAGTCAAAGTACTTGAGAAATTAGAAACCTCCATCTTATGCTTTAACTTCAACTAAGATCTAGATCTAACAAACTGACCATCCCTAGTTCTAATAGGTCTTTCCATACAATCAATTCTTTCCTCACCACTAGATCCAACAACTTCAAATTCTTCAACAACTTCCTCATAGCTACCTTTAGTACCCACATGCCTAGGTATGCCACCTAAAGTACTTATAATTTCAAAAATCATGTCACTCTTCATTAGTGCAATCTCAGATACGAATTTTGCTCTAATCTTCTTTGAGATCCTTTCTTCCACAACATCACTAAGATCATAAATTGCTCTAGGGTCCAATATTCTTGGAGGCATCTTCCAAAATTTCCATAAACCCTAAGTAATAGATCCACAAATCCAAAAGATCAATCAACTCCACATGATCAACCTACTTTGCAAATCCTGGTGTAAACTACCTCAACTTCGGTGATCTGTCAACACACTTAGGAACAAGCTTCTATCTGATACCACCTGACATAGTGCAAGGTAGGAGAATCCCCAAAAGAGATGTCCAAACCCTCAAAACTCACCACACAATAGAAACATATGTCTCCTTTGTTTCTCTATATTGGTGAATTCTTGTAGAAGTTGTTTATTTCATGGTAACATTTCTTCTTAGTCAACTCACTTGGATTGATATTATTTTTCGTGCTCTCATTTAATTTTCTTACATGTTATCAGAGCTTGGTTACTAATCCTTGTTTTGAGTTTTAGTTTTGAAGGTTTCCATGTTAGCTTAAAGAATAAATTTGACAACTGAGTGTCAATACACTTAACCAAGATCAAGAGTAAGTGTCGAGTAAGATGAAGTGCCGAGCTATATCAAGTGCCGAGTAATAGTAGGTGCCAAGTGTAACAAGTGTTGAGTGTAATAGGTGTTGAGTATTAACAAGTGTCGAGTGTAACAAGTGCCGAGTGTAACAGGTGCCAAGTATTAACAAGTGCCGAGTGTCAACAAGTGCTAAGAGAAACAAGTGTCGAGTGTTAGCAGATGCCGAGTGATACAGTTTTGTTTAGGTGCCGAGCTATCCAAGAAACAACATGTGCCGAGCATTAGCAATGCTTCAGGAGCCGAGTAACTCAATATATCAACATAAGAGTTTGTAATGGCATAAACTATGATGCAAATAGTTTTTGCAGCTGACATAAGGAAAATCTCGAAGGATTTAATGATGAGATCGAATCTTTTATTTTTCCTATGCAATCTACATGAAGCCAATAAGAAAAATGATAAAGGCATGCAGCCAATAAGTAAAAGACAAGTATTGAGCAGGAAATTGAGATTTAATGTGGATCGTAGATCCATAACTAAACCCTAAGTCTTTGAAGTCTTTATAAGGAAGACAAAATTTCATTGTAAATATACATGAGAGGACATACAAGGGTGTACAAGGAAATCTATTTTCAGAAGCAAGGGTTATCAGATCACAAAGGATCAAGATCAGAGAAGGTGAAAAGGAGACTGCATTCAACAATCAAGGATTGTAATCTATCAGGTTCATTGTATCTAATACTCTCTAGCAATTGTATTAGAATGAAAATCCTATGGTGATAGGTTAGCTTAACAACTATTTTGTAGATCTTTTGATTAGGTGATTAAAATCCTTTAACAGGGTGACACTTCATGTTAAGTGTTTGTAAATCCTCTAACCAGGTCACTATTAATACAGTGTAAAGCCTTTAATAGGGTAGGCCTTTAATAGGGAAAACCATCAGAAGTGGTTGAACAAAATTGATGCAGTAAATTTTGTGGGTATCATCCCCACCCCAGTTTTACCTTCTTATTCCTAGAGGGTTTCTGGGTTACCAAATTCCAGTGTTATGAGTTGTTGATGCATGTGTTTAGTTTCATGATTATTTGATGTATTTACATGCATGCAATTTACTTTTAGTTAAAAGTTTTATTGGCTAAAGTGTGATACTTATGATTCACCCCCCACACCCCACCACCCCCCCCCCCCCTCATAAGTACTCTTTCCATATTTGAATATTCCAACAATTGGTATCAGAGCTAATCCAGGTTCTCACAAAGAAAAGCCTAACAGCTTGGAGGAAAAGATCTAAAGATGGAAGCCTTCAAACTTAGAAAGATCATTGAAAATCAGGTGATAGATGTGCAACTTGCTCTGCATAGCTTGGAGGAATTTAGAAACAAGTTGAGAAAATCATTAAAAAAAAGGAAGGATCTAGCCATAGCTGAAAATGATATACACTACAAAGAGATTGATACCACCAATATATTTTCCAATGGAGACACTAAAGAGTTTGATGCAACAATAGCAGAATTAATGGAGAAAAACAATGTTCAAGCAGAGGAGATAAGATCTCTCAAGATGGAACATGAATCACAGGTTATAATGATATGTGAAATTATTGAACAAAAGAAAAGAGCAGTTGATGATAAGGTCATGATGGAAAATGACAAAAGAAATCTTGCAAATAGACTCAAAGAAAAATGTATTGAATTGACAAGGATCTCAAACATGCAGATGGATACACTTGCTCAAATGATGAACCTTCATCATGAACTAAATGTGAAAGATATTGAGATCTCTACTTTGAAGATGTAGAATGAACAAATGTAGAATGAATTGAACAGAGAAAGAGAGGTAGCAGAAAATCTCAACAAATCAAGTGAAGCCATCAAATATTTTGAGCAAATACTGAAATCTCCAAGATCAACCCATGATACAACAGGGCTTAGATATAACAGCACTGAAGTTGGAGAATCATCAAAGAGTGTAGAACAAAGAAGTGATAAAGGTAAAGATGTTAAACCTATATGTCATTTCTGTGGAAAGAAAGGACATACATCTAATGTATGTAGAAGCAAGAATGCCCATCAACATGATAAACCCAAAAGCATAAATCATTGTCATAAATGCAAGAAGCAAGGTCATCAAGCATATGAATGCAGAACCAAAACTATTAAGACATCAAGATTTGATGGACATTGTTATAATTGCAAAAAGTATGGACTAGAGCTTTTGAATGTAGATCAAAGCCTATGTGGATAGTAAATCAACCAACAAAGACATCAAACCATGAATTTTGGGATTACAACACTAGGTACAACTGTCACTATTGTCAAGAATATGGACATATCCCATAGAACTACATAAGAACACATTTTAGAGAGAACTACAAAAGATGGTTGAGTCAAACTACATGTTTCAATTGCTTAAAAACTGGTCATGTCAGCAGAAATTGCCCAACAAGGTCAAAGGCATCAAGTTCTGAGTTCAACAATGGAAAGGCAAAGATAGATGTTGGACATGTCAGAAGTAAAATGAATAATACATGGAAGAAGAAAGATGAGTATAACACATCAAGTGTAGAGATCACTTCACCTAATAGGTCAAGTGATCATACTTCATCAAATTAAGCAAGAATAAGTGTGGGATTGATAAACCAAGTCATATTATACATCAGTCCCAAGACATAGAAGAACTGCAAAGAAGAAATCAACATAAGCAAACATGCCAAGTCAAAACTGAGAACTTTGCAAGATCTGTCAAAGTTGTCTTCAGGAGTCAAGTTGCTAACAACGATCGAGTTGATAGTTGATGCCAAGCTGTGAAATATCAATAGGAGCCGAGTAAAGTAAAACACAATGGGAGCCGAGTCATGTCGAAACCTTTCAGGTGCTGAATAGACAGTTGGCAGTGCACTAAGCATTAATTACTCTATTTTGAAGGGTACATAAATCTGATTTTTGACTATTTTTCCCACCATTCAAATGAGAAGCAAAGCCGAGAAGAGCGAAGAAGATCAAGATCAGCTCAAAAGCCATTTGTGAAGATTTCAACAATGATTCAGGACAAGTTTCATCAATTTAAGGTATTTTACTTAAGTGCCGAGCTACGTAGAACTTATAAACTTGTTTAAATCGTAAAACCTAGTTTGGAAAACAATGGAATCTAGGTCAGGAACCACTAAGGGTAGAGAGAATCATGAGATACAGTTGGTCAAAAATGAAGTTAAACAACTTGAATTTAAGCCCATTCTAGAAGTAGCATACAAAAATGATCTTGCAGGTGCACTATCAGTTATTCCGGAAAAAGTTGTTATGGTCCAAGATGTTTGCAGATGTTATAACTGCAAAATTGGTGCCATAGGAGATTTAGAAATCTATAATGCATATGATAAAATATGTGAAAACAAAAGACTGAAAGATGAGTTCTCAATAATAGAAAGAAAAGGATTAACCAAAACCCTAGCATTTCTGATTGTTTTCAAAATTGAATGGCTACGGATAGTTCTGAGCTGAATACACGATGGAGCTTTTTGGTTAGAGTCAGGGCCAGTAAAATTCACCAAGAAAACTATTCATAGGGTTACTGGTATTCCAACCCTAGATCGGGAAAAGACCCTGCGAAGTGACAAAAGGGAAGTAATAGAGAAAAATACAGGTGCTAAATGGAACAACAAAGGAATGACTATCGACACAGTCACAGATCCCCTACTAGATTTTGCTGTGAGAATCATTTCACACAAATTCTATCAATCAAGCAGGTTAAACAGTGTACCTTGTATAGCAATTGATGTTGCATACAAGATAATAAAAAAGGATCACACTTATGATTTAGTAGAGCTCATGTTTCAACAGATTAATGAAAATCTGGGAGCTATAAGGAAGAGCAAGGGAGCTCAATGCAAATTTGGAACAGTTTTGACATGCATGTCTTTCTATCTGATGAAAGAATTCCCTTCTATGGGTAAGGTAAGATGGAATCTAGAAAAAACAATTGTTGAACAAATCAATGGATACATTGAACAGATGGGTGAAAATTTTGATGCCCAAATGACTAGTTATTTTGAGGATTTCAAAAAGTCCATGAAACAAAGAATGAGAATTCTAGTCTCATTAACTGAGAAATATGAAAAGGACATTTGTTTTCTTGTAGATATAGATTATACCTACATACAAGCAGTTATACCTAGCGCAAGATGGCTTAGGCCACTAGGTTATGAACTTGATATTGATCAAGCTTTTGCAGTAATAACAGCCCTACTTGAAGAAGAAGCTGATAAAAATGATTTTTTTTTTGGAACCTATGATGTTGTCAAATTAAGGGTGATAACAGATTCGAAGACTGCTTCAACAGTAAAGAAGAAAGAAAAAATGGTGAGACAGATCAAGAGAAAATTTGGCGTTGAAGAAGAAGAAACAACAGAAGAGGAAGGAGAAGACATTGAGGAAGAAAGAGATAAACTTCAAGGTCTAACTCAAGGGTTAGGAGAAGATAAAGAGGAAAGTGCTGAGGTAGAAAAAGCCAAGAAAACACCAGTTAAAAGAAAGACCACAACTCCTCCTGCTCCTCAATCCAAGGGGAAGAAAGTAGCTGCTCCTGCACCAAAGAGACCTACCACAAGGGCTGCAACACAAAAAGCCCAAGAGGAGGCAAAAGGAAAGAAGAAAGACTCAAAGAAGACTGCTGCCAAGTCAAAGAAAAGAAAATTTATTCCCTAGCTGGAAACAGATGAGGAGAAGACAAAGTCAGAGGACAACTGTCAATTTCAAGTGGTAAGACACAAACCCCAGACTGTTGTTGATAAATTATGTTCAAAAATTAGGAATGATGATTTGAAAGGTTTAAAGAACCTGAATTTTTCTAAGCTCACCAAAGAAGAGCAAAATAAATTAGAGGAATCTGTGTATGCTATGATGGCTGAATGTAAGCACACACCTCTAGAATTAGATGAATCTATGCCAAAAGAATTGTATAAAATTGTAGAGGATAAATGGCATTTTTGTTTACAAATGGAAAAAGAGACAAGGGAGTCAACATTAGCCAGATTGTTGCCTGATTTGACTAAAGATCAAGTAAAAAATGTAGTAAAAAGGCATAATAACAGATTCACTCCCAAGTATAGAGCATTCAACATATTGCAGAATAAAATTGAATAGGTAGTTACTAAATCCACAAGGTTGTGGAAAATAGTTTACAAGAAAATAGAAGATGTATATAATGAAGAATATAAGGCAGAGGCAAGTGCCAAGACAAGGGAAAAGAAGGTGTCAGGAACAAAAGAAAAAGAGAAGGAACAAGTGGAGAAGAAGAGTAAAGAAGAAAAGGAAGAAGAGGCACATACAGAGGAGAAAGAGGAAGAGAAAGATGCAACTGAGCCACAAGATCAAAATATGCAAGACACATAGGTATCTCCTCCTAGTCCTCATCATGCCACCATCACACCTGCAGATATTATAAAAATAAAAGATGTTACAGAAACTTCAAATCCAAACATCAATCCATTAACTGCAGAGGATTTAGAAATCCTTGACCAATCATCACTTGTAGCAAAATTAAGTGCAAATCTTGTATTGGTCAGTGTTGATGAATTACAGAATCCAGAGGTTAAAACAGAGATAGTCAAGGTAAAAGCACAAGTGCCACCTTTGACCATACAAACTACTGGTATTCTATTTCTTCCACCACCACCTCCACCAAGTGTAGTCACATATACACTTCAAATTTCGAGCACAATAGCAGGGGAAATAAAAGAAATATTTGAACAACCAACAAGTTCAACCCCACCGAGCAGTCATAAAAGGGATACTCAAGCTGAAGAAAAAGATGAGACAAAGAAGAAAGAGGAGACAACAATACAAACACTGGTTGCATTACCAAAATTTGGTACTCCAACACAAACTCTTCAGCAGCCGAGCACAGATAGGTTACAGCTACAAATCAGGACACCAGGCTCGAGCTCATCAAAGGCAGTCAAGAAACTTCACTATGGAGTTCCTGAGCTTGATGAAGAAATAAAGATCCCATATTATGAATCTAGCACTCTTACTGAAGAAAAGATTAATGAAATTCAGAGTGCATTGGATAAAAGAAGGAGACAAAAAGCACTAAGAAAAGAACACAAGCATAAGCTTACCTTGAATGAAATTAAAGATATATTCACAGAAGCTTTTTGCTTACAGTCTCCAGATGAGTCAAGACCAATTATAGAGCAACTATCTGATATAGTTGACCAGGTGACTAATGAAGACCAGGAAACAAATGCCAGATTTCTTGAATGGTCAGAATAGAAGTTCCAAGGCAAGGTAAATAGTAAAATATCCGGTGATATAGCACTGTAACAAGAAGAACTGGCAAAGAAAGTTATAACAGTTAAAACTGTACTAGGGAACATCTTTTCCCTATACAATAAGTTGTGTGATTTTTCCACATTCACACAGGACACTAGCCAGAAAATACTAAGCTTGGAAAACAATCTGAAGATTTCTAGCATGCAACTCCCCACAAATCTAGCTCAGAGTGAGAAGCATTTTGTCCAATCGCTTCACACACAAAGAGAGTTAGCTGTCTTAGCAGCAGAGGAGGCAACCACAAAAGCTAAATTGATGCAACTTCAATCATCAATAACTCCTCATTTGGAACTACTTCACAAGGAGCAGATAAATCCAGAGACAATCCTCAAGAAAGATCCCAATCTTTCTTCATCTGATGGACTTGCACACCTAGCAGCAGAGATTGCCATCCAGCATAAGACATTGGATGTCGCATTAGGAAATTGGGATGCAACTCTGAAGGTACTTCTTGAAGTAAATAGTACATTTTTGGCCAAGTATGGCATTTCCTTGTAAGACCCTTGACATAAGTGTCAAAAAGGGGGAGAATAAGATAGCAGGAGTGATAAGAGAGTGATAAGAAGTGATTAAGTATGGGGGAGTTAAGTACAAAATATATGAAATGATAAGTATGATAAAAGGGGGAGATAGCAAATTTTGAATGTACATACAGGATCAATTAATAAGGAGTCACAAGGATCTTAATTAAGTGTTTTTGCCACTCATGTCAAAGGGGGAGATTGTTAGCTTAAAGAATAAATTTGACAATTGAGTGTCAATACACTTAACCAAGATCAAGAGTAAGTGCCGAGTAAGATGAAGTGCCGAGCTATATCAAGTGTCGAGTAATAGTAGGTGCCAAGTGTACCAAGTGCCGAGTGTAACAGGTGCCAAGTATTAACAAGTGCCGAGTGTAACAAGTGCTGTGTGTAATAGGTGTCGAGTATTAACAAGTGCCGAGTGTCAACAAGTGCCAAGAGCAACAAATGCCGAGTGTTAGCAGGTGCCGAGTGATACAGTTTTGTTTAGGTGCCAAGCTATCCAGGAAACAACATGTGCTGAGCATCAACAATGCTTCAGGAGCCGAGTAACTCAGTATATTAGCATAAGAGTTTGTAATGGCACAAACTATGATGCAAACAATTTTTGCAGCCAACATAAGGAAAATTTTGAAGGATTTAATGATGAGATCGAATCTTTTATTTTTCCTATGCAATCTACATGCAGCCAATAAGAAAAATGATAAAGGCATGCAACCAATCAATAAAAGACAAGTATTGAGTGGGAAATTGAGATTCAATGTGGATCGTAGATCCATAACTAAACCCTAAGTCTTTGAAGTCTTTATAAGGAAGACAAAATTTCATTGTAAATATACATGAGAGGACATACAAGGGTGTACAAGGAAATCTATTTTCAGAAGCAAGGGTTATCAGATCACAAAGGATCAAGATCAGAGAAGGCGAAAAGGAGCCTGCATTCAGCAATCAAGGATTGTAATCTATCAGGTTCATTGTATCTAATACTCTCTAGCAATTGTATTAGAATGAAAATCCTATGGTGATAGGTTAGCTTAATACCTATTTTGTAGATCCTTTGATTAGGTGATTAAAATCCTTTAACAGGGTGACACTTCATGTTAAGTGTTTGTAAATCCTCTAACCAGGTCACTATTAATACAGTGTAAAGCCTTTAACAGGGAAAACCATCAGAAGTGGTTGAACAAAATTGCTGCAATAAATTTTGTGGGTATCATCCCCACCCCAGTTTTACCTTCTTATTCTTGGAGGGTTTCTGGGTTACCAAATTCCAGTGTTTTGAGTTGTTGATGCATGTGTTTAGTTTCATGATTATTTGATGTATTTACATGCATGCAATTTACTTTCAGTTAAAATTTTTATTGGCTAAAGTGTGATACTTATGATTCACCCCCCCCCCCCCCCCCCCTCTCATAAGTACTCTTTCCATATTTGAATATTCCGTAACATTTCTTCTTAGTCAACTCACTTGGATTGATCTTATTTTTCGTGCTCTCATTTACTTTTCTTACATGTTATCAGAGCTTGGTTACTAATCCTTGTTTTGAGTTTTAGTTTTGAAGGTTTCCATTCATCGTAGATCACCTTATTTAGAGACATCTTTTGAGAGAATAAATTTTTTTGTGGCTCTATCTCATACTAACTCTTTGTGTGTACAAAAGTTATTTTTTAATCTATTATTTTCATCTAACCCCCTTTGGAAGGCTTTCCACTAGAGGGTTGTTATTTTCTTTCAATTTTCTTTCCTCTTGTTTTGGAAGGCTTACCGTAAAAAAGAGAGGAACTTAGTACTAATCTTCCTAAAATATTAGAGATTTTATTGAAATATCCTTCTTGTAGGTTTTATCTCTAAGTTTTTTTATCTCTCTATGTTAATCAATATCTACAAATATTTTTTAATCTCTCTATGTTAATCAATATCTACAAGTATTTGTTAGTCTATATTTCATTTTAGATTAAATATAAAGCTAAAAAAATCTAATCTATCTACTTTCAGATTAATTTGATATACCTATCTCTATACTTCAATTTATTTCAAATTTAATTCTATCCGATCATTTTTTTCATATTTCTATATTTTTGGTAATTATTTTACATTTTAAAAATTTCTCTCTTTGTCATCTTGTCTATATCTTTTATCTTTGATTTCCCTACACTGTGTTGATTCACCTCTATTACTAAGGACATGATCTCTATGATCCTAGTTAGGTTCTTGTCTTGATTTTTTATGTTCTTCAAACTCTCTTTCTTTTTTGTGCATTTCTAGCACACGCATTGGCTTTAGTTTGAGTAACTACCTATGGCTCTCACTTTTCACCCTACACATCCCTTCATTTTTTTCACCTTGCTACTTTTTGTGTGTGAGTTCAATGATCTCATCTTATTGGCCTTGTCCTAGCAGGCCATTATACTTCTCTTCTCCCATTACGGGTCTTGTCTTGTAAATCTTTCCCCTTGGTGACATCGCTTGAAGTCTTGGCTACCCCATCTGTGTTTTAGGAGGCTAAGCTCCCATTTATGTTTTAGGAAGCCGAGCTCCCTTCGCGTGCTTTCTTTAGTGCTATCACCTTTTTTTTCTCTCTTTTTCTAGCATTTAGTCTACCCTTTTCCTTTTGTACCTTGTTCCTCATTGCATTTTTTCATTATTACTCACATTTATTTCTTTCCAATCCTTGACCATATCCTTAATTCTCTCTCACTCTGCACCATTATAGTGCATCTTGTTAGAGGCAATCCATTTTTGTCCTCTGCATCTTTCACCTAACTATTGCCTGCATCCTTATTTACATTATTTTTTTAGAAGCATTTTTAAATTTTTTTTTCCCTCTAATTCAATTTTTTGCCACTTGATTACTTCCTATTTATTATTGCTTTTTCTCAATTCACTTAATCTAATTACTATATTTTTAATTAGTATGATTTTTTTCTTTATCGGGTGGTTTAACTGTATTTATATTCTTTTCACTTTCTTTTACTTGGTCTTCCAAGTTTTTTAACAAAAAAAAAACATTAAAAAGGATTCTTTCATTTAAAATTTTTGTTCAATTCTTTTCTCTGTCTATTCTCATTTTATTAATATTTATTATACTATATCATTCTTTCCCACCACCTCTATTTTTTTCTTGTGTGGTTTATTTAAAAAAAAAATAAAAAAAATGGCAACTCTAATTATAGAGATTAAACTTAATAGTTCTAATCACTCATGGAAAACTCACATTTCATTTATTTTTTGTTTTAAGCACATGTTGGATGTTGCAATTGATGCCTCTGTTGAGCCCACTGTAATCACCACCCAAGATGAAAAAGGTGTTTGGAAAACTAAAATTGAAGAAGCATTAGTACAAATTGTCAACATTTCAACTATTCCCAATTTATATGTTTTAATTGCAATTTTTTCTAAAGCTCATGAAGCAGGGTTAATTTTGCAAACTACTTATGATAATTTGGACAAATCCTGCAAAATACAATTGTAGGATCAACTCGAGGATCTCAAGTATACAAACTTAAAAACTATGGATGAGTTTCTTTTAAAATTTCATCCTCTTAAAATTCATTTGGTTGGTTTAGGTGTTCAGTTAGTTGATATTTGTTTGATTCATATTATTCTTAAAAAGTGTCTTCCTAGACAATTTCAACAATCTATAACTACTATTCATGCTCAACTTTCTATTCCTAGTTTATCTTCTCAATTAACTATGGTATTTTTCAAAACTTACTGTGTCAAGAAGAAGCTAAGATAATTCAATTTGGTACTCTTAAATCAAGTGAACATGCTTTCATGTCTAGGAATTCAAATAATAACTTTAGGTCTAATCAAAATAATCATCATAATAACCATCATCATAATCATAATCATTCTAATCATTCAAATAATAAATCCCATGCAAAGGATTATAATAATAATAATCATAATAAAAACCATAATAATAATCATAGGAATAATTCAAATTCCAAACCTCATTGTACTTATTGTGGCAAAGATGGTCATGTGGTTAATAATTGTTTAAAAATAAATAAATGATAAAAAACCCATGAACAAAAATGATCAACGTCAAAAATCAAATCATAAAAAGGGTAATTCTAATTGTTCTAATTCTCGTCATTCTTTTACTTGTAGTTGTAATATTTCTAGATCATTAGAATGGATTGTTGATAATGATGCTTCTCAACATGTTACTTCTCATAAGGAAGCTTTTTATTCTTTGCAACCTGATTTGGCTAACATTCCAATTCAATTAACTAATAATCATACTTGTAAAGTTGAAGGTTCAGGTGATGTAAGTGTTGAAATTGCATGATGTTCTTTATGTTCCTAATTTGAAAACTAATCTTTGTTCTGTTGCAAAGATATGCCAAGACTATAAAGTTGAATTCTATAAGGATATGTGCTATGTGATTGATCCTCAAACTAATCAAATTATTGGTAATGCTAAATTAGATCATGATAATTTATTTGAATTTCTTGAATTTTCTAGTTCAAGGTATTCTTTACATAACTCTATTGATTTTAATCTACAACATGGAAAATTTGGTTATTTAAATTTTGATTATATTACTTTGGTGCAAAAAGAAAGTATGGTTGATGGATTGGCTCAAATTATTCCTTCCAAGATTGTTGCACTGGTTGTATGAGTGGTAAGATGCATAGGGAGCCCATTCAAAGTGGTAAATCATGGAGGGAAACTCATAAGTTGTTGCTAGTTCATAGTAACCTTTTAGACCCCATGGAGAATAACTCCATCCAAGGTTCATGATGTGCTCTTACTATTGTTTATGATTCTTTAATTGCTAATGAAACTTGGGATTTAGTTACTTTACCTCATGGTAAGAATTTAGTTTCATGCAAATGGTTATATAAAACCAAGTTGAATGCCCATAACAAAATTATTAAGTTTAAAGCTAGATTAATTGCTAGAGGCTTTTCTCAAATTGAAGGATTAGATTATAATAATAATTTTTCCCTTGTTGCTAAAATGCCCACTATCAAACTTTTTCTTGCTTTAGCTTCTAAAATGAATTGGAATATTCATCAAATGGATGTTAAAAGTGCTTTCTTAAATGGTGATTTACATGAAGAGATCTATATGGCTCAAGCCCCCAATTTTGTTGAAAAAGGTAGTGAAAATTTGGTTTGCAAATTGAAAACATCCAGTTATGGTCTCAAACAATCACCTAGGAAATGACATTCTAAGATAAATTCTTTCTTTATTTCTCAAGAATTTTCTAGAAGTAAAAATGATCCTAACTTTTTTTTTTGAAAAAAGATCGGTAAAAATTTATTCAATCAAAACCAAGATACAAAGCATAAGCCAAAGGCCCAAGAAAACATTACATACTTCTGTCTTCCACTAGAAATTTCTCAAGAATCTTAGAATACTCCAAAGGTAACTCATCCCTACCTCTAATATCCAAAAAAAATGATCCTAACTTATACATCAAGCATACTCAAGATTATATTATCAATGTTATCTTTATGTGGATGATTTGATTCTTACTTCTAGTTCAAATGCTTTGATTTCTAATATTAAGTTTCAACTTAAACTCAATGATGGGAAATCTACTTGTGGGTATTATTTCTTTGTTGGTTTAGGTGCAATGTTTTGGAAAAGAAAAAAAGAACATTCGATTACCCTTTGCTCAACTGAAGCTGAATACAAAGGTTGCACTAATGCATCTAAGGAGGCTTTATGGCATAGAAGGATTCTTGAAGATTTAGGTCTACCTCAACAAGCATCTACTCCATTATATTGTGATAATCAAAGTGCCATTGCCTTAGCCAAAAATACAAATTTTAATGCAAGGAAAAAACATATTTCTCTTCAACATCACTTCATTGGAGAACAAGTTGAAGATAAGCAAGTTATACTTCTTTATTGGAAGGGTAAAGATCAAGTGGCTAATATTTTGACATAGCCATTCTCTAAAGAGAGATTTAAATTTCATTGTAAAAATTTGGGTTTACTATCCCTTGATGTAAGCTCGCCAAGTAAAGATTTGGGGGCGGGGTCTTAAAAATATTAATGTTTCCTTGGATGTATTTAATTTGGGAAACTAAAAGGATCCCTACATGTAGTTTGTCCTCTCGTATACATGTGGAGGACATGTCGTCTACTTTTCCTCTAGTCCACATGTGAGGGAAAATCATTTCATTATTCCTTTTATAAAGGAAATTACTTTATCATTAAGAGGATCTTGACACTTTACACACACTTATTATGAGTGTGGAATTCATAGAAGTTGGAGTTACAAATGTAACTGCTTTCTCATCTCTATAAAAGAGATGTTTCCTTCTCATTCTTCTTTACACATCACATTAATGTTATTTTAATGAACTATTTTACTCCACCATTTTCTTTCTGTCTTCTTTAGGCTTTTTCCTTCATTCATAATATTCAGAAGGGGTTTTCTTTGCTTTCCCCTTTCATTGTCTCCTTTCTTTCTTGATATTGGTGAACACTCTTGGGAGTTGTTTATTTCATGGTAACATTTCTTCTCACTTATCTCACTTGGATTGATTTTGTTTTCCTTCTCTCATTTACTTTTCTTACATTTTTATCCCTACTTTTGATCTGTTTAGTGGGAAAACATAGGCTAATTAATTAAAAAATATAAACTATGTGATATGAATTCATTAACTAACCACTTCCACACTCATATTAAAAATATAAGAGAAAGAGGGGATTCCAAACATAACTCTTAATATAACCAAAGTTAGATTAGGGAAAAAAAAAAGATTAAGGGATGCCAATGCTAAACCTTGATTATATCAAGGAAGTAAAGCAAGTCATCTTTCATGCAATGTAGATTTGATTAAAGGTATGCAAATGTAAATGTAAAATTGAACTAATTTATTTAATGAGAAGAGTAAGATAGACTCAGGAACTAAATATATGAAATCAACCTAACTAAAGTATGGAAATAGGTCTATACTAAAAAGTGGAATTAATGATAAAGTACTCACCTTGAAACATGCAAAGGGTTATATCTTTACGCTCCAAAAATTGTGGATATGAACTTGTGACTGAACTTTCGACTGTGAATGCACAATTAAAGCAAAAAGCCCATAAATATTATTTTTCTTATGTCTCCAAGAAGACATCGACCTGATGGTAAAGTATCTAAAAAATTTATGAGAATATGGAAAAGTTCCTAAGAAATAGTAGAAAATTTAACCCAACTTATGTAGAAATGTTTTGGCGAGTAGTTTTTCAGATTTATAGTCACAATTTGACTATCCTGTTGTTGCACATAGTAAAGCTTGGTTTTTGGTTTGGTTGAATGAGGGATATATTGAGGAATCAACCTTGAAATTAAAATGTGAAACATAAAAAGAAGAAAGAAAAATTTAAATGTTCTCCTTGCTTGAATAAATCCTTGTCAATAAGGATTTGGCAATGCTTGTGTGTTGTAGATGTTAAATTTGTAATGAAGGATGTAGTAAATCTCCACAAGTATAATGGATCTACCAAAACCACATCATGGAGTCATGGATATATATGCGAATCAATTAATATGATGATTAATGTATCAATGTATATATCCTCCCTTTATGACCAACAATGTGCTAGATCTTGAAGAGGAAACACCAAGAAAGGATCCTTGAATCTTGAATGCCTTGAATGCTTGATAAAAATTTGCTTGCTTGAATGCTTGAATTCTTGTACTTTCATTTGTGATTTACAGTTGATGTCTTGCTGTTGATGGATTTATAGTGTATATGAAAAGGAGATGCCTAGGCTTCCTTTTATACTAGTTTTTGGGCAAAAAACAATAAAAACCAATTGGATCACCTGATTTATGAATTTGTAACCCAAGAGAAAAAAGCCCTCAAGATTCAAAATACTTGAGTAAAAAGTAAACCTAGTTTTACCTAGCCCAAAAAAGGTCAACCTAGGTTGGTCTATTCTAGGTTTGGCCCACAAGGAGCTAACCTTGAGGTCTTAGATACCACATAGATGAAAATGGAAGATGTGGGACATAATAGGAGAAAGATTTGATTGAGCATAAATTAATCCATGGTCCATAAGCTAAAAAGTTAAAAAGAGATAAAAGGTCTTAAATGATGGGTGCTTCTAGTTTAAGATGATACATGATCAATTTTAAGTTGACCTTGGTATCCTATGGTTTTCTTCCATGCAAGCTGTGACTTCTATCCATAAATGCCTTAGATTTTCCCACAATGGAAAAATTTTCACTAGTAAATATTCTCTTTATCACCCTTATCACCCTCAAGACTATGCTGAAATAAAATTCTTTTGGCCTTCTCTCCCTCAAAAGCCACCTACTTTTCTTGATCATCTTTATCAATCCTATTAGCAATACAAAGTAGATAAGATTATTGAGATTAGTTTCCCTCAGGTTGATCCTTCTATATCTATATTACCTACTCCACCTAATTATTTACTCAATACTTCTCAACCTGTAGTCATTCCTTCCTTCATCTTGTAAGACTATTTATGATTGACACACTCATAAGCATCACTAGAACCATCAACATAAGGCCAAGGCTTGCACCCTTTCTTCTCAAAATATGCCAAATTCTCAACCTTTTCCTTCCTTCAATCAAACCATGTTTGTGTCTTTGGAGAAAGTTTTCTTGGAAATAATCAAGACTAGCTAGGTTACTGAGAGGAGAGGGGTGAATCAGTAACCTCAAAACTTTTAAATCAATTCAGCACTAATCATTCACCATTCATTCATCTATTCTACTACATGCATGAAAAAGATAAACATTCATGACACATGAACATAGCATTTTGGTGACCCAGAAACCTTCCAAATAGAAAGCAAAATTGGGGTGGGGATGATACCCACAAAACTTCACTACTACAGTATAAAGTTGGCCTCTTAGGGCTTACATTGGCCACTTCTGATGATCTTCCCTATTCAAAGCAATTTGGACTGCTAGATCCACCTTGTTAGAGGTTTTACAAACATACAATGAAGTATGCACTCTGTTAAGATATTTATACAAAGACTGTTAAGTCTACCCTGTTAAAGGATTTGGAAAACTGATTCACCTGTCAGGATGAAATAATAGATCTGACTTACAAATTGATTGCTAAATAGATCTTTGAAGTACATATCACCTCTTGTGACTGATATACCTTTACTGCTGCTTGTAGACCTTATTGAATACTTTTCTCTACTGCTGATTCACATTCACTCTTCTCAAAATATTACATGTCCATTCCATTGACATACTCATCATACAATACATTACATTTATACCATTCCAATAATTACAATTGCAAGGTCCGCTAAAATATAAGAAAACAAAATATTATTGAGTCAGCCAAACAGTAGAAAACTCGGGTTCTTCAAGCTAACTTGGTGAAATTTTTATACTCGGCATCCACTACATTACTCAGCAGCATCATGCACTTAGTAGAAGTAGAAGCATGGTCCATACTAATCACACAACATAGCTTGGAACTCAGCAACCATTGGAGACTTGGTAGATATAATGTCACTCGGTAGATACTGAATCCTTCATTTACCTTGTTGTCACTCAGTAAACATTACACATCCATCACTTGGTAGAAACTGGCTTCACATCACATAGACTAATGACTCAGTAGACACTATGAAGCTTGATGACCATTATCTATTCGATGAACACTATAAGCTCGATAAATACTGATGAACTGCACATTCACTTGGTAGCTTCAAGAATGCTTGGTGTGAACTGCTTAACTGTTGAACTTACTAGGTAACCATTGAATGCTCAGTATAAACTATAGACTAAGTGATGAGCTCGATAAATATTTAGAATTGAATAAGTGTTGTCACTAATGAAAAATATAACATAATTCCAACAATCTCCCCCTTTGGCATTAGTGACAAAAACACTTAGGAGCCTTATGTACACTGACATACTGATTTTTGATTTTTCAAAAATAATCTTTGTAAAGCTGCTATATATACATATCTTACATATCTCCCCCATACATATGGCATAATATATACATAGCTTTTCATCCTTTTTATTTTGTACATAAATAAATATAATTTTCTCCCTTGATTTCTCCACAAGTCTCTTATCATCTCTTACTCCCATGTTTCTTACTATCTCTTACTCCCCCTTTTTGACAATAATGCCAAAGAGATATGCAAAATATTCAAATAGATACAAAAAATGTGAGAGAAAATTGGAGTGTACCTTGAGAATAAGAGCCAATGTCTTATCCCAGTTGTCTTGCAAAATTTTGCAGGTGGAGAGTGCCACTTGAACTTCTGTAGAAAGTTCAATCATGTGATTTGCTATGGAAAAAATGTTATCCCAAACCAATGTTTTTGAATATGCAATGTATTTCTACATTGAGTCCATAACTAGAAGGATCATATTTTGGATATCAATTAGTGTAGACCTGATCCTGGCTGCCTCTCCTAGCAATTCTGCCTACAAATCTAACAAAAATCTCAACTTTATGTGATGTGATGAGCTTGAACTAGGGTCAAGCTGTAGCCTTTGAGCGCTTGCCTTCATATCTACATCAATCTTACTCAATTTCTCCTTTATATCCTTGGTGAACTCAGTAACATCACAAAGCTTGCCAAAAAGTGATGTTACATTGGAAAAAGAATGTTCAAGATTGCTCAAAATTGAAGATAAATCTACCTGGTTGATAGCATTGTGCTCAAGAACCTTATTATCAAATTTATTCTCTGCCTTCTCAATAAGCTTTTCTCAGCTAGAAGTGTTCTCATTGAACTTATTTACAAGTTCTTCTAATTGTAACAAAATGTGTTGAGATGAGTCAACATCAAAACCTATAGCCTCAGTTATTATATTTTTAGCATTCTCAATTATGGAAAATTCTCTATCTTTTTCATCTCTAAGTTGCTTCTGCCTTGCCTTTTGCTCCAAAATTTGACTAACCAATATCATTTCATCAGCTGTGGCAATGTCCAGATCCAACTTGGAAATAATAATTTCTTTGTCCAAATCAATGTCTTCATCAATTGCTTTTCCAATAAGCAGAAGTTTTAGATGAGTCTTTGGTTTTACTTCTGAGCTTACTTCTTTGGACTTAGAAATGGAAACAATAGTAGAAGTAGTTGGACTTGTAGTAGAAACTTGAATTGGCCCAACTGAAGGAAAACTAAAAGAAGTACTAACTATATCCAAAACTAAGGTGCTTTCCAAAAATGAAGTACCAATAGGTGGTGTACAAACTGGAATACTTACAACTAAAGAACATACTGGAACAAAATTTGGTGCAATTAAAGCTGCAGAGGAAAAAACTATAGAACATACTGGTAAAATTACTGTACATGCTGCTGTAGAAGTTGACACAATTGAAGAACTAGCAGCTATGCATACTACTGAAGTAGATGACTTGGGAGCTAATGAAGAGGGTTGTAGCTCAGTAGATGAAGTGGTTGACACTTCCATTATAGATACTTGGAGCTATGAGGTAGCAACTAATGATTGTACAAATGATATATTTGAGGTGGTTGCAATCATACTTGCTAAAGCTATCTCCAACCCTGATGATGTAGTAGTTTTAGGTGGAGAATGAGGAAGGGAAGCAATGACTTTTGCTACTATTCTCATTGGATCATTTTCTTCATCTTCTTCCTTGTCTTCCTCTTTCTCTTCATCATCCTTCACCACTTCCTAATAATCTTCAGCACTAATGGTAACACATGGACTGTTATCTTCTTCCTCATAATCACTATCACCATCATCATCCTTGATTTCCACTAGGTCATCACTGGGCTTATGTAGATGATAGATGTTCTTCCACATGTTTGTTGCATCTCTAACAAAATGCTCAATATCTTTGATTAAAATCAAACATCTATGGAATCTAATCATCATTTTACTTTCATTATTTTTCATTGCTGCCTTGACTTTTGCATCTATAAGATTGGGCAGTAACTTCCTCAAAGATTGTTCATATATATCTTTAGCTGTCTATACAACTGATTCCCACCTTGGCTGCGATCTTGCCAACAATTCTTTTGAAATCTCTAAGGAGCAATCTATTCTGAGGAATATTTCCATTTTCCCATTTTATTGAGTACCAGTTCCTCAATCTGCATCTTCTCACAATCAGTCCTTGTTTCAAATTTTAAGGCTTTGAAGTTTGTGATGCCTACTTCTTCCATTTGTTTCAACCTTTCTTGGAAGGTAAGTGGGGGCTTTACAAGCACAACTTCACTATCTCCTTTTCCTTTTCCTTTTGATCTACTAGTGAATATAGCTGTGGAGACTTTTGGAGGTTTGGTAATGATTACCCTTCCTTTCTTCTTTGCTAGATTTTCCTCCTTTTTTGATTCCTATTCTTCTTCTTCTTCTTCTTCTTCTTCTTCTTCTTAATCCTCTCCTTTAACTTTTGTAAGCATAAGAGGGCCAGTGGTAGTTTTCATCTTGGCTATTTTCCTCTTTCCTTTGCTGATTGCTTGGGGTAGCTTGATTTCAAGTTCAATTATGGCTTTGGCCTCATCATATGTACCAAAAATTGATAGCTTAGGATCTATAGGTTCATTCACCAATGCTTCAATAATATCCCTGGTTTCATCAATGTTAACCTCACATGGGAGAGGTTTTACCCATGCAACTCAGGACCTGACTACTTGAATATACATTCTATCATAGTCAACCATGAAACACACATCATCTTTATAATCCTCAAAAATTTTGGGAGGAATCCTGAACCTATTGTTCATCCTTTCTTTGAAATCTTCAAAGTAATTGTCCATAATGCTGTCAAAATTTATACCCATTTCTACAATAAATTCATTTATTTGGTACAAAATAGTAACATCTTTTCTCCATAAAACATAACCTTTTGATGGGAAAATTTTTTGGACATAGAAGAAAAGACATGTCAACAAAGAACCAAATTTTTAAGGGTTGTTCTTTAATGTCCTAATACTATCCATATTCTTATTCAATTGCTTCAATAGTAATTCTGACTAGTCAAATTCCATAATTTTCTTCACAACCTTAAATGCTAAATCCACTGCCTCACATGACACACTATTCAAGAAACTGGCGCTATAAATCTTATGAGCAATTACATGAATGCCAAATCTTAATTCCACATCAAAAATAATGCTAATTTTCAAACCTCTACCATCCTACTCGGCTAGGGTTTTCTTTTGAAGTTCATCTTGACCTAAGGTTTTGGTAGATTTTTCTTTGTGATGTGAATATCAGGATTTAACTGTGTGATTTTTGAGTCAAACTCGATGACCCATGTTTCATGAGTAGTGATTCAACATGAATCCATCTCTCATGAGAATAAATGGAACACTTAGCACTCATTGGATCTAGGTGATGCTCCCAGGGGTGAAGCACCGGGACTTCTCGGGAGGTCACCCATCCCAGTACTACTCCAGCCTGAGCGCGCTTAACTACGGAGTTTCCTCCACAGTTAAACCCAAAGCTTGCAACCCCATTTTCAAAACCTTCACCAAGTGTTGTGCCTTATGAACCATTCATTAGAAAGCCCCTTAAGCTCATCAATTGATAAGTAGGAGATGATTTCCACAGCTAGTCAAATTCTGATGTGAATATCAGGATTTAACTGTGTGATTTTTGAGTCAAACTCGATGACCCATGTTTCATGAGTAGTGATTCAACATGAATCCATCTCTCATGAGAATAAATGGAACACTTAGCACTCATTGGATCTAGGTGATGCTCCCAGGGGTGAAGCACCGGGACTTCCCGGGAGGTCACCCATCCCAGTACTACTCCAGCCTGAGCGCGCTTAACTAGCTGTGGAAATCATCTCCTACTTATCAGATTTTTCTTTGTTCGGCATGCAAAGACTCCTAATCTTATGAATCATTTTCTTGGTGATTAACACTGGCTACTCTAAACATAATTGTCCATTGTGTACATGACTAGGAATGTACCTAATCCACTTAATTTGAAAGCTCCTTGGCAGGTGTGTGATATGGGTCAACCCTTTAGTTTCTAAGTGCTTATGCTTGGGTTTCAATGAACCATCAACATGCATTTCTTCTAAGGAACTATCCATTTTTAGGGTTCCAATTTCCTAAATAGAACACTTAAAATGAGTGCAAATGTTGTTAATTAAAAGTATCTTGGGTGGAAATTGAGATTGCACACCATTAGGGTCGAGTGCCTCTGCAACTGCTGGAACTAGCTTGAAGTTTGGTGCTTTCCACTCTACACGTTTTACCAATATTTTTGAGTCTCTTTTTGCCTTGCTATTACTGCTACTCTCAAATGCCATCACTACTTGGTAAATGATAGAAATTTTTCAAAAAAATTCTTCACTCTAAATTCACTCAAAATTTCTTGGATGCACCTAGAATCACTTAGCTCTGTGAATTCTGAAGTCACAGTGAAAAATGAAGTTGAATTCTGCCCTTTTTAATGAAAATTCACCATTAATGCTAGGTACCATAATGACTTAGTGCATTATAGATTGTCATCCACTCACTAGCTCGGTAGAAACTTGAGACTCGGTGATTAAACAAAACTTTCATTACTCTTGACCTAGCTTGGTTGAGTCTGTGACCAACCTTGCTCAGTATGAATTGATTCATGTGATCCCTTTTTATCTAAAATATTGATGTGGATCTTTTTCTTTCATTTATTTGCAACTACTTGAGATATGACTTGGTGAAACAATTCCATTTCCTCCTTCATGAATTTAATTGGAAATGGTGGAGTCACCCATTTCTTGAGTGACATGGCCATCATTTGAACTATTTTGCTCAATAGATTTGGGAATCCAGTACTGTCTCGTCTACTTCCTGATATTATCAGCTTTAGCTTTCTTTTCATCTTCAACTCTTCCTATGTTCATGCAATTTTTAGCTATGTGACCAATTTTAGTGCATGTATAACATCTTACTATTGAATCTCTCTTTCTCAAGTGATGCCTTGTAGAGTCTATGCCAATGTGTCCATATTCTCCACAATAGTGACATCTGCACCAAGTATTGTAATCCCAACCAACTATTGCTTTAATAATTTTTTTAGCTAGATTGAATGATTTGGATCTACATTCAGATGCCTTGTGACCTTGTTTCTAACATTTGTGACATTTACTTTCAAATTTTGGTTTCTCCTTGCATTCATTAGCATTATGACCATGTTTACTACAATTGTAGCATTTTCCATTGAATTTTTCCTTTCCATTGCTCTGAAATTTGTTTGATGTATGACCTAACTTACCATAGTGATTGTAAGTAGGTTTTGATTCCTTTGGGCACCTTGTTTGGAAGATTCACCTTCTTTTTTGTAACCAAGTCTTGCTTTGCCTTTTTGCCTATGAAGATTTTGCTCACTTTGTTGATTCAATTGGTCCATGTCTACTTGAGATTTCATCATCCTTTCATTGAGTTTCTTTTCAAAAGTTAGATCATCTTTCAATCTTTCGTTGATTTGTCTTTCAGTGATTAGATCATTCCTTAGACTTTCATTTTTTGATCTCAAATTCATGATTTCCTCATTTGCATTGGAGAGCTAATTGATAAGACTTTCTTGCTGAAGGGATTGATTTTGATTTTCATTGTTCCTTGCCTCCAAGTCTTCACTTGCCTTATTCCTTTGTTCCAATATTTCACACATTCTTATTGACTGAATTTTTTTTTCTCTTTTCAATTTTCTTACCTCTTCTTGTAGAGAGCCATTCTTTTCTTCAACATACTGATGGTCATTCATCTATCTTACAAGTTCCTTCCTTTTGTTCAGTGATTGGGAAAGATGCTCTTTTGCTTCCTTGAGTTGAGCTGTGGCCATTTACAAATCTAGCTTCTCATTCTCAATAGCTTTATCAAGTCTGAATATCTCCATTTTCCTTGATCTTTACTTAAGCTTTCCAACTTTATCCTGAGAACCACAAAGCTCTGATACCAATTGTTGGAAATAATCAAGACTAGCTAGGTTACTGAGAGGGGAGGGGTGAATCAGTAACCTCAAAAAATTTAAATCAATTCAAGACTAATTATTCACCATTCATTCATCTATTCTACTGCATGCATGAAAAAGATAAACATTTATAACACATGAACACAGTATTTTGGTGACCCAAAAACCTTCCAAATAGAAAGTAAAACTAGGGTGGGGATGATACCCACAAAACTTCACTATTATAGTATAAAGTTGGCCTATTAGGCCTTACATTGACCACTTCTAATGAAATGCCCTGTTAAGAGCAATTTGGACTGCTAGATCCACCTTGTTAGAGGTTTTACAAACATACAATGAAGTATGCACTCTATTAAGAGATTTATACAAAGATTGTTAAGTCTACCCTCTTAAAGGATTTGGAAAACTGATTCACCTGTCAGGATGAAATAGTAGATTTGACTTACAACTTGATTTCTGAATAGATCTTTGAAGTACAGATCACCTCTTGTGATTGATATACCTTTACTGCTCCTTATAGACCTTGTTGAATACTCTTCTCTGATACTGATTCACATTCACTCTTCTCAAAACATTACATGTCCATTCCATTGACATACTCATCATACATTTCCAAGATACAATAAATTACATATATACCATTCCAATAATTACAATTGCAAGGTCGGTTAAAACATAAGCAAACAAAATATTACTAAGTCAACCAAATAGTAGAAAACTCAGGGTTCTTCAAGCTGACTTGGTGAACTTGTAATACTTGACATTTACTGCATCACTTAGCATCATCATGCACTTGGTAGAAGTAGAAGCACGGTCCATACTAATAACACAATGTAGCTTGGAACTCGGTAGCCATTGGAGACTTGATAGATATAATATCACTTGGCAGATACTGAATCCTTCATTTACCTTGTTGTCACTCGGTAAACATTAAACATCCATCACTTGATGGAAACTGGCTTCACATCACATAGACTAATGAATCAGTAGAAACTGTGAAACTCGATGACCATTATCTATTTGGTGAACACTATAAGCTTGGTAAACACTGCTAAACTGCACATTCACTTGGTACCTTTAGGAATGCTCGGTGTGAACTGCTTAACTGCTAAACTTACTAGGTAACCACTGAATGCTTGGTATAAACTATAGACTGAGTGATGGGCTCGATAACTATTCAAAATTGAATAAGTGTTGTCACTAATGAAAAATATAACATAATGCCAACAAGTTTATCATAATTATAACATGTAAATGGATAGACATGATGATTCTATTTTTATATTAGATTATGTTCTAATTAATCTTGATTAGGAAGATACTATTGACAATGATATTATTAAGACTAATTATAATGCACATGTTTGTGATGATAAATATGGAACTTTTTGAATCTTTGTGGGGCATTCATCTTGTGAAAGTATAGAAAATAATCAATTTAAAGAGAATGTTATTCCTCTTAACAAAATCAATTTAAAGAGAGCATATTAGATGTTGTTTATGTTGCACGTTTCCAACCTTTCCTTAATGATATAGAGAGATTTTTTTTTTTTTGCGGCGGGGGGGGGGGGGGGGGGGTTGGGTTAGTGACATTCTTGATTGACTTCTCTAGCTTGGTAGTGTTTGTGTGTTTTTGTTGTGTTTCCCTTGTACTATTTTTCTTGTTCTATATTTTGTCTAGATTTCTTTAGATGATCCTTATTTCTCTATTAGCATCAGGTGACCAAGTTATCAAACGTGTTGTATGCATTATTCTATTTGTATCTCTTTTCTTCTACATGTCATTACATGTTTTGTGACCTATATATGCTATTATTTGTACATGTTCCCTTGTTTAGTTTTCTTGGATGCCTCAACATGGTAGCATAAATTCTTTTTAGTCTCTGTGATGCCAACCCAAAAGGGATTTTCTTCAAATCTCTTACATGTTATTTTTTTCTGCTTCATTGCCTCTTTAGATTCTTAGCTTTGTTTGACATGTTGGGGTTACCATCTTGCCCCTTCCATCCCCTGATTTGTCAAGGTCTTTTCTTGTTCCTTCTCTCTCTTTTCTTGGTTGATTTTAATTCACCATTTGGTGCTCCCATTGTTGGGTTTCTTTTTTTACTTCCTTTGGGGAATGATGAAATTTCATATTTGATATAATATTACATATTATCATATATGATCATACTAACTCCAAAAATGGTAGATACCTTTTGTTGCTCTTTATTTTTTTATGTTTTTATTTCTCTTCATATGTCCTCTCTATGGGGTATTTCATAGTGTAATTTTTTTTTATTGTTCTTCCTTTGAGGCATTATCAATCACTTTAATGTGGGAAATACACTTCACTCAATTGTGTGTGCACGCACACACACACACACACTCTCTCTCTCTCTCTCTCTCTCTCTCTCTCTCTCTCTCTCTCTCTCTCTCTCTCTCTCTCTCTCTCTCTCTCTCTCTCATGGTTGGTTGTTTATAGATCATTGTATCCCACTATTGAACTATTAATAGTTTGGGGAGCCTAATCCATGTAACCCTTTTTTGGATCCCTCTACCAAACTATTAAATTTTGAGAGGGCTGATTGTTATTTTAATCCTTCTTGAGATTACTAATTGTTTAGGATGCATGATCATTTCTTTTTCATCCTTCTTTGGACTGCTAATAGTTTGAGAAGCTTGATCTTGTTTCTGATCCCTTAAGGATACTTGCATCATTATTCTTAGGTGACATGTAAGTCCATTGAGGATGAATCTTTGATGAGATAACTAGCATGCAACATACACTTGCTAGACCATTTGATTCATCTACAATGGTTTGAATATCATGACATACACACTTGCTAGACCATTCAACACTGTATTTGATTGCAAGAAACCTTTTCATGTAGTTCACATCAAGGAACAAAAAACCTATTGGGTGAGTTGACTATACCTTTTATCTCTATTTCTCTTGTTAGTGAAATCTCACTTATAAATATTTTGGATATGATGAAGAATCAAGTTTGTTGGGGTCTTGGTAGTTTCTTTGTTTCCTTAGTCATAATGAGACTAGCTCTTGTTTTTGATCTATGTTACCATGAGTATGAGGTAGCTCATACTCCATGAGTATGAGGTAGTGCATACTCCCTTTAAGGTGGGGGCTAAATGTACCATCTTAAAATGGAATCACACATTATCTAAGACCTTTGATCTCATAGCCTTTAGTTATTTTATCGATCATAGATGCATTTGTGCTCCATCTACTTTTTTTCTCACTCAGTTTGTTTTCATAGCTTCTACATAGGATTTCAAATTCAAGGAGAAATGTATTAGATGTTAGAATATATAGTCCTAAAATATAACTAAGAGGGGGGGGGGGTGAATCAATTATCCAACTATTATCACAATTATCAACCTTAATCAAACTTAACCATATGAACAATATAATTAGAAACCACAACAAAATACTCATGCACAATAACACCATATATGTTAAGCATGGAAACCTTTGATCAGAGGGAAAACCCTAGTGGGGTTGGTACACACAAGATGATGTACTAATATAAATATTCCTGTTAGAGGATTGACCTTGTTAGGAGTCTATAAAAACATTCAGTACATATCAGTCCCTTTTAGGAGATTTTGAAACCCTGTTAAGAGATTCCAACTCTGTTAGGAGTTGTGCAAGATAGATGGATCCACTGTCCAAATAGCTTCAAGGGAAATACCAATAAACTCACTATCCAAATGATTTTTGTATTATTCCTTTTAGAATAGTAGAATTGAATTATAATTCCTTCCTCTTTCTTTGTCTTGTCAACCAAACCTTTGCTCCTTCTGATCTTGATACCAGATCACAAACTCAACATCCAATAACCCCTTGGATCACTTACTCACATTCACTAAACTATCTGCTCCTTTTCAAACTTCACATTCAATACTTGATACACACTCACAAACAAGGAAAACATATTTCCTTTATACCCTATCTTCAAAATAATTCGTTGAGTTGTCCTTGAGGCCTTCCCAATTAATTATAATAAGATAATTAGTTAATTCATAAATACAATAGCATTGTCGGCTCATAGAATGTCCAAAACATCACATGTACAACTTCATGACTTGTGCACTTTTTGACATCACCATCAGACTTTCCTCTATCACTCGCTGACCACACATCACTAGATTATATCTCTGATAGAAGATATAATAGGGTCATCAAAAATTTCTTTCCACGCACTCTGTCTCTATACTGCTCTCTATAAATCACTTATAGCTTCCATACATCTTCAACTTAGACTCTGTACATTTAAACTCAACATCAAGACATAAGGTACAACATGTCCTTGACCATGTGTCATTAGAAAATAAAAACCTTATCTATACAACTATGATCTCTATCTACTACTCAGCCGATTTCAAAGACTTACTACTATGTTGACATCAATGACAAACACAATCATGAATACAACATGTCAATACTCTTCAATTATTAGGATACTCCCCCAAAGAAATACCATCAAAATTCATGCTAACATTAGAACCCTCTCTTAGTAATACATAAAAAATAGGAAGGGATGAAGGGAGAATATTGTTTATTCTTGAGGTTTTTATTGTTACATTGATCAATATAGGAAATAAAAAGGTGTTAGGAGTTGTCATTCTTGGTGGAGCACTTAGTTGACCTCTTGGTTGATAAAGTACTAAATCTAATAGATTATCATCTTTATTTTTATTAATTTGATTATCACGATGGTTAATATGAAATTTGGCCAATATATCAAAAAATGGATTTAGGTAAAGAGACTCTTTAAATATATTTAGACCAATAGGTTCTTCTTCTAAGGAGGACGAATTGTGTAAATTTTGAACAACAACAAAAAAGAGATTCTCTTCTCTTTCTTCTTGTTGGACAAGGATTTACCTGAATAATTTTTAGGGGCATTGGAAAAGAATCTTCTTGAGGAAATTGAGCTTCTAAAATAGTAAATACAATAACTAAAAGTAACATGAAATAAACTTAAACTTGAATCATTATTGTAATAGATACTTACCTTGACACCATTCTTGGCAACACCAGAAAAATGTAGCCCTTTCCAAATGGATAAATATATTTTTTCAACACATTTACTCATAGATTGGTCAACTTATCTAAGTACATATTTGTCCTATGGAAATGTTTGTCTACTATGTCAACTTGGGGCCATAACTTGAAATGGTTATGCACAATATATGCATTAAGTTTATATTGAGGCTATGCTACCTATTGTTAAAATAAGAATAATGTAGGAAATTGGAAGCTTGAATGAAAACCTACCTGGTTACTAGCTACCAATGCATAATGTTTTTTTTTTTTTTGAAGAAACTAAGTTTAGGTCTTTCAAGTAGAAAACTACTCTTTCTAATTTGGATGCAAGAACGAAGACTATATCTATTTCTTTGTGGCTACAAGAATAGATAAGTGATTGGAAAACAACTATAACAATCGTAAACAAACAACTAGATGCAAAATGTAAGCCACCAATTGGCCTTCCTTGGGTGAGTGAATTTGTGTTCTTCAATGCAATATTTACTTAGAATAGTCATTACTTTATTCATATAGCATAAAATGATTATACATATTGCTTAGAAATTGTAAAGCTATGTTGTTGAAACTATTATATTAAATTCAACCTATTACTAATTGATATCTCTCTAGCTATACAAAGAGGCTTCAAAAACTTATTTATGCTAAAACTTACAACTAGCTAACTACAAAATAACTAACCACCTCCAAAAAATAAAAGGGCATGGTTATTGCATTGAAACTAGAAAAGAGGTACTATCTTAACAAGTAAGAAATAATCATCTTCTTATCTATGGGCTAATATATAGGACAACTAATCCCTAGTTTTCTTTACATGACATATTACTCATTGTCCTAACTAGAAAGTAGGAAAATCAATTTGGTCTTTAATTTTTTCCTCATTTTTACCCCCCAACTTTATGGATTTTTATTGAAACAAAGCAATTTTACAAAGAATACCAACTACATGAGGTAGCTAGAAGAGAGACTCATCATATAAAACAAATCACTACAAAACAACTAACAACTAGCATTACATTGAGAGAAGATAATGAAACACTTTGCAAAGGTCCATATGAAAAATATCTTCTGGAACTCCTTAAGTATCTACTTGGATGTTCTTCCCTATTAACCTAATCCCATAGAAAAAGGTTAGGAGCACAAAACATGAAGGTTCATCCATTCCAGATTACATAGATTTACTAAACTTTAGAGTTCATAAATATAGATATATGACATGGATACATGAAAACAAACTATTTGGGAGCAAAAAATTCATTATGCTTCAATTAGTCAAAATAAAAATAATAAAAATATAACCACGATTTAAAATATAAAGTATTCCATCCTAAAAGTATTAAAGCCCATATGTTGGATGTCCATCAAATACTTCTTTAAAAAATATTTTAAAGTAAAAGTCTTTAAATTCTATAACACCTATAACAATTTAAAAAAATGATAAGTATAGAAAAAACAAGCTATTATTTCCACCTTTTACCATGGATATCAAATTTTGAACAAATAATATGTTATTATAAAGGATGAACATCTCTTGTCTAAGAGAGAATCCTTAATGTAAACCAACAATTCTATGTAAAATTAGATATGACAAGATAAGCACATGTGACTTAACTAATAGAAAAGTGTATCCTTAGGAGAATGATGAGAGATTGACATACTATGATTTTGCAAGTGTACAAACAAAGATAAGGATAAAAAGAACTATTATGTTACTCACAAATTATGATTGCATCTCAAATTGTAGCATTGTGAATTAAAATGAGCCCCCAATTAAGAGGTTGATGATTTCACATACTATGGAGAAAAATAATAGGATATTAGATGTTATTAAAAGTAATAATATAATACAATTTCAACTCAATAAAACATGTTATGGTAGCTATAGCATAATAGATGACTATCCAAAATTTCAATGCAAATTTTTACGTTTATTAGTAGAGTGGTCATGATATTAATGATACATGTAAAAGGGGAGATTGAAATAGTTTTGACTATGCTTCTTCTTTCATTTAGATCAATTAATCAACTTAACACAAAGAAAAATTAGATATGACAAGATAAGCACATGTGACTTAACTTAGAGAAAAGTGTATCCTTAGGAGAATGATGAGAGATTGACATACTATGATTTTGCATGTGTACAAACAAAGATAAGGATAAAAAGAACTATTATGTTACTCACAAATAATGATTGCATCTCAAATTGTAGCATTGTGAATTAAAATGAGCCCCCAATCAAGAGGTTGATGATTTCACATACTATGGAGAAAAATAATAGGATATTAGATGTTATTAAAATTAATAATATAATAAAATTTCAACTCAATAAAAAATGTTATGGTAGCTATAGCATAATAGATGACTATCCAAAATTTCAATGCAAATTTTTACGTTTATTAGTAGAGTGGTCATGATATTAATGTTACATGCAAAAGGGGAGATTGAAATAGTTTTAACTATGCTTCTTCTTTCATTTAGATCAATTAATCAACTTAACACAAAGAAGGTCAGGATAGGATGATCCCAAATGCTAAATGTGGCCAACGATCCTTCACTAAATATGTAATATTTAAATGGGAAATGATAATGAGATAGAAAATGTAGATTAGGAAAGATTCATATGCATATAGACATATCTTAATTCATATCTAATTAATAAATAGACATAATCTCAAAGAAAATCCTAAGCTATAACCTATTTACCTATCAAATTTTAGATGAATCTAGAGGATATAGGGTGGTTGAGCCATTCTTTACCCTAGTTTGTTTTTACTAAAACTTTCAGGGATGCTTCATTAGATCCCAATCTTTGCCAATTTCTTTTTAGCCCTATAACCTATTCCTACACACAAAATAATTGGGAAGAAGGTTTTGGAAAGGAAAAATGCCTTGGTCAAATCCTTGTTCAGGAATTAACCTTGAAAATGTAATAACATTTTATAAATGAAAGATAAAATAAAATCTAGATCTCAATCATAAAAGATGATTCTTGTGTAATAGCAATTATAGTTTACCACAATGTTTGATGGAGTAGAATACTTTGAAGACTTGGATGCTTGAATATCTTGATAATTCTTAGATACCAAGTTGTAGTAAATATATTTAAACCAAATTTATTGATAATGTAGGTAGAGAATAGTAATAGATGGAAAAATTAGGAGAGATAGGGTGTTTGTACACCTCTTGCAACATCTTAGGTGCGAAAACTCAACTAAGCCAAGTGTAAGTCATAATCTTCTGCTAAAACCTATAGATAGATTCTTGGTTCCAAATTAACCACAAATAAAAATGTAAAGAGTGCCTAAAATTCTCTATACCTACCTGACTAAATTTTGAGTCATTTTGTACCCACTAATTAGGTCCCAAATAAGGACCATGGGTCTTGGGCAATGGGAGGATGCAAGAAAATAGGGTATAGTCAATTTTTAGGTTGAGAAAGAATATAAATTCTGTAAATGATAATATAGGGCTTATGTGATTAAATGGATTAGGAGAGAAGAGAAAAACTAGAGGAGTATTCTTAGGAATAAGGGGTTACCTTCAATTTTGAAGAAATCAAATCAACATAAGGCTTATAATATTTCTTGTAATATTAATTAAAAGATCTAATGAGTGTTAGGAGAATGTAAAATTAATGTGGGAACCTACACATACAAAATTAGGTCTAAAATGATCAACTAATTATAAATATTAAATTTTTAGAATAATGAACATATCTTCAATATAGACCAAGAGTCGGTCCTTGTTAAAAATTTCACAAGCCTCTAAATATATGCCATTATTTAGCATGAAAAGTAGTTAAAAAATCAAAATTTTCTTGTTGGAACAAGGGATGGTCTACATAAAACCCTCAAAGGAAAAAAACATGAGCTCTTAGATTTTTTATTTTCACATAGAAAACGATGAGAATCCTAACATGAAAAGTCACATACCATTTGAAATATTCATATATTATAGTGTGGATGTGATAGACCACTATAAAATAGAATGATTTAGTAACCTTGGAATCAAGTTTCATGACCATTCATATGAAATACAAGTTAGAAATGATAGAAAATAGAGTGGGTCTTGGGTGACACATGAAACATTTTCATGTTATTACATTTGTTTTGAATAATGACTAGGATATACCTAAAAATATGAAAAAATATAACATCTCAACAAATATGTGACCCAAAATTAAGTAATTTGATAGATACACAATCATATCATTACTTTACACCTAAAGACATAGATTCAACTCTGACTTACAAAACTATAAAACATATAAAATGATGTCATCTTTGAAAAAGTTATAGAATACTTACAAAGATCCAATGGGATCAACTTAAGACATTTAATTATCACATGAAGAACCTAGAGCACTCAAACAAGGAAAAAAATTGAAAGTCATCAAATGATTAGAAGGGGTAAAACAAGAACTTAAAGGAAAGACAACTAGATAGATAAGTCAATGAAGAATTAGAATACATTATTTTTAAGGTTAGAAGGTTTCTTTATATCAAATTTGAACCATAAAGAGTTAGAAAAACCCTATAGATTTATAGAGGTAAATTTTAGAGCATTCACAAAGTTTCAATGATTAGGATTTCCTAATTGTTTAAGGGAATATTTGAGTATGATTATAAATAAGCTATAAGACCATATATTAATGCATTATTTGATGACTGATTATTAATGATTGATCATGTTATTGCAATAACACTTGGAGGAATTGGGTAAAAAGCATTGTATCACTATAATTATCATTCTAAGATAATACCACTTGTCATTTTACCATTTTAATGATGATTTAGCGTCTAACTTGCTAAGGTTAATCTCTTATTTCATCATCATTTTTTGTGTGGAGGTGGTAATATCAACACATGATTTGACTTAGGAAAAAACCTATAAAAAACAACCATTTTCCTCTTGTTTTATTTGCGTAGATCCAAATTCAACATCATAGAAGTCTATAAGAGAATATGATAGACTAAGACATATAAATTTATATTTTTAATAACCAAAATCTCTGGGCTACATTAAATTTCCTCAATGTCCAATAATATTTAGTTGAGATAATGGGAAACAAGTTTATAAGGCCTCATACTTGCTTCATTGAACCTTTCTATTAGCTTGGACACTCTCAAGATTGTTGAGTTGTCATTTTGCATGATGCTTAACGAAAGGAATCCTTTCAAAATCCTCTCTTGAAAATTTGATTTGGGATCAACTCTAAGGTTTTGGGTGATCTTGTGACCTACTAGAATCCACTCAGTTGAAGATAAATGTATTTTTTCATAGGGAGGCCTTTGCTGGTTCGTACCAATTCCAAATTAAATGATCAATCTACTTGATGTTTCAAAATTAACCATAAAAAGAGATATGTTTTTGGTATTTTATGTTTTTAAATGAATGTAATCTAACAATGCAACTATATGAATTCCTAATTTAACCAAGGATTAGAAAAGGAAAAAAAAGACAATGAGAGATGAAACAAATAGAATGACAAGGAAATTTCTTACAGACATAAACCATGGTAACAACACATCTATAAATTAAATCATTGAAAAGATCACGTAGGAAAACAATGAAAGTAGGAATAGTGCTTCCTCTAATCCACTGATGGGAATTTAGTAAAACTGAAAGATGTTTCAGTTCTTATCAAATCACAAGGCCATGGAAAGTGCACTCATGCAAGACAAAAAACTATGTAGGAATAATATGGTAATCTCTTCTCCAACTTTGTATGTCAACAAAATTTGTCAACATGCAACAAACACTAGAACTAAAATATCACACAATAAAATCAACACAACAAAACTATTAGCTCTATTATTATCATGAACAAGAATTCACAAAAATAACACACTTCAAAAAGAATAACTACACTAAGAATGAGAGCACCAAAAGCATTTATTATTGCATAAAAAGTAATGGCCTAGAATACATGTTACATTCCTAAATTTATAAGAAATCATCTCCTCAATTTTTTTGAGAGTGAGAGATCTCTTTATAAAAATATATGCTTAAAACTAATTAAAAAAATCTAATTATGTACAAATTGATTCTCTAAATGGTGCTAAGTAGGACTCTACCCTTGTTTATATTAATTAATAGGTGCATGAACCTTTACATGTCTTAAACCAAAGAAAGAAGTAGTAGATAAGAAGAAGGAAGCAATAAGAGGATTTGAGAGTCACTAGAAGCTCTAAAAATGGAAGCTTGGACTTCTTTGAATGTTTCTAGGAGTTAAACTACCATTAGAATGCATTTTCAGTGCATGAAAAGCTCTAAATCTAGAACTAGTAGTTAATTGTCAAAGCACCTCTGACTTCTTCAAATTTTTTGGTGCACCTTTAGAGTAGCACACCTTTCACACCTTGTGAACCTTTGGAATAGCACACCTTAGTGGTAGATTCAAAAATCCAAAATTTTTCCAAGTGCCCAAACTGAATTTCTAGCTTCTGGGTTTTCTTCCCTTTTATACCATAGTGATATCTAGATGTTTGCTCTTAAATTTCTCTATAATATCCATCACTTGGGAAGCTTCTGATAAATCTAATGCCTCATATTTATGCCAAACTATTTTCCAATAATTACTAATATCCATTTGAGTTTCCACAAAATTATCAAGTTTGAAGAATACCTCTTCAATCTTGAATGCTTGTCTAATATCTTCATTAGATGAAGCATACTTGAAATTTATTTAGAATTATTCAACCACTACTTGTACTAACTCAAGCTTTGTCTTTGACTCATCTTCAAAAATATCCAGAGAAATAGCATCGTAATATCTATCTGCATCCACAATTTTCTCTTGAGACTGGTCTTTTGACTTCTGAATATCTTCATGAAGTTCTTCCATGACCTTATTTTTGATAGCTATCTTTTCAATCCAATCCTTGAGTTTATCAATCTAATCTATTGTATACACTTCCATGAGTGTACGATACCTTTGACCTTTTATTATTTGGAGTTCTTGAAGGTCTTTTCCCCAGGTATGTACCTCATCCATAAGCCCAAAATCTTGTTCTACTATAGATACTAGTTTCTCCACACTATACTGAACATTATGCAACATGTTCAAATTAGCTTGTATTATTTCTATGCCTTTCTGCTCAAAATTTTCCCACCATTGCTGACATGCTCCCAAAAATGAATCAACTTGGACACTCCCCTTATCTTTCCTTCCCAACACCATAGTGGGAGTAATCTCTGGGTGATCTTGGTCTAATGCACCTACAATTTTATACAGATAGCCTCTTAGAAACTTATTTTATTTTCATAGCTTTATTAACTCATTCTCATTTACATCTAAATGCTTAAATACCTCCTTTATGCTCATAGTGATCATTACTATAGCTGTGTCTACTATGGGATTTCCTAATAGGATTTTTGTAATCTGATAGTCCTTAGGAGTCAAATCTTTGGTCTCAGCATGTGGAGAAGGAATTACTATATGAGCAAGTAGGTCCTGATCTCTATTCTTCATTATGAAGGTCAATTATTATGCATCACCTATAGGTGGCTTAGGCCTCTTGATGGCTTCTACTAGTGCATCCATACTCTCATCTTCATTCAGGTTTAGCTATCACTTTTATCAGACCATAACTTCCCTTTTCAACTAGGCTGGTGTAGTGCCCATAGTAGACAACTATTTGGTTGAAGAGGAGGCTTGCCCAACATTCCCTTTTCCCTTATCCATTCTTTTTGGAGTTTTCTCCTTCAAAGAGAGATCTGTATTTGGTGTCCTTGTATCTATTGTATCTAAAGTCCTTGCCTCTATATCATGAGAAGTTTTTTGAGGTCCTTCCTCAAATACTTCATTGGCTGATCTCTATTCTAGCTCATCTTCACACACTGCTCTCTTTCCTTTGGTGATAGAAGGGAGGGGAGTGGCTGATCCTTTGTCCAAAAATGACAAATCCTAAAATGATGGTGCTGAGGCACCCAAAGATTCTTATGGTAGAGGTGGAATTTGATTCCAATCCTCTCCCAAAGGTTTATTCATGAGTGTATCTCATATTTTATCCCACCATTTTAGTTCCTATTGGCATAGAGTAAAAATTAGACATGTTGAAAATATCTATTCCCTACTCCTCTTGCTGATCCATCCACTATTGATGCTCATCCTTTAATGTTGTAACCTCAATAGGTTGCCTAGAATAGATGGTGGCATAATGGTAGAGCTTCTCCTTTTCTCTTCTTGGGCAACCCTTGTCAAGTGTGTCCTTTGATTCAATGGAAGATTGTCTTCTTCATCTTCTTTATCTTGTTCATCCACCTTAGGAATGGTTTTAGGGACTTGAGGAATAGGTATAACCTTTCTTTGTGTATTCTTCCTTTGAGTCCTTTTGATAGTAGTTCCAATCCTAACTTTCTTAGCAGGTGAAGGAGAGGCTTCTTCCTCTTGTGTAGGCAAGGATACCTCTTGTACTTCCTATTTTTGTTGTTGTTCTTGTTCATGTTTTGGTAGAGGTACTTGTGTAATACCTTGAGATTGAGAAACTTCTTTTTAAGACTCTGTCATCTCAGGTGCTTCTGTTGCTTCTTGAGCTTGAGGTTTTTCAGCTTGGGCTTAGCTTGCTTAGGAGAATCTATTTTCCTCTTTTTTTTTCCTTTGTCCACCCTGAAGTAACCAACTTCCCTATCATGCTGATATACTATTTCCAACCTGACTGGAGATTGCATAGGAAAATTTGGTGCTATTACTTTTGCACCTTCACTCTTTATTGGACATGCTATGGCTTGGTATGTGAAAGTTAGAGGAACTAGTCCCATGTCATTTAGATTATATGTCTCACCCTATGATTGATATCTACATTCTCTTGCCTATCAACCTCTACATTCATGATTGGCCTATCAAATATCTTTTCATGATTGTAAGAGGGAATCAAGACCTCTCGAGTATCTTGTTAGACAACCTTTAGTGGGATCTTTATCTTCAAGGTGCTTCCTCCCAGATATAGAGTCATCCTACAATAATCCCTTATTCAGATATCATAGTCATCTATCACATTCATCCAATGAACTTCTACTACCTCTTCATGAATAAATTATTTTCTTGCCAAAACTTAAACTCTAGCAATATTGTCAGAAACAAGTGAGGGGAGTTGTAATTTTCCAAGGGATATTGATCCTAGTCTACATCAAAGGTCATGATATCTTACTTTTGATTTACTTCAAATGGACCTATAGTAATGGGCCATACCCTTGCCTTCTTATTCTGTTTCCTCACTCTATCATAGGCAAATGCAAGTTGTGTTGTGATCTCCAATAAGATGACCCTATCCGATGGATATCTCAAGAGTTTCTTTGGATTCACAATTGTACCCACTACCCTTAGGCAAGTGAATGTCTTGAACTAGATGTAGTAGGCATTGATTTTTGCAATCCTTACTACTACCTCTACTGACATCCTTTTGGCATAATCACCCTCTATGAAATGGATGATTGCAAATATGAAGGCATCATTCACTATAAAAAATTCTTTGCTTTGATACGAGAGCTTCTTCTTTATCAATCGAGGGTATACCATATGGGGCTAAGCATTAACATCTTGCATGCTTCCCTTCTTGTAGAACCATCGATAGTCAGTTGTCCTTGCTGTGAGTAAATATAACAAGTATGATGTCATGCAAAATTTGGGGTCAACTTTGACTCCTACCAACTACTCATCTAAGTTTTCACTTCGTATTGTAGCCCAATAGATTAGAATTTTGGCCATTCTAATGGTCTCTATGAAATGGACCATCCAAATGTTGAGATGTCCAGTGGCTGGTAGACCCATAACCCTTCTCAAAAGCATAATGGAGTATCCAATGTCATCCTTCATGTATCCTCTAGTCATGTCTATCTTGCCCTCTCTTTGTCCCACCAACATTCTATCAATCAAGAATGATGATCGTATGATTTCTTTAGCTTTTTTCTTATTATCCCTATACCACCTTTTTTCTTGATGATAACTAATCTTAACATATTGATCCTCTCTTGGGATATGGAAGGCTTTCTCAATGTTCCTAGGTCTTAAGGCTAGGACTATCTCCCCTGTTATGCTCTTCACGACTATTTCTTTTGACACATAGTTTTCTGTCAAAGCCATGATAAGCTCTAAAGATTGCACTGATGTGGGATGTGAGGCTACATTAACCAAGAAAAAAATGATAAGTGTTGAGATCATTAGGGACCTCTCCTTAAGCTTGTTGCAAAGTACTAAAAATACATTCCAATCTATATGTCCCAATTTCGTATCTCTAATTTCTGAATGTCCATCTTGGAATTATGATTTGTTTGGTGCATCTTGAAACTTGAAGACAACTGGTTTTGGAAAAATCTTCTATGTGAGTGAGGACAAGATGGAAACCATTTTATTTGCACAAAACATAAACACATTAGTCCAACGGGGTGAAAATTAAACCCTAACAAAACACTTATTGTTAAAAAAAAGACCCAAAACCAAAAACCCTATCAAAACCACTCAAAAACCCTCTATTTAGCTCTGAAATATAGTTTAGTGAAACTTGCACACCTTGATTGTGTGCTAGGTGTACTAAATAACGTTTCTTAGGTTATTGAGTGTATAGTGGCGCACTTGTGTAGGGCACACATTACATTGTGATTTTTCTTAAGGGGCTTAATTAGATTTTCTAGGTTAAGGGTGCGTACATGAACACCTTGATGGGGTGTGCATGTGTGCAATGTTACTTGCATTTTAGGGTTAAGGTTCAAAAAACCTTGGATAGGTACGCATGTGTGCACCTTTATGTTTGTTAAGTTGTCTCTTGGTGTGTGCAAGTAGGTGGGGTTTGTGCACCTCTAAGGGTGTGAAGGTGCACTCATGGAGGCTCAAAGGAGATAATGAGTGAAGGGAGAGGGTGATGGCCTTAGGTATTTATAGGCCTAGGGTCATGCACACCCTTTCGATGTGCTTACTTGCATAGGTGCATAGCTCCAAAGGGAAGTGCATGCACACTAGTGCACCTTGATAGGTGTGTAGAAATCACTTATCAATCACTCCTTTACTTATAAATCACCTTTATTTTTGATTACCCCAAAATATGACACATGGTTTTTTCAGGTAGAGGACCAAGAAGGATCTAGAATCTAGGTAGAGTCCCAAAAAAGACTCAAACCCCAGACTAGGGATCTGGGAAGGAAAACATTACTAGGGGGTCCCCATTTCTAGAAGAAATGGGGTGTGCATTGTGAAACCACAACAAAGACTAGGGAACATTTCTCCATGATCAAATTGTTTTTGGATCAAAATTGTAGCTACAATTTCCTATGTACATCTCATTTCTACACACAAGCTTCTATCTTAGTATCTAGACATAGATATTGACATTTATGTTGAAGTTTATTAATTTCCCATGATTTTACTTATATCTTCCAAAGTCATAATCATAATCATATCATATTATATTAGACACACCTTTAGGAATTGAATAATTTAGAAAAGTGCACATCTCTCCTTTGGGATTGAAGTTGAACCTTATTAGTTGATCCTCACTGAATAACTAATAAATATGAAAATAGTGGATGAATAAAATTTTATTTTTTATTCCTAGGCCAATTCTCCTATTTCCACCATTACACTACAAAATGGATTATATGGAACATTCACAACATACAAATATCTAGTAACTTTGAAATTATTTGGAATAGATTTAATGATACATAAATTGGACATGAACATTTAAACGGTTAGCACAATATTATAGAAACTTTGTTAAAAAAAGTTAGACACCCATTATTTGCATTGAAAAACTATTAAATAACTATATGGCCAAAATTATTTATAAATTAGAAAATTATTTCAAATAAAACTAGTATGTACTCACACTATTTGATCCTTTTGGAATGAAAAAACATGGATTAAGATACACAAAATAATCATGAAAAAGATCACTTGAGACACAATTTTTGTTAAAGTATCTAGTACATTCCCATTTGAATTTTTGGACCATAAGTGGTTATTACAATGTCATCGCTCAAATCAAATACAAGTTAGCAATTTATAAAATGAACATGACTCATATATATTGTTATCTGCATTGAGTACTTATTAGTTACTTCTACATAAATAAGATAAACTTAATCATCATGATATAATGTCATACTATTTTCTTTATTTACATGAAGAAATACATATGCAATTGTTTGACCTAAATGAATCATTATCAAATTGTAGCTATTACTCAACAATACCATTTGTATGTTGTAACAACATTACTAAAAATATTTTATTTATTTAACAAATAATGTAACTTAAAATAGAAAATGTAGAGGCTATAGATATAGAAATAACTTTGGTCAATAGTGAAGTCAGCAAATGTAATCTATATGCAAAACCTAATACAACACTTATAGAGGCTTTCTCCTTTATAAATACACGAGCTAATTTTATATTTTCTAGTTGATAAAATCAATAAATCTATTGATAACAACAAAAAATAAACACACTTAAACCATATGCAAATTAATGATATTTTACTTTCTATTATACAAATTGCACAATCTATGTAAATCACTAATGGACCATATATGGAGCAACACAAATAAAAAAAGGTATTATATTTATAAGTTAAAAGTATTGTAGAGTTAATGATTTGATTTTTATAGAATTTTAAATGCTTGATCAAAATAAATCTAATTAAAAATATGAATACCTATATTATGTGTATGTGTATGTGTAGATAATTGGCACTGAAAGATACAAAGACAATTGGAGTTAGCTAATAATTTCTCATGTTGGAAGGTATATGACTATAATATGGTTGCCATTGATGAAAATCACACCTTGATTGGTGAGAACTATGTTTTTAATAGGTTACTAAGCAATGGTGAGGACACCTGTCATGCTAAGTGATCACTAGGTGACAAGTGGATATAGAGTGTGGACAATTAGCAAAAAGGTCAAGGAAGAGGTACATTGGATAATGTGAATCTAAATTGTGAAAGTTAAGAAAAGATATATGTGTTACGTTGAGATAAGTAATAAGATTAGACTTCATATGCAATACATTTTGATCAATCTAAGTGGTAGACATGTAAAATAGACTTGAAGGTTGACCTAGTTGAATCTAATCATTGAGAATTTTGAAAGGCATGAGAAGAAAGAGTGACACAGACCAATTTAAATGAAGGGTTGAGATTAAGAGGTAGAAAGATCATAGGTAAACATATAAGATTTGTAATGGATAGATTGACAATATGGAAAAGGTTATGTTTCAAAAAGAGGAGGAAACTAATGAAGGAAGATAATTGGTGCATGAAGAGACTAATCTAGCAGTGGCGATCTAGATACATAGAAGAAAATTGCATAATATTGTAGAATTAGATAAGAGAGCATAAGTGATCTAATAGGAAAGAGAGTTCTATAACTAGATTATAAATTTAGTTAATTCCTAATAGTTATAATTAATAAATCTCTAGATCGGGTGGACCCTAATATTTTCTAAGTTGTAGAACCCCTAAAATGATAGACTCTTAAAAGAGTTTTGTAAATCCTTTTATAAGGAATATCTTAGAAGATTTTTTTTTTACTTATAATAAGGTAAAAAGTAACTCCTAATAGTGTGAACCCTAGAAAGGGTAGTTGTATGCTCTTAACTAGACAAATTTATTCACTACAGTATAGTGAAGATTTATGGGTACCATCCACAACATGGTTTTTACCTTCTAACCAAGGGTTTTTGTGAGACCAAACTCATTGTGTTATGTGTCATATAGGTGTGGTGAATTTATTTATCATGCTTTATTTTTTGATATTGGTTATATGTTTAATATGTTGGAGTTATCATTTCAGTTGTACAAATCAATAATTAAAGTTTTTAGATATTTCATCGTGCAGATTCACCCCCACATTTCTTATTAATCTTAAAAATTGGTATCAAAGGAATGGACCTCTTGGTAGTAATCATAAAAACTTGAAGGAAAGATCCACAATGATGGAGAGGTATAAGTATGAGAAAGGTATTTAGGAGGAAGCTAACATAGTTCATGAACTGAAATGAAAGCTAAGGAAATATCTTGTAATAAGGAAATATCTTACCATGTAGCTAAATGAAAGATAATGCTACATTTATCACATGGAGAAGTTGTCTAAAGGTGATACATTAGAACAATATGAGAAAGCTATTGTGGAACTATTGGATAAACATGAAAAGTTGAAAGGAAAGGCCAAGAATGTGAAAAGGGAATTAGAAAGTGAATTGGTTAGAATGTGTGAAGATAAAAAGGAAAAATATTAATTGAAGATTCTATGAAAATTGATAAGGATGGAAAAAAATGTTGAGAATGCACTACATAAAAATGAGGAACAACTCTTTAGTGTATCATAGGAGAATGTTATTATGCATGAACACCTTTATGCAAAAATTATGGAAAATCAAGAGATTACAAATGGGAAATTGAGGCTGAAAGAGGAAAATAAGAAACTAAAGAATGAATTAAAAAAGAAAACTATACCAATGACAATGTGAAATAATAGAGTGAGAGTATGCAAAAGTTGGATGAACAATTAAAGAATGAGAGAAAGCCCAATGATACAATCGATCTTGGATACAAAGATAAAAAAAGGAACATGATCAATGAAGCATCACAAGTCAAACTCAAGAATTATCATAACTATCTAAAGGGAACCAACACCAAGTCATGTATTAGGTCTAATAAACCCACTTACTTTAAATGTGAGAAGATTGGTCATACTGTAAATGTATGCATAAGAAAACTTGTTAATATATCAATTTAATTTAAGGGTAAATTTTATAATTGTTATAAGTATGGACATGCTACCTATGAATGCATCTCTAATTCAAAAACATTAGTAGTAGTAAATTCCATGGTTATTGTAACAACTACAATAAGTATGGACATTAAACTAAGGAATATAGATCTAAAAATTCTAAGTCACTGATTCAATGAGTGAACATCAATAGAAGGGAACGAGAATTTGAATCCACTTATCTTGTATGTGGAAAACTAGGACACCTAATAGAGAATTGTAAGTTTAGAGCATGAGGAAATAAATTTGAAAATTATCAACCAATATTGTATTTTCAATGCAATAAGGTTGGATATATTACAAGAGACTATAAAGTTAGGAACCAATCTCCTAACTAGTCACAAAAAGGGATAAGAGAGAACCATGTGAGTCTTGATGACACTAGGAATAAAATGAAAAAGACATGGATCAAACTATGAGATAAATAGGAACCAAAAATATCATCTACTAAAAATTTACTATCAACTAGTGAAGTTATTTCATCTTCAAACTAAGAAAAACATTTACTTGGTAGGAACATGCATAGAGGTAATTGTTACCAAAACTTCACATGCTGAATTTTACTAAGAAGTAACATCACAGAAAACATTGCAAAAGAAAGTATTCATTTCTATTCATTTTTATCATTTTGCAATCATTTATGAAACCATGTGCAAAAGAGATACAAATGTTCATTGTATAGATCATCACTGATACGTACAATTTTCATTTTACAATATGAAATGGATTAATGTGCTGAATAGAGAAAATCTCACACAAGCCGTGAGGATAACTGATTAATTTTCTTTCATCAAGGAATACACTAACAGATAAATATATACATTAAAAAAATAGGAATAGAGATAACCAGTCATTGCCTATTGCTTTGACTAGTTATGGTTTCTTTTCCCATCGCACTTGTCCAGCTCCGAGCTCCACGCTCTCCAGTAACTGAAAAAAACTTAAGGCAACTGATGTTAGATCCCAAGGGATCTAAGCAATGACTACCTACCTCTACGACTATATTGTCTATCTGTCAATGCATTCTGTCATAAAGGAAAATGAGCAGTGATATTGACATTTAATGTCAAAAAGAAATAAAACCATTTGTGAGTGTCACGAGCCCGTGCTCGAACCTCATAAGATATGCAACAAAATAGAAAAGATGAACAGACTAACAAATCTGCATTATGAAGTTATTATAAACATGTGCAAACATGCAAATGGAATCCAAGTTCCGGATCTTAATTCAACAAAGGTGAAACTGAAGCAAATATCAATCAAGACATGGTGCTGATATACGGCTTGGTTATGTAACCGCAATTATAAGTTGGAAAGGCGAAAGTGTGATAAAAGACAGAGGTACTGTAGAATAACATATGCATATAAAGAGTAGAAAGCCAATGGAGAAGATGCATCTTTGTTAATACTGTGTTCACCATTTCTATATTAGCCTCTGTATCATCTCTTGTTTAAGATCATCAGCTTTAACAACAAATTATCTTGAGGGCTAACTATTGCTATTCAATGCAAGCTTGTCATCAAAATCTGAAGCCAAAAAATACATTGAAGTTTCAACCTAAAAATTTATTAAAATAAAAGGAAATGGAATTTCTATTCGAACTTGTCTCATTGCAAAGAAGCATAATTGTACAACAGCCCAACTGGCCTTGGCATGGCTTCCTTATCAAAGAGGAATGGTGAGGGAACCAAAATGGAACCATCTAAAAGAGCTACCTAAGGTAATTAAACTTTGTGAAAGTGCTTTAGCCAACTCAGACCCTGTTTACCTTGATCTCGGGCCTCAGTTAGAGGCACACATTTACTATATGGAATCAGGAACCTGTGCAACATTTCTTGCTAATATCAATGATACTTTTGATTTCAATGCGAAATTTAATGGCAATATATATAGCTTGCCTGCATGGTCTGTGAGCATTCTTCCTAATTGCAATAATGTGATCTTCAACATAGCAAAGATTACCATGCAATCCACTGTTGTGCAATCAAAGCTTATTAATAAAGATCACAAGGCAACATGAACAAATTGTAAGCGGTATACTGAGGCTTTAAGAGTATGGGGAAATAATTTACTCACAAATACTGGCCTTCTGGAGCAAATATATACAACTGAAGACTCAAGTGATTATTTGTGGTATACAATTAGTGCTGAAATTACTGACAATGGATTTAATAACACACTCCCCATTCTACATGTAGAGTTATTGGGACATGCATTGCATATTTTTGTCAGCAAAAAATTTGTAGGAACTGGATCTGATCACAGAGTTACGAGTCCAATCAAGATCTTTCAGTGCAAGAATGGACATATTAGATTGGATTAGAAGATGGATGGATACACCTTGCCATCTACACAGCCTACATGCATTTTTAAGGACAAGGATATTTGTGAATAAGAAAAGTGACACGTCTAAAAAAAGGATTTTAATCTGTGAGGAGGCCAGCCCGAAAGACTCACAAACTTTTGGAGAAAGAGTTGAAGGACATAACAGTGTCAAGCTGCTTGCAATTGATGAGTTCGAGGAAGCGGCTGGAGGATATCAAAGTGAGTATGGAGACAATGGAATTAACTTCAAAGGTGATGCTGATATGATTCATATGGGAAAAAATTCAAATCTACAGGTATATCAAAAGGAGAAAGAACATAACATCAGAATTTTTTGTTACCTTTCAACACATACATCTCATGATGACTTTGACTTTCAAATAGTAGTGAAACTCAAGCACGGTGACCATCAAACTCTTCCATGGCAGCGAATAACTCCAAGAAACCCTCCTAGCCACAGCTCCAGAATGGGTTTCGAGAAGCTCTTCTTTCTCGCATTTGTGAATGTAAAAAATGAATGACACTCTAGGGTATTCGAGCCTTCTTATGCACTATTTTGTTGTTTTTAAAATTTTGAAATCCGGAGGGCTTTCCATGGGATTTTATTCCCTTTGCAATTGTCTTTGTTTTGCTTTGAAAGGGGGGGATTTTTACCCATATTTAACAATTTTTCATTTTTTTTTTTTTGCATATTTTTGTCTTTTATTTCTTTTAAAAAGATTCAATTAAATTTATTTCTTTGTAAAAAAATAATAATTTACTATAATATGATTTATTTGTGCTATTTTAATAAGTATTAATTATTTTAATGGAATATTAGTTGATTCGATTATCACTTAATATTCTATAAAATAATTAATATTTATTAAAATAAAAGGAATAGATTGTATTACAATAAATTATTAATAAATACTGAATAATTTATATCTTATTTATAAAATATAAATCATTCAGTAAGCATTGTTATGCAAAGAAATAAACATTTAATTTCTTTTAAAGAAGGGTTAAAAGACAAATATTTTGCAAAATTATATGACTAAGTGTTGAGTCAAGGGGGAAGATTGCAGTTGAGGAGTTATTGCTTTTGGAGGACTTTTTGAGTCTAGCAGAGGTTTTGGGGCTACATTAATGAGGGGCAGTTGTTGATATTATCAGACCATGCCTTTTGGGCTATTTGGTACACCTTTTTGAAGTCTTGTCAAAGACTCAAGTTGGCCTTTGGGGTTGAATCTGACCCAACATTTATGGCTTTTGGTAAAATGCAGTTGAAAAAAGATGTTAAGTATGAGTCTTTCAACTCATTTTGGGGGTTCTGATTTGTGTGGATAGAGGTTTTGTGGCTTTTTCCCTAAGTCCTGGACCTCATTTTACGAAGTCTGTAATTCATTTTTGGAGATGTAATACAGGTTGCAGCAGTGTGATTATGCTTGGTGAAGTTATCAGTGAGCCCTTTTCCTTTCTACAATTTCTGTGTGCATTTCAAGATGATTGGATAGTTTAACTTGTGAATGTTTCATTATTCCTTGTTTTCTGTCTCATTTCAGCACCTCTGTGTAGAACAATAAGTTTGTTTGCAGGTTATAACATGTGTTTTGGGTGAAATTAGTCAAAGGAAGGTATTAGTTTGCCTCCCTTTTTGTAGTTTCAGTGGAAAACCTTATTATAAACCATTTGTGCAAGCCTTTACAGGGAGTTGTGCTTCATCTGTGTTTCATAAAGCTGTATTATCCTCTCTGTTACATGTGGGTTACATTTCCATACTCCTCTTTGGTGTATCACTTCCTTATTTTAAAACTTAAGGTTTAGTTTTTTTGGTTTTCAGTAACTTCTTCCCCTTTTCCCTCAAGTTTTCTGTAAGTTTCAAGAGGTTATCACTGAAAGATTCAATAGGAGCCGGCCTAGAATCCTGAGGTTTCATCTCACTGTCCAATCCCATATAGTGAAGTGAATCCCATGTTAAGTAAGGGTTACTAAATATTTTCCCATTCAGTAAAGGGTGCAAATCTTGAAACTTAACAGTTTTGGCATGCCCGGTGGGACCGAATACAATTTCCAACTGTACTGGTATAGCTGAAAGCCTTGTTTCAACCAGCCAGCAGGAAATGATGAATTTATGAGAAAGATACAAACATGAAGTTCCAGTTCTTTTGAATATCTATAGCTGGAAACTCCAAAAAGATGTGGAAGGAGTCTTGCTAGAACGAAACCAACACCAAGAAGGCGACTATCAGCCCCTGGTTTTCGCGTGTACAGTAGAACAGGCCAAAGGAGAGTTAGACGTTCAACAAGCCCATCATTAAGGGATGAATTAGTTGACATATCTACTGATTCACCTACAAATTCAGCAAGTGCTAGTTTTATACCAGCAGGTGCAGCAAATACGAGCTTCCAACAAAGTGTTCCTGCTCAACAGCAACCTATACAACAACAACTTGTGCAACAACCAATACAATAGCCTCTACAACAACCTTCACCAATGGTGAGACAATTTTATTTTGTGCCTTTTAATCAAGGGAACCCCTGGAATTTTTCCCAACATCATGATATACCACTTGCAGCATTGAAGAGTCTGCCAGATTTTACTAGAGAAAATCAGACTACAGCTTATGAGCACATAAGGGATGTTGCTACTTTGTGCAACGTACATCATGTTACAGAGGAAGATGTGGCTACTAAGTTGTTGGTGGCATCTTTAAAGGGGAAAGCATTACAGTGGTTCAGAAGTCTAATTGTTGGCTCTATAGGCTCATGGGATGCCTTGGGTGACACTTTGATGAAACATTTTGAAGACAAGTCTGACTTCTTGTCACTGGTAGAGTAGCTCACAACTATAAAGTGGGCGCTCACAACTAGTTTCAAAGAACCTGGACTAGAATACCCATTACGGTGAGACCTTCAGCCAATCATGCTTTTCTTTATTATTTGAGAAGCTTGAATAGCAATATATCAGTAATGATTCAATCTATGGGAGGTGTTTCACTACCTCAATCTTATGATATCACCATTAAACCTAAAAATAGTCTTATTCAAGCTGGTAAAATAGCCCCTAGGCCTCCAATGCCCATTTTTCTAGACATTCACCCAAATATGCCATTGACAATTCCACAATTTAACTAGTTACCTGCTGTTCCTAGCCAAGAAATTACCATGGCAGGCCCTTCGGGTACTACAGGCCCTTCACAAGAGCTGTAGGAGATTAAAAATATTCAGCTCAAGATTGAAAACATGATGCAAACTTTTAGTAACGAGCTGGTTAATCTTAAAAAACAACAGTTCCAACCTAGGCCGCCTTACCAATAGCAGAATCCAGTTGCAAACCCACCTTACCAACAACAAAATCAAGGTCAGGCCCAAGGAAATAGACAACCATTTCAAGGTAATGCAATAGGTTATAGGCAAAATATCAATCAAAGACCTTTCCAACCTTATAACTCGGCCCCTCTTAATGCTGCGAATCCAGTAAGAGACATAGTCCCCATGCAAAATAACCTTGTAGCAAATTTTGAATGGTGTTACCCCTGTAGCGAACCACATAATCAGGCCACATGCACAAATGGAGTTATAAACCAGGCATTAATGGTACAAAATACGGTGGCAGGACAACAAAATGCCACTTATGATGCACCTGAATAGCAGCATGATGCGCCTACTCCTGAAACTGGCTTCCTTAACTGGCAGAAAGATGAGTTTTGTTCAGTCAATAATGACTCAACAATATTAGCAAATACCCGAGCTAAGAAGAGAGCCCTTGAAATAGAGAAAAAAACAAATAAGGGTAGACTACCTGATACTGCTAAACCATCATCAAGTGCCACAAATGCAGTGGGAGACACTCACGTTCCTGTTGCTAAGGAAACCATTCAAAGGCCAATGGAGCATGGTGCTGTTAAAGCACATCAAAAATCACACTTCTCTATGCCAATTAATATCATGGAGAACATGAAGAAGATGAACATGTCCATGTCAATGTGGGAGACTTTGGCCATCCCCGGTCAGGTGGATATTTTGCAAAAGGCTCTCTCAGATGAAGCAAATCCTACAAGGGTGATGAATGAACCAACAAGAGTGGTGTTAACCAGCGTTGATGAAAAGGGGGAGGATAGAAATAAAATTTCCATGAAACCAAATAAGGTAATAAAACTACCTCCTTTCTATCTTTCCTTAATTATTGGCGATAAACTAGTCCATAACTGTATGGTAGATAGTGGAGCTATAAGCTTAGTCATTCCAAAAAAGATAGCTGACTAGTTAGGACTAAAATACCAACCCATTGAAAAGGGTGTTGTTCAGATTGATGGGACATCTGTAGGTACTATAGGAATGATTAGAGATGCGAGTGTCACCCTTCATGCCTGTCCTAATTTTGCCATTCAGCAGGATATTTATGTTATAGATTTACCTCCATACTTTGCCATCTATTTGTCTAGAGATTTCACAGCAAAGATTGGTGGTTACCTATCATCTGATTGGTCCCACATGATCTTTAGGACTAGATATGACACAAAAGTGACAATCAAATCAGAGTTACTTGCAAAAAACCACATAGAGCCTTATGTTCCTAGTGCTGTTAATGCAAACCTGCTTGCATTTGACCAAGCAAAATGTCATACAGCTGCTAAAAACTAAACCCAACTAGATGATGTTCCAGATATTTTTCTTGATGAATGGGCATCAAGTCAAACATATGAAAACCAGTTTTACCATATGAAGAATGCTAACTTGGGGACCTACATTATACATGAACAAAGTGAAGTTATTCCCAATCTGGTCAAACCAGTGAATTAGTTGGGAGAATCCCAAGATCAGCTATGGAGCATGTTTTCCGATGGTTCAAGAGGTAAACAAGGTGCTAGTGGAGGTGTCATGCTGGTTTCACCTGACAATGATAGGTACTATGCCGCTTTCAGATTCATTTTTTCTTGCACCAATAATACAATAGAGTATGAAGGGTTAGTTCAGGGATTAGAATGGGCAAGAAAGCGCGGTATTAAGTGCTTGAGGGTGTATGGTGATAGTGAACTAGTAGTAAATCAAATCAAATGTCTGAATGCTACAAAAAATGACATTTTAAAGTCTTATAGACATCGTGTTTGGGATTTTCTTGAAAATTTTGATGCATTTAATATACTGGCTATTCCTAGAAAAGAAAACCAGCATGCCGATAGATTGGCAACTATAGGAGCTCAATATGACATTGTCAACAACGTGTCTGCTCATACTGATTAGTGTCATATCAGAATCATTACCAGGCCTTCAGTTCCTGATAACGATGTTAGTTGGCAAGTTTTTGATAGCGATGAACAAATTCTGCAATTTTTGCTGGAAGAAGACATTTTTGCCAGTTCTAACTAGTAGAGATATAAAGATCAGTATGGTGATCAGGTGATACAGTTAAAAAATAACAAGTTACCAAAGGGTTTAGTAACGCTGGAAAGCGTATTTAATTCTAATGATCAGCTCAGACCAGGAAAAGCCAACTTGCTGGTCAAAGAAAACCAGTATGCAGATCTGGAAATTGCACCAAGTAAATGCTTTAAGTTTGGCAAGGTAAATTCAGCTGAAGAAGAAGAAGAAGCTTTTCTTCATTTATTTCAAGAATTTAGTGATGTCTTCGCTTGGAAATACAATGATTTAAAAGGGTTCAATCCAGGACTGGCACATCATACAATAGAACTCAAACCAGCAACTAAGCCAGTTCGAAAAAAGCAAAGGCCTATTAATCCAAAGCTGGAACCTTTGATGCAAAAAGAAGTTTTCAGATTGATCGAGAGTAAGATAATTTTTCCTATCAAACACATGAGTTGGGTTGCTAACTTGGTATCGGTAAGGAAGAAAAATGGGGAGCTATGACTGTGTGTAGATTTTAGAGACTTGAATTGAGTCTCGCTGAAGGATAGACACCCGCTTCCATCCATGGAATAGATTTTGCAAAGTGTATCAGGGGCTGAAAGGTTCTCTTTGCTAGATGGTTATTCAGGTTATAACCAAATTTTGGTAAAGGAGGAAGATCAGTTCAAAATAGCATTTACAACAAAATGGGGAACAATGGCGTATAAAAGAATGCCATTCGAATTGTCCAACGCTGGAGCTACCTTTCAGAAGGCCATGGAGATGGCTTTCAGCAACCTGATATACAAGTTCATCTTGGTTTATTTGGATGATGTCACTGTTTATTCACAGAAAATAGCAGATCACATTAATCATTTAAGATAGATTTTTGAACGCTGTAGAAGGTTTGACATCTCATTAAATCCCAAAAAGAGTATTTTTTCTATGCATGAGGGTAAATTACTTGGATACATTGTATCTAAGTCAGGTATCACAATGGACCCTGAACGAGTTGCAACAATTTTGGAGCTGCCTCTACCACAACACAAGAAAGGCCTTCAAAGTTTCATTGGCCGCATCAATTTCGTGCGGAGGTTTCTGCCTGACATTGCAACACTTCTCAAACCATTAACAACCATGCTTAAAAAGAATACAGTTTTTACCTAGACGAAGGAAGCCAAAGAAAATTTTTAGGCCATTAAAGACGCATTAGCAGCATCACCCGTCCTAGTCAATCCTGATTTCAGTAAAGATTTTATTCTTTACGCATATGGTGGTCATGATGTGATTTCAGCCATGCTGGTACAGAAAAATGTAGAAGGATTGGAACAACCAATCACATTCTTTAGCAAAGGACTTGAAGAGTACGAACAATAGTATAGCTTTGTTGAGAAACATGTCCTTGCTGTTGTAAAAAGCCTTAAGAAATTCAGGCACTTGCTGATGCATAACAAAGTCATTTTGCATGTCACGCATTCAAGCATCAAAGAGTTTCTCTTGAGTAGAGATCTGAATGAGAAAAGAGCTGGCTGGATCACATGCATCATGGAATATGACGTAGATATCTAAATAACCAAGCTGGTTCGAGGGAAGGGTTTATGTGAGCAAATCGCAGGTAAGGATATTTCGGAGCTAGAGGAGCAAGCAAATGCTATTTTACTTATCGGTGCTGCTGGAAATGATGACAGAACAACAAGCTGGTTACAGGATATGATCCATTTTTAAAAAACTAGTCAATGTCTAGCCACCTTAGATCGAGCAAAGCGAAGGTATTATCGCTTGCAATCAGCCCCTTTCGTGCTGAGAAATGATATTCTATACCGAAAAGACTTCAATGGAGTCCTTCTTAGATGCATAGATTCAGATCAAATTGCTCAAGTATTGCATGAATTTCATGATGGACATTCAGGAGGACATTTTTCTCCTAGAACAATAGCCTATAAGATTCTTCGAGCTGGCTATTATTGGCCTGATTTATTCAAAGACTATCATGCACACATCAGAAAATGTGCTAAATGCGCCATGTTTGCAGGAAAATAGAGGCTACCAGCTTTGCCCTTGTAGCCAATTAAGATCGAACAACCCTTTCAAAAGTGGAGCATTGATTTCATGGGGGCCATTAACCCTCCATCAAGTGCAGGTCACAAGTGGATCATTACAACCACCAATTATTTCACACGCTGGACTGAGGCAGCAGCGCTAAAGGATGCAAATGAATCAGCAGTCTTAAACTTTTATGATGACATTGTGAACAGATTTGGAGTACCGAATTCCATTATCTCAGATAATGCACTTGCTTTCATTGGAATGAAAGTCACTAATTGGGCTTTTCATCATGGAATATATCTCAGCATGAGCTTGAATTATTACCCGCAAGGAAATGGATTAGTGGAATCTTCCAACAAGAACCTGATAAGAATCATCAAGTGCAATTTGCAAGATAATCAAAGAGATTGGCATTCAAAATTGAAGGCTGCCTTATGGGTTGATAGAATCACCCCAAAACAAATCATCAAAAACTCGCCTTATAGGCTCGTATATGGGAAAGAGGCCAGATTGTCAATTGAGACAAAATTACCAGCGCTTGATCTTGCTACACAGCTAGTTTTATTTGAGGAAGGTGACCCTATGTTGGTGCGGTGTGCCCAGTTGATGGAGCTGGAATAAACTAGGAAAAAGGCCATGGAGACCATGGAGTACCAGAAAATGCAAATAAAGAGGAGCTTCGATAAGAGGGCTCGAGCTCAAGATTTCCATGTTGGTGACATGGTACTAAAGTGGGACGTTCTCAAGAGTAGACTCGACCAACACAATAAATTTGATCACATATGGGCTGGGCCATTTCAAATTGCTGAGTGTAAACAACGCAATGCTTACCAGCTAGCTACCATGGAAAGAGACATCCTACCGATCCCTGTGAACAAGATTCATCTCAAACCATGTTTTGAGGTATGATTTTTAGTCCTGCCTTGTACATAATAAGTTAGTTTCCCTTGTTTTCAATAAGTGTGTCTGCATTTTAGTTTAGTTTTGTTTCTGTTCTAGGTTAGTTTCCTGTTTTGTTTGTAGTGTTTTTTAGTTGAGTTGCTGGTTTATGTTGTGGAAGTCGTCATACCCGCCCATTTCATTCATGCATGCATAAATATGTGTACTCAAATGCACACAGATATCCAACATACACATACATACGCACACATATATCATTGCAAATAAATGTCTAGCTGCCAGCCATACATATCTGCATACCCATGCATACGCTGCATACATGCATCCATTCAAGCCCACACATTCACCCATACATCAACCAATGGTCAACTATGACGGTTTTTTTTGACTCCTAAAGTTGATACTTGAGTTTTGACCTTGCACACCCGTCAATCCAATAAGAGTTTTCAGTCTTACTAAACTCACATGCATGCATTCAAAACTGAACCAACAACTTTAGGAGTCACTTTTGTCAGGTCTAGGTGCTAGGATGCATAATCCGACTTTGTGCTCGTGAATAAGAGCAACTAAAAGAAAACTGGTCAAATGTCAAGTAGGCAGACATACAGTAGAAGTCGCCAAAAATGTTACCAAAATTTCACATGCTGAATTTTACTAAGAAGTAACATCACAGAAAACATTGCAAAAGAAAGTATTCATTTCTATTCATTTTTATCATTTTGTAATCATTTATGAAACCATGCACAAAAGAGATACAAATGTTCATTGTATAGATAATCACTGATACGTACAATTTTCATTTTACAATATGAAATGGATTAATGTGCTGAATAGAGAATGTCTCACACAAGCCGTGAGGATAACTAATTAATTTTCTTTCATCAAGGAATACACTAATAGATAAATATATACATGAAAAAAATAGGAATAGAGATAACCAGTCATTGCCTGTTGCTTTGACTGGTTATGGTTTCTTTTCCCGCTGCACTTGTCTAGCTCCGAGCTCCACACTCTCCAGTAACTGCAAAAAACATAAGGCAACTGATGTTAGATCTCGAGGGATCTAAGCAATGACTACCTACCTCTATGACTATATTGTCTATCTGTCAATGCATTCCGTTATGAAGGAAAATGAGCAGTGATATTGACATTTAATGTTAAAAAGAAATAAAATCATTTGTGAGTGTCACGAGCCCGTGCTCGAACCTCATAAGATATGCAACAAAATAGAAAAGATGAACAGACTAACAAATCTGCATTATGAAGTTATTATAAACATGTGCAAACATGCAAATGGAATCCAAGTTTCGGATCTTAATTCAACAAAGGTGAAACTGAAGCAAATATCAATCAAGACATGGTGCTGATATACGGCTTGGTTATGTAACCGCAATTATAAGTTGGAAAGGCGAAAGTGTGATAAAAGACAGAGGTACTGTAGAATAACATATGCATATAAAGAGTAGAAAGCCAGTGGAGAAGATGCATCTTTGTTAATACTGTGGTCACCATTTCTATATCAGCCTCTGTATCGTCTCTTGTTCGGGATCATCAGCTTTAACAACAACTTATCTTGGGGGCTAACTATTGCTATTCAATGCAAGCTTGTCATCAAAATCTGAAGCTAGAAAATACATTGAAGTTTCAACCTGAAAATTTATTAAAATAAAAGGAAATGGAATTTCTATTCGAACTTAACTCATTGCAAAGAAGCATAATTGTACAATAGCCCAGCTGGCTTTGGCATGGCTTCCTTATCAAAGAGGAATGGTGAGGGAACCATAATGGAACCATCTAAAAGAGCTACATAAGGTAATTAAACTTTGTGAAAGTGCTTTAGCCAACTCAGACCCTGTTTACCTTGATCTCGAGCCTCAGTTAGAGGCACACATTTACTATATGGAATCAAGAACCTGTGCAATGTTTCTTGCTAATATCAATGATACTTCTAATTTCAATGCAACATTTAATGGCAATACATATAGCTTTCCTGCATGGTCTGTGAGCATTCTTCCTAATTGCAATAATGTGATATTCAACATAGCAAAGATTGCCATGCAATCCACTGTTGTGCAATCAAAGCTTATTAATAAAGATCACAAGGCAACATGAACAGATTGTAAGCGGTATACTGAGGCTTTAAGAGTATGGGGAAATAATTTACTCACAAATACTGGCCTTCTGGAGCAAATATATACAACTGAAGACTCAAGTGATTATTTGTGGTATACAATCAGTGTTGAAATTATTGACAATGGACTTAATAACACACTCCCCATTCTACATGTAGAGTCATTGGGACATGCATAGCATGTTTTTGTCAGCAAAAAATTTGCAGGAACTGGATTTGGTCACAGAGTTACAAGTCCAATCAAGATCTTTTAGTGCAAGAATGGACATATCAGATTGGATTAGAAGATGGATGAATACACCTTGCCGTCTACATATCCTACATGCATTTTGAAGGACAAGGATATTTATGAATAAGAAAAGTGACACGTCTAAAAAAAGGATTTTAATCTATGAGGAGGCCAGCCCGAAAGACTCACAAACTTTTGGAGAAAGAGTTGAAGGACATAACGGTGTCAAGCTGCTTGCAATTGATGAGTTCGAGGAAGCGGCTGGAGGATATCAAAGTGAGTATGGAGACAATGGAATTAACTTCAAAGGTGATGCTGATATGATTCATATGGGAAAACATTCAAATCTACAGGTATATCAAAAGGAGAAAGAACATAACATCAAAATTTTTCGTTACCTTTCAACACATACATCTCATGATGAATTCGACTTTCAAATAGTAGTGAAACTCAAGCACGGTGACCATCAAACTCTTCCATGGCAGCGAATAACTCCAAGAAACCCTCCTAGCCGCAGCTCCAGAATGGGTTTTGAGAAGCTCTTCTTTCTCGCATTTGCGAATGTAAAAAATGAATGACACTCTAGGGTATTCGAGCCTTCTTATGCCCTATTTTGTTGTTTTTAAAATTTTGAAATCCGGAGGGCTTTCCATGGGATTTTATTCCCTTTGCAATTGTCTTTGTTTTGCTTTGAAAGGGGGGGATTTTTACCCATATTTAACAATTTTTCATTTTTTTTTTTTTGCATATTTTTGTCTTTTATTTCTTTTAAAAAGGTTCAATTAAATTTATTTCTTTGTAAAAAAATAATAATTTACTATAATATGATTTATTTGTGCTATTTTAATAAGTATTAATTATTTTAATGGAATATTAGTTGATTCGATTATCACTTAATATTCTATAAAATAATTAATATTTATTAAAATAAAAGGAATAGATTGTATTACAATAAATTATTAATAAATACTGAATAATTTATATCTTATTTATAAAATATAAATCATTCAGTAAGCATTGTTATGCAAAGAAATAAACATTTAATTTCTTTTAAAGAAGGGTTAAACGACAAATATTTTGCAAAATTATATGACTAAGTGTTGAGTCAAGGGGGAAGATTGTAGTTGAGGAGTTATTGCTTTTGGAGGACTTTTTGAGTCTGGCAGAGGTTTTGGGGCTACATTTATGAGGGGCAGTTGTTGATATTATCAGACCATGCCTTTTGGGCTATTTGGTACACCTTTTTGAAGTCTTGTCAAAGACTCAAGTTGGCCTTTGGGGTTGAATCCGACCCAACATTTATGGCTTTTGGTAAAATGTAGTTGAAAAAAGATGTTAAGTATGAGTCTTTCAACTCATTTTGGGGGTTCTGATTTGTGTGGATAGAGGTTTTGTGGCTTTTTCCCTAAGTCCTGGACCTCATTTTACGGAGTTTTTAATTCATTTCTGGAGATGTAATACAGGTTGCAGCAGTGTGATTATGCTTGGTGAAGTTATTAGTGAGCCCTTTTCCTTTCTACAATTTCTGTGTGCATTTCAAAATGATTGGATAGTTTAACTTGTGAATGTTTCATTATTCCTTGTTTTCTATCTCATTTCAGCACCTCTGTGTAGAACAGTAAGTTTGTTTGCAGGTTATAACATGCGTTTTGGGTGAAATTAGTCAAAGGAAGGTATTAGTTTGCTTCCCTTTTTGTAGTTTCAGTGGAAAACCTTATTATAAACCATTTGTGCAAGCCTTTATAGGGAGTTGTGCTTCATCTGTGTTTCATAAAGCTGTATTATCCTCTTTGTTACATGTGGGTTACATTTCCATACCCCTCTTTGGTGTATCACTTCCTTATTTTAAAACTTAAGGTTTAGTTTTTTTGGTTTTCAGTAACTTCTTCCCCTTTTCCCTCAAGTTTTCTGTAAGTTTCAAGAGGTTATCACTGAAAGATTCAATAGGAGCCGGCCTAGAATCTGGAGGTTTCATCTCACTGTCCAATCCCATATAGTGAAGTGAATCCCATGTTAAGTAAGGGTTACTGAATATTTTCCCATTCAGTAAAGGGTGCAAATCCTAAAACTTAACAGTAACATACCCACTAGTCTTCATATTAAAGAGAGGATTGATGAGATTGCAAGGTATAATGCAAATTTATGAAAGGGAATGTGAAAATCTATACTAATCACGTGTCAATAAATCACAAATTTGTTAAGTTACATTCATTTGGAACCATTCATGTTTGTTGGAAGAGATCTAACCCATAAGGAATTAGTGGTAAAATGGAAGAACTTTAATAAGATGTAGTTCTCCACTTTAAGGGGTCATTAAGCCATTCAAATGTGTATGAGCAAAAATGGGAATTTCCAATTATGATTCTACTTATGATTCAAATTAGGTTAGATAGGACCCAAAGGAATAAGGGAGCTAATACTAAATTCAAATTATAAGGAGGAATGAAATACAAGGAAATTTACTCTCTCTGGCCCTTAATAGAATAATATGAATGTGGAACTAAATTAATTTATTAAATAATGTAAATTTAGATGCTATGTAAAGACAATTAGCCCAATTAAGATGTAAATCTAGGGTAAAGATATGAAAGGAAATAAAATATAAAACTATCACCTTAAAATGTATAGATAAAGATGTATTTTTTCTTGAGAACTAATAGATTTGAACTATATCTAAAATCTATTTGTAGATCTCAGAATGAAACAATGAAAGGAACAAAACCCAGAAATATCTTCAAAATTTGAGATAGATGGACTATGTCGACTTGGGAAGACATCCTACAACCAATTTGACATAGTCCAATAAGCTGCAACTAATGACTTCATAAAGCTTGCAAACAATACGTTGTAGATATAAATCCTTTTCACTCCTGACCTAGAAATCAACAAAAATAATTTTTTTGGGGTTGGGGTTCAATGAGGGATTGCCTTGGTCAAGCCCTAGGTTAAGGAATTAACTATAATTGAGAAACGTAAATGTAAATGACTAAAAGGCAAGATAAATTTTAGGGTTCACCTTTCTTTAAACCCTTTTTTGTAAGGATCTTGTATGTAAATTTAATGTAGACCTTGAATTAGAAATGTAGAGTATCTCCACTCTTTGCAAAAAATATTCCATAATCCTATCATGGCGCTATGGATATAAAAGTGTATCAATAAAGAAGGTGATTAATGCTTCAAAATATATCTCCTCCCTTGATGGCCAAAAATAAACTATACCTTTAAGAGGAATATCTCACAAAGGATCCTTTAATGCTAGATAGAAACCTCCTTTCTAAAATGCTTGAAATTCTTAAATACTTGAACTGCTTGAATACAAAAGACATAATATTCACTTGAGAGAAAGATCTTCAAATCTTGGAATTGAATTATGAATGTGATATGAAAATGAAGCCCCCAGGTCTCCTTATATATGAGTTTTTGGGTGGGAAAATAATATAGATCGATTGGGTAATGGTAACAAACTAATTAAACCCCTGAGACCTTTTGAGCCCCAAGCTCTAGAATTTCCAAGGACTAGGTTGACTTGGTCTAGGACTAGGTCAACCTGGGAGGACTAGATTGACCCAGATCTATCTAGTCCATACTATGTCGACCTAAGTTGAAATGGTTCTTGAGGTCAAGTCTCGGGTGCCATAGAAAGAAGGGGTAGGTGCCAAAAAGATAAGGGTGAAAAGAGGAAGAAGATAGGAGAAAAAGGAGCTTGACCATAGATATATCCATGGTCCATGGAAAAAATTATGAAGAGGGAGATAAAATGTCTTAAATGGAAATTCCATTTTAAGGCAGTACATTTAGTCCCCACTTTAGTGGGAGTATGAGTTTCCTCAAACTTATGGTAAAGTAGATCAAGAGAAAAAGGGAAAATCTATCATGATTTAGGAGGAAAAGAAATCATCAAGACCCCAATAGACTTGAGTCTTTATCACATCTAGAATCATAATAAGAGAGATAAGTACTACTAGAAAGGCGTGTAGTTACTTACCCAATAAAGTTTGTGTGCCTTATTGTGAACCACACAAGAAAATTAAAAAGAAAGGGGGAAAGGTCTCTACAAAAGGGGATGACATTGAATAGTCTAGAAAGTGTGTGTGGCATGCTAACTAACCCATCAAAGATGAACTGAATAGTCTAGAAAGTGTGTGTGGTATGCTAGTGAGTCCATCGAGGGATTCAACTTCAAGGGAAACAAATGTACCAAAAAGAAGAATCAAAAGGTGACCCATGCATAAGGATGTGTGTGTCCTTAAGGGATCAAAGAAAGATCAGGATTCCTAGATTATTAGTATTCAAAAGAAGGGTCAAACAAGGATCAGGCCTCCCAAATTTTCAATAGTTTAGAGAAAGATCCAAGAGACCAAGCCCCAAGAAATGACTACTAGAAACTAGAAGGAAATAACAATGCATAGATTTTGCTATACCTTAGAAGTCATACCAATCGCTAAAGGCTAAATTACTTCAAGTTATACACATAATTCATATTTGTATTCCATGGACAAAGGATGAACAAAGTGTATGCCCCCACATTAAAGTGATTGCAAATGCCTTAATGAGAGCAATAGCTTTAACAAAAGCATACATGCATCCAATAAATAATGTTTCCACTATGATACATCCCCAAGAAAAGAAACATATCAAGGGAAATGAGTACATAACAAAAAGGAAGAGCACATAGGGATCTACTAACTTTAAGGTCAGCAAGATCATATGATATTAAATCAAGTATGAAAATATCATCATTCCCTAAAGGAGGTATAACTCCAAAAAAATGGAGGAAATGAAACATAAGAGCTAAGAAGAAGAGTCTTTTTGTCCAATAACATGCAGACCAAAGAGAATTGGTGCTACCATATTATAAGTGACTAAGAAGACTACACAAGACTAGTGGTATGAACAATAGCACAAGCATGCCATAACAAACAAAAATGTTTAGAAGAAAATACATACAAATAGAAGAATATGTATCAAAAGATGATTTCTTTATCCTCTTGAGTTCAATGAAGCAACATAGATCATCTAAAGAAATTAAAAGATAAAACATAAAACAAAACATAACATGAAGGAAAGAAAAAAAATGAGAACACAAATATTAGAATGTTTAGAATAATTGAGGGGGGGGGGGGGGGGAGGGGGTGGGGGGTTGTGTGTGTGTGTGTGTGTGGGGGGGTGATATCAATTATCCAAGGTCAAGATGTACCAATTCAATAAATGAAAACTTCAACTACTTCATATCTAAGCACCCATTAGCTTGGTAGTCCATTGTTCTCATAATAATAGACTTGCACAATGTAAAACACTAATAGTAAATCATCACAAATAACTGAATGTTTAGAATAACTCAGAGGGGGAGGGGGCAAATCAGTTATCCAAGGTCTAGATGTACCAATTTAGCAAATAAACACTTCAACTACTTAAGATCTAAGTATCCATTAGGTTGGCCTCTATAGAATATTATCAATAAAATCAACTATTAGTCCAATATCCTAATAATAATAGACTTGTAAAATGTAAAAGATTAACAATAAATCATCAAAAATAATATCCACACAAGTTGACACTAGGATTTAATGCAAAAAACCCAATACGCGAAAAACCACTAGTAACATATCACCCATCTTTGACTCTTCTAAAGTAACTCTATTTGGAGCCAAACCTATAAAATATTACAAAACACACTATTAAATGTGACCTTGTTAAAGGATTTAATCACACTATTAGGAGTGGCATTTTTAGAGGACTTTTGTAAATTCCATTAGATTATCACATTGATTAAAAGATTTACATATGACTATTAGGCCAACCTTTATTACAGGATTTCAATATTGATACATCAATTAGAAAGTAACAAGAAGTTTTGATTTGACTACTACAACTCATTTTGTAAATGCATATTACAATTTGACTCACATGTTGATCCACTGACTGGCCTTCATTGTCATCTCTGTCTCTTATCTACTTGGAAACCCTTCAAGAAATCAGTCTTCACCTCTTCACAACTCTTCTTAGCCTCCTTAATTTCTCCAATCAATAACATCAATAATTGCTCCAACTACACTAGGTTATCCCTTGTACCTCCTTAAATAGTTAATTCATATATTTTTTCACTTACACATCACCATAGATCTTAGGGTTTTGATAAGATTAAATACACACAATGAATCTATCCACCTTCTTGTTTGTCATATTCTTTTCTCAAAACTTCTCTTACAAATTTCTCCATTGATTACTTACCTAACCCATTCTAGGTCATCCATCCTTATCTTCTACACACTTTATATATTCCTAGAAATCAACCATGTCATTTGCAATCATAATTTCCTCATAAACTATCAAATGTTATCCCTCAAACAATATTGCATTCTAATGCTTGGTCATTACTGGGTTACTTGGTCACTACTAATATTTCTATTTAGCAAATATACTAATGCTTGGTCAGCACTAATGCTCAGTCAACACTACTTCTTCTTGCTACATACTAGTGATCGGTCGACACTAGCATCACTCGATATATACTTAGAGTTCCTTAATCTTGTTCTCTTTTTCTTGGTCAAGCCTATGCATTTATTCATTCTTTGATCACTTATTCAAGGTTTCATAACAACTATCTTATTCACTTGTAGCATGATTAAATAATCAATTTATCTTGTTGAAGTCTAACTAATCAAGTGTCCATTGTAGTTTTCACTCATAACTCAACCTTTCCTCTCGGTGACTTTTTTATGACCAACTTCTCAAATATTCTTCATCAATCATCTAGATATGACACTCAAATTAGATAGTAAATTGTCTTACCAATAAGGTTTGACATCAATGACAACATAATAATTGTCCCAATTGTAGTTTCCAACAATATCCCTCTTTGGAATATGTCTAGTTACCATGCAATCCAAAATATATACTACTTTGAGAAACCTCCCTCTGTATTTAGTATCATATCTTCATTAATATCCTTAGTTTCATTCATTCCCATCTTTGTGTCTAACCACCTCTCTCTTTTAGCTTCATTTTGATTCTTATCCATGCAGTTCACATAAGGTCATAAAATATGAACACCCTCTTTGATATACATTTTATAAATGTCTTTACTTCTTTGCAACATATCTTTTTGAATACTATTTCTCTTGCTTTAATGTATGACTTCTTCTTGATTTTTCACTTGATATAATCTCCCTTTATATGGTAACTCAATCTCTCCCTCTCTCTTATTACTCCATTGTGATTGAATCTTTCCCTCTTTGAAAAAATGTAATCTTTCCCTCTTTGACAAAAAAGCCAAATACACTTTATCTATCTCATACATCTTGATTATGTAGATATCCTTATGTCACTACTAAATTTATCATTTGTCATCTTCCTTTACTCTCAACTTCTTCCTTTACTACTTTAGGCAACTCCTAAAGTAGGATTGTATGCATCAACTTGTAAGATATTATGATCAACACATTTGATGTGGTACTCCATCCTAACTTAAGTAGCCTTGTCTAGGGGAATCTATTGATCTTAGATTGGTTTTGACATATGAGTGACAATACACTTAAGTCATTTATTATATAGAAGTTAGTTCATGGAAAACAAGTAATGTATGTCGAGCATAAGTTGTCAGATAGTATATATTGAGCGAGATATACAGTATATGCTAAGTAAGTAGTAAGTATTGAGTCACTCAAGTGTTGAGAAAACAATTGATATCGAGTGATTCAAATGCCAAGTGATCAATAGATGCTAAGTCATTTAGAGGCTATGTTACAATATTGAAGATACAATGGATGTTGAGCATCAGAGATGTTAATTGCCAAGTAAAATAGTTTCGGACATAGTTGTTTTTAATGGCACACACTTCTATGTAAACCATTTTTGAGTTGACTTAAGGATTGTTTTGCAATTCTAGATGATAAGGATGGATTAAGTGGAAAAATAGATGAGTCATAATGATTGATTTATACCTAAACCTAAGTCACCTAGGTCTTCTTAAGGAAGGAAAACCCTAAAACATTATATGTGCAAAGAGAGAAGTTTGCATACATAAACATAACACTCATGGTGGCTAAGGAGTTGTGAATCAAGTTATACATTAGAGAATTAGTTAGAGGATAATAGAGGAAAGAAGTTAGAGGAAATAGGTGATAGATCAGATCAGAGGGAATCAAGGATACATGCAAAGAGGTGATATATTATCTAGTAGTAGAGTGCTAGTTTTAGTTTCATTGTTGAGACATTCTAATAGGTGAATCAGTTAAATCGCTTAACAGAGTAGTCCTAATAGGCTATTGTAGATCCTTTAATAGGGTGCTTACTTCATTGTAAGTTTTAAGTCCTTTAATTAGGCACACTTCTAATAGGGTGTTGAAATCCTTTAACAAGGTAAGATCTAACAATCTTTTAAGCCTTTAACAGGGCCAACCTTTAACAGAGTAGTTCACAGTTTATGATCAAACATTGTAACCTTCATTGGATATACTTTACAACTCTAGTAGTGAAGATTTATTGGTGTCATCTCCACCCCAATTTTACCTTCTTTTTGGAGTGTTTTTGGGTAACCAAATATTTTGTGTCATATATGTGTTGAATGCTTATTTGATTTTGTGCTATGGATGAACATTTTTAGTTTGGTATTTCAATTTACATGCAATTGTGAGATGAATGTGCGGTGAATGATTTTATGGTTAAAGTTTTGAAGGACTAATTCACCCCCCTAGAGTTTACTTTCCTTATTTTATTTCCAAAAATTGGTATTAGATCTTAGTTCTCTGGAAAGGAAAGTTTTGCAACTTTGAGGAAAGATCTTGAAGATGGAAGTCTACAAGTTGGGGAAAGACTATTGAGAATTATAAGTTTGAAATCCAACTTGCCCTATATCAGTTGAATGAAGAAAGAGATTATTTAAAGAACTCATTGAAGAGAAGGAAATAGATATCTATTGAAGAAAATGACATACATTACCAAGAGGAAGAAACTACTAAATTATTTACAGATGGAAACACAAGTGAATTTGATGCAACAGTTGCATATGTAATGGAAAAGAATGGTGCCCTAACTAAAGAGGTCAAAAATCTTAAGATAGAACTAGAAGTTCAATCAATATTGGTATGTGAGGTGATCAAGCAGAAAAAGAAAGTTGAGGAAGACAAAGTCATGATTGAAGATGACAAAAGGTTATTGACCAATAGACTGAAAGACAAGACATCAGAGGTGAATATGATTTCTCACATGCAACTAGAAACAATGAACCAAATGATTATTGCCAATAATGAATTGAATTGAAAGGATATTGAGATCACAACCCTAAAGTTGCAAAAGGAGCAACTAAGAAATGATCTAAAAAGAGAAAAATAATTTTCTAAAAGTTTCAATAGACCTAGTGAAGCCATTAAGTATTTTGAGCAATTGATGAGATCTCCTAGATCCAATAATGAAACTACTAGATTGGGTTACACCAACAATAAAGATGGAGAATCATGTAAAAGTGGTGAACAAAGAAGCAATAAAGGTAAGAACTAAAAACCCTACTTGTCATAATTGTTGAAAGATAGGTTATACAACAAATGTTTGTAGGAGAAACAATACAAATCAAAACCCTAAGAAGAAACTCATGGGTAACTATCATAAGTGAAAAAATTAAGGACATTGAGCACACAAATATTTGAAGGTTACTACTAGAACTATAAGACGTATGGACATAAAGCATATGAGTACAAATCTAAGCCTAACTGGTCATCGTACAAGTAAGCTAAGGTAAATCACACTGACAGATCCTACAATTGGGATTACAATACAAGGTACAGTTGTCACTATTGTCAAGAGTATGGAAATTTTGATAAGAAATGCATTAGAAAACATTTGAGTGATTGCAATAGATGGTTGAGTCAAACTACATTTTTTAGCTTTTTGAAGACTGGTCACATAAGAAAAAATTGTCCAACAAGGTCAAAAGCACCTAGTAGTGAATTTAATAAAGGAAAAGGAAAGGTTGATGTTGAAGAAGTCAAAGTATAGATGAATTAAGACATGGAAGAAAAAGGAGGATTGCAACACATCAAGTTCAGATGGGAACACTTCATCCAATGGGTCAGGTGATCACACCACCCCAACTAGGAAATCAAGAGATATGTGTGGGACTAACATTTCAAAGTTCAATTATACATCGGTTCCAAGGATTTAGTTATAAAAAGATCATATATACATAAAGTAAGATACAAATTATTGGTTAGAACTTAGAAGAAATCTATAAGTTTCATTGTTGCTGTCGAGTGAAAGTTTAGTTGTTGCCAAGCTATTGAAGGTTGTTGGCCAAAATTTCTATGGTTGCTAAGCATAGTAGGAATTACATGGAATCTTAGTGAGTCAAAATTACTATTGGATCCAAGCTTATAGCTGTGTAAGCACTAAACATTTATTACAAAGCTTCAAGGGCTATATGGTCATTTTTGACTCATTTACAAAGAGAATAAGGTGAATTAGAGAAATCAATTCAAGCATTTACATACTGAATTCAACTGCTACTCACCACCAAACATCAATTTTTTAAAGGTATTTATCATGTGTCGAGCTACACTATTTGAATTTATGCAAACCATAGATAGTTGTAATTACATCTAGCTATTCTTCTATTGTGGTTAAGGAAGTAAAGGAAGTTTTAAATGTTTAATTGATTAGTAATGAGATTAAACAACCACATTTTTGGGTAATTCTTGATATTGCATACAAAGGAGCCCTGTCTAGTGCATTATGTATGATACCACCACATGTTTTAATGATACAAGATGTAAGGTGTTGCTACCCTTATAAGGTAGGGAGTATAAGAGACATGGAAATAAAAGCCTTATATGGAAAATTGTGTGAAAATAGAGTGGTAAAAGAGGAAAAAAAAATTGTAGAGAGAAAAGGATTAACTCGTGCCCTAGATTTTCCTAACGTATTCAAGACAGAGTGGATTAAGATAGTTCTAAGTAGAATACATGAAAACTTTGTATGGTTAGAAGATGACCCTATCAAGATTAGAAAGAGGATTATTCAAAGAGTAACAAGGTATCCTACCCTAGATAGAACAAAGACTATGAGGAGTGATGCAAAAGAGGTAATTGAAAAGAATATAGGAGCAATGTGGAACAAGAGAGGGATGACCATAGACACAATCATTGATCCCCTAACTCCATTTTTAATCAGAGTCATTGCACATAAGTTATTTGGAAGATCAATAGGTCTATTGCAATGCAAATTAGAGAATACATTGAGCAAACTGGAGATAATTTTGATACTATGATGACAAGTTATTTTGAAGACTTCAAGAAGTCTATGAAACAAAGATTGAGAATACCAGTATCACTAGTGGAGAAAGATTTCATTGATGTCTTTTTCTAGTTGATGTTGGTTTCACTTATGTTCAAGCTACTATTCCAAGGGTTAGATGGCTCAAGCCATTGCCTTATGAAATTAATGTGGATGAGGCATTTGCAACCTTCACTACTTTACTAGTAGAGGAAGTAGATAAGAAGGCTACTACATTTGGAAATTATGATGTTGTTAACCTCATCATGGTTTTTGACACTTGAGTGCCAATAACACTTACCTACTCTATATTGGAGCTGAGTACACCATGCATGCTGAGCCACAACAAATGTCGAGTTAGGAAAGACTTCAGGTGCTGAGTGATCTTCATGTGCCGAGTGAAGATTAGATACCGAGTGATCTTCATGTGCTGAGTAGTTTTCAAATGTCGAGTGTTTACAAGTGCCAAGCAACATAAGGTGCCAAGTGTTAACAAGTGCCGAGCAACATAAGGTGCCAAGTGTTAACAAGTGCCGAGTAACATAAGGTGCCGAGTGATACAATTTTTTTTAGGTGCCGAGCTATCCAGGAAACAACATGTGCCGAGTATCAACAATACTTCAGGAGTCAAGTAACTCAAAATATCAGCATAAGAGTTTGTAATTGCACAAACTATGATGCAAATAATTTTTGTAGCTGACATAAGGTAAATCTTGAAGGATTTAATGATGAGATCAAATCTTTTATCTTTCCTATGCAATCTACATGCAACCAATAAGAAAAATGATAAAGGCATGCAACCAATAGAAGAAATGAAAATAATAAGCAGAAAATGGAGATTGAATATGGATCGTAGATCCATACCTAATAAGGAAGACAAAATTTTATTGTAAAATATATGAATGGGCATACAAGGGTGCACAAGGAAATCTATTTTCAGAAGCAAGGGTTATTAGATCACAAAAGGATCAAGATCAGAGAAAGCAGAACAAGTGTCTGCATTCAGTAATCAAGGATTGTAATCTATCAGGTTCATTATACCTAATAATTTCTAGCAATTGTCTTAGAATGAAAATCCTATGGTGATAGGTTAGCTTAATAACTGTTTCAAAGATCCTTTAATTAGGTGATTAAATCCTTTAACAGGGTGACACTTCATGTAAAGTGTTTGTAAAGCCTCTAACCAGGTCACTATTAATATAGTGTAAAGCCTTTAACACGGCAGACCATCAGAAGTGGTTGAACAATATTGCTGCAGTAATTTTTGTGGGTATCATCCCCACCCCAATTTTACCTTCTTATTCCTAGAGGCTTTCTGGGTTACCAAATTCCAGTGTTATGAGTTGTTGATGCATGTCTTAGTTTCATGTTTACTTGATGTATTTACATGCATGCAATTTAATTTTAGTTAAAAGTTTTATTGGTTAAAGTGTGATACTTCTGATTCACCCCCCCCTCTCATAAGTATTCTTTCCATATTCACACCAGTGCAATCCTCTAGCTCGAGTCCTAACACATCTAAGATTGATGAAGTTACATCTTATGGTGATATCAACTTATATGAGGTGATTGAATTGTCAAATTTTGATCTTACATCGATCACTATAGAGAAAATGGGCATATTGAAGGATGCTCTAGCCAGAAAGAAACACTAAGAACTACTTAGAAGGGAGCATAGGTAAAAACAAGCACTACATGACATCAAGGACATATTTTTTGATGCATTAAGGCTATCTGCACTTGATGAAACAAAGACAATCATTGAGCAGTTGGCAACTATTGTGGAGAAGGTAAATGATGAACACCTAAACACAAATGTCAAATTACTAGAAGGTCTAAAATTAAATTTCATGCTATGGTAACTAAAAAGATATCAAGTGCCATTGCACTTAGTCAAGTTGAGTTAGCAACCAAAATTGATGGTGTGAAGAAAGTGATGGAGAATATTTTCTCTCTTTCAACCAAGTTGTGTGATGTATCTTTGTTCATAGAAGAAGTGTAGAGACACATTGATGACCTGGAGGGAGATTTGAAATCAATAGATAAAATCCTAAAACAATCTCCTGGTCAAAGTCAGTCTCATTTCAAAATTTTTCTATCAACACAAGGTTAGCTAGCAAATTTAGAAGCTCAAGATGACAACATATGGGCTACACTGATCAATATCTAGTCCATGTTGACCCCTCACATGGAGGTGTTACACAAGGAACTAGCCTTTCTAGAAACATTGATGAAGAAAGATTCCCATCTTTCTACTCATGAAGGCCTAGTTAACCTTGCTTTCGAGATAGCTATTCAAATAAAATCTCTAGAGGTAGCATGTGAAAAATAGGATGCAACACTAAAGCTCATAATGGAGGTCCATAAATCATTCCTTGACAAACACACTATTTGTGTATAACCCATGACATAAGTGTCAAAAATGGGAACAATGAATAAGTTTTGGGGGAGTCCAAACTAAGGGGGAGTGAGTACAAAAAAGAGCACAATCGTACAATAGTTTTACACTGTAGGAGTATTTAGATTTAGAAAAGAACAATCAACTCAGGGGAAGTTATAAAATTATGAGGTATGACTGATAAGTCACAAGTTTTAAAATTTTTTGAAGTTTTGAAAATTTGTATGTAAGCTAAATATTAAATAGAGATTATGTAAGTTATGCTCATAAGATAAGGTTATTCATGCATGACCAAGTGTTTTTGCTACTCATGTAAAAGTGGGAGATTGTTAATCTCAGATTAGTTTTGACATATGAGTGACAATAAACTTAAGTCATTTATTAGATACAACTTAGTTCATGCCAAACAAGTAATGTATGCTAAGCATAAGTTGTCAGATAGTATATGCTGAGCAAGATATATAGTATGTTCCAAGTAAGTAGTAAGTGCGGAGTCACTCAAGTGTAAAGAAGACAATTGATTCTAAGTGATTCAGATGCCGAGTGATCAATAGATGCTGAGTCATTTAGAGGTCAAGTTACAACATTGAAGATACAGTAGATGTCAAGCATTAAAGACTTCAACTGACGAGTAACATAGTTTTGGACATAGTTGTTTGTAATGGAACAACCTTCTATATAAACCATTTTTGAATTGACTTAAGGTTTTTTTTGTGATTCTAGATGATAAGGATGAATCTATATTGAAAATCCCTATGCAACACATGAAACCAATCAGTTAAAGGGATGGATCAAGTAGAAAAATAGATGAATCACAATCATTGATTCATACCTAACCCTAAGTCACCTAGGTCTTCTTAAGGAAGGAAAACCCTAAAACATTGTATGTGCAAAGAGAGAAGTTTGCATGTATAGAAAGAGCATTCATGGTGGCTAAGGAGTTATGAATCAAGTTATACATTGCAAAATTAGTTAGAGGAGAATAGAGGAAAGAAGTTAGAGGAATAAAGTGATACATTTGATCAGAGAGGATGAAGGATACATGCAAAGAGGTGATCTGTTATCTAACAACAAAGTGCTAACCACATGATCATTGCTAAGATATTCCAATAGGTGAATTAGTTAAATCTCTTAACAAAGTAGTCTTAATAGGATATTGTAAATCCTTTAACATGGTGCTTACTTCATTGTAAATTTTAAGTCCTTTAGTCAGGCATACTTCTAATAGGGTATTAAAATCCTTTAACAAGGTAAGATCTAACAATCTTTTAAGCCTTTAATAGGGTAGAACTTTCACAAGGTAGATCATACTTTATGATCAAATATTATAACCTTCATTAGGTAAAATTTACAACTATAGTAGTGAAGATTTGTGGGTATCATCCCCATCCCAATTTTACCTTCTCATTGGAGGGTTTCTAGATAACCAAATATTTTGTGTCATATATGTGTTGAATGTTTATTTGATTTCATGCTATGGATGAACATGTTTTGTTTGGTATTTTAGTTCACATGCAAATTGTGAGATGTATGTGTGGTGAATGATTTTATGGTTAAAGTTTTGAAGGATTGATTCACCACCCCCCCTCCCCCCATGTGAAGTTTACTTTCCATATTGTATTTCCAAAAGAATCACCCCTAATTTTCCTCTTAGATATTCATGAGTATCCAAAGGTAATTCCTTAGTGAAAACATAACCTATATGCTCCTTAGTGTTTACATACTCCAATCTCACTTCTTTGTCTTGAACTAACTCTCTCAAGGAATGATACTTGATAGAAATATGCTTAGTCTTTGTGTGCATCACATGATTATTTGATATGTTTATAGCACTTATATTGTCACAATAGATAACAACTAGATCAATGATCTCTTCCCTCATCCCTTTTAACAATTTCTTGATTCTACATAATATTTAAACTATTCATAGGCGCTACCACATATTCAACTTCAAATGTTGATTGACAAATGCAGTTCTACATCTTCTTGTCCATGAAACTAGTCTCTTGCCTATAAAGGAAGCTCCTCCACTCATTCTCTTTTTGTCATCAACATTTCCTACCCAATTTGAATCAGTGAATACTTTTAGTTCAAAGTTATCATTTTTCTTGTAATACAAGCCATATTTTTTTTTTCCTTTCAAATATCTCATTATCCTTTTCACTACCATCATGTGATTCTACGTAGGACTTGCAGAAAATCTTGGAACAATCCAAACTGCCAATGCAATATCAGGTCTATTATCAACAACATATTTCAGTTTCCCAATTATTGATCTATATAATATTTGATTCACATTAGTAGAATCATCATTCTTAGATAGCTTATGTCCTATAGCCATGGGTGTACTAATTGGTCTTGAATCTTCCATTCCAAAAATTTTCAATATCTCCTTGATGTGTTTGGATTGAGTAATGAAGATACCTTACTTTGTTTGATATACTTGTAAACCAATAAAGAATTTGATCTCACCAAACATAGATATTTCAAATTATTTCTTCACATCATCTACAAATGATTTAGATAATGCTTCGTTTCCTCCAAATATGATATCATCAACAAAGATTTTAGATAATAATATCTCATTGTTGCTACCAATCTTCAAGTATAGATTGTTGTTATCATTAGTTCCAACAAATCAAATCTTCACCAAATAATTGTGCAACCTTTCATACCATGCTCTTAGGGATTTTTTCAAACCATATACAACCTTATGTAGCTTAGATACCATGTTTTTCTTGCTGGGTTCAAAAAATCCTTTTGGTTGTTCAATGTAAACTTCTTCTTCCAATACGCCATTCAGGAATGTAGATTTGATATCCATTTGGTACACTTCAAATCCTTTATAAGAAAAATATGCAAGTAGTGTTCCAACTCCTTCCAATCTTGCAACTGGGGAAAATGTTTCCCCATAATCAATTCCTTCTTCTTGTGCATATCCTTTGCTTACAATTCTAGCCTTGTTCCTTGTGACTTCACCTTTTTCAATTAGCTTGTTTCTAAATACCCACTTTGTTCCAATAACATTTTACTCCTTAGGTCTGGGTACTAGTGTCCAGGTTTTTTTCCCCTCTATCTACTCAATTTATTCATTCATTGCATAAATATAATCCCCATTCTCCAAACAATATTTTAATGATTTAGGCTAAAACTAAAAAAATAGACATGTATCACTTTTGAGTCTAATCCTTGTCATAACTTGAGATTCCTTTTTATCAATAATATACTTAGGTGCATGATGTCTTCTCACATAGTTTTCTAGTACATGTTATTTCTTTCTCTCTTCTTCTATAAGTTCATCTTGAAAAATAATTTTAGGTTTATTTTCTCTTTCTGGGTCAAGTTTTGGTTGCTTGACATTTTCTTCTTGATGTTTGGGTTCTTCTATATGTACCTCGTCATCTTTTTTTTGTTGCTTGGCTCCCATAGTCTACTATTTAGTACCTTGATGTTGCAACTCGACATTTTCATTTTTTCTTCTTCTAATTTTTAGCTTTTTTGTCTTTCTTAGGTGGTGTGCAAGGAGTACCTTTATTCACATTTATAAATGTGGTGTAATCTTTAGGTTCTGTCTTGCACTTAACTTCATTCTTTTTTGCATATTCATCAATTCTCACATTTGCACTTTCCACAATTTTGTTATTGTTAGAATTCAAACACTTATAAGGTTTCCTCTTAGTGGAATATCCCAAGAATATGCATTCATCACTCTTAGCATCAATTTTTTTATTTCTATTATCCCTTAGTATATAACATTTGCTTCCAAAAAATTTAAAATACTTTGCATTAGGTGCATATGCATAGTTGAAAGAGTGTAATCTTTGTAACTTTATTGACTTGCACTCTGTTCAAAATATAAACTATTGTACTCACTACTTCTCTCCTATATTTTTGTGACACATTCTTCTCCATCATTAGTTTTCTAGAATAGTCCATGATTAATCTATTTCTCCTTTCAACTATTCCATTTTGGGGAGGTGTGCTAGATGCTAACATTTTCCTTTTAATTCCTCTATCATTAAAAAAAATATTAAATACATTAGAGATGAATTCTCCACCTCTATCAGATCTCAAGCAATTTAGACTCTTACCTTTTTCCTTTTCAACTTTGGCCAAATACCACTTAAACAATTGAAAATCATCATATTTTTTTAAAGAAATATCACAACCATCATCCTGTAATAGTCATCAAAAACTAGAGTGAAATATTTATCTCCATAATATCTTTGAACACTAATAGGTTCACAAAGGTCAATATGAACCAATTAAAAAATATCATTAGATGAGTATGTCTTTCTCTTGAAACTAGACTATATCATTTTCCCCAATTGACATTGTTTATACATAGCATTATCAAGTTTCTTCAGTTTTGGTAACCCTCCTACTCTTTTCATCTTACTAATGCTTACCAAATTTTCAAAGTTCATATGACATAACCTCATATGCCATAACTATATGTATTCATATTTTGAAAAAAAAAAATGTCTCATCAAATAAAATCTAGAGAGAACAAGTTACCTTTTATTTGATCACCACTTCCAATTAGCTCACCAGTAGCATCAAATATCTTTGCCTTCTTGTGATGGGATTCAACTCTGTATCTTGATTTGTTCAACTATGAAACACTAAAAAATTTATAGCTAAGTCCTTCAACCAAATAAACATTGTCACACTTGATCTTATCAGTCAGTTGCATTGATCCTTTACCTTCACAAGACATGGTGCATCATTACCAAACTTAATACAGCTATCCTTTAATGGTTCCATGGTTTCAAATTTACTTTTATCACTAGTCATGTTATGTGAATAATCACTATCAATTATCCACCTATTACATTTAATCAGATATGAGATTACTTTAGTTTTATCATCTTCATCATAATCTTCTTTCATAGCAACATAGACAACTTCATCATTACTTTCAAATTTGTTATCAATTTTTTTCTTCACAAATGTAATAGTATTTCTTATCTTTGTCTTTGTATTACTTGTTTCTTTTTTGGTCTCAGTCATCTCTTCTTCCTTTGCACTTTTTTTCCTTTATTTCATCCTTGTCTACTCTTTTACGACATCTTGCAACAATATGACCAACTTTATTACTTGAATTAATATCTGATATAAGGACTCTTAACCTCTTTGTGTTCTTGTACTTTAGGTGTCCCTACACCAAAAAACATATTATAAGAAGTTTACTTTTTATTTTCCTCTTCCTCTTTGAAGTCTTCTAGCTATCAATGATTTAAGCTTACTGAGTTCATCATCAAAAACATCACTATCACTTTTAACACATTTTTCTTTTCCTTTATTTCTAAGAAATAATTGTGATCTAAAAGAAGGTCCAATAGTGGTAGGGGTGAAGTTATCAAAATTTGACACTTTTGTAAGCCTACCAATCACACCTTCTAGGATTAGGTTATTACCAAGAGTATATCTAAATTCTTGTACTCATAAACCCTATTAGCATAAATAGGAAGTAGAGTTCTACATTGCTGATCACAGTCTCATCATCAACATTTCCATTTTATCCTCTTAAGAATTTACAACCTCTTTGATTCTTCCACAATAATTCATAATATTCTCACCTTCCATCATTCTGATTTCCTCAAACTTACCTCTCAAGCTCTATGGTTTTTTCCTCAAAACATTTTTGTCTCTTCCATAGATGGTTTGTAGTGTATCCCACATTTCCTTTGTATTTTTATAGTCTTTTATGTCATCAAGCTTGACATAGCTTAGGGCTGATACACTATTAAGCTATTAGAGGAATAATTCTTATCTTTGTTGAATCTAAGACTAGGTGTTGACTATTTCATGTCAACAAACTTAAGATGTTTACTAGTTTCATGCCGTGCTAGTAACACATGTCAAGTAAAATATGTATAGATGCTAAGTAAATAGTTGATGTCGAGCTACAATGTATGCCGAGCTAGACAAAACTACTATAGGTTCTGAGTGATCTTTAGGTGCTGAGCAATCTTCAGGTGCCAAGTGAAGATCAAGTGCCACGTGTAGTATAGGTGCCAAGTCACTATAGATGTTGAGTGAAATAGAGTCATTATAGATGCCGAGTGAAACACAATTGCTATAGGTGCTAAGTGAGCTAGTTTCTCTATATGAGCTGAGCATCAGAGGTAACAAGTGTTGAGTAACACAGATTGAACATTGTTGTTTGTAATTGCACAAATTCCTATGTAAACTATTTCTTGAGCTAACATGGAGGAATCTAAAAGGATATTAAACATAAGAATGAATCTTTTATATTTCCTATGCAACTAACATGCATCCAATAAGAAAAATGGAGAAGGCATACAACCAATACAAAAAGTGCAAAGAATGAGAGGGAAATAAAGATTTAATATGGATTGTAGATTCATACCTAACCCTGTCTTCAAAATCCGTAAAAGGAGGATGAAACCCCATTGTATGCATGGATGAATGAAGTGTATGGGTAAACTATAGAAAAATTCAGAGGGAAGTGTGAAAAGACTTAGTGATTGGATCAACATTGCATATTTAGTTGATCAGAACAGAGCAAGGGCATTGAACAGATATCAGATTTCAAAGGATCAAGATCAGAGAGAGTAGATCAAGTGCCTAAATTCAGAAATCAAATATTGTAAGCTATTAGGTTTATTAATTTAATATTCTCTAGCAATTGTATTAGAAAGAAAATCCTATGTTGATAGTTTAGTTTAACAGCTAGGTTGTAGAACCTTTGACAAGGTGATAAAATCCTTTAACAGGGTGAAAATTCATGTAAAGTGTTTGTAAATCCTTTAGATAGGTCACTATTGATATAGTGTAAAGCCTTTAATAGGGCAGGCTTTTAATAGGGTAAACCATCAGAAGTGGTCAAACATTATTGCTATAGTGGTATTTTGTGGGTATCATCCCCAACCCAATTTTACCTTCTCATTTTGGATGGTTTTTGGGTTACCAAATTTGGTGTGATGTCTTTTAATGCACGTGTTTACTTAATGCTTAACTAATATGTTTATATGCATGCAATTTATTTTTAGTTAAATTTTTTTAAAGTTAAAGTGTGATACTTTTGATTCATCCCCCCTCTCATAAGTATTCTTCCCATTTGATTATTCCAACAATTGGTATCAGAGTGTGGTTCTCACAAGGAGAAGCTTAACAACTTAGAGAAAAGATTTGAAGATGGAATTCTTCAAACTTAAGAAGATTACAGAGAATCAGGTGATTGATGTGCACCTCACTTTACACAACTTGGAGGAAGCTAGAGAAGAATTGAGAAAATACTTGAAAAGAAGGAAGGATATAGCCATATCTGAAAATGACACACACTACAAGGAGATTGATACCACAAAAGTGTTTTCCAATGGATATACTCAAGAGTTTGATGCAAAAATAGTAGAATTGATGGAGAAGAATAGAGTTCAAGCAAAAGAAATCAGAATACTCAAGCTTGAACAAGAATCACAAGCCATAATGCTTTATGAGGTAACTAAACAAAAGAAAAGAGCCATTGAAGACAAGGTTATGATAGAAGATGACAAGATAAATCTTACCAATAGACTGGAGGAAAAGACAAACGAGTTTGAAAGAATCTCAAACATGTAGCTAGACACCTTAAGCTAGATGATGAATGCACATCATGAGCTAAATATGAAGGACATTGAGATCTCTACACTAAAGATATAGAATGAACAACTAAAAAATGACCTAAAAAGAGAGAAGGAAGTTGCAAAAAGGTTTAACAAATCCAATGAGGCCATCAAGTACTTTGAGCAATTGCTAAACTCACCAAGATCCAGTAATGACACTTCAGGACTAGGCTTCACCAACACTAAAGAAGGAGAGTCATCAAAGAGTGTAGAGGAAAGAAGTGACAAAGGTAAGAACACTAAACCTACTTGTCATTTATATGGTAAAAAGGAACATACTTCCAATGTATGTAGGAGCAAGAATGCCCATCAACATGATAAGCCTAAGAATGCAAGATATTGTCATAAGTGCAAGAAGCAAGGACATCAAGCACATGAATGTAGGATTAGGACTATCAGAACACCAAGATTTGATGGTCACTGCTATAATTGCAAGAGGTATGGTCATAGATCTTTTGAGTGTAGATCAAAGCCTATGTGGACATCAAATCAGGAAACAAGAGAAGGTAACCATGGCTACCACCATAGTTGGGACTATAACACCAGGTATAACAGTCATTACTGTCAAGAATATGGACACATTCCTAAAAATTGCATAAGGACACATTTTAGAGGAAACTATAGAAAATGGTTAAGTCAAACCACATGTTTTAGTTTCTTGAAGACTAGTCGTATCAATAGGAATTGCCCAACAAAGTCAGAGGCACCCAAATCAGAAGTCAACAAAGGAAAAGAGAAGGTAGATGTTGAACACATCAGAGGACAAATGAACAAGACTTGGAAGAAGAAAGATGAGGTTAGCAGATCAAATGAAGGGATCACTTCACCTAACAGGTCAAGTGGTCATATTTCATCTAACTAAGAAAAAGAAGGCATGATGGGACTGATATAAAAAGCTACATCATGCATTAGTCTCAAGAAAAACAAGCATTGCAAAGAAAAAAACAACATGAGAAAAGATGCAACATTAAAACTTAAAATTTTTGCAAGTGTTGCCGAGCTATCCTTAGATGTCGAGTAAATGTCAGTACATGACAAGTAGTCAGTTGCAACTGAGTTGATAGTTGATGCAGAGTTAGGGAATTTCAGTGGGAGTCAAGTGAAGAAGAAATCTAGTTGGAGCTAAGTGATGGAAAACCAATGGAAGTCAAGTTATGTTGAAATCTTCAAGAACTGAGTGTATAGCTGTATACACACTTAGCATTTAATGCTATGTTATGAAAGAGTATAAGGTCAAATTTTTGATTATTTCTTATCATTTGAATGTAGAGCAAGAATAGGAAGAGGATAAGAGTGATTAATGAATAGAAATTGAAGCTTTTACATGGATTTTGACAAAGATCAAGCACCATTTTCATCGATCTAAGGTATTCTTGAAGTGTCGAGTTGTACAATTATAAAGTTTGATATCTTTTGAAACCCTAGATTTTCAATATGGCTTCTAGTTCTAAAAATCCTAAGGAAAAGGAAGGTTTCAAGGTTCAGTTAGTTAGCAATGAGGTCAAACAACCAAAGTTTAGGCCGATTCTAGAAGTTGTTTATAAAAATGACCCTACCAGTGCACTATCAATGATTCCACCCAAAGTAGTAATGTTGAAAGATGTCATAAAATGCTACAATTTCAAGGTAGGAGCAATAGGATACTTGGATATCTTTTAAGCATATGATAAACTATGTGAAAATTGAGTGCTTAAGGAAGAATTTCAAAGAAAGGGTTTAACCCATGCCCTAGTTTTCTCCATAGTTTTTAAAATCGAATGGACAAGAATTGTTATAAGTAGAATACATAATGGTTGTTTATGGCTAGAAGGAGGACCTATGAAGATAACAAAGAGAATCATGCATAGGGTTACAGGCTTTCCAACCCTAGATCGGCACAAGACCCTGTGAAGTGATTCAAAAGAAGCTATTGAAAAGAACATCGAGGTAAAATGGAACAAAAGGGACATGAATATTGATACAATCACAAATCCCCTTCTAGACTTTGCAGTAAGAATCATATCTCATAAGTTTTATCAATCAAGAAGATTGAATAGTGTTCCATGCATTGCTGTGGATGTGGCATACAAAATTGTTGAGAAAGATCATTCATATGATCCAACAGAACTGTTATTACAAAAGATCATGGAGAATATGGGAGTAATAAGAAGGTCAAAAGGTGCTCAGTGTAAGTTTGGATCAATTTTGATCTATATATTTTTCTATGTTTTGGAAGAATTTTCATCTTTTGGCAAGGTAAACTGGAAATCAGATAGGTCAGCTATTACTCAAATCAATGAGTACATTGAGCAAATGGGAGACAACTTTGACTCTCTAATGACAAGTTATTTTGAGGATTTCAAAAAATCCATGAAGCAAAGACTGAGGATACCAATTTCCCTAGTGGAAAAACATATCAATGATATTTGTTTCCTAGTTGATATTGATTATACTTATATCCAAGTAGCAATTCCAAGGACTAGATGGCTAACACCTCTAGGATATGAGCTGAACATTAATGAAACATCAGGAGCAATCGCAACATTGCTTGCAAAGGAAATTGATAAGGAGGAACCCCATTTTGGGACATATGATGTACTATGATCCAAGGTTGATATGAAGTTGAAGACTACCTCCACCTTAAAGAAGAAATATAAGCTTGTGAAGAAACTAAAGAAGAAATTTGGAGAAGGAATTGAAGGGGCAACTGAAGAGGAAGAAGAAGAAGAAGAAGAGATTGAAGAAGATGAACAAGGGCAAGGCCCACTATAGATTACACAAGGCTTAGGTGAGGATGAAGAAAAGGAAGAAGGTGCTAAGGAAGAAGAAGCCAAGGAAGCACTAGCTTAAGCCAAGCCCAAAAAGAGAAAAGACAAAGCTCAGCCTACAACCCAACCTAAAAAAAAGAAAGGTACAAAGAAAACCCAAGCCAAGCCAACAATACCAATGATAAGAGCTACCACAAGAGCCTCAACTCAAAAGGCCAAGGAACATGACAAAGAAAAGAAGAAGACTACTGAGCATAGTGGTCTTGTGCAGAAGAAACCAAGAATAAAATATGTTGCACAACCAGAATCAGATGATGAAGAAAGGATAGAATATGAAGATATCGGCCAATTTAGAGTGGTAAGCCATGCTCCCTAGTCCAATATTGACAAAAAATGTGATGATGTTAGAAAGAATGGAGATTTTTCTGGTTTGAAAAATGTTGATTTTAAGAAATTAAGTAGAGAAGATCAAAATAAAATAGAGGAATCAGTATATGCCATGATGGAAAAATTCAAGAACACCCCTCTTGAATTAGACAATACAATGCTAAAGGAATTATATGAAATTGTTGAAAATAGTGGCATTATTGTTTAAAGATGGAAAAGGAAATAAGAGAATCCACATTGGCACAAGTGATGCCCGAATTGAGTAAAGGACAAATCACTAAGGCAAATAAGAAACATGGGAGCAAGTTTGCACCAAAATATAGAGCCTTTAGCATCTTGTAGAATAAAGTTGAAGATGTTGTCCAAAAATCAACAAAAATGTGGAAACTAGTCTATGGCTTGACTACTGTCAAGGATGGAGAAGAAGATCCCTTTGAGGGAAAAAATATTGAAAAGGATGCAAATAAGGCTGAGGCTAGCCAGAAAGAAGAAGAAAGAAAAAAAGAAAAGGCTGAAGGAGAAAAAGAGACAAAAAAATAAATAGTGGAGGAGGAAATTGCAAAAGAAAATGAAATGGAAACAACTAAAGAGGAGAAACAAACTAAACAAGATGTACAAGATACACAATTTCCACCTCCTAGTCATACACACACAAAACCTACAGTTATAGTCATTGTAAAGGACGTTCCTAACGCTTCTTCTTAGAACATCAATCCTTTAACTGTAGAGGATCTCAAGAAGATCCTTCACCAATCAACACTACAAACACAACTATGCACAAATCTAGTATTAGTGAGTGTTGATGAGCTGCAAAAAGTTGTAGCAACAATAACAAGGGAGAAGGAAACCATTCAAGAACAATAAACACAACCTCCCACAGAGCAACCTAAAGAGAAAGAGGTACAAGATAAAATTGCTAAGGTTGATTCTACAATAAGAATGACAACCACTGTTGAGGAGACAACAAAGGAATCAACAAGACAAGATGTTCCTGTAGCACAAACCCTAGGTGCACCTCCTCAAATTGTCATAAATTGACCAAGATAGTAGAGGAAAAGAGAAAGAAATAGAGAAAACCCCTAAGGAGCAGGAGGCAATACAAACTTTAGTAAAATTTCCTACCTTGGGGACTCCTTAATCGAAGTCAAGGACTGATACAATGCCATTGAAAATTTTTGCACCAAGCTCAAGCTCTACTAAGGTTATGAGGGTACTTCACTATGGAGACCCTACATTAGATGAAGAAATAGTCATACCAAGCTATGAATCAAAGACAATGAACTTGCAATAGATTAATGAAGTGAAAGAGGCACTAAAAAAGAGGAAAAGACAAGAGATACTCAAAAATGAGTATAAGGAAAATTAAGCACTAGTAGAAATAAAGGAAATATTTCTTGATGAATTCATCTTGTAGAGACCTGATGAAACCAAGCCAATATTGGAACAATTGTTAGATATTGTAGAACATGTGACAAATGAAGACCAAGAAACCAATGTAAAACTCATGGAATGGTCTGAGAAGAAATTTTAAGGAAAAGTAAATGAGAAAATATCCAATGAAATAGCACTATCCTAGGTTGAATTGGCAAAGAAGATTGACAAAGTGAAAAAGGTACTTGAGAATGTATTCTCATTATACAAAAGTTGTGTGATTTCTCATACTTTACATAGGAGATAAGCCAAAGAATCCTAAGATTGAAGAGGAATTTAAAGATTTCCAGCAGTTAGTTTCCAAATGATCCAGCTCAAAGTGAGAAGCATTTTGCTCAAACACTTCACACATAGAAGGAACTAGCTGTGTTGATATTAGAGAAGGCCAACAACAAGGCCACACTAATGCATATATAGTCTTCCATAACCCCACACTTGGAAGTACTCCATAAAGGACAAGCCTATGTAGAGACTGTTCTAAAGAAAGATCCTAATCTTTCTACTATGGAAGGACTTGTTCATCTTGCAGTAGAGACAACTATCCAACATAAATCATTGGAAATTGCTTTAGAAAATTGGGATACATCTCTCAAGATGATTATGGAGGTCAATAAAATATTTTTGGCAAAATATTGTCTTAATCCTTAGACCCCTTTGACATAAGTATCAAAAAAGAGGGAGATATAGTTAAGGGGGAGAAATAATTGAGGAGACATAATGTTTTGGGGGAGTTGTAAATAAGAATGAAAGAAAACATAGACACACAGTATAGGCACATTAACACAGGGGGAGCACAAGAATTTTGGCTACAGTTACAAGAATACATCAGCTGAGGGGTAGTCACACAACAATTTTTTTGAGGTATATACAATTCTCATAGAATTTTGAGAAGTTTTGAATTTTTGTATATATGCCAAACTGTATGTATATTTTACTTAAGGAGATTAGAGTTTGATATATTGTTAAGTGTTTTTGACACTCATGTCAAAGGGGGAGATTGTTGAATCTAAGACTAGGTTTTGACTATTTCGTGCCAACCCACTTAAGATGTTTACTAAGTTCATGCCGAGCTAGTAACACATGCCGAGTAAAATATGTATAGATTCCAAGTAAATAGTTGATGCTAAGCTACAATGTATGCTGAGCCAGATAGAACTACAACAGGTGCCAAGTGATCTTTAGGTGCCGAGCAATCTTCAGGTGCTGAGTGAAGATCAAGTGCTGAGCGTAGTATAGGTGTCGAGTCACTATAGATGCTGAGTGAAATAGACACTAATACATTAGGGGTCAATGTGTGATGACAAGAAAATGTAATGTGTTTTTGGCTTTTTTTTTTCAATTTTAGCCCGATGCTATCACAATTGCGATGGAAGAAAATGTTATGTGATATTTTTGGCCCTTCTTTTTCAACTATAACTCAAAAATGTCGCAATTGCGATGCTAACAGGATATAAGAGAAAAAAAAAAGCAAAAAATGTTGCTCATTTGAAAGAAATTGACACAGGGTTTTTCGAAAAGGAAAGGCGAGAGACTTTAGTAGCATTGAGAGGGGTAGAGACTTGCATCTGGTGCTAACTCGAGGCATTGAGAGGGGCAAAGACCTGCATCAACTAACTTGACACATTGAGAGGGGTAAAGACCTACATTTGCTAACTGCTTACTTGACCTACTATATTCTATGGGGATCTCTATAGTGAAAGGGCCAAGGGAAACATTCAGAGGAGGATGATGGAAAGGTGCAAAACAAAAAAACCCATTACTCTTAGAATCCTTTTTTCTCCAATCATTATTATTATATATATGAAGTAGAAAATGGGAGGAGAAACAACCATACTAGATGTAAATTATCTCCTGGCCGCAAAAAATGCGATGGGCTCAAGCTATTTGCAATTTATCTTCCCATGTCCCACAGATGGTCATGCATTCTCATTATAACTGTAAATGTTTCTCATGAATGCCCTTTCATTTCTTGAAAAAGACACTTGTTTTTAAGTGTTTCCATTGCATGCCGAGAGCTCCATGCTGATGCCTCCCATACTTCCATGGCAATGTGCTTGGATTTGTCAAAAAAAAAAATGCAAAATCCATGAAAATTTGTTGTTCCTCATAGTCCAATGCATCAAATCTTATTTTAAGGTTTTGGTGTATGTCTCGAGGCAATGTCTTGGTAACTTTATTCAATTCTAACCTCCAATAATTCTAATCTCTGCCACGAACATGACTACCAAGAACTTGAAGTGACAGAGGTAATCCTCTGCATACATTCAAGAAGGAGTTAACCAGATTCTCATTACCCTCAGTTGGACGGGATTGTCCAAAGGAATGCCAACAGAATAGCTCTATGGTATTGTCTATATCCACCCCTTTTAGATTATAAGCAACACTAATTTTTGCATTTATAAGCACCCCCACATCACAAGTTGTAACTATTACAAGGCTATAAACCAACTTCTTTACAATTTGTATTATAAGTAGAGCATCTAACTATTGCAGGTGATCAATATCATCTAGAACGATTAGGAAACTTAGCCTATTGCTCCTGTCTAGGCAATTCACTATATGAATTTTTCCTTCCTCTGTAGATTGAAAATGGAATGGGTCTATCTGGAATAGATCTTTGATGAATTTCATTTGTAAAGAAGAAAAAATTATATTTCCATACGCTTCCCTTACATCGAACAAAAAACATGCTCGCTCATATTGGCAGCATTTTCGAGTAAACAACTCTTTGGCTAGAGTTGTTTTGCCAACCCCACCCATTCCAAAAATGTTGACGATCTAAACCTTCTCTTTGTTGCCTTCATTCATCTAGCACACCCTCTCAAAATCTTCCACAAGCTGATCAAGGAACACCCTTTCAAAATCTTTCACAAGCATGTGAAGTCCCACTAGGTATTTGGCGACATGCAAAGATCTTTTTGTTTCAACTTCTCTTTGGATAGCTGACACTATATTTTGGCTATCACTAATACTTTATGAAAGAAAAGATCTTGATAAGAATTTTTTTTGGCTTGCTAAAATATAGTATTTTTTTATATGAAAAAATGTCCAATAACCAAGCATAATAAAAACACAGAGATTTTGTTAATAACACTGCCATGCAACTTACTATTTAGAAAAATGTAAGCCAATGATTTGAGTAAAACAAAAATTACATAAACATATTTTTGTAGCATATTAATTTAGTAGTTTAAAATATTAATTTTATAAATCTATTGATCCCCCTAGATTTTAATTAGAGCTTTTTTCTAATTAATATATTTTTTTCTTCTTAAATGCATGGAAAAGTTAGTGTAATGAATGCTAAGTATAGCATTCATTTTCATGAGAGGTTCTTCTGAACCACTTCTGGTGAAATGTGGATCAACGAGTTTACTCAAATATTATATAGTTTTATTATAGAATAAATATGTTTTGAAGGGATCTAAAATACTTTTTACAGACACAATGGATTCCAGTTGTCGCAAAAAGGATTACAATAGTCAGTCACAAGTTGTTACAAAAAATTGTACCCTAGTACATAGTATCGATAAGTTTAAAGCCCCCTCTCATAAGAACCTACACATCACAATGCATCTTTATAGTCTCTCCATACCAATTGCACTCTCAATAGTAATGAAGTAAGTGGAGCCTTCTAGAGACAATGAAGCAAGACTCACTCATTATCATCAACATAATAGCCATTAACTGAAACATTCCCAAAACTTAAAAAATTCAACATCGATAACAAATGATCTGGCATTACAGGAACACCATAATGCTTGACGAACAATAGTAACCACCACCCTAACTTTTAGGGCATGTGATTACTTCTACAAATACCTAATTTTTATTCAAAAATAAATAAAAAATCATTGCCATTTAAAAAAATCAAAAATAGAAAAGATTTAATTTATTTGGCACCTTTAGAGTTGTAATACTGGTTTTCAATGGTGACATCTTCTTCATTTGGATCCTCATCAGAATACTCGAATCCATAATCCATTTCGTCCATGTCTGAAACTATCCCTGTCAAAAAAAGACACTTATTGAATTAGGGATTTATTCATTAAAAATCAATTGAAGAATTTTTGCACAGAGGGTTTCAACGATTTTCTCATTCGCACTAGCCACAATAATTGAATTATAAGATGGAAAGAATAGAAAAATGTAGGGATTTTCAATAGTACCTAACATTCTAAACAGTCGAGTAACAAAAGAATCGAACAACAGAGAATAAACAAATAGAGGATATTTCGATAAGAAATTGTTCTCTATTATAGTTACTGTTGATGCTGCTTAGAAAACCTGCAATTTATAATGGTTAACAAAACCTCAAGGAGCCGAGACTTCAGTGAGCCCAAGCTACTTTATAACCATCACATAACAAAATTAATTAATTTAACCCATATATATAAAAAAGACATATTTGTTCAACCAAACCTAGCAAATACGATTATATCAAGGGCAAGATGAATATGAAGATTGAATCAAAAGTTAAAGGTGATTGCATATTGAGATATGCTTTCGAAAAATAGTGCCATTTCAATACAAAAGGTACCTCATTATGAATCCATATGCAACAGTGACGGCCACCAAAAGAAAAATATTAAATGATCAGCAAAAGTGGCTAACCTACATTTACCCCATGGCAAATTCGCATTCACCATAGGTTATTTTCAACTGGTAAAGTGGGAAAGATATAACTAAGCAGTCAAAGAGTCAAAAATTGGATTACCAACCAATTTTCTTCCTTTTTCTTGAAAATTGATCTTTTGTCTTCTAACATTGTGAATCAAGGAGCTATTATAAACTTCTCCATCCTTGTGAGATTGTTAGATAATACTAAAAATTGATGCTTGGGCATTGGTCCCTTGGCGTTATCTAGCACAAAAGAATCCAAGACAGAAACTATTGCTAGTATTCATTTGATACAATCAATATCTAGGATAAAGTGATGATTTTGAGAATGATATATGGGACATGACTTATCATGGTAATATGTATATTATTTGTGGATGGAAAGTATATTTAGTCACCATGATATTATTGCATCTGCAGTGTATCTACAATAATAATCCAGATTTATTGAAGGAACAATTTAGGGTATCATTAAATCACAACAGTGAGGAAGTATCTATATTGGGTGTGGTCTAAGATGAATCTTTATTGGAAAGTATTGCCTTTGATAGAGTTAAAGTGTCTAATCAAATATTATGGTAATATCTACAATGAAAATTAGACAATCATTTTACATTTAAACCATAACCATATTAATGCAAACAATTATAGTTCATGTGTTTCAACATATTCAACCTGGTAAATAAGGGAAATAAATAACAATAGTTTCACCAAAATCTCAATGCACCAAATATTGGAGATAAATAGACACAACTTTGAGTAGCCAAAAATAGACACTGAGTTGTTATGTTGTCAGATGGAGCAATGAGGTCCCAAGTTGAAGGCAGGCATGAAGGTGCTTCCATGAAAATTAGGCATCCATATGGCTTACCCCTACAAATTGAGCTTTCCATATTGTTCACATGTACAAATCCAATGATCACATGTATTTCCATTCTTATTATTTTTAAGCTTGGTCATGCTACCCTCTAGTAAACACAAACCTCCATACCTATTTTTGAGCAAATTTCTTTTACTAAGCATCTCTAATTTATTCATAAATAAATGAATGTTGTAATTTGGTATACTAGTTAATAAGAGGAAATAGTTAGTTCAATTCAATCCCCCATTAAATTTGAAACTAAAGGCATAATTATTTAAATCTAGATTGACTTTTACAAAATAAAACTAAAACTAAAATAAACAAGATTTGAACTATAATAATATACTAATTTGTGACATTCTAGAGTTACTCCCACACATGACATGTAAGCTTTGTGATGAACGACTATACTAGAGCTAAAGAAAAATAGGTCATCCACCACTCTCTTCCAAATCCACTGGTACCACTACAAACTCCTGATTCACTCTCTAGAAGAAATTGATATTAAAAAAACTTTTTGCAAATAATTCCAATCCATAACTTGCAAATGGATAGAATATAAATTCACATAATCATAATATAGCTTAATGGGTCAAGACTACCATCTCCAACATAAGCAACAATAGCAAAATTCATGATTGCATCAAATGCATTATTTTTAAATATGTTATCAACTTGACTTTTCTATTAAAGGCTCTCATGCTGAATTGTAACAAATGGTGAGCTCAATAAACAATAATCTCTTAAATTCAAATGAATTAACATCATTTCTAAATTTAAATACAACCATTTTCTCACCCAAGTCAAAATTTATGAAATGCACTTGGTTAGAGTTCAAAAATCATTGTCGTAACACACGTACAACTCCTATATTTCCCAAGATAAATTGTCCTACAATTTAGTAAATATTAAATTAACTCCTCCACCATCCTTGACTTCATTGAAAGGTAGAAGAGGATTTGTTACATAAATTTCAAATTACATAGGGGAACATAATTCAGTTTAGGAACTTCAAATTACCAAAAAAAAATTGTTGCTTGGCTTGTTTGACGAGGGGCACTAACTATAGTATTTCTTCATATCATCATGCTTAAAGCAGACATGTACATTGTTTGCCATTTGAGGCTATATCTAAATTATGGGAGGCAAAATATTAGTATCTGAATGGGGAGATTAGAAAGCTAACCAAAATTTGTCAATCTATTTGTAATTTATCTTAATTTTTTGACTGTGTTCAAGAATTATTTTGTTTTCTTGCAATTTCAGGTATGGATTTTACGATGAATGTCTGAGAAAATATGGAAATGCAAATGTATGGAATTATTTTATAGATCTCTTTGATTACTTGCCACTGAAAGCCCTCATTGAAAGACAGGTAAAGAAAAAGATATTATACACTATTTTGTTGGTACCCTGTGCAACACAACAAACTTGTTCTTACTATAAGAAAATTTTCTTTTCTTTTGTTTCATTGCAGATCTTCTGCTTGCATGGAGGTCTCTCCCCATCATTGGACACACTTGATAACATATGGGCTTTGGATCGCATACAGGAAGTGTATCTATACACATAAGTATAATGTTCTGTGCTGCATAGATTTGAAAAGAAGATCACAACCATAACATTCACTTCTATGCATGATAGTGTCTTAGATCTGGTTCTATGTAGTGTTCTCTATTAGAAGAATTTTCTGTCCTGGTTACTAAATAGTTTCTATTTGAAAGTATTTTGGTTGTACTAGCTATGTATTGTCCTGCCAAGGAACCCTTGGAACTAAGCGTAAAACATGCAGGGGATTTTGTTAAAGTAATTGCATCATTACACACTTAAATTAGGACAACAATGCTAACAACATGAACAAAAATGAACAAAAAATCACTATCACTTTGTGCTTGTGCACAAACAGTTGTAAACACCAGCATCTACATGTGAAAATCTGTGATCTCACTTGATGCCTGTTAGAAGAGCCTCCTATACATTCACCATACCCTTGATGGTGTGTTAAATTTTGTGCAATGATGATGAAATCACTGGAAAAAAGAAGCTAAAACAATGGCCTAGAGATGATATGTAAATCTTTGGGTCATGCAATAATAAATGTGGCATGGATGAGCATCGATTTTTCTTCGACTTCATGCCAACCACATAAAGGACAATTTTCTTAGAGCCTTCAAATTGAATCTAGTAGTTGTAGGGTCAAATCAAACCATCAATGAAGCTCTAAGTTGTTTAAGAGGATAGGTGGGACTTGTGGTGAAAAATGTCACAATTCTAGGTACATTGGTGCATTTGGGGACTTTCTGCATGCTGAAATGAAGACTTGAGGGATTTTGGAGTGCATTCAGACCTTTGTGGGTGAACATAATACAAACATCAAGACCAATCAATATAATCAAATGAAACTCAAATGCAATCGATGAATAATGCAGATGCTAAAGTTCTAAACCATCCAAATAGCCCTAATAATTGTTGGACCTAATTTATTGCCAACCACTATAGTGTTTAGCATTTAAGGTTTGATTCTTCACAAATGGCCATTCACATCAATGCATTTTAAAAAATATATCACGCCTCCAAGAGTCTACCTTCGATAAAATGTGACTGAAATGTTTCTCCAAATAATAGTATCTCTAATGTTGTCAGACGTTGAATATAATTTTAGGCTACTAAAGTTATCAACTTGCATAAATGTCGAACATTGGAAGTATGGGGACAATATAACAGATCACACCTTAATTCCTTGCCCCATGTAGAAAAATCTAATAATGGACCCTTCTATTGTCTCTTGTCTCTTGTATTCTGAGTTCCATAGAAAATCAGTTTCATACATATCATTGAAGGAAAAGAGCTTCTAGAAGTCTTTTCACTGCCTACTCTAAGGAGCATGCTCAACATGTTGAACAGTCTCAAACTCTAAGAAGTCAACATCCCCTTTACCATTGTTAACATTTATGCCACCAACTATGAAAAGAACATTGTTGGAATCTCTTCAAGTATGCTAAAACCATCACATGCCTAAATAGTTCTAAATTTTTTTGGAAAAAAGGAAGTTGTCAAGTGAAGAATCTAAATGGTGAATCAGTGGCAGATATTATGGATTCATCTAAACATGGTTAAATCCCTCCAATCAAAGGAAAATATTCTTGGACCAATAAAGATCTGGCAAGCAATTCATTGCCAAAAAACCAAGATCTTGCATGCTCTATCAGTAAACTAAGCAATGTAAATTTATAATTTGTCTTCCAGCAAATGCAAGCTGTAGCACTAAATAGTCTAGAACATAAGAGATGACATTTAAATAATCATTATTATCCAATCAGAATTTGGTTAGATCTGTCTTAAGAATTTGAAATGGAGGCAATAATTCTAAGAACTCCAGATTCTAAACTAAGACTTAACGAATGGAAAAATAGCTTCACACTACCCATTGCCTTTCAACATGACAATTCAGAAGCATGTTGAACAATGGAATTAATAATTGAAAAATCTTCCTAAAATTAATAATGCCGAATTCTAATAATTAAAATTTAAAAATACAGTCTCCTATTTTTTCAGATATTATTGCAAAGATCATTCACACCAGTCCAAGATATCAGCATCACCCTTTACATAACAATAAAGGGGCATTTGGACGGCGTAATCATTCTTATATATTCAAATTTTAGGACATTGACCCTTTCATATCTGATCACCATTTAAACCATCATAATAATAATGTAATTAAATATATGCATTTAAATAGCAACAATGAGTATATATCAAATCTCTGAACCAGATAATAACAAAGCATTATCAACAACAATATGTCGACAAATCAATAACCAGATAATTTATGTGCTTTTTCATGACTATGTTTGACTCATATAATTGTGATCTCTCTAGCACTATGATGTCATTTAATATGTCTTGGTAAAGCTTGTAAATTTTGTTCCTTTTTCCATGTCATGTAATATGTCTTGCCTTGTAGCTTATATGTTTTGAAATTACTGTTAGGCCTTGTAGCTTGTATAATTTGATTGCTGGAGAGCTTCTACAACTAAGCAAGAAGGCCGTTACATGAGTTATAGCCACACGCTCGGGTATGAAAATTGTATATTTTTAATCGCATGATGTGCATCCCAGTGGTGGAGGTATACATTTGCTATTAAATTTTTTATATGTAATTACAATTGGTGTTTGGATTTAACGTAACATTTTGTATAGCAGCTGTAGAGGATTGAGGGGTTGATGTTCATGACCGTGTTGACATTGAGTCTAGACAAAATGATGTGGTCAAATTAGGTAAAGACCGCCACAGTTATGTTATTTAAAATAATTAAATACTTGTAAAAATTATAATAAATTATTTTTAATTTAACTCTTTTATTTGTTATTGCAGAGGACCCCCGTTTGCAACAACATAGGAATTTGAGATCATCAAGAACAGAGAAAAGGACAACTAATGAAGGGGGAATTGATGATGACACTAATGCTTACATAGAAAAAAGAAATAGAAAGAAAAAAAAGAAATGATCGTCATCTACGTACCTTAATTGATAATGACTGAATTTTATGTCTCAATGAATTTAATTATGTGCTAATGAATGTTCATGAATTATGTGTTAATGCAGAATATTGATGAATGTTACATGTTAACGAATCTAATGTGTTAATGAATGTTATCATGTGATATTTATTGAATGTTATCATGTGATATTGATTGAATGTTACATTTTATTAATGGTTGAAAGAATGAATGAATGTTAGATGTTAACGGGGAATGTAGAGTGATGTTAGGGGGAGGGGGGTGGGGCTAAATGAGCTTCCACCTTCACGTGGTTGGCCCTGTTTAGTAGAGAATATTAAACTATTCTTAAAACAAAGTGAAGCTCAATAAGATACTAAATATTTCTCTATTTTGTCCTATGTTTAGACCTATAACACTGTGTCTTGCTAAGGCCCCTTTCAAGTGGAAGGACACAAGCATCTTTTACATAGATGCAAATTTGACAGGATCTATTGATGATTGCAAGTAATACATGCTGTGTGTATGGAGGTGCTCCGTATGGTCCACAGGAGAATGCACTACGTAGAGGTGTAGATGTTGTTGTTGGAACACCAGGTCATATCAAGGTAAGTGAGTAGCTTTTATTAACTACTTTCCTGATATGCAACAGTTCATTAGTAAAAAAAATGTTTTGATTTCTTTACACATGATCATATTGAGAGAGGTAGTCTAAACTTGAAATCATTGAAATTTCGTGTCCTTGATGAGGTTGATGAAATGCTTAACATGGGCTTTGTAGAGGACGTGGAAAACATCCTTGGTATGATTTGTAATTTTGTATTGAAATTGTAACTAATAGACTATATGACTTCTTTTGTGAATGACATAAATTACATGTTTGCTGAGTTTTCAATAAGAAGTGCCAATTTCCATGATGTATCTTTAGCACCTCACTTTTAATGGTTACCTTCTCATGTTTACTTGTTCTTATTCTCAAATTGAATTCAGTTTCAAGTGTTTTTTTTTGCAGTGTGTCAAATTATGCTATCTCTGCATTTAATTAAGATATTCAAATTCTTACAATCTTGTGATTTGTATAGATTACTCAAATATTTGGTGCTCTGTAATGTATCAGTTTGTGCTTGTTTATCTGGATTCAACTTACAATGATCCATATTTCAATGAGCAGTGGTTAGTGGTTACCTATAGTTCATATCTCATGACCCATGTTTAAACTTCGTTGAACCATATTGAACATCAAAAGTATTCTCAAAATTTGTTTGGAAAAATTGACCTTATATTGTGATATTGCTAACAGGATTCAACTCTTGACCCATGTTTCACAATTAGTGGTTCATAAGAACAAATTTCTCATTACATTCGCTTGTATGTAGTCATATAGTTTGCTGAGGCATTTTTTTGATGTTATTTTGAGTCAAAAAAGCTGCTTCTGGGGCACTTACAGGGCCAACATGAAATTTGTAAAGCCAATATGTGACCAAAATATTCATAGAAAGAGCCATCATTTATAAGCTTTAGCATAAAGTCTTGTTAAAATCTTTAGCAAAAAGTGTGAGGCACATTGTTCTTCCCTACTTTTATAAAGCAAGAGCAATGGTTATACTAGATGTCATTCGCTGCTATAGTAGGTTGGACGAGAAATATATGATCTATGTATTTGGAAATGGTTTTTGTAAATTCTTATTATTGTATTGTCAAGCATCTATCATGAGAAACTCCATTCTTAATCGAAAGGTAAATTCTTTTTTACTTTTGCAGTGGGGGACGTAGTATTATTTTTACAGAGACAAAGAATGATGCATCTGAGCTTGCTGAATCATTTCCTGGTAAAGCTCGTGCATTGCATGGAGATATACAATAGTCACAACATGAAGTAGGTTATACATGGAGCCTGGGTATGTTTTGTGCAATTTTTAAAAAAAGAAAAGATTTTGAATGTATATTACAACCAAAAAACTATAACATATTGATATTAAATTACATTGTCTAATTTTTTTGAAGTATTGAAAAAGTGATATCAATATCATCCTTTGAATAACCTATCAATATGTTCTTTTTTAATTGATGTTTGAGAAAGTTACGAGTTCAAAGATCAAAAATTGATGAGATTATTTGGGGACTTGACAGTGAGAAATAATGTTTGATTGAATGAAGACCATATATTCTAGTTTTATCAAGAAGGAAGTAGGAATGGTTTTGTTCAGTCAAATATTGGAGTCATTGGCTGAGAAATGGAAAAGAATTTTGTTAGATATGGTTGTGGTTTTCTGTTGTGTAGCTGCAATCATTGTTCTTATGGCTTGTCAAAGTGGTGTTCAAGTAAGCAGAGTTTTCTCCTTCACATTTGTGTTTGATTAGCAGAGGGTTCCCTTGTTTCTTGTGGCATCTAGAACTCATGAAATGAAAGGAACACTATCATCAATGGTTTTTTACTTTGAAGTTGAAGCAGGCATCTTGGCCTGGAGGCACTATGAAGATTGGTGCATTGGTCGAGATAGATGCACAAGATTTCTTCTATTAAAATAATATCCTGACTTAGTTCAAATAATTGAAGTTATATAACCTCATAAATGCTTGATCCTTTAACATTTACTAAATTTGGATGGTGCATTCACCAAATGGATGTGAAGATGCATTTTTTGAGTTGGAATCTCCAAGAGGAAGAAAATATGTAAGTACTCGAAGGATTTGAATTTCAAGAAAGAAAGAAGTAAATATGTTAGTGTCCATAGATTATCAAAAGCAGGTCAATGCATCTCAAGAGTATAGTAGATTATAAAGAAAGTTCAAGGAGATTCCTAGAGCATCAGTTATGTCAATTGATCAAATCATTGTATGGGTTGAAGTAAACTCCTTGTGTAGGGTACAACATAGATTGATTAGCACCTTTGAGCTCATGAATTATGTCAAAGTCTAGCACCTTTGAGCTCATGAATTATGTCAAAGTCTTTTAGACAACAACTTTGCACACTTTTAAACTGGACTCTTAGTAATTGAATCTGCACAAATTAATATTCAGTGTGTGTGTGTTGAGCAACTTGACAGAACTTTTTTTCATTATAAAACTATAGTGTTAGAAATACAGTAACAATAATCTTTACAATTCCAACTCTCTTGTTGTTTAATTACACTTTTGTATCAGACACAACTTTCAAACTGCTAGTTTCTTTTGTATATTAATATGTGCACATGAAAATACTATCATGCCATTTATTTTTTAAATAGTGCATGATGCATATTTTCTCAGTACTTGCTTCAATTTATTGAAATCCATTAATGCCTTGTATTTTAATAATATAGATTCTGATATCTGGATTTTACATTCAATGGAGTCGTAGAGTATATTTCTAACTTCTACCAATTTTTGATTATAATTTTGTAGGTGCAAATTGGTATGCATTCATTTACATTTGATCATGTGTATGGCAGCACTAGTTCTCCATCATCAATGATTTTTGGAGAATGTGTTGCTCCACTTGTTGATGGTTTATTCCAAGGTTATAATGCCATAGTTCTTGCATATGGACAGGTGTGTGTCATCTCATCATGGAAACTACATGTTGGTTGATCGATTTCTTTTTTAAATCCCTAAACATGTAAAACTAAATTTCATAGATCCAATCTCTAATCTCTAAACTTTTAAAATTTAATAAAATTCATATTCTGACTTGTTTATTATTTGACAGGTTGTTCTTGGAATCATGATTGTAACTTAGTTTCATCACAATGATCCTTATGAACTTATGTGTACATTCACTAACAATGTAAGTTTATTTATCAAATTTCAACATTCTCACCAAAATCTGAACTACAATATCTCATGATTGTTGTAGAGTACCACTGCTCACATGTGAAATAGGTATCTAGATTACTGAACCCTTCTTAAAATTAGTTTCATTGAATTACTATATGTTATGCTATCAGTGGGTGTGTAATTTGAGCATGAGAATAATGTCATATCTATCTACGTGTTTTGCCTAACAAACTTTTGAAATATAATTTCTATAAGTTTTTAAAATTAGAGTAGATGAATTATTCTATAGGAAAAGGTGTTGCATTTAGGCATTTATTGATAGGTTTGGACATGAAAATTTTTCTATTTCTAGTAGATTATAATGATGATAGTATTGGATTTTTTTCCATGTTTAATTTTTCTCGTGATTCTTGAACTTTCAGGTTGTTGCTTCACAAGATTGGCCTAAACTTATAAAGGATGCAGGTTTGTTCTATGTATGCTCAAGCACATCAAAAAGAATTGACTCAAGAGATAGAAAGATCATATGAGGGGCACTGTATCTATACTTTCAACTCCCATGCATTGCTATATATTTCATATTCTAAACAAAGGAAAAAATCATATATTCAAAAAAACAAAGAAAAAACATAAAACTTTCTTTCACCAGTATGAGTATATTTATCTATATTGTTTAAATGAATCACCCGTTGCTTTTGAGAAGAGTCTAGTACATAAAATATTTGGTGGCTGACTCATAAGTCAGGTTGTGATTTTTAGATGTTTAATTTTCAAAAATTTTCGTACTTTGTTAACAAGGATGAGTGAATGTAAGAAGATATCGGAAGAAGTTATTCATATCTAAACATCATCTTTTTTAATATTAGCGAGGGAATAGAGAGGGGCTTATAGACACCTCCAAGATTTACTATTCATTTCATAAATGGGATTTTTTGAGTTACTTAAACCTTTCAAAATTATTTTTATGGTGGGAACTCTAGGTTATAGTCTTAGAAAAGTATTTTATTCATTAACAATTGCTTCAACCTAGCTTGTAGGTGAAGTGCACACAATGTTCTTATTGCTCAAATAAATTTGATCCTTTCTTAGATTTGAGCCTAGAGATCATTCAAGTAGATTCCTTGTTGAAAGCATTATCCCATTACATGACAGTGGAGCAGTTAGATGGGGGTGTGAAAAGAGATCAATGTGAACGATGCAAAGTAAAAGTGAAGGCTCTAGAACAACTCAAAATTGATAAAGCACCACATGTTCTTACAATTCATCTCAAGTGCTTCAGTGTAGTTGGATCTGGAGGAAAAATTGACAAAAAGTAGACTTTGGTTGTACGTTGGATCTCAAACCATTTGTTGGTAGTTTACATGTAAGTAGCCCTTACAATATTATTTGCCAATGGATCACATTTTTAGTGGAATCTAATAATATAGTTTTTGTAATATCTACTAGTTTTTAAATAAATTTTGCACGTTTGAATGATATTCTAGTTTCTCTGTCTATTGATCAATCATAGGAGGGAAATTTTAAGTACACTCTTTATGGTGTTCTTGTTCATGATGGATGGAGCACACATTCTAGTCATTATTTCTACTTTATTCATTCATCCATAGGCATCTGGCATGCTTTAGATGATAATCAGGTATACATTTGCTACAATTGTGAAGACATGTTTAATTTTGTGGAGCAAGCTCATTATAATTTGTGTATAACAAAATACACAAAAGAACTAAAATTTTATGTAGAACCTTTTCTTTATATGGTAACACTAATTATACTGAAGTTTCTTAGACTGATTGAAGTTATTCTTATGACATTTTTTACTCTAGGTCTATTCAGTCAGTGAGAAAAGTGTGCTTTCCTAGAAAGCTTACATGCTATTCTATATATGAGATAAGAAAACTAGCATTCAAACAGCAGGTGGGCCTGAATCTCAGTATAATGGCTCTAAAATAAAGAAGAGGGTGTCATTAAACATTGGACATCCAAAGGAAAACCACTTACAAGATTCATATGCCCCCCAGGTGACAAAAAACATGCATTCTTTCCAAATGACAACAATCTCTTTTAGTGTTGCAGGTGTAAACAAGATATCCCAACAGGTAGAAAATTTGTCAAATGTCAATTTCATTTCAGAAAGTCGAGAAAAGAACACAAGTTCTGGCTAGTCATGCAGTAAATCTAGATCATCAGCAAATCATGATGCTACATTACAGATGGTGCCTCCAAGAACCAATGGTATTCAAACAAATAATGTCTTCTAGTCAAGTCATACCATAAGTAATGGATGCACATCGAATGGGTCTAGTAATAATGTTAAGAAGCAAGAATCTGAAATAAAGGGAACTAATTCTGTGGGTAATTTTAATATTATGGTTGTTAGACATTCTCGAAAGTATGATGTGAGCAATAATAATGAGAACTATATTGGTAGAAATTCTGAAGCTTATTAGAAAATTAATGGTAACAGATCATGAGAATGTCAAACATTCTACAAGTGGTTTGATAGGTATTATTACTCGGGATCATGCTACTAAACTTCCAAAAAATGATTCAAATGGTAAACTTGTAGCTAGTGAGCATCTAGAGAATGGTAGTGTGGTCCACAATTCTATAGATAATGAGAGTGAGGCTACTAAGCTCCTATCCCTGGAAGATGGTCCCTTATTTCAGGTGCTTGTTTTTTGTATTAATGCTACAGTGTATATGTTTGTTTTTCAGAAAATTTCTTTTAGTCCTAATGAATCTTTATATGTTCCTTTTGACAGGGAGGCAAAAATGGTACTTTTCTCTATAAGGGAAGGGAAATGAATGGGTCATGTGTAAAAGCTATGCATCCACATAGGTTGCAAAAATATAGTCAAGAAACTAAATGTATTTCCATCCAAAAGTACCAAAAACACCATGGCTGAAGGCACAACAGGTTGAATATGCTTGTGGCAGGGTTGCTGTGGTGGCAACGGCAGTTGGCATCACCGCCATAGCGGCCCTGCCATAGTGCTTGTCACGGACGTCGCAATTGCGATGTTTTCCTGACCATTACAATGAAACATGCATCATAGACACAACGTCGCCATCACAATTCTTGCATTGACATCACAATCACAATGTCCATGCAAGAATTATGATGATCGGCAACGTCATTGCCACAACGACCCCGCTGCCAGGTGCCGATGCATCCCTGTCATAATTTTTTGAGGACATCACAATTGCGATGTCTAGGGAAGTAATGGAATGACTACTACCACAGTGACCCCATGGCCAGATGCTGATGCGACCCTATCGCAATGCTTGGGGTAGACATCAAAATTGTGACTTACGTCACATGCATTGTGACAGGATTCGTGCTGGTGTAGAGTGGGTTTATTGTGATGGTCGGGTGTCAAAATTGCGATGGTAGAGGATAGACATCATAATTTGTGATTAAAAAAAATGATGTCTATTACTATCACAGTGGTGACACATTGCAATCGTAATTGCGACACTTAGCCATCACAAATCGATGCCAAATGTATTAGTGGGAGTCACTATAGATGCCGAGTGAAACACAATTGCTATAGGTTCCGAGTGAGCAAATTTCTTTATATGAGCTGAGCATCAGAGGTAACAAGTGTCCAGTAACACAAATTGAACATAGTTGTTTGTAATTGCACAAACACTTATGTAAACCATTTTTTGAGCTGACATAGAGTAATCTTGAAGGATATTAAAGATAAGAATGAATCTTTTATATTTCCTAGGCAACTAGTATGTAGCCAATAAGAAAAATGGAGTGGGAAATAAAGATTTAATATGGATCATAGATTCATACCTAACCCTAAGCCTTCAAAATACTTAAAAGGAGGACAAAAACCCATTGTATGCATGGATTAATGAAGTGTATGGGTAAACTATAACAAAATTCAGAGGGAAGTGTGAAAAGACTTAGTGATTGGATCAAAATTGCATATTTTTTTGATCAAAAAATAGCAAGGGAATCAAACAAATATAAGATCTCAGAGGATCAAGATCAGAGAGAGTAGATCAAGTGCCTAAATTCAGCTATCAAGGATTGTAAGGTATCAAGTTTATTAATCTAATACTTTCTAGCAATTGTATTAGAAAGAAAATCCTATGTTTATAGGATAGCTTAATAGCTAGGTTGTAGAACCTTTGATAAGGTGATAAAATCCTTTAACAGGGTGACACTTCATGTAAAGTGTTTGTAAATCCTTTAGATAGGTCAGTATTGATATAGTGTAAAGCCTTTAATAAGGTAGGCCTTTAACAGGGCAAACCATCAAAAGTAGTAAAAAATTATTGCTGCAGTGATATTTTTTGGGTATCATCTCCACCCTAGTTTTACCTTCTCATTTTGGAGGGTTTCTAGGTTACCAAATTTGGTGTGATGTGTTTTGATGCATGTGTTTACTTAATGCTTAATTGATATATTTACATGCATGTAGTTTAGTTTCAGTTAAAAGTTTTTAAGGTTAAAGTGTGATACTTCTAATTCACCCCCCCTCTCAGAAATATTCTTCCCATTTGATTATTCCAACAATCTCCACAAAGTGTATTCCCCCATCTCCAATTCTTTCCAGATGCAGCCTCATCAAAATTTTCCATGCAGGGAAGTTTTCTTAGTTCAACCTTGGCACCTCCTTTTTTAACATCTTGATCTTTAGCTTCAAGTACCTTCAAAATTTTCTCTACAATAAACAAAGCTTTGATACCAATTGTTATAATATTTAGAATAAATGTGGGGGAGGAGGTTGGGTGACTCATTTATCTAGAGTCTAGATGTACCAGTTCAACAAATAAACACTTCAACTACTTCATATCTAACCATCCATTAGCTCAACATGTATAGAAGATTATCAATAACATCAACTTGCAGTGCACTATCCTAATAATAACAGACTTTCAAAATATAAAACATTAATAGTAAATCATCACAAATATCACCCACACATATTGACACTAGGATTTAATGTGGAAACCAAATTTGGGGAAAACCATCAGTACATTTTACCAATATTTCACTCTTCTAAAGTGAGCTCTGTTAGGAGCCAACCCTATTAAAGGTTATAAAACACATTGTTAAATGTGACCTTGTTAAAGTATTTAATCCCCTTATCAGGAGTGGCCTTTTTAGAGGACTTTAGAACATTCCATTAGATTATCACCTTGATTAAAGGATTTATAAATGACTATTAGGTCAACCTTGGTTAAAGGACTTCAATACTGATACAATAGTTAGAAAGTAATAACAGGTTTTATCTGACTAATACAATTCACTTTACAAATGCATATTAAAATTTGGCTCACACAATACACTGGCTGACTTTCATTGTCATCTCCATCTTTGGTTTGCTTGGCAACCCTTCAAGCTATCACTCTTCACCTCTTCACAACTCTTCTTAGCCTCCTCCTTAAGATCTCCAATCAATAGCATCAACAATTTCTCCAAACACACTAGGTTATGCCTTGTACCTCCTTAAATGGGTAATTATGATCTTTTTATAGTTACACATCACCATAGATCTTAGGGTTTGATCAAATTCAATGTACACAATGAATTTGTCCACTTTCTTGTTCGTCATCTTCTTTTCTAGAAACTTCTCTTATAGATTTTTTCATTTATCTCTTACCTAACCCTTTCCTTATATTTATGTTCTAGGTCATCTATTTTTATCTTCTACACACTTTACATATTCTAAGAAATTAACTACATTGGCTGGAAATCACAATTTCCTCATAAATTGTCAAATGTTATCCCTTGGCCAACATTAAGTTTTGACACTCAGTCATTGATGGGTTACTTGGTTGCTACTAACATTTCTATTTGGCACATATAGTAACACTTGGTTGGCACTACTTCTACTCACCACATATTAGCGCTCAGTCAACTCTAGCATCACTTGGCATATACTTCAAGTTCCTTAATCTTCTGCTCTTTTTCTCAGTCAAACCTATGGATTTAATCATTCTTTGATGACTTATTTGAGACTTCATTAAAACTATCTTCTTTACTTGTAGCATGATTAAACAATCACTTTATCTTGTCAAAGTCTAACTAATCAAGTGCCCATTGTAGTTTCCTCTCATTATTCAACCTTTCCTCTAAGTGCTTTTGTTATGACCAACTTCTCAAATCCTCTTCATCAATCATCTAGATATAGCACTCAAATTAGATAGTAAATTGTCTTACAATAAGGTTTGACATCAATGATAACGTAAAAATTGTTCTAATTGTAGTTTCCAACAATTTCCATCTTTGGAATTGATGGAAACACCTCTATTTACCATGCAATCCAAAATATGTACTACTTTGAGTAATATTCCTATGTGTTTAGTATCAAATCTTCATTAATATCCTTAGTTTCATTCTATTTTTAATCTCTGTGTCCAAAAATCTATCCCTTTTAGTTTCATTATGATTCTCATCCATGTAGTTCATATAATGTCATAAAATATGAACTCCCTCTTTGACATACATTTTAGCTATATCTTTACTTCTTTGAAAATTCTTTTGTTGAATACTATTGCTTCCCCTTTCATGTATGAATTCTTTATTTTTCACTTGATATAATCTCCCTTTATATGGTAACTTAATCTCTCCCTCTCTCTTATTACTCCATGGTAATTTTATCTTTTCCTCTTTGACAAAAATGCCAAAGACACTTTATCTATCTCATACATCTTGGTTATGTAAATATCCTTATGTTAGTACTGAATTCATCATCTATCATCTTCCTTTACTCTTGACTTCTTCTTTGACTAATTTAAGTAACTCCTAAAGTAGGATTATCTGCATCAACTTGTAAGATATTATGATCAATACATTTGATGCAGTGCTCCATTTTAGCTTAAGTAGCCTTGTGTAGGGGAATCACCTCTAATTTTCCTCTTAGATATTCATGAGAATCTTAAGGTAATTCTTTACTAAAAATATCATCTATTAGATCCTTAGTATTTACATACTCCAATCTCCTTTTTTTGTCTTGAACTAACTCTATCAAGTAATGTTACTTGATAGAAATATGCTTAGTCTTTGTGTGCATCACATGATTCTTTGATATGTTTATAGCACTTGTGTTGTCACAATAGATAACAATTGGATCAGTGATCTCTTCCTTCATCCCTTTTGACAAAGTCTTGATCCATAAAATATTTAAACACTTCACTACTACTACCACATATTCAACTTCTGCTATTCATTGAGAAATGTAGCTCTGCATCTTACAAGTCCATGAAACCAATCTCTTGCCTGGAAAGAAAGCTCCTTCACTCCTACTCTTTCTATTATCAATATTTCCTTCCCAATCTGAATCAATGAGCACTTTTAGTTTAAACTTGTCATTTTTCTTGTAATACAAGCCATATTATTTTGTTCCTTTTAGATATCTTAGTATTCTTTTCACTGCCATCATGTGATTCTACTTAGGACTTGCAAAAAATCTTGCAACTATCCCAACTGCCAATACAATATTAGGTCTATTTTGAACAACATATTGTAGTTTCACAATCATTGATCTATATAATGTTTGGTTCACATCATTAGAATCATCATTCTTAGATAACTTATGTCATGTAGCCATGGGTTTACTAATTAGTCTTGAATATTCCATTCTAAAAGTTTTCAATATCTCCTTGATGTATTTGGATTGAGTAATAAAGATACCTTGATTCATTTGATATACTTGTCAACCAACAAAGAAATTGATCTCACCAAAGATAGATATTTCAAATTCTTTCTTCATCTCATTTACAGATGATTTACATAATGCTTCCTTTCCTCCCAATGTGATATCATCAAAATTTTTTTTAGATAATAATATCTCATTCTTACTACTAGTCTTCAAGTGTAGATTATTGTTATCATTGGTTCTAGTAAATCAAATTTTCATAAAATAATTGTGCAACCTCTCATACCATGCTCTAGGGGCTTATTATAAACCATATAGAGCCTTATGTAGCTTACATACCTTGTTCTTGCTAGGGTCAACAAATCCTTTTGGTTATTCAATGTAAACTTCTTCTTCCAATATTCCATTAAGGAATGAAAATTTGATATCTATTTGGTACACTTCAAATCCATTATAAGAATAATATGCAAGTAGTGTACTAACTCCTCCTAATCTTACAATTGGGTCAAATATTTTGCCATAATCAATTTATTCTTCTTGTGCATATCCTTTGCATACTAGTCTAGTCTTGTTCCTTGTGACTTCACCTTTTTTATTTAGCTTATTTCTAAATACCAACTTTGTTCCAATAACATTTTTGTCCTTAGCTTTGGGTACTGGTGTCCAGGTTCTATTATTTTCTATCTGCTCAATTTATTCATTCATTTCATGAATCCAATCCTCATTCTCCAAAGAATCTTTTACTAATTTAGGCTCAAACTCACAAAGTAAACACATATCACTTCTTAGTATTTTCCTTGTCATAAATTGAGATTATTTGCTACCAATAATATAATCAAGTGCATGATATCTTATCACATACTTTTCTAGTATAGGTTCTTTCCTTCTCTCTTCATCTATAGGTTCATTTTGAAAAATGATTTCAAGCTCTTTTTTTCTCTCTAGTTTAGGTTCTAGTTGTTTGGCATTGTCTTCTTGATGTTCTTCTTCTTCTGTATGTACCTCAACATCCTTTTGGTGTTTCTCGGCTCCCATAGTCTATTGCTCAATAACTTGATGTTGCAAATTGACATTTTCATGTTGTTTCTGATTTGTAGCTTTGTTCTCTTTCTTAGTTGTGGTGCAAGGAGAACCTTCATTCACATATATGAATGTGGTGTAATCTTTAGGATCTGTCTTGAATCCAACTTCATTCTTTTTTGCATATTCATCAACTTTTACATTTGCACTTTCCACAGATTTATTAGTATTAGAAGTCAAACACTTATAAGATTTTCTCTTAGTAGAATATCCTAGGAATATGCCTTAATCACTCTTAGCATCAAGTTTTCCATTTCTATTATCCTCTAGTATATAGGATTTTCTTCCAAAAACTTGAAAATACTTCACATTAGGTGCATATTCATACCATAGCTCAAAGGGTGTAACATTTGTACATTTCTTGACTTGCACTCTATTCAAAGTATAAAATTTTGTACTCATAACTTCTCTCCAGTATTTTTGTGACATATTCTTCTCCATCATTAGTGTTCTAGAATAGTTCATGATTAATCTATTTCTCCAAACAACAATTCCATTTTGGGGAGGTGTCCTAGGTGCTGACATCTACCTTTTGATTCCTCTATCATTAAAAAATATATTGAATACGTTAGAGATGAATTCTCCGCCTCTACCAAATCTCAAGCATTTTAGACTCTTACCTTTTTGCTTTTTAATTCTAGCCAAATACCACTTAAACAATTGAAAAGCATCAAATTTTTCTTTAAGAAACATCATAGTCATCATCCTACAATAATCTTCAACAAATAGAATGAAATATTTGTCTCCATAATAGATTTTAACGCTAATAGGTCCACAAAGGTCAGTATGAACCAATTCAAATATCATTAGATGAGTATGTCTTTCTCTTGAAACTAGACTATATCATTTTTTTCAATCGATGTTGTTTACACATAGCATTATCAAGCTTCTTTAGTTTTTGTAACCCTCTTACTCTTTTCATCTTACTAATGTTTACCAAATTATTAAAGTTCACATGGAATAACCTCATATGCCACAACTATATGTCTTTATATTGTGCAAAAAAAATGTCTCATTAGATAAAATCTAGATATAGTAAGTTACCTTTTGTTTGATTACCACTTCCAATTAGTTCACTAGTAGCATCAAATATCTTTTCCTTCTTGTGATGGAATTCAACTCTGTATCCTTATTTGTTCAACTATGAAACACTCAAAAAATTATAGCTAAGTCCTTTAACCCAATAATGATCTTATCAATCAATTGTATTGATTGTTTACCTTTCACAAGACATGGTGCATCATTACCAAACTAAAGACAACTACCCTTTTATGGTTCCATGCTTTCAAATTTAGTTTTATCACCAGTCATGTTATGTGAACAACCACTATGAATTATCCACCTATCACCTTTACTCACATATGAGATTAATTTAGTTTTCTCATCTTCATCATAATCTTTTTTCATGTAAACATCGACAACTTCTTCATTGTTATTTTTAGATTCGTTAAAAGTTTCTTCTTCAGCAATGTAACATGATTTCTTACCTTTTTCTTTGTATTCCTTGATTCTTTTTTTGTCTTGATCATATCATCTTCCTTTGTACTTTTTCCTTTCTTTCATCTCTGTCTTCTCTGTTAGGACATCTTGTAGTAATATGACCAACTTTATTACATGAAAAATACATTATAGGAAGTTCACCTTTGTATTTTCCTCTACCTCTTCGAAGTCTTCTAGCCATCCATGTTTCAAGATCATCAAGTTCATCATTTAAAACATCACTATCACTTTGCACACATTTTCCTTTTCCTTTCTTGCTAAGAACTATTTGTGATTGAAAATAAGATTCAACAGTGGTAGGGGTAAAGTTATCAAAATTTGACATGACAAAAGTAGTAAGCCTACCAATCACACCTTCTAGAGTTAGGTTATTACCAAGAGTACATCTAAATTTATTGATTTTTGGAGGACTACTACAAATTGTAATAGTAGTTCCTATTCATTACGTGTCTTCCAAAAGAAACTCTCCTCATATAAATAGAAGTAAGCCATGAATAGATATGGCCCTTTAAGGGACATGTCTATTTGTTAATTAATAATTAATATTATAATAAATATAACCATAGTTATTTATTATTAGTATATTAATTTATAACTAATATATAACCATAGGTATATATATTATTATTATATTAATTTATCTCATATAATAATAAACACATATATAACTATATCTCATAGGTTTATCCAACTGAAGCTACCATACATCAACACTCCCTCTTAGCTAGGGAGGATAAACACATGATCATTTATCACCACAATATAAGAATATATTTGTTTAGAATATATTTAGTATTTTGATATCATAAGTCTTGGTCTACTAGAATATCAACATTTGATATGCACCAAGTACTCAAAAGATTGATATCACATATGATATCATGAGTATTGGCCTATGAGAATATCAACAATATTCACCAAATACTCAATAAGGTTTGATATCACATTTGATATCAAGATTATTGACCTCCCAAAATATTGACATTCGATATTCACCAATTACTCAAAAATGTTTGATATCACATCTGATATCAAGAGTATTGGCCTCCCAAAATATCAATGATATTCACCAAGTACTGAAAATAAGGTGTGATATTGCATTTGATATCATGAGTATTGGTCTCCCAGAATATCATATAATATTCACAAAATAATCAAAATAAGGTTTCATATCATATATGATATCAAGAGTATTGGCCTCCCAGAATATCAATGATATTAACCAAGTACTCTTTGAGTAATGGCCTCCCAGAATGTTGAGATGCAAGAAGTTCACCATATACTCAATTTGTTTAATCTCATAATACAAGTAATTTTAAGATCACCAACTTTCAATAACTTTTTCAAATACAAGTGACATCATTTAGAAGTCATCACTTCCTCATGATATACATAGGGGGTAGGCCCATCAAAATCACATAGTCACAAGGTAAATTCATGAATCATAGTTCTCATGACTACTACAATTTGTTGATCACTAGAGAATCCATCTTAACATTGTTTACTCCCTTTGAATCAATATGAATGATATCAAAGAAGTTTGACATAATCACATTCTCTATATTCTCCCTCTCTTTCAAGGTCACCTCTACTGAAATGTTAATCTCCCTATGAATCTCAATCTCCCTGTTCCTTACATACTCTATGGGACCCAATGCTCTCCTAATAGTCCTCACAACTAAAAGGGTGTCTCATATGACTCGACATTGGCAATAATCTCTCTCTATAGTTTTCCTTTAGAACTTATAATATATAAAATGATAGATTAAGTCATCATTATTCAAATAAGAAATATGTATCATTTATACATATATTCAATGACATTTAAAAAGGTCTCCATGTATTGATATTTTAATTATTAAATATCATTCTCTTAAATAAAAAACCATCCATATATCATAAGCTTGCATATTTCATCTGTAATATCCACAAATTCTAACATGGAAATGAACAGTATGAAATAAATAAACATTATTAGTAAACATACCTTTAAATATTACAAGTAAACATACCCTTATTATTGACACCTTTATCTCATGTATATGTATTCACATCTACATACAATGAAATGAATGGTGATCCAGTTTGAATCTCTTTTGATGCCTTGAAAATATTGGTCGAGGGTCCATTTTGGTGTGTTGGGTACCATCTTATCTTGCTAATGTTGGGACTTGCAGTTTCTCTTCCCTCCCAATATTTGTTTTACATATTTTTCCCATGGAAGAAGGTTATACTTATCTCCTCCATGTGGCAATGATCAGTCTTAATATTATAGATTGCTTGATCATTTTTCTTGTTTCTATGTACAACACCATCTGCCCCACATCATATTTATTCCTTTTATGTATTGATTCTTGGTTGATGGTAGTATTATGAGGAGATATAGTTTCTATTGAAGCTATTACATATCTCAAACCAAGCTTGTTTACCAAAGTGAACACCATAATGTCAAAGACACTTTGACATTGACATGATGAATGGAATAGTGATGCATGAATGTGAACTCTTAGCTTATAGAAAATTTAAGGCATGCCAAATTTTAGGTGATTGTTTCAATGCCCAAGGCTTAGAGTTTCTCATTATTTCCAGATAGTAATTTCTCAAACATTGTCATGAAACCAGAAGATGGAGTAGCTTTATTAAAGAATGCTTCTTTAGCTTTGAAACCCATAGTTGCAATATAATTGTGCTTGATGGCTCTAGGCATGAAGCTTGTTCCTTCTATAACATCTTTTAGTTCTTGAGGGCCATATCCATTAAGCCTAAATTTCATGAAGCCTGATGTTACAATCCCTAGTGTTAATATCGTTATAGTAAGGATTCTAGATATAAATCAATCTAGCCCGAACTCTTGTGTAGGCACTAACAAGTTGCTCAACTCTTCAAAATGAGATTTTTGGTTGGATGGATAGTGAAAATGTCCATACAATCATATGCATAGGGGCATTGAAATGAACAAAATAATGAAATGATGTCTTCCCTAAATCATCTTTGTAATTCACCAAAATAGTGCTTCCTCTATTTCAATCTTCCTCTCAGGATTTTGCTTAAGTACCATGTTGATTTTTGGAGGATTGCTGCAAATTGTAATAGCACCACCTCTTTAGTATGTGTCTTCCAAAAGCATCTCTCCTCATATAAATAAGAGTAAGCCATGAATAGACATGGCCCTTTAAGGTACATGTCTATTTGTTAATTAAGAATTAATATTATAATAAATATAAACATAGTTATTTATTACTATTCTATTAATTTATAATTAATATATAACCATATTTATATATATTATTATTATATTAATTTATCTCATATAATAATAAATATATATAACTATATCTCCAAGGTTTTTTCCAATTAAAGCTACCACACATCAACAAAATTCTTGTATTATGGAAACCCTAATAAGATAAATAGGAAGTAGAGTTCTCAATACCTTGTTGATCACAATCTCATAATAAATGTTTCCATTTGCTCCTCTATGGCATTTACAACCTCTTTGATTCTTCAACAATATTGCACAATTTTCTCACCTTCCATTATTCTCATTTCATCAAACTTGCCTCTCAAGATTTTTGATTTCACCCTCAAGACATGTTTGTCTCCTCTATAGATGGTTTGCAATGTATCCCACATTTCCTCAGCATTTTTGTAGTCTTTTATGTCATGAAAATTGATGTAGCTTTGGGCTCATGTAATCTCTAGCATAGCTTATTGTGTTCTTGCTTCTCCTTCAGATGCTGAGGTGTCAGAGGAAGAACTATTATCTCCACATATGCATTATCACACCATCTCTAGTTTCTACCAAATGTAGCCTCATCAAGATTTTCCATGTAGGAAAGTTTTCTTTGTTCAATTTGGGCACCTCCTTTTTGTACATCTTGACCTTTAGCTTCAAGTACCTTCAAAATTTTCTCTACAAGCACCAAAACTCTGATACTAATTGTTATAATGTTTATAATAAATGAGAGGGTGGGGGTGAATTACTTATCTAAGGTCTAGATGTACCAATTCAACATATAAACACTTCAACTACTTTAGATATAAGCATCCATTAGCTCAACCTCTAGAGAAGATGATCAATAATATCAACTAGCAGTCCACTAACCTAATAATAAAAAAATTGAAAAAAATATTTTTTATAGTAAATCATCACAAATAACATCCACACAAGTTGACACTAGGATTTAATGTGGAACCTCAATTTGGAGAAAACCACCAGTAACATGTCACCAATATTTACTCTTCTAAAGTGAGCTTTGTTAGGATCCAACCTCGTTAAAGGCAACAAAGTACATTATTAAATGTGGCCTTGTTAAAGGATTTAATCACCTTATTAGGAGTGGCCTTTTTAGAGGACTTTAGAGCATTAGATTTTTCACCTTGATTAAAGGATTTACATACGACCGTTAGGTCAACCTTGATTAAAGTATTTCAATACTAATACAATGGTTAGAAAGTAAAAATAGGTTTTGATTTGACTAATAAAACTCACTTTGCAAAATTAGATTATAATTTGGCTTACATGCCGATCCAATGACTTTCCTTTATTGTCATCTCTATCTCTAATCTTCTCGGAAACCCATTAAGAAATTAGTCTTCACCTCTTTAAAACTCTTTTGTGCCTCTTGCTTAAGTTCACCAAATAATAACATCAAAAAATACTCTAACCATGCTAGGTTAGTCTTGTTACCTCCTTAAATAGATAATTCTAGTCTTTTTCTTCTTAAACATCACCGTAGATCTTAGGGTTTCAATCAGATTCAATACATACAAATAATCTATCCACCTTTATGTTCATCCTCTTATTTTCTAGAAACTTCTTTACAAATTTCTCTATTCATCACTTACCAAAATCTTTCATTACATTAAATGTATAAGGTCATCCATATTAATCTTCCACATGCTTTACATATTCCAAGAAATTAATTGTGTCAGTTGGAAATCATAATTTACTCATAAACTGTCAAATGTTGTTTGTCGGTCAACACTATGTTCTGACGCTTGGTCATTATTGGGTTACTCAGTCACTACTGAGATTTATGTTTGGCACATATATTGATGCTTGGTTGCTACTACTTCTCTACACATACTGGTGCTCGATCAACACTAGAATCACTCGACATATACTTCAAGGTCCTTAATCTTCTTCTCTTTTGATCAATCAAGCGTGTGCATTTAGTCATTCTTTGATAACTTATTCAAGGCTTTAATATAACTATCTTCTTCACTTGTAGCATGAGTAAAAAATAAATTTATCTTATCAAAGTCTAACTCATCAAGTACCCATTGTAGTTTCCTCTTATAACTAAACTTTTTAATTTTACTATGACCATCTTCTAAAATCCTCTTCATCAATCATCTAGATATGGCACTCAAATCAAATAGAAATCTATCTTACCAATAAGGTTTGACATTAATGAAAACATAACAACTGTTCCAATTGTATTTTACAACAACATAGACTACTATGATGAATAAAGTCCAGTTTAAGTGTTCCACGTGCCCCCCCCCCCCCCCCCCCCCCCATCTTGGTCCAAAATAGTAGGGGAAGGATGGAAAATCATGAGAAGAACTATATTCATTATAGTAGGAATCACAACAATTTATAAGAAAATATTTTGGGAGTCAATATGATCATTATTAGGAATGACTGTAAGCTTTGTAGAAAGCATGTTAGGAAAATCACTATCTATATCAATTAAATCTTCACCACTACTATCATCTAAAGTATCTTCCATATCTAGATTAAAAAAATCTAAAATATGAACATAATTATCATGTTTATCTATATGCAAAATGCTACCTAATTTAATCTCCTCTAAAGATACACACATGGTTTGATCAAAGGAAGGTAAAGGTCGAGAAGAAGATGTTGGTTGAGAAGAAAGAGATAGGTGTAGGTGAACAACTCTTAGGAAGACCCAGCTCCATAATCTTAGCTACTTTATGTCTTTGATAATTTCTATAGAGATGATCAGGATGAGTAGGTGATTTTTTAGGATGTGATGGACAATAAAAATCAATCTCAACACAATTTCTAGGATGTGATGATTTATAAAGAGAATGATTAGTAGTAATAATGTTTCCATCATGAGGAAATTTAAGGCATTTATGAATAGGAGAAGCTACAAATTGCATGGAAGAAAGCCATGGAATACCAAGCTTAACTTGAAATTGATCAGAAGTAGGAATAACAAAAAAGTTATTAAGAATAAGTTTTCCTAATAGAGTGATAGTCAATAAGATAGAACCTTGAGGATGATAAATAAAATTGTTACAAGTTTGAATCCATATACGAGTAGAATCATAAGTCTCTGCAAGTGTGTTGGTGTCATGTGGAGGGCTTAGTGGTGGAAATTGTGTGTCTGGAACACTTTGATCTGTTTGCTACTCCTCAACAGTTGCCATTTCATCATTTTTCTATGTTCACTCCTCCATTGTGTTATCTGCCTTTTCTTTTTCAACTTCTCCTTCTTTTTCATTCTCTTCATCTTCTTCATTGTTTCTTCCCTCAAATGGATCTCCTCCTCCTTCCTTAACAGTGGTCAATCCACATATCAACTTGCATATTTGAGTGGACTTCTTGACAACATCTTCAATCTTGTTTTGAAGAATGCTAAAGGTCCTGTAATTAGGTGCAAATTTACTACCATTCTTTTTATTTTCTTTTGTTATTTGTCCTTTTGACAAGTCTAGCATCACTTGTGCCAATCTATACTCCGTTATTTCCTTCTCCATGTTTAGGTAATAATGCCATTTATTCTCAACAACTAAATATAAATCTTTAGGCATAGTAGTATAAAATTCAAGTGGTTATTCTTGAATTTTTCCATAATGGCATATACTGATTCCTCTAACCTATTTTGTTCTCCTCTACTTAATTTATTGAATTTAATACTTTTCAAACCAGTTAAGTGTGCATTATCCCTAATACTATCAAAAATATTATCAAGATTAGACATAGGTGCATAACTTACCACTCTAAACTAGCTATTGTCATCTAACTCAGTCCTCTCTTCATCAAATTCTAGTTGTGCGACATATTTCCTACTTATTTTCTTTTGCACAGGACCTAGTTGCTCAGTAGCCTTCTTCTTCTTTTTTCTTTTCTCTTTATCCTTTTGAGTGGTGGCCCTTGTAGTTGCTCTTGTGGCTGGAGTAGTAGGCTTGGTAGGGCTTGGTTTAGCAATTTTCTTTCCTTTGGACTGAGCTGCAGGCTATATCTTAGCCTTTCTCTTCTTTGACTCAATGCTTCCTCAACTTGTTCCTCCTCAATACCTACTTCTTCATCTTCTCCCATACCTTGTGTTAGGGCAAGAGGTTCGTGTCCCTGCTCATGTTCTTCTTCTTCTTCATCATCATCATCTCCTTCAACTCCCTCACCAAATCTGGCTTTTAGCTTTTTCACTAGTTCATCTTTCTTTTTTAGAGTTGAGGCAGTTTTCAACTCCATTTCAACTTTGGATTTCGCAACATCATAATTTCCAAAGAACTTTCCTGACTTATCAATGTCCTCTGCAAGTAATGGAGTGATGGTTGTTGATGCTTCATCTATATTGATTTCATACCCCAATGGCCTTAGCCATCTTACTCTAGGTATCATAGCCTAGATAAATGTGTAATCAATGTCTACTAAGAAACATATGTCATTGTAATACTTCTCCACTAGAGAAACTAGGATTCTCAGTCTCTGTTTCATGGTTTGCTTGAAATCCTCAACATAACTAGTCATTACAAACTCAAAATTGTCTCCCATTTGCTCTATGTACTCATTAATTTGTATTTCCATAGATCTATTAATCTTCCATCCTACCTTACCAAAAGAAGGAAACTCATTCTGAACATAGAAAAATATACATATCAAAATTGAACCAAACTTGCATTGAGTACCGTTTGATCTCCTTATTGCTCCTAAATTCTCCATGATTTGCTACAACTGTAGCTTTGCCAGATCATAAGTGTGATCTTTCTTTACAATCTTGTACCCTACATCAATTACTACACATGGAACAATATTTAGTTAGCTTGACTAATAGATTTTGTGAGATATGATCCTCATTGCAAATTCAAGAAGTGGATTCTTGATGGTATCAATAGTCATTCCCCTCTTATTCCACTTTGCCCCTGTATTCTTTTCAATTGCTTCTTTAGAATTGCTCCTTAGGGTTTTGGGCCATTCTAGAGTTGAAAATCTTGTAACCCTATGCACAATCCTTTTTGACAATTTGATGGGTCCTCCTTCCAACCATAGGTATCAATCATGGATTTTACTCAAAATATTTCTTATCCATTCAGTCTTAAAGATAGTGGGGAAATCTAGGGCATAGGTTAAGCCCTTCCTTTTGATGATTTCAAATTATTCCTCCAACACTCCATTCTCACACAATTTGTCATATGCTTGTTGAATTTCCATATCTCCTATCCCTCTAACTTTGCAGTTTTAACACTTTATTATGTCTTGAATCATTACGACCTTGGGTGAAATGATTGACAATGCCCCTGCCAGATCATTCTTATATGCAACTTTAGGAATAGGCCTAAAATCTAGTTTCTTAACCTCATTACTAACCAACTAAACTTCAAAAGTTTCCTTATCCTTAGGATTTCTAGAGCTAGATGCCATTTTTGCAAGCTAGGGTTTCAATAGATATTAAACTATGTAACTTGACATGTGAAGAAATACCTTTAAAATTGACTACTAGAATTTGTGTAAAATCTCCACTCTCTTCTTTCCAATCAATTCTTCACTCTAATCACTCCTGCTCTGTGTTTGTAATGACAAAAAAAGGGAAAAAATCTACCTTATACCTTTTCAAAATATTGCATTTAATGCATGGTGCATGTACAACTATAAACTTGGATCCTATAAAATTTCTTCTTCACTCAACATCCATTGATTTTCTATCACTCAATAGCCACCTCTTACTTGGCTTCAACTCACTTTGGCTGAAAATATGACACACATTGAAATTTACTTGGCAATTGAAGAGAAATTTTCACACTCAGTAGTAAGATGAAAGCTTAAAGATTTTACCATGGTTTTTCCTTGTTGACTTGCATCTTTATTCATGCTAGTTTTTCCTTTTCACCACTAACTTCATCTTGGAACTAATGTATGATGATGCACTTATATAATAGTCCCATATACTTCCTTTTACTTAGTTTGATGAAGAATGACCACTTAACCCTTCAGGTGAAGTGTTCCCTTCATTTGATGTGCTGCATCCATCTTTCTTCTTCCATGTCTTGTTCATCTCTCCTTTGATCTGCTCAATATCTACCTTGCCTTTTCCCTTGTTTGACTCTAAGTTAGGTGCCTTTGTCCTTGTTGGGCAGTGCTTGCTGATATGACCAATCTTCAAATAACTAAAACATGTGGTTTGACTCAACCATTTGTTGTAGCTACCTCTGAAATGTGTTCTTATGCAATTCTTAGGAATGTGTCCATACTCTTGATAATAATGATAGCTATGTCTTGTATTGTAATCCCAATTATAGGAATTTTCATGGCTTCTTCCTTTGTTTTTTGACCATGTGGACTTGGATTTTCATTCAAAGGCTTTGTGTTCAAACTTTTGACAATTGTAGCAGCATCCTTCAAATCTTGGTGCATGAATGGTCCTTGTTCTACATTCATGTCCCTGATGACCTTGTTTGTTGCACTTGTAACAATGTGTCATGTTCTTTAGCTTGGCATTCTGGCTACCTTCTTGCTCCTACAAACATTAGTTGTGTGTCATTTCTTTCCACAATGATGAAAAGTAGGTTTAGGATTCTTACCTTTATTGTTTCTTTCCTCAATAGCTTTGGATGATTCTCCTTCTTAGTGCTTGTGTAGTCCAATCTTGATGTGTCTTTACTGGATCTAGGAGATTTTAGTAATTGCTCAAAGTACTTGATGGCTTTATTTGGGTTGTTGAAAATTTCAGCAAACTCCTTCTCTCTCTTTTTAGGTCATTCTATAATTGCTCATTCTGCAACTTCAATGTAGTTATCTCAATGTCTTTGACATTCAACTCATGATGGGCATTCATCATTTGTCTTAGGGTGTCCAATTGCATGTTTGAGATCCTAGACAACTCCACTAATTTTTCTTCCAATCTTTTTGACAAAATTCTCTTGTCTTCTTCAATCATGGCTTTGTCTTCTATAGCTTTCTTCTTTTGTTTAGTCACATCACATAATGATATTGCTTGGGATTCTTGCTCCAACTTGAGAAATCTGATTTCCTTAGCTTGTGGTCTATTCTTGTCCATGAGATATACAATTGATGCATCAAATTTACAAGAGTTACCATCTGTAAATAACTTTGTGGTGTCAATCTCTTTGTATTGAGTGTCATTTCTAGCTATGTCAATCTCTTTCCTTCTCTTTAGCGAACTTCTCAAGGCATTTCTGGCTTCATCTAGTTGTTGTAGAGAGAGATGTATCTCAATCTCCTAATTCTCAATAGTTTTTCCCAATTTATAAACTTCCATCTTAAGATCTTTTCTCCAAGCTATAAGGCTTCTCCTGATGAGAACTTATCTCTTATACTAATTGTTGAAATTACAAGTGGGAAATGTACACTTTTGAGGGGGGGGGGGGGGGTGGTTAATCAAAAGTACTAAAGTCTAACCAACAAAACTTTCAATCTTTAAAATAATGCATACAAAAACATATTGAAATAAAATGTAAAGTAAATGCATCCACATAAACACTTGACACTAGATATGATTACCCAGAAACCCTCCAATGAGAAGGTAAAACTAGGGTGGGGATGACACCCACAATTCTTCACTATTGCAATAATAAAGTTCACCTATTAAGGCTACATGATTTGACCATTCTCATGATCTAGCCTATGAAAGGACTACCTTGTTAAAGGCTTACAAAGGATTGTTAGATCCTACCCTATTAAAGGATTTTAACACCCTATTAAAAGTGTGCCTGACTAAAGGACTTTAGAACACTCACTTGGAATGTCACCCTGTTAAAGGATTTCTCAATGACTATTAAATCAACCTTAATACAATGGATTTAATCATGCTGATACAATTTTTAGAAAGTATAGTAGAATTTTTGATCTAATACACTTACAATCTGATATTATTGATTTCAAATCCCAATTCAGTTCATCTTGATCCTCTTTGATTTGCTATGTAATTGCTATAACTTTGATCCTCTGTTTTGATAACTAATTCTACAATTTTGTCCTTCTTCTAAGTCACCTTTTATGTATGCTGATCAATTCAACCATTTCACTACTATCCTCACCTTCTCGCATGCATTCTCTAATGCTCTCTCATTCATACATAAATTATGGGGCTTCTTCTCTCTTTAAAAAGACTTTGGTGGCTTAGGGTTAGGTATGAATCTATGATTGAGATTCATCCAACTTTCCCACTCAATTCCCTCCATTTTTCTAACTAGTTGCATGTTGATCACATATGGAATCTAAATAGATTCAATCTTATCTTCAAAGCTTTGAGATTTATCCATATGTTGGCTAAAAAATGGTTGATATGGTTGTTTGTGCCATCACAAACAACTAGGCCAATTCTGTGTTACTTGACACTTGTTTAATACTAATTCTTGACACATACTATAATTTTGTCTAGCTCAACACTTGAACTTGCTCAACATCTGTCTATTTGCTTGACACTTTCTATTACTTGGCACATGAATGACTTGGCACTCATTGTTACTCAACATCTATACATATTATACTTGGCATATGTTACTAGCTTGACATGAACTTAGTGGATTTCTAAAGTGCGTTGACACTCAATTGTCAAAACAAATTTTGAGGTCAACAAAGAAAATGAAGGTTGAAGTGCTAATTCAACGTGATTAAACAAATGTTTCACTTCCTATATCTTATCATCATAATCAATATGGTGATCAAAAGAAGGTTGATTAATAATACTCATTGAGTGAGAAGATAAATGATTAGTTTAAATATGAAATTTTTTATTTGATGGTGTAACATATTTGTTTAGGTTAATAACTTGAGCAGCAATAGATATAGCCTTAGATTCAATAAGGCCCTGAATAGAATTCTTCAAACCATAAAACTTTTGAGTATCATGACTTGGTCGATGGTGATATTGATAGAAAGCATTTGAATCAAAATACTTAGACAATGGTTTACTATGATCAATAGGATGAATAGGAGGAAGGTTAAGAACATGGACATGGGTCAACTTAGTCATCAGTTTAGAAAAAGGTTTAGATTAATGAGTATACTAATGATTATGATGAAGTAGCTACTTGATCATCAACTATATTTATAGACTTGATTTTGATGAAATTTTTAGGTTTAGAGAACTTTTTAGAATTTATGGTGGCATCAATCTTATCACTAAAAATAGGAGCCATTAGAGTAGAGCTCTTGAGTTGACTCACTTGTAGTTAGTAATGGTGAAGCAATGCACATAGATTTGAAAATGAGGTATACTTAGTAAGGAGAATCTTATCCCTCATATCTTTTTGAAAATTAGAAATAAAGATACCTTGAATATCATGATTAGGCATAGGATAAGAAATATTAGCATATTCTAAAAAAATCTACCACTAAATTTAGTGATTTTCTCTTTATCAACCTACTTACAGTGTATTAAAATAGTTAAAGAAATTTGAGGACCAATATTATTATGAAAATATTAAATGAAAGCATTAGCAAGAGTTTGAAAAGAATCATTAAATAAAGAGGTAGAGAGAAATACCATTGCAAGGTTCCATCCCTAAAAGTACATAGGAAAAACTTAGCCATAAGCCTATCTAGTCATGAGAAAAATTAATACATATAGTCTCAACAGTTTTAACATGAAATATGGGATCTTTCTTACTATTATAAGTGTTAAGATGAGGTGCCTTAACATGTTGTGGAATAACTACATGAAGGATATCTAAGGAAAGGGGATTAGCAACATCACATGTAGGAATATTGTACTTAGATTGAGTTAATTGACCAAGTTTTTGTTATAAAGTAGGGATGGTTTGAACCAATGTACTAATGGTAGGATCAAAAGAAATGCTAGTAGGCATAGGTATGCTAGATGGATTAGGAATGTTATAAGAAAAAAAAGGAATATGTAAAGATGTTGATAGGGGATGAGAAGGAATAGGTAAAGGGTTCAATTAAGTAAAAAGAACCAAATTATATGAAGTTGACAAAGAAGGAATCAAAGTAGGAGGAACACTCATGTGAAGTGAAATGCTATGAAGACTAACATTTAAAGGACTAAAATCTTGGGTAGAAGTAGTGATAAGAGGTGAAGCATATGTAGGTATGTTTGAAAGAGTGGTGGAAATTAGGATAGAAGGTTCAACGGTTGTGGAAGGAGGAGGATATCCAATCTCTTGAGCTATTAGATTTGATTTTATTGAGCAAGCCAAGTTTCCAATTTATCAAATTCACTAGTAATATTAATAACTTGCAATGGAGGAACTCCTAAAGAATCATCATTGCTAGTGAATAGTTTTTCCCTCCCAACTATTTAAGTTTAATTCACAAGAAAAACTAACTTTGACAATAGATGAGTCTTGCTAACTACAAAGACTCTTAATTTTCAAAGGCACAACTCCCTTCTAAAATGATTTTTTTTACAATACAAATTGTATTATGAATGAATTATAATCATCATTCTTTTAACCAAAAAGAACTTAAGGAAATACATAAACATCCCTTCGTAGCTATAAAAGAATACTGCAGATTTGAATAGTCACTATTAGATATATGCCATACGACATACCATTTTAGAATTTTAGAACTATGATCAAGCTCACTAAACCAAACGAAAAGAAAATAGTACCAATAGAATCAATGAAATAGCATCTACATGGGCATATATCTCATAAAAATTCCATTAACCAACAAAATAACCACACAATTATCAGATAGATGCCATAGATACAACCATATGATCGATATCCATTATCATTAACTTTACTGCTCATTAACAAAGGAAGATAACTACTTACTAACAAAAAGGTACTATATGTTACATCCAAAGAGCTGACCCTCAAGATCACTTAAAATATTACATATATATAGCCATGTAGGGCTTTCCAAATTCCATCAAAAAGTAACTCTCATATGGAAGTTCAAACATTTTCAAACTCAAAGTTTTAAAACATAATTAACTAAAATAAGAGAAAAATCATGCGAGTGACTCCTTGCTTCTCCTTTAGGCTCTAGCTATATTATCAGTATTGGAGGTTCTTGGGCATTAGAATAACTACCACCACCTTCTTTCCATACTTTGTGCATTGCTAGAAAATTGACTAGCTCCTTTTGTTGTGGGACACCTTGTTATTATAGTCTAAGCTTCTACATCTTCATGATTCAACCAATATGATCTAGCTTTTTATCTTGAACCTCTAGGTGATTAGTATAGAGGATCATCATTGAGTCTGCTCTAGTGAGAATGGTCAGATCATGAACTGAAACCTCACTTGTTTGTTGTAGTAGTTTGATTTTGGAGAAAAAGGCCATCTCCACTTCTTTAGGGGGCTTTTTAGTTCTGTCCTTGTTTCCCATGATTTTGACATCAATACATTTTATGCTAGAAATCAAGATCTCCTTTAGACACACAAACTCTTTAAGAAACTTAGAACACTCCTCTAACCCCTATTCTATCACTATGTTTCTCCACTCCAAATTGGTACGAGTGATGAACATGAAATCAACATTGAACTAGGTTCTAGGGAGTTCATTTCCAAATTTGTCTACGTCATATTCTTGCACTTTAGAAATATCAATGATGTATTCATACCAACTAATATTTTTAGAGTCCCAAGCATTCATCTTTGACTCTAAGGCTGTTGTCAACTTATTTTCTTTAGCACAGGTATTAGTGAAATGAGAGAAATAACAGGTTGCCTGAGTGTGAATAATGCTCAACTATTGGCCATAGAATTTGGTGATTGAGTGGTCTCTCTTAACTTGGTCAAGTAATATTTTAATCAAGGGAGACTCTATATCAATATACAAAATAGCATTAAGAAAGACTTCTGCATTTGGGCTCTATAGCTCATGAATATATATTTGGCCATCTTCTACATCAATTGCTTTAATTCTTTCTTATCTCTTTGATCCTTCCATATCCACTAAGAATCTTGATATTTTCCACATTCCATATTTCCATATTGGTGGCTCTTGAGGAAGGACCAAGGCCACTACATAGTCTTGAGGTTATATTTCCTCTATGCTTTTCCCAGTTGCTGGCTTTATAACCTCTGCAACCCACCGACTTGTTTCATTAACAATGTTCAACATAGTCTCTATATTTGGCCTTTTGGTCTTAGGGGTCTTCCCAAGAAACTTACTCACCATGTATCCTATAGGGAGACTCATTGGTACTAGGCTTCTCTTCTTGCTCATTGATAGGTCAAACTAGTTAGGTACCAGATGGTTGTCCTTGGGAGGAGGTATCTGCAATACAGGTGATGAACTAAGTGCCATCACACTCAAAGTAGTGGTACCTTCCATAGTTTTTTGACACCCCTATTCCATCTTGTCAATGAGGGATTCCCTATTTCTTCTTACTCTTATATTATGCCAAGTTTTATTAGCATCGACTTGTCTGGAGGCACACTCATGTTATTTGATTATTCTTCCTTACTCTTGCTATGAGATCTGGTCCACTTGACAGAAGTAGGGAGATGAACTGAACATTGAACAAGATGTTCAAGTTCAACCAAATTTCACTTTCCTACATCACAGGAATCAATAGCCTTATTAGAATTGATAATAACCAAGGGTGAACTTAAACTATCATGAATCCTTTGAACACTATAGGTCATTGATCTTGATTGCCTTTTGCACATGAGCCATTGCTCTATTCTAGCTAGGATAGGTTGGGTTCTTGTTTGAAGGTCATCTTCCTTTGGCTTAGTCTAGTCAATCTCTAGTAAGGGATAATCTTCTATCTTCTCAATGTAGGCATGGTCAGTGATCTCTTCATCCTTCTCTTCAATCACCCCTAAGACATCTAAATGGAGATTGAGATCTTTAATCTATGCCAGAATTAGTCTAGACCAAAGTTTCTTTCTGACTTCGAAGTCATCTTGAAAATTTTCCCAAGAATCCTCTAAGTGTAGAATGTGTAGAGTAGAAGAAGATGTTTCAGAGTACTTCATAGTGAATTCTTGATTGTCGAAATTGGGTCTAGCAAGGTAAGTTAGTAAGCTTAGGGATTTGATTTTGGATTTGAGTCCCAGGGCATCTTGAATAGTTTTACATTTATAATGTTCAAGCTCAAAAATAAATGTGTATCTTGAACCTTTCCTCACCTTACATTTTTTTCCACTTTTTCCAACTGTCTGCATACTTTAATTAATACAAAATAATCTAGACAATGTTGGGACCACCTCAGTGGTTTACCTTCATAGCCTCCAATTCTGAGATAGGTGAATTAGGGAAACTGGGTGAAGTAACTACCATAGATATCAACCAACTAGGGTGGCTTCTTCCATCAACCTCATGTTTTTCTTTCCCTATAATTCAAACACCAATATAGCTAAAAATGTGTCTTGAACTATTTTGAATCCATCTATGTTTCTATTCTTTTGTAAGGGAGTGTAATATTCACAAATAAGCATACTTAGGTTCCAATTTGAGTGTGGTAGACCTTTCCATTCTTTACCAAAAGCTATGATATAGAAAAAGTAGGAGGTCATGTAAAAGATAGAGGTTCTAGAAGCCTACGATAGTTCTTCTTGTAACCTAGTTGCTATTATATTAGCCTAGTCAATGTATTTATCTTTCCCTAAAATAGTTTGAATGAAGAAATACATCCAATTTTCCCAATGGAAGGCATGTGGATTTTCCTTGACCATGTTAAGCAATGTGATGAAATACTTGATTTTAGGGATCATATGCTCTCTAGTCAATGGTTTTGCAAGATGAGAACCCTCTCTTTCAAACTTGAAATGCTAACTTTTAGCAATGTTGTTGTTAAACTCTATGACACTTGTAGAGAATTGGGCATAGGAGGAACTGATGGTCCAATCTTCATATACTTCATGTGGGAGAATTCTGAAAGCACCCATAACAACTACTCAACTCACATATACTAGAACATCACTATTAGAGGCACAAATGCATTTTTTAACAACATCATATCTATCCCTGCATGCTAAAACTAACTCAGGTTAGGGAAAAGCTTCTAGGAAAGTGAATGCAACAAACCACTGTTTGCAACCTTTTGTGAGATGGAACTAAGTTTTGGGTTTTCAAAACTAGCCAAAAAATTTCTCATATCTTCCTTGGCAAGGAAAGTATCTTCCATATTGGGAAGGATACTAGTAATAACTGACTCTCTAACCTTGTCAGGTAGTTTTGTGCAGAAAGGAGTGGCCATGATGGAAATGAAACTAGAGAAAAATGATATAGAAGAATGCACAACTTCTCAAGAAATGTAAAAGGAAAAGATGCTTGCAAAATTAAATTTTAGAGGCTCACCAAGTTGAGTGCATATAGGTTTTAAAATAAAGGCTTAACCTATCACTACAAAGCACCAGATAAGACAAAACAATTTTACCAAAGTAGAAATAGTAGGGGAATGAAAATAAGGAAAGCTTCATTTAAAACATAAGACCTAAGATTAACATGTGTAGATGGGTGACAATATGGATAAAAAGACAAGAGTTATGATCATTAATAGCTCACCCAAGTTTTGAATGTGAAGCAACATACTTCTTCATTATTACTCTTAACTTCTTATTAATGCAAATCCCTTTTATAGATTTAGTAATATTGCAATGCTGCTGAGCTGTCCCCTAAGATATGTGACACCAGAGGCATCAATCTTTATGACCAAGTGAACATGAATAATTTAACTATAAAATAGTTCAAATTTTGAGTTTAATAGTTGCGATATATGGGAGACTATTCTCATGACTAGACCGAACATGAAAATAGACTTGTGAACCTTGAACCTTGAACAACATGTTAAAGGTTCAAGTTCAACTTCAATGATGAGAATTAGTATTTAAACATGACTAACTTAATAAATCAACCAAGATACCTAATGAATCTATGAAACTTGAACCTTGAACCTTGAATGACATGTTCAATGTTCAAGTTCATGGATTTGTTCAACTGAGAGGCTTAAAAACAAGGAACGTCGAAAGAGTTAAGATTTACAATGAGACTTAAATAAGAGATCACCTCTTAAAGAAATATTTAATCAAATATTACTATGAATATGTATCTAATAAATGTGGACTATAGATGGGTAATAATTGTCATCATGTAATGCGTGAGAAGAGTTATTCTCCATTATAGTATTAAGATCATGAGTAAAGATGTGGGTGTCATCATGAGTCCTAGGAAGAAAATAGGAATCATGATCGGAGGAGCTCATGAGCCTATGAATTCACCTAATGGGATGCTAAAGGTTTTACAACATGTAATTAAGCTCATAAAAGAGATCACAAAAGGAAAACCTGATGAGATCTAACCATAAAAATATAAAAAAAAGAGCATAAAAGAGAGATATAATCACACACAAGATAGCCAAATCTAACTCTATGAAAGACAATAATATAACTCAAAATAAATGAGCTAAATCCAAAAATAAAGGGGCACAAGTTAGGTTCACTAATATGTTTTTGTGAAGGCGATGCCAAATAAGAGAGGTAAACAAATCTAACTCTAAAATAAAAAAGAGGGGACTCGTTGGGTTCACCAAAATGTTTAGTGGTAAAATGGAAGAACTTTAATAAGATGTATGTGTCTACTTTATGGGGTCACTAAGACATTCAAATATGTGTGTGAGGGAAAGAGAGGAAATTCCAAATATGATTCCACTTATGATTCAAATCAGATTAGCTAGGACTCAAAGGAAGAAGGGAGCTAATACTCAATTTGAATTACAAGGAGGAATGGAATAGAAGGAAATGCACTCTCTTTGGATCTTAATAGGATAATGTGAATGTAAAATTGAACTAATTTCTCAAATAATGTAAATATGGATGCTATATAAAGACAATTATCCCAATTAAGATGTAAATCTATGGTAAAGATATCAAAGGAAATAAAATATAAAACACTCACCTTGAAATGTGTAGAGGAAGATGTATTTTCACTCCAAAACTCATAAAGTTAAATTGTATCTAAATATCAATTCACAAATCTTGGAATGAAATGATGAAAGGAACAAAACCCAAAAATCTCATGGAACCTGAGACTAAAGGAATAGGTCAACTTGGCAAGATGTCCTACAACTAGGTTGACATAGTCTACTGATCTATAAATGACAACTCTAGATATAGTCTACTGATCTATAAATGACAACTCTGGATAGCTTGTGAATAGCAGGTTCCAAATCTATAATCATTTATGCTTCCAAGTTGAAAATCAACATAGAGAAGAAAGGTTTGCGGTTGGATTTTGATGAGGGATTTCCATGGTCAAGACCTAGGCTAAGGAATTGATTGTAATTAAGAAATATAAATATAAATGACTGAAAGACAAGATAAAAATTAGTATTCACCTTTCCTGAAACCCTTGTTTGTAAGGATTTTATGTTAGGATTAATCATAGACATAGATAATAATTATATACATATCAAAAAATAATGAAGCACAAAGATGAGAACACAAGACACAAGGATTTAACATGGTTCACCCAATCCTTGGACTATATCCATCAACAACAAGTCCAATATTATTATTATTATCTAGTAATTACAATCTACAATCCCTTATAGCTCAATACCACTATAAGAAGCTATAATATCATAATTCATTATGAAATCCCTAACCCTAAGTCATTTTATACAATCTTTTACCTCTTAAAAATTAGGGCCAAAATAAGTCATCCAATAGAAAAACAACAACTAACACCTTTTAGAATAGTAGAGTCATTTTTGGCTTTAGGGGTACTACCCCTCAAAACTCTTATAGGGGTATTGCCCCTTTATCCCACCCTATACTAGGATGGGGAGCACACTTGGAGCACTACTCTAGGACCCCACAAGAGGCACTATCTCTTGACCCCATCTTTGGGGCACTGCCCAAAACCCTTAAAGAAATAATTTGGAGGGAAACTATGTCGAATAAACCTTTGAGCCTGATTAGGCTCCACATCACAACAATCTCCCACTTGGAGATTGATCAAACTCCACAGCAATAATATTGTGTATGTAAATGTAATGTAGATCTCGAATTAGGAATGTAGGCTATCTCTACTCTTTGCAACCTTAATCCCGTCATGGTGTTATGGATATAAAAGTGCATCAATGAAGAAGATGATAACCACTTTAATACAGATCTTCTCCCTTTATGGCCAACAATAAGCTAGATATTAAAGACAAAATTCTCACAAAGGATCCTTCAATTCTAGATAGAAATATCCTTGCTAAAATGCTTGAAAGTATTGAATACATGAATTCTTTGAATACAAAAGATAGAAATCTTCACTTGAGAGAAAGAGCTTAAAATATTGGAATTGAATTATGAATATGATATGAAAATGAAGCCCCCAAGCATCCTTATATATGAGTTTTTGGGTGAGAAAAAAATAAAGGTTGATTGGGTAATGGTAAGAAACTAATTAAACCCTTGAGGCCTTTCGGACCCTGAGCTCTATAACTATCATAGCATAGGTTGACATGAGTTGACTTGGTCAAGGACTAGGTGAACATGAATTCCAAACTAGGTCAACTTGAGTTGACCTAATCTTTGGAGGTCAAGTCCTGGGTGCCACAAAAAAAAGGGGTAAGTTCCAGAAAGATAGGGTGAAAAGATGAAGAAGATAAGAGAAAAAGGAGATCGAGAACATGCATTAACATGCTCTACAGAGGGAATTATAAATATGGAGCTAAAAGGTCTTAAAGTTTTTACCCACATATTAGCTATGTCACACCTATTTGTCACATGTCAAAATAGAATTCTCTTTTCATAAATGAGTTTGTAGTGTGAAACAAGAAGTCAAGGTGTTCTTTAGTTTATAATTTTTAGGCCCCTTCCTCTTAAAACATTACATCCTTATCATGAACCTTAGGTTGAATACAAAATTTGAACACAATATATTCAAAGGTTCATAGTTCATTGGTTTATAGGTTCAAAGTGTCAGGTCAGTCTAGACTTAGGTTAAGTTGTCAATCATCAGACCTTGTCACTCATTATTGAAGTTGAACTTTGAACACTTTATGTTCAAGTTCAATTTTTTACTTGATAGAGTTTTGTCTTTTTATGAGTGTCAATTCTAAAATTTTAAGACTCATGCACTTGAACATTTAATTTTTTCTAGGTAGTTCAATCATTCATAGTTCATAGACCGAGAGGTTCTTCCTGGCAACGACAGGTGTAAAAACAAGTGGTGGCACAAAGGTTTTTTTCTTTCTTTCTAAGATCATGGGAAAGATACACATTTATTGGTAATTAATGGTAATGATGATGAGGTATGCTCCAATATGTCTGAAATTTAAGGAATGATTTATAATGGAAAGTACCCTATCTTTTCAATTATGCTCTTTTCCATCCGCACACTTTTCCCTCTAGGTTGCATGCCTTAAAAGGCTATTTTATTTTTATTTTTCCTTAGTTATTTAAGGTAAAAAAAATATATTATTTTTTGGAGATATAAGGAGATAGAAGTAGACCACATTATCAGCAATTCTTATACAACCAACACAGTGAGTCCTCTATTTTATTTCTGTTGGCTATTGTTTCTTTTCTACAGATTGAATGCTTGTCTATGTATTTACTTTTCGTCTTTCCTCTACTTGTTGTAAGTCAAATCCTTCATGGCCACTTTTCACCCCAAACTATATGAGAAAGATAAACTATTGGCCATAAGTAATTTTCTACCCAAGATTAAAGATACATTCCTTGCTAATGAGGACATTGGTAAGTTAGTTGCTAGATTCTCTAATGCAAAAATTGGGTCAATACTTGAAAGGGTCTTAGGGAGTGTGTTGTTGGAAGCCTCTAGCTTTCCTTATGCTATCCCATGTCTAGAATTGATTCTAGCATACTGTGATAGGTATGATTTTGATGAAAGGTGTATCTGCAATACAACGATGAAGTCTTGGTATATGTGAGCAAAGTTTCTATTATGGGCATATTGAGAATTCCTATACACAAAGTTTATGAAGATTGGAATATCAACTCTTCCTATGCAAAATTCACTACCAATTAAAATGAGTATAATAATGTAATTTCCAAGGGTTGGTTACTCAAGCTTGAAAGAGGTGGTTTTGATCTTCTGTATCCTTTGAATAGAGAGCACATGATCCTAGAAATTAAAGATATCATAACCTTTCTAAAAAGAGTGAAATGGAACTCTCATGCCTTCCATTGGGAAAATTGGATGTTCTTTTTCATCCAAACTATTATAGAAAAGGATAAGTTTATTGATTGGACTAACATTATTGCACTAAGATATCAAGAGGAGCTTTCTCAAGTATTTGCAACCTCTAGTTTTAATATGTCATTATATCTATTTTACATTCTAGCCTATGACAGAGAATGGAAAGGCCTCCCTCACTAGGTGTGGAACCAAGACATGCCCATCTATGAATACTAACCCTTATTACAAAAGGATAAAAACTTAGAAGGTTTTAAGAGAGGTCAAGATACCTTTTTGGCCAAATTAGTGTTCAAACTCCAGGGGAAAGAAAATAAGAGGCTATCAAAGGAAGCAACTCACCTAGTTAACATTTTTGGTAGTTTCTTCATTGAGTTTCAAAAATCTATGTACTTAAAGATTGGAGGATATGAAGTAAAACCTTCAAGAATTCCTAGACATTACCTTGACCATTATGTGTTAATTGAAGTATGCAGGCAAGTGACAAAGGACAAGAAAAATTGCAAAGCCCAGAAAGGCTCTAGTTATACCTTTCTAGTAGAAGTTGGACATTATAGATGTAAATATTTTCAAGATGCTCCGAGCCTAAAGGAAGAGAATAAAACCATGAACCTCTCATCCTATGCTCCTCACTCCAACTTTGATAATCAAGATTTTTCATTAAAGTATTTTGAGATGCGTTCATCTTTCTCCCATGTTCCTCAAATTGAAGATTATTGTGCAGATTGCTGAGATGATTATGAAGTTAGGAAAAGATTGTGGTTGAGGCTTACTTTGAAGGAAATCAAATATTTCAATCTTTAACTTGACATCTCATGAGTGCTCAAGGAAGTTAATGGAGAGGTAGTTAATTTGGTGTATATTGAATAGATTGAAGCATACCCCCTACCTGATATCAGTTGGTCAACATAAGAAGAGGATGATTTTCAAGATATAACTCTAGCCATAATAACCATAACTGAATAATAGATTGCAAGAAAAATATGACCCTTACTAAGTGTTCTTAATGTTCAAGGCACATATGCTAGCTCTAGTTCAACTCATCGTATTTGTGACACTAATGAAAATTTTCCCTCTCACACTGCATATTTTGCAAAGTAGAACATTGAACTTGAACTAAATATTCAAAGTATTTTGAGATGCATTCATCTTTCTCCCATGTTCCTCAAATTGGAGATTATTGGGCAGATTGCCAAGATGATTATGAAGTTAGGAAAATATTGTGGTCAAGGTTTACTTTGAAAGAAATCAAATATTTCAATCTTCAACTTGAAATCTCAGGAGTCCTTGAGGAAGTTAACAAAGAGGTAGTTGATTCAATGTATATTGAATAGGTTGAAGCATACCCCCTTCCTATTGTCAATTGGTCAACGTCAGAAGAGGATGATTTATAAGCCAAAACTCTACTTGTAGTAACCAAAACTAAACAATGGTTCACAAGAAAAAGATGACCCTCACCAAGTGCTCTTAATGTTGAAGACACATCTACCATCCATACTTCAAATAATTGTATGTGTGACACTAATGAAATTATTCCCTCTCACACTATAGGTTTTCCAAAGAAGAACATTGAATTTGAATTAACTATTCAAAGTTTAGTTCAAATCCCTCCCTCAGTCAAGTAGACTTGTTCATGCAACAGGAAGAGGTTAAGTCATCAAAGATCTATCAAGGAAACTTGTACAAAGCCTATTGAAATAGATCTAAAAGAGAAATTTCTATGACTAAGAGATCAAGTAACAAAATGGATCAAGTAAGAAAGCAATTGAAGGAGAAAATAATTTAAGTTAAATGGCACTTGACACATCTTCTACATCTCAAACAACTCATCTAAAGGATAGTTATTTGGTTCCTAATTGGTTTTATTTATCAATAGGGAAGAAAAGAAGTCTGGTTCCTACAACCCTCCCAATTGAGGAAATGGTGAAAAAATGTCTTGGGAAAACTCCTAAATACAAGAAGTCAAAGGTCAAAACTATACTAGAAATTAATGAAAAAATTGAACATTGGTTAGAAGATGTTCTAAAGCCAATAATTAATAAGAGTTTAGATGAAGTACTTCCTCAAGATTATGTTGTGGAAATGACCAACCTTGGTGCTACGTCTAGGGTTGTAGACATGAAGATAAAAAGTACTAGAAATTCTAGGATCTCTCATTGTATTTGGAAAGACAAAAGGGATAAGTAGGAACTCAAGCAATCCTTGTGCAAAATGGAAGAATATATTTATGAACTTCAACATCCAGATACATAGACCCAGCCAAATGCAATTTCTATAATGGATGTTACTTCTCCACCAACAAGGGATTCATTGAATAGGTAAAAATAGACTAGTTAGTCCCTCATGCTTATGAAAAATGGTTAAATGTGGTGAATGCTTAAGCAACTAGCTATTTCTTCCATTTCACCAACACCAATGCCAAAGCAGAGAATTTGATGACCACTCTAGAATTTGAGATGAATGCATGGGAGTCTGAAAAGGTAAAGTGGGATGAATATATAATTGATATTTCTAAAGTTTAGGATTATGGAGTGAATATATTTCTAGCCAAAAAACATGCAGCTAATGTAAGAAATGATTTCTTGTTCATAGCTTGAGCCAACCTTGAATGGAGGAACATTGTAATTGAATAATCTCTAGATGAATGTGTTGAGTTACAAAAAGAAATGAACTGCCTAAAAGAAACCCTAGCTACTGACATCAAATGTATTGATGCGAAGATCATGGAAAACACTGACTAACAGGGAAATACTTCTAAAGAATTTGAATTGGCTACCCTATCCAAAACAAATCCATTGAAGCAAGTGGAGGAGATTACTATTAAGGATCTCACCATAGGAGCTAGGGCCAATTCAATGATGATATTTTGTGTTGATCACCTAGAAATATAGGACAAGAAATTTGAACATGTCAATCAAATTATAATGATGTGGAAGCTACATCTATAACAACTCAAAGTTCCTCAATAAAATGAATTGACTAAATTTATATCCATTCACAAAGCCTAGAAGGAAGCTAGTGGTAGTTACCCTAAGACTTAAGAGCAGAATGTTGATGCTAGAAACCTAGCTAAAAATTAGTTAGGGATCTAGGGGAAGTGGGTCATAGTGATTTTATTACTTTTGGTTAATAGTGTCTTACGAATTGTTTTATTTGATAGTTGGTAACTCCTTAAGGAGTTAGTTTTTAAAATTGATTCGAAAGCCTTACATGGCTATTTGACTTGTTTTTGGTTAGATCCTCAGGGTCAACTAAATAGTAGATATCATTTTTGGTTGAAATATGCTAGTAAATAAATGACAAATAGTGATTAATTATATGGTTATTCTCTAGTTATCACTCATATGATCGTATGTTTGTTTGAATTGATTGTAATTTTCTGTGAAATTCAACCTCCCTATGATGGCTTATTTTCATTGATTTGTTGAAGTAGTGTATGTATTTACCTTTACGATTCAATAAGTTTGATCAAAAATTAGAAGAACATACTGATAATGTTGTATGGCATAAATTGTATAATATCTATCCTTAGGATCTACAACCTTCTTTTGTGTTTATAAGAAAAAAATTGTTTTGTTATGTTCTTTTAGGTTAAAAGAACCATTATTCAAAATTATTTTATAATAATATTTTTCATGATTAATCTTTCAAAAAGGGACTTTTGCCTTTAAATAGAGAGAGTCTTTCGTTTGTCTTTCTAAAGTGATAATAAGACTCATTTATGGCAAGTTAGTTTTTCTTTTGTTATTAAAAGATAACAACTCTCAAGAGGGAAAATTGTTTGTTAATAGTTTTTGGTGACTCTACTAGGGATATACATTGAAACAAAGCATATAATGGTCTTGATTCATCAATATATTTTATGTATTCTCCAACTAGGCTTAGGTTTTGATAATACCCAAGAAGATATCATCTTCGATCTAAATACATTGGCCTAAAACAAAAAAACTAGTACTAAGCAATATCTGTGGGTTAGCCAAGTTCTTAAGCATAAAAAAGAATTTACAAAACTAATATGAGGTATACTTGTAGCCCAAGAAGAAATAGTGGTGGAAAGATTAGTTCAACAACTAGGAATAAATAATAATAATAATCTAGTTCAAAGACCAAATCCTTGAATTTTAATTTAAAAAGGCTAGCTAAGAGTAACTATTCTCATGGTGATAAATATAAGGGTTCCATAGATGAATCTTATGAGTTTGTAAAACCATAGAAATTCACCCTTGACCTCACCCATAGAAAGAAAAGAATTAAAAAGTGTAGGAGTAGGCCGCCTTCCCCTAAAAGGCCCACACCAATTACTACAATCCTATAGGCCTTAGTACTACCTTAAACCCTAATCCCAACACATTTCAATGCACAACCAATTAATTATATACTACCAAACATGGATGCAAACCCTTGGGGTGCCTAAGTAGGTTCTCTTGCCCTAGGACCTAATCCCAATCCTCTTCCAAAGAGAGCTAGGGAAATCCTTCCCAACTTTAATGATGATGGGAAGAAATTGATAGATGAAAACTTGAATGTATTTTAACACCACCTATGGAGTTCTTTCAGTTTCTACTAGAAATGTAGTAGTTAGGTTGTTTGTTCAAACTTTGATTGATGATGTTGTCGATTGGTTTCATCGTCCCTCAAATGGAGCCATTACAGATTGGCCCTCTACAAGGACTGCATTTGAGGAAATTTTTAAGATTGTTGATGATGAGCATAATTTGTTATTGAAATTATCACAACTTAAGAAAGATGTCCATGAGTTTGTGCACAATTTCATAACAAAGTTCAATAGGATCCTGCATAAAATTCTTTTTGCAAAAAGACCTAATGCAAGAAATAGGAAAGGCTTCTTTTTTTAATGTCATGTCACTTGACATAAGCTTCCATCTAAGATGTCAGAGAGTAATATACATTGAAAATGTGAAGATTGGTTTGTGAGTTAGAGGATGATATCCTTGCCGCAAGTAAATGGAGAAGAGATATGCAAACTCTAAATTCATAGGTGTCCACTTTTGGTTCAATGGACTCTCTAGTTCAAGGGTTTTTGAACAATGTCTCAGAGATGAAAATAAAAATTCTGAGAATAGGGGCACTGTATTTTGATATCCCTAGGAACTTCCAACATCCTGGGGTAGGAGGAAGACAACCTAACATGCTACCAAGTAATTAGAAATTGGCTATTGAAGGTCCTTCAACTAGAGAACAAATATGTGTGTCTTCCATCTTATAGATAAACATGATAAGCTTTCCTATTTGGAAATGACATGTTATCAAAAATTGCAAGCCAATAAGGAGACTATAGAAGAGGTACCCACTAATGAAGAGTCTTCAAGAGGACTTGGAGACTTTATAAGTTATTTCCTTAAGTATGAGTCTAGCTAAGAATGAGGTGATGATGTTTATACTACTATTGAAGATCCTTGATGTATGGTGTTCCCTAGAAGAAATAATAATGACAAGTCCCCTACTATTCAATCCTCCTCCATGCCTACAAGCAAGTGACATGAAAAAATAGGATAGTGCAAAGACAAGTTCAAAGCTCAAAAAAATCTTGTTCAAGAGGTGAAGTTCTTAAAAAGACCCAAATCTAAACCCATATTTGTCAATTTTAAATTTTGTAAATCTACAAAGATTCAAATTTATCTTTTGATTATTTGAAATTTAATCCCAATGAGCTAGATAGATAGATTGAATATGTTAAAGGTTTTTTCCCCTCTAGTTAATCTCAATAGAGCAAGGGTACCCATTGAATGTATAGATGAACCTAAGATAGATAAGTCTACCATTCATGTCAAAACAATACAAACTTTCTCTATAGATGAAAAAACTAACCCATTTTGTATATTCCTATTTATCCATGGTCATAAATTGAGCAATTGTATTATTGACTCTAGAGATTCTAATAACGTAATGCTAGCTACAGTAGCCAAAGCCCTAGATTTACCCTTGACCAAAATATTTTTAAAATGTTATGCTATGGATTCCAAGAAAGTCCCCTTAATGGGTTAGATCAAAGATGATCAAGCTTCCTTGGCCAAATTCCCTAACAAAAGAGTCAAATTGACTATTCTAGTTGATGACATGCTGACTAGCTATGGGTTTCTTTTGAAAATGACCTTTTGCAAAGATTTGGGTGGGGAGGTTAAATTAGATTGGTCTTAGACCACTATACCTAGTGGGCACAAAAAGGTTATCTTGACACTAGAGAACAAAGCCAAGTACACAATTTTTCCATCTAAAAATCCTAGGTCACATATCCTATACCATGAGATTGATTTTGTTAAATGTCTTGTGCTCCTTGAAGAAGACATTGCATGACCAGAAGAGCTGATAGATGAATAAATATGGATGTTAGAATTTGATGGGAGTTGTGCTTCTATTGGTTCTAGAGCAATATTTATTCTCATTATGTCCTCTGGTAAGATGATGTAGGAGCATCTTGAGTTGACATGTTATCTTGCTCATTTGTGTTCATTTGAGAAGTTTTTGTTGAGTTTTAGTCATTACCGAGTTGCAACAATTGCTAAGTGCTAGTAATTTTTTAGTTTAAGCCAAGTTGAGGTTATCCCACATCATGTTAATACGTAGGTTAACATGTTATCCCATCTCACTCAGCAATGTGTGCTAATTTTCATAGTGTGTGCCAAGTGATTCTTCATGTGCTGAGTGGCTCTTCATGTGTAGAGTTTTCCTATTTATGCTGAATGTCAACATTTTGGATGTGATTTTTGTGTTTTTGGTGTGAGTTGACTTGTGGGATTTAATTTGATCATGACATTTATGATGAGATTTTGCCTTGGGATGTGTCTTGACTATTGTCAGGTTAGCCTTCCTATTTTGTAATATTCTAGAATGTTCTATAAGCCATTTTAGCAAGTATAAATAGAGGTCTTGTGGAGTCTTTTGGTCATTTAGTTTTAGAATGAAGTATAGATGCAAATTTTGAAGAGCTAGGACTACAACTTAGGAACCAAAGAATAACTTGGTGGACTTGAGGGTACAAGTGTGGATTCTTTTTGGTGTTCTTGTCTAGTTACAGATTTGGATTAGCTGGATTGGGTTTGTGAGTTAGATCTTGTGGGATCTTGTAGAACTATTATTGTATTTGTTTTTTGGTTTTTCCCTAACCCAAAAGGCCTTACAAATGGGCATATTGCATGTAAATAATTTTTTTATAAATAAAGAGCTATGATTTGGTATCAAATCTTACATTATTTCTTGTTGTTGTTGTGTTTCTATTGTATGGTTATTTGCTAGGGGCTAGGACATCTCCTTTGTGGATTCTCCTACCTTGCATTGTGTCAAGTGGTATTAGAGTAAAGGTTGTTCTTGAGCATGTACATAGATTGCCAAAACTGAGGTAGTTTGCACTAGGATCATGGGTTAGAGAAGGTTGATTTGGTGGAATCAATTGATCTTTTGGATTTGTGGATTTATTACTCAGGGTTTGTGAAAACCTTGGAAGATGCCTCCAAGAAGATCAAACACTAGGGATATTGATGATCTTAGTGATGCTGTGGAAGAAAAAATCTTAGGGAAGGTTAAAGCATATTTAAGATCTAAGATGGAGGAGTCTAAAGCCAATTTTAGGATCTTAAATAACATTGATGAAGAGTGACATGATTGCTGAAATCATAAGTGCTTTAGGTGGCATACCTAGGAATGTGGGTACTGAAGATGGTTATGAGGAAGTTTCTAGATTGAGTGGTGAAGAAAAAACTAATCATGTGGAGAGACCTATTGGAATTAGGGCTAGTTAGTTTCTAATTTTTTAGGTACTTTGAATCCTGAAGATCTGATTGATTGGATTGGTGAATTGGAAGACTACTTTTAGCTTAAGGATATTGAGGATCCACTCAAAGTGAGGTTGGCACAAATTAAGTTGAAGGTACATGTTTCTCTTTGGTGGAAGGAATTGCAAAGAGGCAGAGAGGAGGGAGGTGAATGAAGATCTCTAGATGGAGATTGATGGTGACTAAATTGAAGGCTAAGTTCATTCTTTCTAATTATGAACTTGAGTTATTTAAGAGGTTGTAGAATCTAAAGCAAAAGGATATGACTATGAAGTGTTAGGATTAAACCACATACATAAATAAAAATTGCATGCAAATATAAATAATATCAAAAAATAATATATCACACAGAAAAGAACACAAGACACCAAGATTTAACGTGGTTAACCCAATTCTTGGGCTATGTCCACCAAACAACAAGTCTGATATTATTATGATCTAGAGATTATGACTTGATTGCAATCTCTAATCTCTTACAATTCAATACTGCCACAAGAACCAATTTTTGCATCACAACAATGAAACAATCCCTAACCCTAAGCCCTTTTATACAAGTATTTTTATTGCTTTAGGGTTATAATTAATAATTACATGTATAGTACTTCCTTAATTAGTCACCACAAACTGAAAATCTTCCACTTGGGGACTGATTAGACTCCACACTAGATGACAATCTCCCACTTAGAGACTGATCCTATAGCAATACTAATAGATCAAACCACTCAGGAAGTTGCTGTTCATTTATTCCTGTTTAGTCTAGAAGACCAACCAAGAATTCAACTTCTCCCTTGTCACTACCTTTGTAAACATATCCACTAGATCTTTTTCTGTATGTATCTTATCCAGCTTTAATTGACCATCATCCAAAATTGACTGAATGAAATGGTACCACAATTGAATGTGTTTAGTCTTTGAATGCAGAGTTGAATTCTTGGCAAGATGAATGACACTTTGACTATCTGTAAACAAATAATTATCTTTTTAAGGGTGTCCCAATTCTTCCAAAAAGAACTAAATCCATATAATCTCCTTAGCTACCTCTATAGCAAAAATAGACTTAGCCTTTGTAGTGGATAAAAAATTTAACCTTATGTAACCTAGAAACCCAACTCATGGCTACCCCACCAATAGTAAAGACATAACCTATAGTACTCCACCTAGTATCAATATCCCCTACCAAATTTGAGTCAACATAGCCTTGTAAATCAGTAGTAGAGCCCCCAAAGTGTAAACACTTATTGGATGTTCCTCTCAAATATCTAAGAATCTAGTTGATTGCATTCCAATGCTCAATTCTTGGATGACTCATATACTTGCTAACGACTCCCACTACATGTGAAATATCTAGCCTTATACATACCATAGCATACATAACACTTCCTATAGCTAAAGCATAGGGTACCTTTGACATCTTCTCATCCTCTTCTTGTGTCTTGGGACACATCTTCTTAGTCAACTTCAAATGACCAGGTAAAGTTGTGCTAATAGCTTTAGCATTCTCCATAGAGAAACATTGCAACACCTTCTCAACATAATTAGCCCAAGATAGTATCAATTTCCTCTTCTTCCCATCTCTACAAATCTTCATACCAAAGATTTGTTTTTCTGCCCCCAAATCCTTCATAGAAAATGCATGTGCTAACTGGCATTTCAACCCCTTAATCAAATCCATGATAGACCTAGCTACAAGCATATCATCAATGTATAAACAAAAAATAATGTAGTCATCATCCAACCTCTTAAAGTAAACATAATGATCTAAATGACACCTACTATATCCATGCTCATGCATAAAACTATCAAATTTTAGATACCATTGTTGAGGTGTTGCTTCAAGCCATATAAACTTTTCTTCAATTTCCACACTAAGTTCTCCTTACCTTTGACCTCAAATCCCTGTGGTTGAGCCATATATATTTCTTCATCCAAATCACCATGAAGGAAGACTATTTTAACATCAAGTTTCTCTAAGTGCAATCTTCAGTAGCTACAATACTTAAAATAGTATGTATAGAGTCATCTTAACAACAAGATTAAATATCTCATCAAAATCAATGTCCTTTTTTTGTGCAAATCCTTTTACGACTAACCTAGCTTTAAATCTTTTCTTAGCCCCATCCTCTTCTTTTAACCTATATACCTACTTATTCTGTAAAGCCCTTTTACCTATAGGCAACTGGTATAAATCCCATGTCTTATTTTTCAGTAAAAATCCATTTCTTCTTTCATTGGAGACTCTCACTGAATCTTCTTTCTTCTCATGTTGCTGCAATAGTTCTTTGTACAACACTTTCTCATTGAATATGACATCCTTACTTCTTACAATTTTATGATTTTCCAAATCCCAAAGCCCGTAACCAAATTCATTAATACCATATCTGATAAATACACATTTCTTTGACTTAGCTTCCAACTTGGTTCTATTTTTAGAATCTATGTGAGAAAATGCTTCACAACTGAAGGTTTTGAGAAAAGAATAAGTTACCTTCTTATCAATCCATGCTTCCTTTGGAATACCATAACCTAAAGGAGTAGAGGGACCTCTATTAATCAAATATACAATAGTATTGATAACCTTTGCCCACATGTGTAAGGGCAACCCAACATGTAACCTCATGTTCCTTGCATGCTCCATTACAATCCTATTCATGCATTCAACTACTCTATTTTCCTATGGAGTCCTTGGAATAGTTTTCTGTCTACAAATACCATTAGTGGAGCAATAATATTCAAATTCATGACTACAATACTCACCACAATTATCATATCTAAGATATTTTAATTTCTTACTAGTCTCATTTTCAACCAAGCATTTCCATTTCTTAAAAGTTTGAAATACATCAGATTTCTATCTAAGGAAATAAAGCCATACTTTTCTTGTTGCATCATCAATGAATGTAACATAATAATGAGAGCCACCAAGGGAAGATACCTGAGCCAGTCCCCATACATCAGTATGCACAAGCTCTAATATCTCCTTTTTATTTTCCTTCCCAAACTTCACAAAACTCACTCTCTTTTATTTTCCATACACACAACTTTCATAGAAATCCATATTAATAGATTTTAGACCTAGTAAAAATTTCTTTGAATGAGGTACTTTCATACTTTTCTCACTCATATGCCCAAGTTTTTTGTGCCACAACACTGTATGAAAATCTACAATAGCTATTTGTTCTCTCTGCTCAACTGCAACAATTGTTCCTGAACATTCATTTTTCTTTGAAACAATTAAAGTAGAAGGAACAATATGACCTATACAAAGATATAAGGTGCCTACTTTCACATCTTTTCCTAATACAAGGGAAAATTTTGAAGCCTTCCAATTTTTATCATTAAAAGTAACTACACAACCCTCATTACTGAGTTGCCCTGACAAAATTGAATTCTTACTCAGCCTTGGAACATGTCTTACCTCATATAGTAGCCAATGATTCCTATTTTGCAACTTAATCTTAACTTTTCCCTTTCCAACAATCTGACAGGGTTCATCATCCCCCAAATAAACAAGTCCAAAATCCCCTTGGACATAATCAATGAAATAACCTCAATGAGGTGTAGTATGAAATGAAGCACCAGAGACTAAAAGCATGAATCATCAAAACTTTCTAAAGACAAAAGAAAAGCATCCTCTTTGGATTTGTTACTTACCACATTTTCCTCATCTCCATCTAGTTTATCTCCTTCATTTTTCTTTTGAGTCCAATAATCTTTATTTTTATGCCCTAGTTTCCCACAGTACCAATAGTAGTTCTATCCTCTCGATTGAGACCTCCTCCCCTTTGAATTTCCTCTTGATTTCCCACAATTTCCAGAATTACTTCCCCTCTTAGTCATTTTGTCTTGACTTTGTGCATTCAAAACACTTCTTGATGTAGATCCACCTGAGGTTTTCCTATGATTTTTCTCACTCAAAATAGCACTGATCACATCATCATATTTTAGGGTACTAGATCAAGGAATAGAATTACTCATAGCCATTACCAAGCCATTCCAGCTTTCAAGAAAAGAACACAAAATTAAGAGAGCCCTAATTTCTTCATCAAAATTGATACCCATAGAAGATAACTAACTAGTAATAGTATTAAACTAATTTAAATGATGCACAATAAATCTACCTTCTGCCATTTTTATATTAAATAAACACTTCATGAGAAATACCTTGTTTGAAGCAAAAGAATTTTCATATAGTTTCGCTAGGGTTTGCATCAACTCTTCTATCATCTTCTCTTTTGTAATATTAAATTCCATTGATGGTGCTAGGCATAATTGAATGCTTCCAAGTGCCTTTCTATCCAAAAGATCCCAATCATTATTTGACATAGATCCCTGATTCTTGGTTTTTCCTTCAAATGGCTTCCATAAATCCTTCTGATAAAGATAGTCTTCCATTTGCATCTTTCATAATTGAAAATTATGCCCATTAAACTCGTCAACCCTCAGCTTACCCTCATCTACCATTGCTCCCACTAAATTGTGAGACACCCACTCAACCATGAGACTTTCCTATAGAGGATAATTGGAAAAAATAAATCACAGACATAAATAAAAATTACATGCAAATATAAACAATATCAAAAAATAATAAATCACACAGAAAAGAACACAAGACACCAAGATTTAACATGGTTCATCCAATCCTTGGGCTATGTCCACCAAAGACCAAGTCTAATATTATTAAGATCCAGTGATTACAACTTGATTACAATCCACAATCCCTTATAGCTCAATACTGCCACAAGAACCAATTTTTGCATCACAATAATGAAACAATCCCTAACCCTAAGCCCTTTTACACAAGTATTTTGATCTCTTTAGGGTTATAATTAATAATTACATGTATAGTTCTTCCCTAACTAGTCACCACAAACTAACATGAAGAATTATACTAAGGAGTTCTACAAGTTGACTATTTAGTCTAGGTATAGAGAATTGTCAAAGGAGAAGGTAACTTGGTACATTAATGGTTTAAGATTCAATATTTAGGATGAGATTGGTATGCTAAATATTCCTTTGGTTGAGGATGCTTATCAATACACTTTGAGAGTAAAAGAGAAGCTAAAGAGGAAACATCAAGGAAAGGAGAAGCAAGATAGTTCAACACAAGATAAACTGAGTGTAGAAAGTGAACCAAAACCTGTTGATCAAAAAAGGAGGATAGGTGGAGGTGTGTTCAGAGGTAATTATTTCAAACGTGGCAAAGAAGGGCATAGATCTTTTGAATTTTTGATTGGTAGGACAATTGCTGTTGTAAATGAGGTTGAAGTCTAGGATAGTCAACATGAGCAAAGAGAGAATTTGATAGCTTGGTGAATATTGGTGGGCTAGAGAACATTGGATTCTTGTCAGAGGACTAGTTTGTTTAGGACTTCTTGTAAGTCTGGTGGTAAAATCTACAAGGTGATTGTGGATAGTGGTAGTACTGATAACCTTATTATTGAGGAGATGGTTTAGGAACTTGGTTTGAAGAGAGTGAAACATCCTCATCCTTATCAAATTGGCTGGTAGCAAGGTGAACATGCTTTGGAAGTGAGGGAACAATATCTTGTTGATTTCCAGATTGGGTAGTCTAAGGATCAAGTTTTGTGTGATATTATGGATATGAATAGTTATCATGTGTTACTTGATAGACCTTGGCAATATGTTCACAAGGATGTGCATGATTGTGTTCACTATTGAGAAAGGTGGTAGGAAGTTTTCCCTAATTCCTTTGCAGAATGAAGAGCTCAGTAGGAAGAACCTGAGTGTTGGTAGTTGAGTTGAGTTGAAAATTTTTGAGAAGGTTGAAGATCAACATGGAAAGTAGACTTATGGAACACCTATGGTGGATGTGAAGAACAAGAAGAAAAATAAGGGAAAGAGTGTGCAAGTTGAAGACTTGGAGGATATGTATGTGAAGAAATGTGAAGAACTAGTTTGGGATTTATGTGATAAACCTCAGAAGCTATTCTTCTAGCTTCTAGAAAATCTTTTTGAACCTAGGGTGTTTGATGTAGGAGCATCTTGGGTTGACATATTATCTTGCTCATTTTTATTCATTCTGATAGTTATTGCCAAGTTTTAGTCATTATTGAGTTACAACAATTGTTGAGTGCTAGCAATTTTGTAGTTTTAGTTGAGTTGAGGTTAACCCACGTTGTGTTAACACTTAGGTTAGCACGTTATCCCATCTCACTCTATAGTATGTGTCAAGTTCCATAGTGTGTACCAAGTGACCCTTCATGTGTCGAGTGACTCTTCACGTGCTGTGTTTTCCTATTTATGCTCAGTGTCAGCATTTTGAACATGATTTCTGCATTTTTGGTCTCAATTGACTTGCAAGATTTATTTTGATCATGACATTTATTATGAGATCTTTCCTTGGGATGTGTCCTAACCATTTTTGGGTCGGTTGTCCTATTTTTTAATGTTCTAAAATGTTCTGTAAGCCATTTTGGCATATATAAATAGGGGTCTTATGGAGTCTTTTGGTCATTTAGTTTTAAAATGAAGTATAGATGCAAATTTTGAAGAGCTAGGGCTATGGCTTAGGAACTAGAGAATAGCTTGGTGGGCCTAAGGGTACAAGTGTAGATTCTTCTTGGTGTTCTTATCTAGTTACAGATCTAGATTAGCTGGATTGGGTTTGTGAGTTAGATCTTGTGGGATCTTGCAGAATTGTTATTGTATTTGCTGTTGTATTTGGCTCTAACCTAGAAGGCCTTACAAATGGTCATATTCATGTAAATAGTTGTTTTATAAATAAAGAGTTTTGATTTGGTATCAAATCTTGCATTATTGCTTCTTGCTATTGTGTTTCCACTATGTGGTTATTTCTTAGGGGCTAGGACATCTCCTTTGGGGATTCTCCTACCTTGCACTGTGTCACAAGATCATTCCAAAGAATTTTAAGCTTGACTTTGAAAATATAAATAATACTACTAAATATGAGGCCCTCCTTTTGGGTATTGAGGAAGCCAAGAGGAGAGGGGTTAAAATACTAAAAGCTAAGGAAGATGTTGAACTAGTTGTCAAGAAAGATAGAGACATCATTACTATAAATAATGTAAGGCTTAAACATTATAGAAACAAAGTAAATAATGTTTCTAAGCCTAGGGAATACAATGCTAGAGTGGATGTGTTAGTTGGTTCAACTTCTCTAATGATACTACGTCATAATTTTTTTGACTATGTATATACCAGTTTATTAATACATCACCCTAGCATAGCAAAAAATGTGGCCTCCTGGAAGGTTATTGGCAATGACTTACATATTAATGCATTTCTCTAAGGAATTGAGCAGTTTTAATCTTCTCATCCTGAGGGTTCAGGTCATGAATACCGAGAAACCCCTTTAGGAGCAAGGGAGGGTTGTGATGATAATATTGTTCAATTGAAAGGAAATAATATTCTATGAGGTTTGGTAACCTTAGAATCATTATTTGATAGGAATGATTGTTGTTTCAACAAGAATGCCAATATAGAGGAGGAACTTTTAGGGGAATGCAAGAAGATCAATATTGGTATCGATGACAATCCAAAGTTGATTAACTTAGGTAAGTGTTGCAATGAATCTGAGAAAGGAAGATTCTTAAAATTTCTAAAGGATTTTGGAGATGTGTTTACATGGTCTTGCAGAGACTTGAAAGACTTTTAACAAGGAAATTTTAAACATTAGATTCATTTGAAACCCAAAGAAACTCCTTTTCACCAAATATTGAGGAACTATAATCCTAGGGTAGGTAGTGCCATTTTCAAGGAAGTAGATAATATGTTGAAAGTACATATAATATACCTGACTCATCACTCTACCTAGGTAGCCAATATAGTCCTTGTCGAAGAAGAAAGTGGACAAATTAGAATTTGTGTAGATTTCAGGAACCTAAAATAGGCTATCTTAAGAGACAATTTTTCCTTACCACGTATGGATCAACTTTTTCAAATGGTAGCAGGTTCAAAGATGATATCCATGCTTGAAAAATTATTGAGATACAACCAAATCAGTGTGCCTCCATAAGATTAGCACAAAACTACCTTCACTACTCCTTGGGGTAACTTTTCCTATAGTATAATGTCATTCAGTCTTATCAATGCAGGTGCCACGTCCAAGAGTGATATGAACTCATCTTTCAGGAATTTGTTGAAAAAGATAATAGTCATATACCTAGATGATATGATAGTTTTCTCAAGGAGGAGAAAGAAACATCTGTGTGACTTGAGGCTAGTTCTTCAGAGATGTAGAGAATATGGTGTTTCTCTTAATCCCAAAATTTTAATGTCTTGTGTAACTGAAGGGAAATTTCTAGGACACCTTGTGTCAAAGGATGGAATTAGGATAAATCTTGAGCAAGTTCAAGTGATCAAGAAATTATGTTTTCCTTCTAACTACAGTGGTATTTTCTCTTTCTTCATCTAGATCAAATTCCTTAAAAGGCTTGTGCCTAATTTTGCTGTAACTACTAAGTCTAATGAACATTTTCTTAGTGGAAAGGTAACTTTTAAATAGAATGATGAAGCTAGAAAATGTTTTGACAAAGTGAAGGTTTCTATTGTGAATGCTCAAGTTCTTTCTCACCCTAATTACAAGAAGGATTTTATTATGCACTCTTATGCCAGTGAGCATACCATGTCTTCCATTATGTTGCAAACTGATGAAAATTGTTTTGAAGTTTTGATATACTTCATGAGTTTCCCTTTGAAAAATCATGAATTAAGATATTCTCTCATGAAGAAGCAATCCTTTTTAGTAGTTAAGGTAGTAAAGCACTTCTGATATTATATCATGCACTCTCACTCCATAACCTTTCTTCTGAGAATAGCTGTAAAAAGTATTGTTACCCATTAGGAATTTGTTGTAAACAACAAATAAATTTGGGTTTCAAAGGTTCAAGAATTTTATTTAGAAATCAAGCCAACTAAATTGGTGAAACGACAAGGTTTATACAAATTAATAGCTGAAAATATGTAAAGAGCTAAAGAAGCAGAATCATTGGCATTGTTCGTGGGCCTAAAAGACAATTTATTTTTAGACATTGCCTATTACCTTACCTATGGTAAATTTCCCAAGCATCCAACTCACAAAGAAGAAAGGAATTCGAAGTTAAAATCTATTAAGCATGTGACTGTTGATGATGTTCTTTATAAGAAGGATCTCAATGGTATATTCTTGAGGTGTGTAGATAAGGATCAACAAGATGAACTCCTTCATTCTTTCCATGATTAAACTTGTGACATTCACTTTTCCACTACCATGATGGCTTTTAAGATATTAAGAAGTGGGTATTATTAGCCTGACATTTTTGAAAATGCTTATAAATGGGTAGGCAAGTGTGAAAACTGCAAGTTATTTTTTGGTAAGCCTAAATTAGTAGCTATCCTATTAAGACCTATTGTTATAGAGAAACCTTTCAAATAGTGGGATTTGGATTTTATAGGACCTCTCAACCTAACTACTAGTGTAGGGAATACTCATATCTTGAATGCCACTAACTATTTTACCAAATGGGTTAAGGCAACGGTTGAAAAAAAAATACTTCAGAGGTGGTGAGAAGCTTTTTGATGGAAAATATTTTGGTTAGGTTTGGAGTCCCAGAAAATTTGGTGATAGAAAATGCACAAAATATTTCATCAAGGGAATTGCAAATTTTTTGTTATAACAATGGGAACAATCTTTCTCATTCTTTCGATTATTTTGCATAGGGAATAAGATAGGACAAGTCCTCAAATAAGAACCAAGTCTCTATTATGAAAAATTTGGTGAATGAAAATGCTAAATACTGGCACAAGAAGATCTATGAAGCAATGCAGGTGGATTGCACAACCACTAAAAGAGATATAGGTAAAACTCCTTTTAAACTAGTGTATGGGATTGAGGCTTAGTTATCTCTTCCTCTTAAACTGGTAGCTATCAAACTTCAAAAAGTCCTTGAAGATGAAGTATTCCAAGATGCTTTAGAAAAGTGGATTTGTTATCTCATGAAGATTTAAGAAGATAGAGAAAAGGTGGTCAACCACATAAATTCCCATAAAGCCCAAGTTAAAAATATTTTTGATTGTAAAGCAAGGCTCCAAAAATTCATGGAGGATGAAAAAGTGTTGTTATGGGATAAAAGAAGAGAACCTAAAGGGTTACATGGTAAGTTTGAATTACTTTGGAAAGGTCCTTTTGAAATCAGCAAGGTGTTGGTAGCTATTTCTTTCAAACTAAGGTATTTGGATGAAATTGAAATGCCCTTTTCATATAATGGGAAGGATTTTAATCTTTATCAACTTTAGTCATACCATTTGTATATTACAATTTTGTTGTGTCTTAGCATAGTCTTTCCTTCCTTTCCATTTTAGCTTAGTTTTAGTCTAGTCATTAATCTTAGTATGAAACTAGAAATGTCTAAATTCCTTTTTAGTCCTTCACAGTTTGAATCTCTAGTCAGAGCCAACTATTACCCATGTATTAACTATGTCACACCTATTTGTCACATGTCAAAAGAAAAACCTCTTTCTGTAAATAAGTTTCCAATGTGAACCAAGAAGTCAAGTTGTTCATTATTATAGAGTTTATAGACCCCTTCCTCTTAAAACATTACATCCTTAGCATCAACCTCAAGTTGAACACAATGTGTTTAAAGGTTCATAGTTCATTGGTTCATAGGTTCAAAGTTTCAAGTTGGTCTAAACTTAGGTTAAGTTATCAATCATCAGACCTTGTCACTCATTATTGAAGTTGAACTTTAAACACTTTATGTTCAAGTTCAATAGTACACTTGATAGAGTTTTTTCATGTTATGAGTGTCACTTCTAATATTGTAAGAACCACAAACTTGAACATTGAACTATTGCTAGGTAGTTCAATTGTTCATAGTTCATGGGTCAAGAGGTTCTTTCTAATATAGACACATGTCCAAGAAAGTGATGACATGGATCATTTTTCCTTTCTTTCTAAAGATTGTGGGAAAGATACACATTTATTGAAGGAACGAGTAATGATTAAAAGTACCTTATCTTTTTCGTTATGCTATTTTTCATCATGCCTTAAAAGACTGTTTTAGTTTCATTTTTCCTTAGTTGTTTAAAGTAAAAAGAATTATGTTTTTTCTAGAGATACAAGGAGATAATAGAAGTCCACATTATTAGTAATTCTTATACAACCAACATGGTGAGTCCTCCATTTTTTATTTGTTGGTTGTTTCTTTTCTATAGATTCAATGCTTGTCTGTGTATTTTCTTTTGGTCTTTTCTTTGCTTTCTATAAGTCAATCCAAAATCCTTCATGGCTTCCTTTTTTCCCAAACTACCTAAGAAAGATAAAATGTCAGCCATAAGTAGTTTTCTACCTAGGATTAAAGATATATTCTTGGCTAATGAGGACATTGGTGAGTTAGTGACTATATTTTTCAATGTGAAACTTGAGTCAATATCTGAAAGGGTCTCAAGGAGTGGGTTGTTGCAAGCCTCTAGCTTTCTTGATGCTATCCCTTTCCTAGAACTAGTTCTAGCATGTCATGAAAGGTATGATGCCACTAAAAGGTGTATCTACACATGTAGTGCTGAAGTCTTGGTTTATGTAAACAAAGTTGATGTTATGGTTGTGTTGAGAATTCATCCATGTAAAGTTTATCAACACTGGACTATCAACTCTTCCTATGCCCAATTCACTACCAATGCCAATGAGTACAATAATGTAATTTCCAAGGGTTGGTTACTTAAGCTTGAAAGCGATAGTTCTCACCTTCCACATCCTTTGATGTCCAAAGAGCACATGATCATAGAAATTAAAGATATCATAACCTTGTTGAAAAGAGTGAAAGGGAACTCTCATGCCTTCCAATGGGAAAATTGGATGTACTTTTTGATCCAAACTATTATAGGAAATGATAACTTTATTGATTGGGCTGACATTATAAAAACAATATTGCAAGAGGAGCTTTCTCAAATATCTGCAACCTCTAGTTTTTATATGTCATCATATATGTTTTATATTCTAGCTTGTGGAAGAGAATGGAAATGCCTCCCTCACCAAGTGAAAAAATAGGACATGTCCATCTATGAATACTACCCCTTATTATAGAAGGATAAAAATCTAGAAGGTTTTAAGAGAGTTCAAGATGCCTTTTTGGCCAAACTAGTTTTCAAACTCCAAGGAAAATAAAATTGGAGGCTATCAAAGGAAGCAACTTAGCTAGTTAACATTTTCAATAGTTTCTTCATTCAATTAAAAAAAATTACTTACTTAAGGATTGGAGGATATGAAGGGAAGCCTTTAAGACTACTTTGACATTTCCTTGACCATTATTTGTTAATTGAAGTATATAGGAAATTGACAAAGGTTGAGAAAAATAGAAAAGCTCGAAAGGCACTGGTTATACCTTTCTAGTAGAAGTTGAACATTACATATGTAAATATTTTCAAGATGCCTTGAGGCTAAAGGTGGATATTAAAACCATGAGCCTCTCATCCTATGCTCCTCACTCCAACTTTGATAGTCAAGATTTTGCATCAAATTATTTTGAGATGCATTCATATTTCTCCGATGTTCCTCAAATTGAATATTATTGGGTAGATTTCCAAGATGACTATGAAGTTAGGAAAAGATTTTGGTTGAGGCTTACTTTGAAGGAAATCAAAAATTCCAACTTTCAACTTGACATCTCAGAAGTCATTGAGGAAGTTAACAAATAGGTAGTTGATTTGGTGTATATTTAATAGATTGAATCATACCCCCTGCCTGTTGTTGATTGGTCAACATTAGAAGAGGATCATTTACAAGAAAGAACTCTATTGTAATAACTAGAATTGAACAATGGCTAGCAAGAAAAAAGATGACCCTCATCGAGTGCTCTTAATGTTCAAGACACATTTGCTAGCCCTAGTTCAACTCATCATATTTGTGACACTAATGAAAATGTTCCTTGACATTGTAGGTTTTCCAAAGTAGAAAATTGAACCTAAACTAACTATTCAAAGTTTAGTTCAAATCCTTCCCATGGTCAAGTGGAATTGTTTGTGCAATAGAAAGAGGTTGAGTCAGTAGAGCTATATTGAGGAAATTTGTATGAATCCTATTGAAATAGATCTAAAGGAGAACTCTATGGTTGAGAGCCCAAGTAATGAAATGGATCAAGGAAGTAAGAAAATGGTTGAAGGTGTGAATAGCTTGAGTTCAATGGCACTCAACACTTCTTCTATATTTCAAAAAAATCATCCAAAGGATAGTTCTTTAATTCCTAATTGGTTTTATTTATCAATAGGGAAGAAAATAAGTTTGGTTCTTTTAACCCTCTTGATTGAGGACATGGTCAGAAAATGCCTTGGGAAAACTCCTAAATCCAAGAAGCCAAAGGTCAAAACTATACTAGACATTGATGAAAATGTTAGACATTGGGTAGTAGATGTTCTAAAGTTGACAACTGATAAGAGTTTAGATGAAGTACTTCTTCAAGATGATGTCATGGAAAATACCACTCTTAGTCCTACCTCTAGGGCTATAGACATGAAGATATGGAGTGCTAGAAATCCTAGGATCTCTCATCACGTATGGAAAGACAAAAGGGATAAGTAAGAACTTGAACTATCCCTACCCAAAATGGAAAAATATATTCATGAACTTCAACATCTAGATAAAAAAACCCAACCAAACATAATTTATGTAATTAATGTTACTTGTCCCACCAAAAAGGGCTTCATTAAATAGGTAAAAAGGGATAGGTTGTTCACACATTCTTATGCCGAATGGTTAAATGTAGTGAATACTCAGGCAACTAGCTATTTCTCCCATTTCACCAACACCAATGCCAAAGTAGAAAAGAAGATGATTACTCTAGAATCTAAGATGAATACATAGGAGTCTAAAAAGGTAAAGTGGGATGAATACATCATTGGAATTTCTAAAGTTCAGGAATATGGAGTGAATATATTTCTAGCAGAGAAACTTTGTGCTAATGTAAGCGCAAATTTCTTGTTCATAGGCCAAGAAAACCTTTAATGGAGGAACATTGTAACTGAACAATCTTTGGATGAATGTGTTGAGTTAAAAAAAGAAATGAATTTTATAAATGAAATCCTAGTTGCTGACATCAAAATTATTGATGTGAAGATCATGGAAAACATTGACCAAAAGGGAAAAACTTCTAAAGAAGTTGAATCATTTTTCTTGTCCAAAATAGAGGCATTGAAATAGGTGAAGGAAATTACTATTAAGGATCTCAACATAGATTCTAGGGCCGATGCAATGATGATCTTTTGTGTTGATCACCTCAAAACACAAGAAAAGAAATTGGAACATATCATTTGAATTATGTGTTGAAAATAGATTGATGCAAACATGATAAATATGTTTCAATTATTGTTTTGTCACTGATGTCAAACTTGCTAGTTTTTGGTAGGACAATTGCTTATATGATTTAAGTACTATCACTTATTTGATTGATGATGAGGATTTGATCAAAAGATGTAACAATAGCACCTAGAGAAAAGGTTGCGTTATAATATAAAAAGGAGTACACGAATTAGTTAATATAGTGATAACATAGTGCATTGATAATCTACTTAAGGTTGCAAAGGTTGGTTACATTAAGAAAGTTAAGAATAACAAGTTAAAGAAAGTTTTTTTGCCAAGCTTGACCAAGTGGACAATAGGTGCTAAGAAAAGTTAGTTCAAGCCAAGTAGAAAATCAGTTGGAGTTGAGTAAAAGTCTATTTTAGTGTATGCTGAATAAAATAGTTGATGCTGAGTAAAGTTTAGTTGATGCCGAGCAATAGTAAACTTTAGTTCATGCCAGGTGATTTTATAGAGGATGTTGAGCAACACAGTATGTGTCGAGCATCAGAAGAAAGTTAATGCTGAGTGTCATCATTATTTGAAAGATCATGAATTTGATAGATCTAAACTGACAAGTTTGTTTTCTTGGATTGTGTGAACCATGTGGAAGATAAGGTTGATGAGATGGTGACATAGAATCCATGGTAAACCATTTTGAGGTGAATTCAAAGAGGATTTAAGAAGAAGTTTCTAGAAAGGGATGAAATGAAATAAGGGGTAGATTCATTGAATCCTACCTAATCTAACCTAACCCTAAATTGGACGATGGAGAATGAATAGAAAAATATCTTAATTATCAATTTATAGGGATGGCTAGTCAAAAGAAAAGGTTGTCATGTGTGAGACCCTAAGGAAGACATGGAGTCTAGGGTATTGCTTCATTCAGTGACCTAGGTGAAGATTCTACATTGGCATGATGAGAAAGAAGGCTTAAGGATATGGATTCTTGAATGGTAAACAAGCTATTAGAGCTGAAGTGTGTGAAAACCAAGTAAAATGGAGGATTGAAATAGAGATATGTAATCTACAAATGGAGTTGTAAGTTGTTATCAGATCAAACTTTACTATTACTCTCTAATAATTGTAATCATTCTAGGGTAAATCCTTTGGATTAATGTTGACCTAATAGTCATTTGTAAATCCTTTTATTGGGTGATATTCCAAGTAAATGGTCTAAAGTCCTCTAACAAGGCTCACTCCTAACATTTTGATTGAAATCCTTTAACTAGGTCATATTTAACTGTGTGCATTGTAACCTTTAATAGGGTTGGCTTTTCATAGGCCATCACTTCAAAAGAGTGAGAAAGAGTAGCATGTTACTAGTGGTTTTTTTGAAACTGGGTTTCCACATAAATCATTGTGTCAAGCGTGTTATTGAATCTGTTATGTTTCATGTTTACATTTTTGCAAATTGATTTGATAGTAACCTAAAAGTTTTTAAGTGATTACATAATCTTATGGATGCATGCATGATGATAAATGTTTTATGGGTTCACTAAGCTATAAAAAGTTTTAATTGTACATCTAGACCTTGGATAATAGATTGACTCCCCCCTGCCCCCAACGCCCCCCAGTTATTCTAAAGAATTCCACCATTATAATGATGTGGAAGTTGTGTCTAGAACAAATCAAAGTTCCTTAGTAGAATGAGTTGGTTAACTTTTTGGTCACCCACAAATCCTAGAAGGAAGCTGGCAACAATTACCCTATGAATGAAGAATGGAATGTTGATGCTGGCAACTTAGCTAATAATTAGTTAGGGATCTAGGGGTTGTGGGCCATAGTGATTTTATTACTTTTGGTTAATAGTTTCTTAAGATTTTTTTTATTTGATAATTGAAAACTCCTTAAGGAGTTAGTTTTCAAAACTAATTCAAAAGCCTTGTGTGGCTATTTCACTTGTTTTGGTTAGATCCCTAGGGCCAACTCTATAAATGTACAAAAATTGATAATAGTTCTTTTTGATACAATAGATATGATAGTAAATTAATGAAAAATAGCGATTAATCATATGTTTATTCTTTGGTTATCACTCATATGATTGTATGGTTGTTTGAATTGATTTTAAGTTTGTGTGAAATTCAATCTCACTGTGATGACTTATTTTCATTGATTTTCTAAATTGGTGTATGTATTTACCTTTCTAGTTCAATAAGTTTGATTGCAAATCATAATAACATATTGATATATGTCACATGACATAAATTGTGGAATAGTTATTCTTTATATTTGCAACATTCTTTTTTTTTATAAGAGAATTTTTAATATCCATATGTTCTTTTAGGTTAAAAGATTCATTATTTAGAATTCTTTTATAATAATGCTTTTCATTATTAATCTTTCAAAAAGGGAGTTGTGCCTTTAAACAAAGATAGTCTTTTGTTTTTCTTTTTGAAGTGATAAGAAGACTCATTTGTGGCAAGTTAGTTTTTCTTTTCTTATTTAAAGATAACAACTCTCAGGAGGGAAAAACTATTTTCTAACAAAGGAAAAGTGCATCCATTTTAAGACTATAGAATACGTATTTATTAACTAGTGACATACACTTTTTTTACTATTAGCAAATGTAATATTTGAATTGTTATAGGTAAAAAAATCTATCTTTTGATGATAAATAGTGGTAAAGTGATTAATTTTACACCTTTAATTTCACTAGTTTACTTTAGAGGAAAATTGAGCATTATCTGACAATTGTGCAAGAAAAGATTTATTTTTCAAGCAAGGAAATTGTCATTGAGATTATCATGAGCCCTACCTAGTCATTTATGAGCTACTAGTTTTTATTATTATTGAATAATATTTTATATAAAAGAATGGAAAATAATGTGAAGATGATTTCCTTGATTAGTGACAAGGAGGAATTAAGACTGGTGTGCATGCCAGAGGTAGATAAAGTGTTGTCCTTAATATCCTTGAGATTTCTACAACTAAAAGATATTAAAACATTTATCCACTATAAGATTGAGAAATTGGGAGCTAAGAGTATCATAAATGTTTATGAGAACCTATGCATAGATAATTTATTGAAGGATGAGCACAAGCATCTATAAGAAAAAGGATTAACCTATATTGTAGACATCCCTATTGAGCTTCATCCAAATTGGATGATATTTTTATTGAGAAAAGTACATGACCATTATATGTGGTTGGATAAACTACATAGGTTTTCAAATAGAATCAATCATAGAGTGATAGGATTTCAATCTCAAGGAAAGGATTTGAAACTTATGGATAAGAATGAGAAAATATTTTTTACCCTTGAAGAAATGGTTGTAGGTACTGTAAAGGAGATGAAGACACTAGTCAAAATACAAAGAAGGTTTACAAATCAAGCCTTGTAGACACCTAGTGAAGGAGATAGAATATATGGTATATTAAATATGGTGAGTAGGATCCATCTATAAATATTCCCTCTACCTACCTAAGAGTAAAGAGAAAGGCTAATAGGTTAGCCAAAAAGGAAGGAAAGATATAATCGGAAAGGAAGAAGAGAAAACTAACCAAAGAAGATGCTAGGAAGAAGAAATTTCATAAGAAAAAATAAGATAAAAAAGAAGAATAGTTTACTAAGTTAGATCTATAGGCCACTAAACTAAATAAAATAGGAGTGTAGAGAAAATAAACTATAATTGATGAATTTGTTAGAGGTATAGTACAATAAGGAGGTTTAGTAGGTTTAAAGAGAAGATACAGTTTGGAAAGTGAATAAAATTAAAGAGGTAATTACTGTATATTTGCATAGGTTCAAGAGAACACCCTTAAAGGTATATTAACTACTTCATGATGAGTTGCAAAAAAATTTATATGCTATGTAGACATATTCATTGCAAATGGACAAGTATATAATTGAGAAAGCCTTAATAAAATCTCACATGGAGTTAAACTCAAAAGATGCAAACAAAATATATGAAGATCATAAGAATAAATTTGGAGTAAAGAAAATGGATACCAAAATTCTAGTAGAGGACACTTAGTCATTGCATCATGAGACAATAGAAATTTGGAGAAATATTCTAAATCTTGATGATAATTCACAAGGACAATTATCACCAATACAGATTGGTGATACTTTTAATATTGAAGAGATAATTGGCAGTGTGGTATAGGACATTCCTGAAGAGGTAGAAGAGATAAAATAACAATAGATGAAGAGACCAATTGGTGAATCTAGGGATGCTAATACAACTAGTTAGTCAAAAAAAGTAGAGACACTTGTATTAGAGGAGAAATTTGAAATGGTTGGAGAAATGCAAAAGGAGAAATAAGAAAAGAGTGAAAAAGGGTTCCAAGTAAGAAGAAAGTTAAATCAAGAGCCAAGTATGAAGAAGAAAGGGAAACTAGTAAAAATTATAATAGAAGAAGTTAAAGATATAGGTGAAGCGGAGATCATTCCTATACCTATGGATGTGAAAAAGTTATAACCTAAAGAATTGATGGAGTACTCAGAAAAGGTAAATAGGAAATCCATTAGAGATAAAAAGAAGAAGAAACAAATGCTAAAATATGCAAAAATTATTTTAGTAGAATTGGTACCTAAAGTGGATTACAAAAAGGATGAATCAATAATTGATCACCTAGATAAATTAATCAAGCATAGCTATGATCAAGACACCAATTTTCAATTTTTAGCCATGAGCATGGTCTAGGAAAACTTGGAAAGAATATGGCATAGGAAATTGCTAAAGTTAGAGATTGGCTTTACTGAGTTAGTAAAAGAAGTAAAAGAAAAATTGAGTGCAATAACACACTTATTAACAAGTATATGAAATTATTCATAAACTATGAAAGATTTGGAATAATAGAAGGAAGAAGTAAAAAATGAATTGGGGGGCCTATGAAACCAACTATATTCATTATCAAGTTCAATTACCTTATTCAGTGAAGGTGTGAAGAAAACACTAACCAAGATCTTATAACTATAGGATGAACAAGATAGAAGAATGTTGGATATACTAGAAATACAATCACTTATAACTCCTATCATTGAGGCAATGGAGAAAATAATAAGGACAACAATGGAAGATTTGGAACTTCCAAGTGCAAAGTCAATTGATAAGTTGGATGACATTGGAACCAAGATGCAAGAGTAGGTTATTGCATTGGGTCATCTAAAGAAGATATGGGAGACATCCTTAGAGTTAGTCTAAGATAATTAAAAGGTTATATTTGAAATATAGTAAATTAATGTTGATGTTAAAGATTACGCATTGGAAAAGTTGTAAAAGGGGGAGAAGATGACTAAAGGTTGAAGATGATAGAAAAGTGGAGAAGACTGAAAAGATTGGAAGAAGACTAGAGGAGTGAATTGGGAGAAGAAAAAGAAGATAAGTAGAAGATATGATCTAAGGGGGAGTATATTAGTGATCTCAAGTATTAGGAGTTAAGAATTTAGGTGTATTTTCATTAATAAAAAAAGAGGATATTGTTGAGATAATTGGCATTGAAAGATACAATGAAGATGATTGTCATTACCTAATAATTTCTCTTGTTGGAAGGCATATGAATATAAGATAGTTATCATTGATGGAAATCATACATTGATAAAGCTGTCATCAATGGAAATCATACATTGATATGTGAGAAATATATTTTCAATAGAGGATTGGTAATCAATATGTGACAAGTGGTGATTAAATAAAAACAATCAGAAAAATGGTCAAGGAAGAGGTACATTTGTTAATGTCAATCCAAATAGTGAAGGATAAGAAAAGATATACATATTACCCTAGGATATATTATATTATTGGACCCCATATGTAATATTTTTTGACTAGTTCAACTGGTGGACAGGTAAAATAGAGTTGAAGGCTGACCCATTGAAATCTAATCATTGAGATTTGTGAAAGGCATAAGAAGAAAGAGAGGTGGAAAAATTTAAATGAAGGGTTGGGATTAAGGGGAAATAAGTTCACATGTAAACACATAGGATCTATAATAGACATATTGACATGATGGAAAAGGGTATTTTACCAAAAGAAGAAGTAACTAGTGAAAGATAATTGGTGCATAAAGAGAGTGATCTAGACATAGAGAAGATAATTGCACATTGAAGCATAATTAGATAAGATATCATAAGAGATATCATAGGAAAGAAATTTTTATAGTAAGATTAGATATTTAGTTATTTCCCAATAGTTACAACTAGTAAATCTCTTGATCAAGTGGACTCTAACAGGTTCTAAGCTATAAATCCCTTAATAGGGTAGACTCTTAAAATAGTTATGTAAATCCTTTTACAAAGTAGATCTTAGAAAATATATTTGTAATTGTAATATGGTAAAAAGTCACTCATAATAGGGAAAACCCCCAGAAAGGGTAGTTGTACGCTTTTAATTGGACAAATTCATTTACTGCAATACAATGAAGATTTTTGGGTACCATTCCCACTACAGTTCTCATCTTCTAGCCAAGGGGTTTTTCAAAACCAACATAATTGTGTTATGTGTCACATATTTGTCATGAATTGATTTTATTATGATTTATTTGATGATATTGGTTATATATTTAGTAAGTGTGATGTCCTTGACAAAAAATAAATGTAATTAATTATTTTGTATAATGGGCCGATTATTTTAATTTAACTCGGACCCAAATTTAATTTTTGTCATAGTAATTTGTGTCACTATTGGCTAATCTTTGTACACCCTCGAAAAAATTTTCTTGATGGGTATTTAAGCACAGCTCATAGTAGTCAATAGGTATGCCTTTTGGATTTCAATTATCTGTACTGTGGATTCTTGTTGGAGTTCGGTAATTATTCACCATTTTGGAAGTGAAAGACCTTCCATATTTGGCCTGCGTAGTTTCGATGGGATTCAACCCTCACCCTATTTTGTTGGTGTCCACCTCAATTTGTATTTGGTAATTCGAAGACTTAATTATACAAATATCTCCGTTGGTGATTGCTCTTGGTTTGGTATTGGCTAATTTTATATGTAATTATTGCAATTAAAGTGGCATTTTTTAGTTTATGATGATTTATAGGAGTCCCCTGTGCAGTTCAAGATATTCATTCTAGCTGTACGACTTGGTATTTTTCCATTCAACTCATTACCATTCATTCCCTATGGAATTCATCATTTTCGTATGCCATATCTTTGTATATACATCCGTACAGTATTTCCTATGCTCGTACAGCCTTAACCAACCACTGTACTGTTATTCTAAGCACATACGACCTTTCCAAGGAAATCCTCAACACTGTACGGTCAAACTAGTTTGTATGGCTTCCTTCATGCTTGTTATTATATGACCCACCTTTTATGTTTTTTGAGTCACACCATATGGTCTTTCTTGCCCCCATATAGACACACTCCAAACTCTGTATGGACTTTCTATAGGAAAATTTTCCATCCAGTTCAGGGCTTAACTTGCCTTGGAACATTACAATGGTATCAAAGAAATTGATCCTACTAGCCTGTGATCGGTGAATGCGATTTTATAGTCAAAAGAGAAGGACACATTCCGTTGATCAAATGGTTGAAGAAAAAGAATAGGAATGAGAACTGATAGGTGCCAAACTCATTGCACTTCTAAGGAATCTTGCATAGAACCAAGTACAAATCACTAATACTTAGTGGGTTATGGAAGAAACTCTCAAAAAGTTGGCAGAAAACAAATTTTTTGGAGAACCAAATGGACATAGCATAGATTCAGTGGTGGGTAGATCACACCCTCACACTGCACACTCTTGACCATCCATGTCAAATTTCCCACCATGGAGAGAGACTTCCAACCTTCGAGGAAATATGAGAGGATTGGTGGAATGCAAATCTTGAAGAAGACATCTCCTACAAGGATTATGCAGATCTAAGAATGAGATATGTAGGAGGTGGAAATAGAGGAGGATTTTTTAATAATGACCTAATGAGAAAATTGAGTAAGGTGAACCTGTCTCCATTTGATAGTTTAGGCTCCATTTCAGCATAGGCATGGGTAATGAAAGTTGACACTTACTTCCAGCTAAATCCTATGCCTAAAGAAGAAGTGATCAAATTCGCCACGTTACACTTGGAGGGCGTTGCACATGAATGGTAGCACCATGACACTATCACTCTTGGGCATGATCAAATAAAGACTTATGTTGAGTTCACAAAGAGACTAATTGAATGATTTTATGGAAAAGACCCCAAGCTCAATTTCAAAGATCTGGCATAGCTGAGGCAAATGAGATAAGTAGATCAATTCATCACAGAGTTTTAGAGACTTTTTGTGTTGGTGATAGACATCTCTGAATGAAGGCGGGTCGTTCTCTTTATGGACAACTGGTAGAATCACTGAAAGGTTGGGTGAAAGGATTCAACCTGTCAACCTTGACGGAGGCAATTAGTAAGGCACGAAGCATGGCATCGTCATTAGCATCATCCTCATCCTCTCAGATTCATTCGCATCCAAAACCATCGATGTTCTCGAGGGACAAACCTCTGCCCAAGAAGCCATCACTAGATGAAGCATCCTGACAAGAAATTTGAAGAAAGAAGTTATGTTTTAATTGCAAGGGGCCTTGGGAACCTAGCCATTGATGCCTCAACAAAGGGAAAATTCATTACATCGAAGTGATGTCTAATGAAGAAGATGAGTAGGATCGAGAGGAAATGCCAGTGGAAGACATCCAACCTAGCAGAGACATTGACATGGCCAACTTCAACCATATAGAGAGGATTGCCGCTTTAATAAAATGTGGAGGTTCCATTGCCTTGGCTTGCATTCAGAGGTGCAAAGTTTTCCATGTGCGAGGTACCCTTTAGGGACAAAGGGTCACAGTGATGTTGGATAGTGGAGCTACATTGAATTTTATAATTCATCTTTAGTATAGTGAAGAAATCTTCTGATGAAAGCACACGTGGGCTTTCAGGTCAAAGTTTTCAGAGGGACTTTCCTACCCTACATGCACCTAGTTCCTCAGTTGAGCATCAGGATGGTAAATCACACAGTGACAAAGGACTTTTTCATAGTGGATCTGGCTGACATGGAGGTCATCCTCGACATACAGTGGATGGAGATGCTTGATGAATACACTCAGAGTTTCAAGTGAATGGAATTCACTTTCATGGTTGACAGGAAGAAGGTGGTCCTTCGAGGGATGGAAAATGAAGGATTGAAGGAAGTGTTTGTGCATCGGATGGAGGAAATCCTATGAAATGATGATGTTACGTGGGATGCACAATGTTTCATCTCGGTGAAACCTATTAAGGGCACCAAATGCCTCCACAAGATAAAGAGCTTTAGTATATTTTAAGTAAGCATGTAAGGGTTTTCACGGATATTCCTCTTGGCATACTGCCACATCGAGGATTTGAACATACAATAGAGTTAGAACCAGGAGCAAAACCTGTTATAACCACACTGTACTGCCACCGAAAGAAGTTCAAAGATAAAATTGAATGGATAATCTAGGAGTTACTTGATAAGGTATGGATCCATCCAAATTGTAGCTTGTTTGCATCATCAGTGGTGTTGGTCAAGAAGAAGGATGGAACATTGCGTATGTGTGTGGACTATTGTGCACTAAACAAGAGGACAATAAAGAATAGGTACCCCATTCTGAGGTTCTAAGTATCATGGAAGAACAGTCCCTATTTGCCAAACAATCCAAATGTGAGTTTGTAATGATGGAAATATTGTACTTGGGGCATGTTGTCAGTCAATATGGGGTTCAAGTGCATCAAGAGAAGATCCAGGCTATCCTCGATTGGCCTCCCCTAAAATCACTCATGGATCTATGAGGGTTCTTTGGATTGTGTAGCTACTACAGGAGATTTTTCAAGGGTTTTTCTCAGCTCAGCATACCTTTAATAGATTTGATGAAAAAAGGGGATTTCTAGTGGAATGAAGAAGCACAACTCACATTCAATAAGCTAAAAGGGGCCATGAGCACTTGTCTAGTGTTGGCACTGCTTGACTTAACCCGACCAATCATTTTGGAATGTGACACATTAGGGGAAGGTATTGGAGTGGTTTTGATATAGGACATACACCCCATCACCTATGAGAGTAGGAAGCTTACACTAGCCAAGCAACTGTATTCCATTTATGATAAAGAAATGTTGGCCATTGTTCATGCACTGACCAAGTTTTGATAGTACTTGGTTGGTGCCAAGTTTGTTTTTTGTACAGATCATAACAACCTAAGATATTTCTTGGAGCAAAGGCACTTGAATGAATGACAACAAAAATGGGTAAGCAAGGTTCAATCTTTTGATTTTGACATTGTATATGTAAAGGGAAAAAACAATATTGTTGCAGATGCCCTGTCCTAAAAACCCACCATCTTCTCACTAGAGCAGATCTCAGCTGATTGAAGGGCATAGCTACTGGTGGAATATTCCAAAAATAAGGTGGTGAATGACATCATTTATTATAAGGATCGGATATACCTAGCGCCAGAATCCAAGCTTAAGTAGAAGATCCTAAAGCATATGCACAACTCTCACTTGGATGGTCATCCTGGCTTCCTGAAGACTTATAGAAGTATGTGGGAAAGGTTATCATGCAAGGGATTAAAAGGGGACATGTTGTAGCATGTCATAGAATGTACTATTTGTCAATAGAACGAATCCAAACATACTAGTCTTGCCAGATTGTTATAGCCTCTATCGATTCTCGAACATAAGTGGGAAAGTATATCAATGGATTTCATAACAGGTCTTCCCTGGGTGAATGGAAAGGGATTGCATCTTTGTGGTAGTTGATAGATTAAAAAAGTACACTCACTTCTTCACATCCGCTCAGACCTTTGGGCTACATAGGTCACCGATCTATTTTTCAAAGAAGTCTTTCGTCTACATGGATTACCCCGAAACATCATTAGTGATCGGGATGGACGCTTTTTCAGTATCTTTTGGACAAAACTATTTCGGATGGCAGGAACTGAACTATCATCAAGCACAAGTTACCACCCAAAGAAAGATGGCCAAACTGAAATTGTGAACAAATGGCTTGAAGGTTATCTATGGAACTACGTCTCAACACAACAATGCACATGGGTGAAATGGATCCACCTTAGGGAGTACTACTACAATACCACTTATCACATGTAAATCAGGATGATACTGTTCAAGGCTCTATATGGGTACAAACCACTCTCCTTCATCGATATAAAGCTGGGCGATAGCTGCACTCCAAGGGCCAAGGATTTGCTTCAAGAAGGATAGGACATTTTGAAAAGCTTGAAAGAAAACTTGCAACAAGCACAAAATTGAAAGAAGGTATACGCCAACAAACATCAGTTAGAGAGGAGTTTCAAAGTGGGGGATCTAGTCTATCTCTAGTTACAACCTTATCAAAAGTCATCATTGAAGGGAACAAGGAAGGAGAAACTAAAGCCCCAATTTTATGGCCCCTACCATGTGATCCGACGCATTGGTAAGGTAGCATATGAATTGGAGCTTCCTGAAGGTAGCCGCATTCATAATGTCTTCCATGTTTCTTGTCTGAAGAAGGCTATTGGAAAAAACATCACCATCACTACAGATCTTCCACCACTCAATGAAGAGGGGAAACTCATCCTGGAACCTATTGAGATTCTCAAAGTGCACAAAAAGGTCTTACATAATCGAATTGTGAGAGAATATTTGGTGCGTTGGTGACATCTACCACTAGACGATGCAACGTGAGAGGATGAACACATTCTACAACATCCAACACTGCATTTACTTGAGGACAAGTACATCTTGGGGTAGGAGGACTATGATGTCCTCGATGAAAAATAAATGTCATTAATTATTTTTTGTAATAGGCCAATTGTTTTAATTTAACTCGGACCCAAATTTAATTTTTGTCATAGTAGTTTGTGTCACCATCGGCTAATCTTTGTACAGTCTTGAAAAGGTTTTCTCGATGGGTATTTAAGCATGACTCGTAGTAGTTGATAGGTATGCTTTTTGGATTTCAATTATCTGTACTGTGGATTCCTGTTGGAGTTTGGAAATTATTCACCATTTTGGAAGTGAAAGACCTTCCCTATTTGGCCTATGCGCTTTAAGTGGGATTTAATCCTCACCCTATTGCGTTGGTGTTCGCCTTGATCTACATTTGGCAATTTGAAGACTTAATTATAAAAATATCTTTTTTGGTGATTGCTCTTGGTTTGGTATTAGCTAATTGTATATGTAATTATTACAATTAAAGTGGCATTGTTTGGTTTATGATCATTTACAGGAGTCCCCTGTGTAGTTTGAGACACTCATTCTAGATGTATGGCTTGTTATTTTTCCATTCAACTCATTACCATTTATTCCCTGCAGCATTCATCATTTTTGTACACCATATCTCTATATATACATCCATACGACATTTCTTATGCCTATACAACCCTTGACCAACCACTGTACAATTATTTTAAGCATCGTACGGCCTTTCCAAGGCAATCCTCAACACTGTATGGTCAAGCTAGTTTGTACGGCTCCCTTCATGCTTGTTACCATATGGCCAACCTTTTATGTTTGTTGAGTCACATCGTATGATCTTTCTTGCTCCCATACAGACACACTGCTAACTCTATACAGACTTTCTATAGGAAAATTTTCCATCTAGTTCGGGGCTTAACTTGCCTTGGAACATTACAATAAGTTAGAGGTTGGCATTTTAGGTTTATAGATCAATAATTAAAGTTTGTAAAAGTTTGATTGTATTGATTCACCCCCTAGTATACATACACATTGATAGGTACTAATTCACCCCCCAGTACCTGTCAATGGATATGTTTATGTGTATGTGTATGTGTATGTGCATGTGCATGAACATGTGTATATATGTATATGTATATGTTACATATATGTAACATACACATACATATACATATATCACATGCTATTCACTTAATGAACCTACAGATTCACATATCTTTTTTTGTCAACCTTGCTAAAACCCACCTAATATCTCCACACTTGTTTTCCTATTGTACCATCTTAAAGGTTGGAAACCATTAATTTGGAAGGTAAAACTCTTCTTAGGCCCCACTTTAGCAATATATTAGAACATGGATGCCTTTATTGTGTCTTTTCCTTGAATTTATGTTTCGAACCTAGTCATTTTCTTCTCCATCCCCAAGATCCAAGAGGGCATCCTGATGTATGAAAACCCTCATGTTTAGGTAAAGGTCCATTGTTGGGATTAGGATCTTGGGACCATTTTGGGGTTTATAATTTGTTTTTCACCCATGTGATTGACATTTTTTATTTCGTGAAATTTCTATAAAACAGGGCTTACTCATTTTATTTGATGATCCATTTTTTCTACAAGTAATCCATACTTCCAAGCATAAAATCCATCATTTGTAATCAATATTTCAAGAATAATTTAGGAGTTCAAGAAAATAAAATATAGATTCATTTGAATACCTCATTTAATGTTATCAATCATGTATTTCCTTCTATAGATGTATCTTATTTCTTTATTGAAGATAGTGTAGTTGGCCATCAAGAAAGGAGATCCACATCCATCCATAATGTACAAGCATTAAATAATTCATCCGCTTAAGCATTGTAGCATTATTACATCCATGGGTGTTTGAGTTGACACTTGTATATTTATTGCATTTTTTGAGACATCCTACATCACCATACTTTTACATAAAATCATTCATACATATTTATGGATAACGGATTTGAATCCAGCCATAAAGGTTTGGAAAATAAGGTGAATATTTATTTTTATCTTAATTTTACATGTTTTATTATTTGAATTTTAATTCCTAAATGAGGGCTTGAACAAGGAAGTCTCCCTGCTCCAATAATTTTCATTATTCTTTTGTAGGAGAAAAATCACATACTTTTGGATTGATAAATTCTAGATTATCAATCTTGGATTTTTTCTTTATGTTAGAGCTTCATATTTGTATTTTTTTTGTGCAGAGAAAGTTAATGTCAACCTAGATTATTAATCTCAATTTTGATCCTCTAGTTTGATGAGACATTCATATTTTCCAAGTTTACAAATTCTAGCTTCCTAATTTTGGATCCTATATGATTCCAGTTTCTTATGTAGTTGACAATTCATTTTCAAATCAGAATTGATATCCTCTACTAGCCTTCAAGGTGAGTTTGATTTCTTCTTTTTCATTTAGTAACACTTAGTTTTACTTGTTGGATTATATCTCTTCATGTGTTAGGTTATCATATGTGTTCTTGCTTATAGAACCACCTAGAAATCTACCATAGGTTTTACTCCTTTTGAGCTCATCTATGGAAGGTAGATGTAATGTGTGTAGAGTTTAAATATAAAACATTGAGATTGCTTTGGAGCTCTATATGGAACTCAATATTACACAACAAGACCAAATCCTATGTTTAAATGGTCTTGATGAATGATGCAAATCTACATTAAATAATACCAAACTCATCCAACATTAATGGAAACAATGACATGATAAGTTTATCAAAGATAAAATGTTTTCTGTAGGGGATTGGTTAGTTCTTTATGATTCCAAGTACCATCACAATCTCAGAAAGTTTTGGACTCACCGGTTAGGACTGTATGAAATTTTTGTTGTATTTCCAAATGGAGCAGTCTAGTTGTCCACTATTGATCCTATTAGATTCAAGTTACTCATCAATGGGAATTGCCTCAAGCTCTACAAAAAACTAGTAAGTCGTAAGGAGTTCTTGCAATAGTTTCAGTATATCAAAAGATATCCTTGTTCTCGTAGCCAAACAATTTAGATCTTCTACCTTGATTGCTAACAAATCTTGAATGCTTTCTTGGAAGTACTTTCTCCATCTTGCATTTTATCTCACCTTCTCTCTTTACCATCCTTCTACCCCATTCCATCACTCCATCATTTCTGATGATCTTTTTCACAACTCTTTCCTACAGTGCCTACTAGGTACATAACACATACTTTTACATATATTTTATTTTATTCACTCTTTATTTAGAAATTCATGTTGTTTAACTTTATTCCTCTTGCATTTCCTAGCTTGGTGGGGCCCATGCCTAAACTTCTTTGGGGGGTGGGGGAACATTCATTTTTTCAAAATTTCAAATCATACGTAAAATTTAAAAGCTATTGTCTTATATAGTGTTTGTTGTCACACATTGATGACCTATCCTTCTATGATTGCGTCATTAAAGGAGTTAAGGACATTAAAGTTGAGATTAACCTTTAATGATAATTGGCAATGTGTTTAGGGTGATAGACCTATACAGGAGTGTTAATTATGAGACTAGATGTAAGGAAGGATATCATGAGATTGTGTGCATTAAAAACCTTTATGAAGCATGAAGTGATAGTACGCCATTTTCTTTTTCTGATGCCATAATATTGAAAATTTAGTTAACTTTCCATTGTTGAACTTTGGAAAATGCCATGATCTTGTCAAAATTTTTCTATGAGTAACAATGGGTGGAGGTCTCTAGAGGTATGAACCAATTGATCACAAAGTTTTTTTGGGGGACATGACTAGTTGCAAAATGTTTTAGAGAAGGGGATGGTTAGATTCCTTCCTTCATCTTAAAGGATTTGATGAGGAGTTTACCTTCAATTTATGAGCACCTTGTATGATGGTTTTGTAATGGTTAAGGTCTTTAGAATTTAATTTATAGAAGAAGTGGTAGTTGAATTATTGGGTTTCCTCAGGAAGGAGAAAATTGGGCAAAAGATTTTGACTTATGAATGGCTAGGGCACAGTTTAGTGTACATTCTAATCCTCCATTGGATATTGATAGGAAGGAGGGTACCTCCAAACTATCATTTCTATTAGAGTTTATCCAGCCAACAACATTCATCATTCAATACTTCACTTGTGAAGGTCATTACAAATACCTACATGCCCTACATTTCAAGATTTTGGCTCATCTACGACACAATTATTGACAGGTATATCTTCCCAATTTCCTATTTAACATTGTCAAGAAGCAAGTTTCTCTAGTACAATTGGGATAGGATCAATCTATTTCCCATCATTTCTTAATAAAATTAGTTATGGAAAAAGAATTGAACAAATAATCAATTGGGACATGGGAAGACCTTTTGCAGTTAAAAGAGGTAGAGCCTAGGTTGGTTGGCCTTAGAGGCCAAGGGGTTGGATGAAGGGAAAATAAATCTACTAGTTTTTGTAAGGTCATTCCCAGGACTAAAAATGTTCCTAAAGCCTCTCCCTCTAGTTCTAGACTAGCTTAGAAAAGAATCTAAAAAGTTGATGCCTCTATCTCTAGCAAAAAGAAAAGTAAAAGTAGGGAAGCTGCCAGTGCCCCCAAGACCCTATCATTTGTTAAGACTAGGTCTACTATTAAGGGAGGCAAAGGTAAAGCTATGTAACTTGAACACAAATGAGAACAATAACTTGATGATAAAAGTAATGATAATGAAACCTTGAACTCGCAAGAAGAGGAAATTTCAGAAAAACCTCCTAAAGCACCTATCATTGAAATGACTATAGGAAAGAGGAAACAAAAGAATCCTCCATGCCTATCTACATCTCGTGTGAGGCTTTCTAAGGGAAATATAGTTACTAAATCTTCTATTCTAGTGGTTAACTTGGAATCTTCTAAGGTTGAGGAGTCCTCTTTGGAGGAAAAATTGCAACAAAACATAGCTAATGATAATGAGTGTAATAACTGGAGTCCACAACCTGAAGTTGACCTTAGTGTTAATTGTGTGATTGTTGATAGTGATAAGGAGTCTAATGAGCTTGAAGCATTTGAGGAATTTGAAGAACACCTTGTTATGCAGGATATTGGTGAGGATCCAAAAGACCTTCCTTTTAAGGACTATCTAAGATTTAGGCAAGAAATTATTAAGTAATGGAAAGGCTCAATCAATATGGGCTAGATACACTGAACATAGATGCATCTGAATCCATTAAGGAAGAGAATGTGGTGACAATAATTGTCATAAGAGAAGGAGAATGCTCCACACCAAAAAGTGTCAACAAAAAATCCTCATTTGACATTTGAATAAATAGACATTTTAAACCAGGAACTATTGCCACCACCCAATTTGTCCACACCTTTGTCTATAGGAATTAATTTGTTTCAACAATTGTTATGGGAAAGAGCTCAATAGAAGCTAGAAAAAGAAAAATTGAAACATGTTATTTATGAACAGAGCTATCAGTTGAAACAAAGATTAGATCAAATTAAGATTTAAAAAGGAGGATTGAATAAGTTATAGGATTGATTCTTGAAATGATGGAATGTAGATCACCCTCACCAATGTATACATTGTTTCTCAAGGAGCAACTTGTAAATTTTATGTTGACTAGAATTGTGGAAGGGATTAATCCCTCTATTGCAACTCTGCATGAGTTTTATGATGCATTCTAATATATTCCAATGCTTTTAAAGAATCTATAGTGTGAATTTTATCTCCATAATTTAGCAATGTCCAATGACATAGAGTGGAACTCACTCTTGTATGGAGGGGATGTGCAGTTGAGAGTAGTGATGTATTGGATGTAGAATGAGATAAGTAGAACATCAAGTTGCACCTTACAAGAATAGTCAAATGATAGTACCTTTGCTCATGAGACTAGAAGTTCAACACTCTAGAAAGACATTTCTAGATTGGATTTCTATTCTAGGTAGCCCTACTAGAGCTAGTAAAGTATGCCCAGTCAAAGAACAAGCCTTTGTAGATTGGGAACAATACTCCTCTCAAGATGTTGAGACAACTATTGTTGCTTCAAGATAAAGGTGGATACAAATGCCACATGACCTAAAGATAAGAGAGCCCCACTCTCCTCAAAATTTAACTCTTTCTACTATTAGGATTCCATGGTATATTGATTGAGAAGGAATCCATGTAAATATTGGCTTCCATTAAGTATCAAACCCCTATTCTCTTGCAGCCACTATTAGTAGTGAATGACAATGCAGAGGGGATATGACAACAAAAGTTTGGTGATGAAAAAGGCTCAAGGAAAATTATGGGCACTTTGACTATTTTAAGAATGAGCTAGGGGAGAGGATAACCAATGATTAGAGAGTTTTGGCTAGAATTAGAAACATCATGGTTGCTTTGGACCAACAATAGCCAAGTTGGGGGGAATGATGGGCCTATAAAAGGCCATTGTTTTGAGATCTTTTTATCTTACTTTTAAGAAGTTATCTTGTAGAAAAAATCATGACTTTATGGTTTTAAGAAAATGGACTTATGTTTTCATGTATATGCTCTATATATGATGAGACATTAAGTAGAAGTATGAATAGTTCAAATATGCTATAATTGCTTGGATCTATAGAAAAAATCGTATAATGAAGTGATTTTGCATGCTGATAAATGTTTCCTCATTTATGCTAATTTTTTTGGTAGTTTTCCTCTTGTAGCCATAGGATTTGCAAGAGTGGTAGTTTGAACTTACACCTTTTCTAATATTGATGATAAAATAAATATATGCATGTAGAAGTGGTGTGCGCATTGAATGCTTTTTAGGTACTTGTCACAGATATTCAAGAGTCAACACCTTACCATCAAAGTTAGAGCCAACTAGATTGTTGAATCATCATGAGTGGAGCAAGTCATTATATGCATTTTATTGGACTAGTGCACGAATGTAGCTTTTGTAACTTGCTATACTCTTGGAGGATTTATTCATGGTTAATGGTTATTTTGTTTCAAACTTTATGAGTCTATAAATGATCCTCATAAATAGAGTGATCATAGAGTTAGGGAGTAGTTTTAGTTTCCTTTTAAATAATGCCTGCTATAGCTTCAAGAGCAATTTTTGAAAAAGAAGAAGATAGGTTGATTTTCATAGTAGTTAAATGGGATTTGATTTTTCGTCAAGTGTAATTTCTTCACCATAAATGAATAGAATGAGAAGTTCAAGTTTATTTCTCTTATCTTGATTATATTTTCTATTCACTCATCCAAGGGGGCCCACTTAGTGAGTGAACTATTCTATTAGAATACATTTCATTTCCTTGTTTGATTCCTTGCAAGATAAAATCATGTTGCTCCTACAACCATTGATAATAGAATCAATGGATTATTCTTGTAGCATAGGTGGATAGATAGGTTTATAGTTGCAATATTACTTTCAAGATTTAAGTTGAGTTGTTATTTTAGTTTCTAGCATAGGATTCCTTCAACATTTCCTTCACATTAGTTGTAATGACTTGAAGGAGAATTACAGCATAGACTTTGTAGTCATCCTTTCAAGTTTACACTCCCAAGTTGAAAAATTAAATGAAGCTAGTGTACTATTTTAAGTAAACACATGATGTTATCTAACCATTAAACCATTGTGAAAGGATGTCTAATCCTTTGTTATTAAAGTAATAAGTTGACCAGACAGATGGTATGTCAACCCCCTAATACATATCTCTAGCTAAAGATGATGCACCATCGTGACCACCTTTAGATGTCAACTATGAGCATGTTATGAATTTGTGCACTTGATTAGTATACATCTCATGCACCTAGGTTGAAATAGTGGAAATCCTCTCTTAAAATTCTCTATGTGTATTATATGCTTCTCTATCTCCAACAATAACTAACTCTGAATATTTTTACATCACCAAAAGGTTTGGACCAATCAATGCCCATCTATTAATGGGAATAAAAGAATTAGGGTGTCTAAATTTATCTAAAGACCTACCCTAATTCTGCCCACCATGTATATGGATATTCATATAATCAACATGATGATGTAGATGAAATTCTACAAATAATTGTTTACATAAATTGAGGGGAAATTCATCCTCTTGGATCCACATGTGATATGCAACCAACCAATGATGATATATAATGAGATCCACCGAGGGGTCAATACACCGTGCCATATGGTACTCTCTAACCATTTTAAATGGTTGAACATGCTCTTTACATTCTATACTGAGATCATATCATCTATCTCTCTCCACCTCATACCACCATTGACACTGTGGGAGAGAGCACTATAAAATGTGTCTAAAATCATACTATCATAATGGTTAAAACCTTGAAGAGTGTTGATCATGCCAATCAACTCAGCTCTAATTGAAGTTACCTTGTCCCTGTGTTTTAGGGTAGGTACTGAAGCCTATAGACTATGATCAATGAAATCAAGTGCACCCTATAAGTATTGAAGAGTCTCAATGAATAATGTTTGCCTATCTTGGGTGGTATTCATAGATCTATGTGATGATCTACTATGTGAACGACCATGTACAATGGCCTCTTGAGAATCACTACCACCAGATGGAACAATTATGAAATATATTTACAAACAAAACAAGAGATCTAATAATAGAGATTTGCATATGCACACACACACACACACGCGCGCGCGCGCGCGCGCGAGCGCACATTATTTTAAAAACTAATGTAATCAAAATATACTATATGAACCCTTTTAAATGAATCTAAATGAAATTTAAGTACAACTTAAGTCATATTTTACAACATAGAAATAAAACTTAACTACGTTACATTTTGATTTTAGTAATAGGTATCAATCAAATTTCTAATAGTTTAAATGAACCTAACCATACTTAAAAACATAATCATGATTAGAGAGATGGTGTTCAGAATTATAGAGACAGGTTTATGAGTTAGATAGATGTTAAGGGATTAGAGAGATGAGGTGAGGAGTTAGATATAGGTTAGGGGTTAGGGGGGCGAGAGAGAGAGAGAGAGAGAGAGAGAGAGAGAGAGAGAGAGAGAGAGAGAGAGAGAGAGAGAGAGAGAGAGAGAGAGAGAGAGAGAGAGAGAGAGAGAGAGAGAGAGAGAGAGAGAGAGAGAGAGAGAGAGAGAGAGTTGGGTTGAATTTTACTTTTAATTTTCATCACTCTTCATTTGTTTAATGTTTCTAAATATTCTTAAATAACATTTTCAATTTAGTGGTAAAAGTTTATATGTAATTTTCTAATCTCTTTGAAAAAGATTAATTTTTTCAAATATATATAATTTGATAGATTAAAAAGATAATTTTATTTATATGATGGTTTTGGTTTAATTTTATCCAAAATTAGAGCACTCATAACCTCTACAATAACAAGTCTTTGGATAGCTTTGCTTTGAAAATCAAGAATAAATGATGGAGCAAATGTTTTTAAGGAAAGTCCCTAAATACCAATGCATCAACAATTATGTTCCTTTCAAATAAACTAGAAACTAACACTGAAATACATCAGTGATTTAGTTACTTTAGTAGATGCACTTATATTCCTTTCCCAACATATGACACACTTCAAGAACTCTATGATGAAGGGTCCTCCCCTTAATACCTTAACACATAACAAAAACAAAGAAATAACAACAATTTGTGAGAACAAAATATGGGCTTCTTATTATTGTCATAAATGTAGAATTAAAAAATTTAGAATTACAATATGCTAACCCACATGGGCACCTTCATTATAGTAATTTGCAAGATGAAGCTGTGAACTATCACCCAGTGCTGTCCTAGAAAATCTATGGGCATTTCTTAAATAGATAATTTTATGTCACTCGGGAAGGTTCTAGACACTCAAACTTAATACCTAGGGCCAGCAGAACCTAACAATACATATAGAGTCAACCAAATACACATTTGACATTTATTTTGGAAGTTTTGCTTGGCCCAACTTTGGAAGGCCATGGATTTTAAACTATTGCTCCAATTTTCTATTATAACCCCTTTTCAGAATCCCCAACTTTTGATCTACATGCTTGGATCGACACAAGTGCCCAACCATCGAGCTTTTGAGCCTGATCTAGGCATATTTAGGCCTTCAAAATTGAGCCTAAAGTTCTTTTACCAAAAATTCATACAAAAAATCCACACTAACTTTATCGATACTTATGATATGACTGAGACGAACCTCCATCTCTAAAATTAGGACATTATGAGCTTGCATGATTGAAGTGGATGAAGAGCAAGCCTCCACAAAAAGGAACTCTACATTAAGACAAACCTTATTCAAAAAACTAAAATGGAATATTTTTGGTTGATGCAAGATATCTCTTACACCTAGGTTGCTCCTACATCACTTTGATTGAGTAGATAGAAGTTCATTGCTTTTAAAGCTATTTCCTTGTTTAATTTAACAAGTCTCTATATAAAGGAGAAAAAGCACACCTATTTTTATCCATTACTTCTCATTTCAAATGCCTTCTTTTCTCATTAGTAAGTAAACCAACATGAAGTTGTGTAATACCATTACCATCTCCTTTCTTATTTTTCTTCTAGTTAGAAAGTTTGTAAGTTAGAAAGTTTATAAGCTCTACTTTTCTTGCAAATTCATCCACATCCAATTATGGTCTCCCTACCATGTTCATCTTTGGAGATTCTCTTCTAGATAATGGCAATAATTATCATATTATAAGATGCATTAAGGCCAACTTCTTGACTTATGGCATCCTTATGGTATTGAATTTAACTTCACTCTTACAAGACATTTCTCCAATGGTAGAGATATTGGTGAGATTGTTGGTAATGCTCAATTCTATCATTGTTGGTATTGACTTCAATTCCACTCCCACATGATATTTTCTTTTAAATTTTGCATTAGATTGGATATTTTTTAAATAAATTTTTTGAATTATGGTGTATATATTTTATTTGAAATTGGATTTTCCCAAAATGAGTGTTTTGGCTTTATGTTTTTGACAACCAAAGAAATGGGGCTGACACAATCTCCACCATCCTACCTTGCACCCAATTCCACTAGAAATGTCATTCTACAAGGAGTTAACTATGTTTTTTCTTTAACTAATATTTTGGAGGAAAGAGGCAACTCCTTATATGGCTTCCTTCCCAATGATTTCAGTAATGCCTTGCTGAACAATATTCTATTGACCAACATATACATGGTATGTACCCCACATCACAAAGCTCATTGAAATGCTTCAAAAGTTTTGAATTATTACAATAATTATAAATATTAAAAGGAATTCAATACTGATTCATAGATGGTACAAATATGACAGGATTTTAAGAATGATTGGCTAGAGTTTGATACCACCACAGTTCTGTTTGTCTATTTTATTAGTGAATTTTAGATAATTTATGTAATCGAATCAAAGTTTTGAATGTTTTATTTGAATAAAATTTAATTTGTAGACCATAGCATATGCTAAAAAAATAAGTTAAAAATTAATGAATTTAATCAAAGATTTAAATGTCTAATTTAAATCTTTGATTTGTTTCAATTCCCCATCTAAAATTGCACTTATTTTCTATGAAGACCCATCTATTACTGTGGTTTTATTATTTGCATTAACAAATCACTTGTATAGATCATATCAAAACAATGTGCAGATTTTTCTCAATTGGATTTCTTAGTTGTGGATGTAGATAGGAAGGGTGACCTTGCAACAACAAATACTCTTCTTTGGGAAAACTAGATCTCAATTTATCAGCATGTTGGGAGAGAACAAAACCAATGACTTGATTTCTAAGTCCTTATTCATTATATATGTTGGCTCCAATGACTACCTTAACAACTATTTATTCCCACTGATCTTTGATCATTTCTACAATCAATACAAGACAAAGAGTTTCAGGGATTGTTTGGTCCAAACATTGAGCCATCATATAAGAGTAAATTTTGACTAGTTTGAAATTTTGAGACATAATTTTATATACATTCTTTCTTTTTTCTTGTGAATATAGGAAATCTTATAAAATAACCATTAAAAAAACTTATTTTCTTTTTTTGCTATATTGTATTATAAAATGTACTCAAACAAATAGGGTTTTGTTTTTGCTAGACACTTTATGAGATGGGGGCATGAAAGATAGTTGTGGTTGGGATTGGGCCCCTTGGATGAAATTCAATCCTATGTTCAATACTTGTGAAGTTTGGAAATGGATGTGCATTGGGTCCCAACATCCTTGTCAATGATTTCAATGCTAGAACAAGGGAAATGATCACCCAACTCAACCAAAATTTGTCTGAATTGTTCATAATCCACATTGATACCTTCACTATCCTATTTGATATTGTTGCCCATCCACATAAATATGGTAAACCAAGTTATTATTTAATGTGTTGAAATAAAAAATATCAAGAATTTATACTAAATATTATTATATTATATTTGATTAATTGATTGGTTGTGATTAAGAAGGCTTTACGAATTCTAAGGATGCATGTTGTAGTGTTGGAGGACATTTTGGTGGCATTATATCTTGACTTCCTTTTATTAAATACTATAAAGATAGAAGGAAAAGTGTGTTTTGGGATGATTATCATCCAACATAAGCTACCAATACTATTATTTCCAATGCTATATTAAGTGGTGATATTCAATGAGTTTATCCCATAAATAGTCTTCAGTTGTCTAGCCTTTAGCACTTCTTTCTATGAATTTATCTCAAATTTTAAGTTCATATTCTTTACAATGTAATTATCTATACATAATGTCCTATATAAATCTATGATGTTTTTAGTCTCTTCCAATGTTATTTGGTCTTTTCTTTCTTTGGTTTAAAAACCAAAAATATATGCTACTTCAGTTTCTTTAAGCATATGGGATTGAAGTTTATTTTGGCCTTCTCTTTTGGGCTCCTGTGACAAGATACGATTATATTTGAGATAGTGATGAATAGTTTGGAGCAATTTCATCTTTACAATTTATGGGCTCCAGTCAATTGGGATACTTAATCAATTAAGAAAGAAGTTATAATTTCAAATTTATTACTATTTCTTATGAATTTAAGAAGTTAAACTTTTAATAGGTAAATTTTTTTTCTTTTAATTGGTACAATTAAAATTGCCTTATTGTATTGTAGCATCCAAATTTAATAGATTTTCTTTTAGTTTGCAGCAAGTGAGGACATTATAAACATTTGAAAAATATATTGTTAAATATATTTAGTAATAAGTATTCTATAACTATTAGGTTATTTTAAGGATGTAAAATAATGTATGTGTGTAGAAGTTGAAAATTATTTTTATACTATTGTATTCTTAGTATCATTTATTTTAATTTATTTTAAATTTTTCTATATATTTTATATCATATAAAAAATCCAAATTAAATAAGGTAAAAGTATAAAACATAATTCTAAATTATAAATATTTTATAATTGAGGTCTTAGGTTTGACACTGCTTGAGCTTATCCAAGGCACAATCCTTCATAAGAAAGAACAATTGCACATAGTAAACAAGTTCCACATAAGCTTAAAGAAAGAAGGTACTTAGAGAAAATGATAAAGAATATACAATTTTTCTTGCCCCCAAGCACGTGACAAGAAAATGGAATCTATGATGGATTATATAACAAGATCTTGAAGAATATGAAGATGAGTCATAAGAAAAATTGATAGCCATGCACAAAATGTAAACTCATTATATCCAACAAGAGAGATATAATGATATACAATAGAAAGGATAAAAGAAAGAAAAATCATAATATAATCTATTCTAAATAGAGAAAAAATATCACATATGTAGCAAGTTAGAGATGACCATGATACATGAGAAGAATTTAGATTCAAGATATGATAGACACTTTGTTGAGAAAAATACATAACCAATAGATAAGAGTGTTCTATAAAATAAGACAAATCTATAGAAAAATAAAAGATGTGATTATGACATCTAAATAAAAATAAGAAATATAGTGAAGAAATAAATCAATACTCATGTAATGTGATATAGAGGTAATACATCCAACAAACATGCAATTAGGAATCACCACATTGTATAAAAAGAAAAGAACATATAAGAAAGAAGGATTAAAATTTCAATCCCTATGTCATGTTGTTTATTAGTGTCAAACATTTAATCATTCACAAGGCAGGTTTATTTGGTCATCATTGTGACCATGTCATCTTATATAGGCCAAGATAAGTATTGAGGACATGTATATATTTCAAGTTATGTGCTAAGAAGAATTTACTACTGAGCAAGCTAGAGGTTGCTGAGTACTTTAGTGATTGCCAAGTTTATTAGGGATAGTAGTTGACATTGAGTGATAAATAGTTTGAGTAATCTAGTATATGTTGAGCATAGGTGAGGTTGAGGGACAACATAATGAAATGATTTATGTTGAGTGTCAGTATGGTGTTAGTGCCAAGTGATACAGTTATACATATTTATTTGGAATGACACAAAATCTAATGTTAACCATTTTTATTGAGCTAGAAGCATATTTTGAAGATTGAGGATGTAATGAAGGATTTGATTACAAATCAAATGGAAGATCACTAATCCCTATGTGAGGAAATCCACTAGGAAAATAATTGCAAGGACTAAGTGGAAAAAGAAACAATTCTAGATCATTCATTTGGATCTAGAAGGTACACCCAAACTACTACATAAGGATGGTTTATGACCTAGTTCATTTGTGTTTATGCATGAAGAGTTTGGTTGCATGTAAAGTTTTTGGGGTGAATTAGAGTGTTAATGATGCAGGTAACTTCCCTTAATACCATAAACTCATAACAAAAACAAATGTGAGAAACAAAATATGGACTTCTTATTATCACCGCAAATGCGGAATTACAAAATTCTCAATTACAATATGCTAATCCAAATGGGTGCCTTCATTACAGTAATCTACAAGATAGTGTTGCAAACTATCACCCAGAGCTATCTTAGACAATGTTTAGGCCTTTCTTAAATAGGCAGTTTTATGCCACCTCGGAAGGTTCTAGATGCTCAAACTTAATACCTAGGGCCAATAGACCCTAACAATACACATAGAGTCAGCCAAATACATCTTTGAAAAATAGCCCAACTTTTGAAGGCCATAACTCACGAACCATTTCTCTGATTGGCTATTATAACCACTTTTTGCAAACACCAACTCCTAGTCTACAAGCTCGAAATAATGCTAGCATCTTTCTATTGAGTTTTCAAATCTCATCTGGGCACTCTTAGGTCTCCAACGGTGAGCCTGAAATTTTTTTTGCAAATTTTTCCACTGAAAATCTGCAATAACTTCTTTGATACTTAAGCTGGAGCAATGCGATTTTTATGGTAGGCTTATATCTCTAAAATGAATCTTCCTATAGAAAATGAGAAAATTCTAACATCATATGACAAACTTACTATAAATAGCAAGTTTCCATAAATAGTAACCACCCTATCTACTAGTCCTTCTTAAAATAGAAATGGCTGAAAATAAATTATTTTTGGGTGATGCAAGATTGCTCTTACACCCAGGATGCTCCTGCATCAGTTAAAGACATAAGAGACTGAGAAGTGAAATGAATGGCTTGAACTAGAGATAAAGAAGATCAATCATAGTAAGGTGATATTATATTGCATAGAGGAGTTTGATATTAGCATTATAAGTGCATACCAAAGGATTAGACACTTAAAATTCTAACAAGTGTTTTAGAGTTTAAATATCTTAGCATAGTAGCTTTAACAAGCTTTTATAAATATCCTAATAGAGGACTCACTTAGTTATGATGTTAAAATTCTTTAACCAAGGTAGAACTTAGTATTTCTTTTAGCCTTTAATGGGGTAGACCCCTCATAGGGTAGATCATTAGAAGTGATCAAAATATTGTAGCCTTAATAGACACACTTTATTGCTACAGTAGTGAAGATTTTGTAGGTGTCGTCCCCACTATAGTTTTAACTTCACCTTGGAGGGCTTCTACATTACCAAATCCTTGTGTCAATGTTTTATGTGTTTGTGAGGAATAACATTCTAAATGAGGAAGTTAAAGCATTGAAAAGAGAACATGAGATAAAATCACTAAAGCTATGTGAAGTGACTGAACAAAAGAAAAAGGTTGGGGAAGATAAAGAAAAGGCTAAAGAAGGCAAGGAAATAATTGATGAAGACAAAAGAAAAATGACTACAAGGCTTGATGAAAGGATCAAATAAGTATAGAAGCTAACCACAATCAATTTGACATGATTAATTGGTTACTAAGGGAAAATCATGAGATTGCAAGAAAGGAGCTAGAGATTGCAAATTTGAAATATGAGAATGATAAATTGGTGAATGAGTTGAAAGATGAAAAATAGTTTTTTGAGAGGTTGAATAAACCTAAATAGGCTATGAGATTTATTAATGAGCATATGAATGCACCATGGATACCTTGTGACATCTCTGGACTAGACTATGTCGAGTTCCTATTTGGTGACAAGCAAGAAGAATCATCAAAGTAAGGAGAACAAAGGAATATGAATGGAAAAGATGTTGGTATCTCTAACCATTTTTGTCTATTAGTGTCAACACTTACTCATTTATAATTTAGATTCAGACGGTCATCATTGTGACCAAGCTACTCTATATAGGATGAGTCATGTACATAAACAAGAATGTACTGAGCTTTGTAGGAGCTGAGTAATTTTTTGGGTCTATTTTCTATATGAACCAAGCTCATTAGTGACCAAGAAAATTCCAAGTACATAAGTGCCAAGTTATATAGTGTGTGTCAAGAACAATAATTTTCAAGCATCAGAAGGGTAGTATAGACCAAGCAACAAAAAATTCTAGCATCAGGAAATAGTAAAGACCATGCAATACAGAGTTTTACATAAAAGTAAGGAATGGAACAAAGTTTGAGGCAAAAAAAAAATCAAGCTAAGTTGGAAGGAATATTTAAGTTTTGAAGAGGTTGTTACAGAACATTTACTACTTACATAGGTTGTTATAGAATATTTACATGACTTGGATCACAAATCCCTATGTTGTGTGTTCAACGATCAAGATGAAGAGGAAAAACATGGAACCTTCTATAAAATGGCTCATGAATCACTTTAAATAGCGATGATCTTAACCTAGATCATAGGAATGTGGAGTAAGAGAAAAGACAGAGAGGTGTATGCATGCAAACAAGAAATAAAGAACAAATTAGAAGTCAATGAAGGGTTATGCTATCATCTAATAGAGAAAGTGACCCAGTCATGGAAATGAAGTGAAAGGGAAAGATTAGTGATATTGGATTAGAGGAGAGGATTAGTTGGCAAGGAGAAGACTCAAAGTAAGCTTGTAGAGAAAATCAAGAGTCAGGTATTGAATCAATTTTAATAGACTTTAATTAGGGTAAATCTTTTAAGAGAGTTGTCTTATCAGATCTATGTAAAATCTCCTAATAGAATCCTTAGTTTTAATTGTTAAATCCTCTAACAAGGTGAGACCTAACAATCTCTTAAGCCTTTAATAGGATAGAATCCTCACAGGGTATATCATATCTTATGATGAAATATTATAACCTTAACTAGTTAACTTTATTATTGTAGTAGTGAAGATTTGTGGGTGTCATCCCCACCCAAGTTTTAACTTCACCTTGGAGGGTTTTTGGGTAACAAATATTGTGTTATGTGTTTTATTTTCATGCATGCAATTGATTAGATTTATATGTTACAAAAAATTTACATTACAAGTTTTACATGCACAAGTTATTGATCATAGATGTGAATGAATTGGTTAAAAGTTTAAATTTTTAAAGATCCTGATTCACTCCCCCTCTCAGCATTTTTATTATCCTATTTACTCCATATATCAACAAAATCTAAGAACAATAAGCCTACATGCTATCACTATGGAAAATCAAGCCATACAATAAATAATTTTAGGAGCAAGGTTGGTAAGTAAAACCCTAAACCTAAATTCACTAGTTATTATTTCACTTGTAACAAACAAGGTCATCAAGCACATGAGTGTAGATCAAAAAGAAATAAGACACTAATTACATCTATATTTGAAGTTTATTGTTATGCATGTCAGAAGTATTGTCATAAGGTGCAAGATTGTACATCTAAAGAAAAGAACAATTAAACACCTAGAGGTCAAGGAAAAGCACCTAAGCAAGGTAATGCCATTAATTGGGATTACAATACTTGGATGAATTTTCAATATTGTGGAAAATATGGACATATTGCAAAAAATAATGCTAGAATACATCTTAGAGGAAGATACGGGAAATAGAATTTTTTTGGACTAGTATATTTTGATTGTTAGAATGTTGGTCACCTTAGAAAGGATTGTATGAACTGAGCATTAACACCTAATGTTGAAGTGAACAATGGAAAGGAAAAGGTCAGTGTTGAAGAAATAAGGAATGAAACAAATCAAACATGGAGGAATAAGTTTGATGGAGGCAATAGTTCCAATGGTAAAGTTGTGATCACCAAATCCAATAGATTAGGTGATTCCCCCACCTCAAACTAAAGTGAAGAGATGTGTACAAAACTATGTTTAAAATTTCTATATCATACGCTAGTTCCTAACGCTATATGCATATAAATCCAAATCAACATAATGATAGATGTACAAGGACATAATATAAAGTTTGAAAAGGGAATGAATTTTGATGTCAAGTTGAGAATCTAGTAAGAACCCAATGCTAGTATTGAATGTCAGTATGAACTGAGTTGTTATACTGATCAAGAGAAGTTGAATTGTGTGTATGTTTCAAGTTTCATAGAGTTGACCAAGACAACTATTGGGCACTTACACTATGTACAAAGTATTAATTGAAGACCTATTTTGACCATTTGAACTTATATAGCAATTTTGAAGCTCATTTCAACTCATAAGGTTCTCAAGAATTTATAGAGTAAAGTACTTAGGTGATTGCAGAGCAAGTTTGTGCAAAGTTGCAAAAGATTTAAGTGTGTGTTGTCAGCTTCACAAGTATTCTGCACATAGTTGTATTTGTACTAAGTTGTGAAGTTGTTTTGTTTTAAATCATAGACTGTAAATATGGTGTCTACCACATCTTCTAGTGAGATGAATGAGGTATTGAAGGAAAAAAATGCTCAAATTGTTTGGATTGAAGCATGTCCTCCACTAAAATTCAAGGCATACCTAGATATCACATTGACTGGAGATTCTTCAAGGGAATTTTTAGGTATTCCACAAAGGGTAATTATGGTTCATGATGTTAGATCATGCTACATGTGTAAAATCAGAGAGATTGGAGACTATGAGATGAGGAGTGCATATGATAAGCTTTGTGAAAATGACAAATTGAAAGACAAGCATAAGGTAGTGGCCAAGAAAGGGTTAATACCTGCCCTAGATTTTCCAAAGGTTTTTAAAGTGGAGTGGATCAAGATTGTGTTAAGTCATATTCATGAAATGGAATTGTGGTTAGACAACAGACAATGAAGATCACAAATTCTATTATTCATTATGTGACTGGATACTTTGTTTTGGATAGGGTAAAGATCATTTAATGTCAAGGAAGGGATGTAATTGAAAAAAACACAAAATAAAAATGTAACAACATAGGCATGTCAATTAATACTATTGAAGATCCAAAGATTGAGTTTTTTGTTCAAGTCATTGCACACAAGTTTTATTAGTTGAACCGACTAAACAATGTGTTGTGTGTAGCTATAGACATGGGCTAAAAATTGTTAAGAAAGAGCATAGTTATGATCTGGTCAAGCTAAAAATTACCCAATTGGTAGAGAACCTAGGCAAAATAAGGAAAATGAAGAATAGCTCATGTAATTTTGGTTCTCTCATATTTTATATTTTATTTTATGTGTAAAATTCATTTCCCATAATAGGAGTTGTAGTATGGGACAAGAAGAAAGCAACCACCGAGAAAATCAATAATTTTATTAATCAAATAGGTGACAATTTTAAAATAGTTATGGATGAATATTTTGAGAAATTTAAACAAAAGATGAAGAAGGGGTTCAGGATCCCTAAGTTGGTCATTGACCAATATTTTGATGACATATGCATCTTAGTGGATACTAACTACACATATGCACAAGTTGTAATTCCAAGAGTTGCATGGTTAAGACCTCTTCATTATGAGGTAAACATTGATGAAGTTTCAAAAACCATCACACCATTATTGGTTGATGAGATAAACAAGAATATAGACCCTTTCAGTACTTATGGGATAGCTAAAATCAAGACAATGATTCAGACCAATGTTCCTAAGATGGATATAAAAATAAAGAAAATGATAGAAAGCCTAAAAGATACATTTGGTGAGGCACCATTACAGATCATAGAAGGGAAAGGAGAAGATCTTAGTACTGAAGATGATGAAGAGAAAGAAGATAAAGAAGGTATAGGTAAGGAATTGCTATTTGTTGAGATCAAGGAAACTAAGGATAAAAAAAAATTGGTGGTAGATTGAAAGGTGAAGAAGAATCTGAAGAATATGGCTACCATGTCTACCCCTACACCACCAAGGGTAACTAGATAGAGAACCAAGGCAACTAGTAACCTAGTTGTTGAGCCACCAAGGAAAGATGTAGTAAAGATCACTTGGAACAATCCTAAGAAAAAGACATTAGATAACATAGAGGTTGAGGAGAAAAACAAGAAAAATAATAAATTGAGAAGGAAGTTGGTAGTAAAACCTAATGATAATGAAGATGAGGTAGAGAGGAAAAAATCTGATGATTCAGGTCAATTTAGAGTGGCTACTCACAAGAAGCCTCAAGACATTGATGAAATATGTGAAAATTTGAGGAGTACAATAGGGTTAACAAGATTCAATTATATAAAATATGATACCTTTGACAAGATTGATAAAGAAAAGGTAGAACAAGCTATTATTGACTTGATGATGAATATTAAATACATGCCAATTGAATTAGGCTAGGGATTACCTAAATAGTTGTACAATAAAATTGATGCTAAATAGAAATGGGCATTAACAATTGAAAGATAGATGGAGGCTATATTAGCCCAAGTAATGCATGAATTAGACAAGCAACATATGTTAATAGCATTAAAGAACTATTCTAAAAAGTTTGTACCTAAAATAAGAGTCTATATGATTTTGAAAACTAAGATTGAAGAAGTTGAACATGAGAGCAAGATGCAATGGAAGAAATTTTTGGTCTAATACCTGCTGATGAGGAGAAAAATGATGAAGAGAAAGAGACTAGAGGAATTGAACTTGACAATAAAGAAGATATCTATGATGATGGTGAGTAGTTGGTAGAGACTATACATCAAATGGCACAATAAAGTGAGAAACAAATTGATGTAGTGACAATAGAGGAGGAACCCATAGAAAATCCATTGAAAGATGTGATTGAGGTAGAAGTAGAGCTAGAAAAGACTGGAAAGACTAAGAAAGAAATGAAGGAGAAAGTTCTTAAACCAAAGCCAATAAGAGATGCATTATTGGACCCCAATCATGTCATTGTACAAATCAAAGAATATCCAAAGATTAGAGGTCAAGAGATATCTCAAGAGGTAATTGTTAATATAATTGATATATCTACAATTCTTATTGATACAAAATTTTAAGCTCAAATAAAGACAAAGGATGATGCTACTATTGCTGAGAAACAAAATGTGCCAGAAAAATGAAGAAACTAATGCACAAGATGGAAGTATCCATGTGAATGTTTAAGGAGAACTAAGAGAGAGGGTTCATAATGATTAAGTAGAGAAGCATACTACTGGTGATATAAGATCAATAGCCTCAAAACCTCTCATTGAGGGAAAAAAGGAGGTAGGAGAACCAAGTTCCACTAGTAAAGTCAAACCTATAGAGATTGAGCCTAAGAAGGCTGAAGAAACAAAAGTTGAGACTCAGAGCCTATGTGAGGATCTCCAAATGCAAAGGTTACAATTCTCAATGCTGAGCATGAGCAATCTAGGTAAAAGGATTAAGAATAAATGACTCTAGTCCCCAATCTCATTCGAATATAATGCAATTACACTTGATGAAGACATAGTAAAACCTAATTGGGACAAGTATAGCCTGAACGAAGAGGAGATGAAAATAATGAGTGAATTGTTTTTTAGGAAGGCAAAGTAGGCTGAGCTAAGAAGAGAGCATCAATAGAAATAAGCACAAAAATAGGTGTTACATGACATAATGGATATTTTTCTTGATTTTTATTTATTGATAATTTATACGATAATATTCCCACTATTGAAAAATTGATTAAGATTATAAAAATAATAACTGATGAAAATATTGATGTGAATGGAAAATTCATGAAATGACCATACAAGAAATTTGAGAATAGAGTAATAGAAAAGGTAGCAACATAAATTAATGTCAGATAGGTTGAGTTGTCAAAACTTGTGACGAATTTGGAATAAATTTATATTAATGTACATATAATGCTTAGAAAGTTGTGTTATAGCTCTACATACACAAAGGACTTTAGAGAAAGAATGGATAAGTTAGAAGCTCATTTGTAGTATAGTGCCAATGCACTAACTATGGATGCTAGTTCCAGTGATGTGCACTTATCCAAGGTCAATTTTCAATAGGAAAGGCTTACAGAGTTGACTGTGGAGTGTAGTTGAATAAGAGAAAAAATAATTTCAATTCAAGCAAAGATGACACCTCATCTTGAGGTTATGCTGATGGATTTGAAGAATGCAAAGGAGTTAGTCCTAGTAGATCCAAATCTATAATTTTTTGATTTCATGGTTGATTTAGTAGTGAAATTGCAAATAGAGATTCATATCATTGAATCTATTAGAACTAACTGGGATATTACCTTAAGTAACATTTTGCAAATTCACAAACCATTTTTGGATAATTTTGGTTTGAATCCTTCACCCCACAAGCCATAAGTGACAAAACCAAAGGGGAAATGTATATAAAAAGGAGGATAGTGATAATGATTAAGATGGATCTGATAATGAAAATTTGAAGCTTTGCATGTATATATCTAGTGCAGCGTAAGAACAAGTACTGATGCAGGAGCATCTAGAGGTATAAGGGCAATCCTGTGTCACCCAAAAAAAATGTACTTAGACTTAGTTTCTGTTTCATGTCTTTACATTTTTGGATACCCATTTGGCTCAAATAAAGGTTCCAACTCTCATAGTTCAACTATTAGTGCATTTGAAAATCACAAAAAAATAGGAGCATGTATCTGGGCCATCATTTCGGTAAACTAGAAGGTGTAAATTGGCTAGATGAATGTAATCATGATTTAGAGCATTCCAGAAAAAGAATTAGGTCAATAGGCCCCACGGTTTGAAAGTTATTGCAATTTTTCGGGTTTTGGAGACCTCCTAAGAATGCTTCAAAGTCAGGTTTGGGGCATTAAATGACCTCAAAAAGGGTCAAAAAATGAGGGACGAGCGAAGCTTGTCCATAGGGCTATAGAGCGCTTTCTGAAAATGTAAACGGTTTGTTAATCGGAGCTACGGTTCAAAAGTTATGCCTCCCGAAAGTTCGGCTACCGTTTCTGGATTCTTCTAGATTTGCACCGACTTCTAACACAGCTTCTGGAACCTTCTATTTTGTCGGTGGATGCCTACTAGCACTTTCTAGAATGTACTCCTAGTCCTTAACCCTCCGAGGTCTATTTAAGGAGATTTCTGGCATTGTAAAAGGCAGTTCGGATTGGAGCTTGAGAGGAGGTGCTAAAAGGAGAAATATTCTCCAGATTTATGCTATTGTAAGCCTGTAGGGCATGTTTTGAAGTTTATTTTCTCTGCACTGTTTGTACTAGCTTATCTTCTCAGTTAATATAATTTTCCCTTTCTGTTGGTTCCATTCTGTTCTTGGGTCGTGTTCCCATCAAGTACAAAGTTTGCTGAGTTAAGGTGTGGATTATATTCTAAGGGGGAGTACTTGTGTTACAATTTATGTAATGAAAAGTTTTGATCATGAAAAAATATTTTTTCCACTAATGTCAAAGGGTTTGATTTTAGATTCCTAATTCATGTTCTCTACTATTGTTAAATGCTTAGTCCTTCACAAGGTAGGGTTGTTCTATCATTACTATAACTGGGTCATCCTATATAGGCCGAGCTAAGTATTGAGGACTTGTATATATTTCAGGTTATGTGTCAAGTAGTAGTTACTATTGAGCAAGCCAAAGGTTGTCAATTACTCTAGTTATTGTCAAGTTTGTCAAGGACAATAGTTGACACCGTATGATATAGAGATCGAGTAATCTAGTATATGCTGAGAACAATTGAAGCTGAGGGATAACATGATGAAACATTTTATGTCAAGCGTCAATATGGTGTTAGAGTCAAGTAATATCTTTTTACACATTTGTTTTGAATGAAACATAATCTATTGTTAACCATTTTTTATCAAGATGGAAACATGTTTTGAAGATCGAAGAGGTAATCAAGGATTTGATTACTCATAAGATGGAAGATTGTTAATCCCTACATGAGGCAATCCACCAATCATAAAATTTCAAGGACTAAGTGGCAAAATAAATGAATCTAGATTGCTGATTTAGATCTAGAAGGTTCACCAAAACAACTATTTAATGAGGGTCTATGACCTAGTTTGCATGTGTGATTGTATGGGTGAAGATTTTGGTTGCATATGAGGTTTTGAAAGTCAATTAGAGTGTTAAATCCATAAGAGACCAATTACTATAGTGAACTATTTCAAGAAGAGAAAAATATTATCAATTACAATAAGATGATATTATATTACATATAGGAGATATGATATCAACATTGTAAGTGCATATCGAAGGATCAAGTATTGAACAATCTAATAGGTGTTTTAGGTTTTAAATATCTAAAAAAAGTAGCTTTAATAGGATTTTTTAAATCACCTAATAGAGTACTCACTTAGTTGTGATGCCAAAATCCTTTAACCAAGGTAGAAGCTAGTAGGTCTTTTAACCTTTAATAGGGAAAACCCCAAATATGATAGATCATTAGAAGTGATAAAAACATTGTAGCCTTAATGATGTAGGGGAACCTAAGCCATTCTAGGAATACAAGGGCAACCAAAGGGCTCCAAGCATGAAGATCAATAATCCATACCATGGTGGAGTCAACTATGTAATTTTGAAGCTTAGTATGCAATTACGACATTAAAAACTCAAAAAGATGTAAATGCTAGGTTTGAAAGTCAAAAATAGGCCATGGATGTAATAGGGAGAAAATTAGATTAGGTTTGTCTTTAGGAATTCTTAATAATACCATCTAAGCCATTTAGCAAGGTTGGATTAGTTAAAATGCTCTTAAAAGCCAAAATTTGTAATGTTGCAAATTCAAATTTTTGAATTGCAATGGTTAGTAGGTTTTAGGAGGGAAAAGGGTTTGAATAGTGTTTTATTCTTTTAATCATCCTTATACAGACCAAGGTTGGTTGGGAAGGTTATTTAGAAGGTTATTATTGTAGAGAATCCTATGGTACAAACAAAGAAGTAATTTGTATGGATGACACACAAAACTAATAAGGAAAACCTCCATTTTTGCAAGTTTCATGAGTTTGTTCATTGTTTTGGGTGTTATTTGTCATATTTTAAATCTTGGATGAATCAAGGACATTGATATATGATTTCATCTTCCATTAAATATTTGGTATAAAGGTTTTTCAGTAGTTTTTATATTCATTTTGTGCTAACTGTCATAACATTGTTAAGATTTCCTTGACACCTTTGGGAATTCCTTGTTGTGGAATGGTCATTCTATGAATGTAAGGCCTGGTTCTCATGGGACGACTCTTTCTAGGCATATATAATATTCTAATAACTAATTAATATGCATTTTTGAAGGAGGAGAGAAGTATCTTGGTGATCACCATATTGATTTGAGGATTTTTACATTAAATATACTTGGTATGCTACAAAAGTAGCACATTGGCCTCAAGGAGTGGCTATTTTCTATTTATATATATGAAATAAAATGTGTTCCATCCTTTAGTTCTTGGAGAAAGCATTGGAAGAGTGTAGATTGAGGAAGCCCTAGTTCTTGAGGGTTTTGAGGCACAAATTGGGGCTTTTATACTTAAAGGGACTTAAAATTCAAATTCATTGTAGATTCCTCTAATTAAATCCATTTTATGAATTTTTTGGGAGTCCTAAGGTTTGGAAGTCAGTTTGAATCATAGTTTCTTTCCAAATCCATCATCTAAGAGGCCTAAATTACTGATCAAGCATTGAAACAAGGACTGTTTTCCAAAGTGACCCCATCTATCCTTTTGATATGTTGAAGTACTCAATAAAAGGTATTTGAAAAGGTAATTGGTTTTCTTTGTGTATTTGAATTCTTAAGAGTTATGCATTTTAGAAGCTTGCTAGAGACCTAATTGGCAGGGCTACTAGGCCTATCTTGTGCATTTTCTAATTTATGACCAAAGTGAATTTGGGTAAGGGTAAAACTAGTTGAATCATCTTGTAATTGATGTTTTAAGACTATTCAAACCACCTTGGATCATAGTATAGGTCTTGGACAATCATTTAGGTGTTGGAGGCATTAAGGTTTATTTCAATGCAATGAAACTTATGGATTTTTGCATTCTCCTTACTCTTACCAATTGGGCCTTTTTTCCACCATAACCCTCTGCATCACTTAACATTCATACTTTATTGTTGTAGTAGTGAAGGTTTTGTGGGTCTAATCCCCACCATAGTTTTACATTCACCTTAGAAGGTTTCTATGTTACCAAGTCATTGTGTTAATGTGTTATGTGTTTGTGAGTTTTTATTCATGCAATTAGATGTAAGATTTGATAATTTATTGTAGTAAATGTAGTAAATGGTTGATGTGTTTTATACTAATATTGAGATAAGGGTTAATGGCAAAGATATAAATATGTTTCATGTTTGAAGTGTGAGAAGTTTTATAGATCCTATTGATTCAACCCACCTATCTTAGTATCACATTTTTGCTATTAGATTTCCAACATAATAAACTCTACCACCTACATAGGAAACTCTTAAGTATAGGAGGAATAAGAGATCATTAGAACAAACAAAAAAAACAAAGAGAAAAAATAATTCTTGTTGGGTAAAAGTACAAAGTTGTGTCACCTTTCAGGCTGACTCATTTTGAGTATTTCTATCTAAAAAATGATTTTGTTCAAACATATGATCTTGATAAATTTATTCTAGCTAAGCTGTATATGGTCTCACACTTTTCCAATCTGAAATGTCTATTAAATGCATGCTTCATACTAGTTAGCATCTAATTACTAAAGAAATACAATTATTTCAAAAAACTGATGTTTCAATAACTCTTGCTATTTGTTATGATTTTTTTAATAACATATAAACACCATTTTATAGAGCTCAAACTCAAGAATATTCTCATATAGAGTTCATAGTATTTTAATTAGATATAGTATATTATAATTTAAAAATACTACAATTACATATTTTAACACTCAAGAAGATGTTGGTTTTGAAAAAGTAAAAAATAAAAAATCATATTAAAAAATTTAAAAAATACATGACGTTCTAGAGGAGAGAGTCCTCTTCTAGAATCTATATTTTTCTTTTTGTTGGATTATATTTATCTTGAAAAAAGTGGTGGGAGATGAAAACTATCGATTTGAATAAGCTGAAATTTGAATCATTATAAAAGAAAAAATATAGGTCTAAAGTCCATTTCTATTTTTGACTGTTCTAGCTACATATGTTATCTATAACATAATCTGAGATCAAAGGTAAATAAGCTTATTTACATGTTGTTTTGTGGTGGGAACTAGACCCCTGATTTCCAACATTTTTTAGAAACTAAAAGTTATCTTTAAAAAATAGGAAAATATATAATTTCTTGTTTCAAATAATTATTAAAAATTATAATCCTAAACTTCATCCATTTCTACACATTTCATTAGCCTACTTCATTTACAAATTCTAAATAATAATACTAGTTTTATGTCATTGAAGGTGAACAACTATACTTTTGTTAGCCTTTTCCTTTGTAAAAGGATAACACAGGGTTGTGCTTTTACCCTACCCCCAATAAAGGGAACAAGAAAAATAAAATATATTGGGAGATTCTAAGTGCACATTGTGTAAAATATTGGAGAATCTTCTCAAGTAGGTGAGAAGAAAGATTAAGTGAAATTATGAAAAAATTGTAACACTTCATGCATATAAGAAGTAATTCCTAAAGAATATTTTTCCTTAACATTGATGAAAAATTGATACAATTAATAATCATGTGAGAATCATCAAGAGGAATGTTATTTATGTTTTATTTTAGTAATAGCTACTTGAATATACACCTTCAAAACCAAATCCTATAAGTATCTGTATAATCAAGTTTAGGAGTAGATGAAGATAAGGTCATCCAAGATATTCTTTCACTATTTTAGAAGGAGAATAACCAATACAATGTTTGTCTACATTAAGAGACATATGAATAGGGATTTTAATACCATGTTTGTTAGTACCAAGTCCTAAGCTTCTGTAACCTTGTTCAATAATTATTTAATAACCTTTAGGATAATTATTCATGAAATCTTCAATGGGAGGACATTTTTCACCATAATCATAAGAAAAGGTAGTGCAAGGAATGATAATAGGAGGAGAAAAAAAATTAACTTTGTCTTTCCCCTTATTATGAGTAGAAAGAGGAGAAGGTTCATCAAGGAATGTAGTAACATCTACATCATGAACTAAAGTTTGAGCTTGAACATATGCTTGAGAAGTGTTAGGAGATTAAGGGGGAGGATTAAGAGGGTTAGATAAAGGATTATGAGGGTTAGGTAAATTATGAGGGTTAAGAGGATGAAATTAGGAGCATCAACAATTAAATCTCTAACCAAAGAAGAAATAAGCCAACCACATAAAGATCAAACCATAAACTTGAAAGAAGTAAAAGATGTATTCACTAACCTCGTAATAGTATAAGAAGGAAGAGCATGAAGGGTCATGGACACCATAGAATGGATGAAACTCTCATATAAATAATAAGTGTCATAAAGAGATGCCATTAGGATAATATTGAAAATGATAGAATACACCAAAAAATCTTCATAATGCAATATATAAGTCAGCGAAGAGAACACAAATATCAAGATGCAAAGAATCTAACCCAAAAAAAGGGTAGACAATGAGTTTACAGATTAAGGTAAACACATAATGAAAGGCAATTTAATGTAACCCCAAAACAAAAGAAGAGTGCATAGGGTTCACCAATTTATGTATGGTTGGAAAATGGAAGCAAACCAACCATACATTAATGATAGGGAGAAGACCAAGGTCGACCCCTTTGATTAGATTTTATGGATAAAAGAGGAATTATCAATGCAAATGGATGAATAACTTGGGTTTATTTACCTCCCACCTCTGCCTTAATAGGGTTTAAGAAAGAAGATAAATAAAGTAATAATGATATATAAAGTATAGAAATAAAAAGGGGTAGATGATTTTTGAGCTGTCATTTTGCATGATGCTTAATGGAAGGAATCCTTTCAAACTCCTCTCTTGAAAAGCTAATTTGGGATCAACTCCAAGGTTCTAGGCAATCTTGGGACCTACTGAAATCCACTCAATTGAAGATAAATGTTTATGTTCATGAGGAGGCCTTTGCTGTTTTGAACCAATTTTGGATAATTTGTTTGATGTGTTGTTGTTTGAAAAAGTAACCACAAAAGAGATATATTTTGGTATTTTCCATTTTATGATGAATGCAATCTATCAATGTAACTATATGAATTCCTATTTTAACAAAGTCTTAGAAAAGAACATAAAAAAGATAGGGTAATGAGAGATTAAAGCAAATAATTTTTAAAGAGAAATTCTTAATGGACATAAACCACCCTAACAACATGTCTACAAGTTAAATTGTCAAAAAGATCAGGTAGGAAACCAATGAAAGTAGGAGCCACACTTCCTCAATTCCACTAATGCAATCATCAATGGGAACTCTATAATAAACAAAAGATATTTTATTTCTCATTGAATCACAAGGCGGTAGAAAGTTCACTCATGCGAGACAAGAAGCTATGCAAGAACAATGCATGATCCTTTCTCCAATTTTTTATGTTAGCAAAATTTGTCAGCACACAACAAACACTAGAAATAAAAGGTCACACAATCAGAACAACACAATAAAACCATTAGCTCCATTATAATTCATGAACATGCATTCAAAAAAATAAAACACTCTAGAAAGAATAACTACACTCAGAATGAGAGCATTAATAGCATATATTATTGCATCCAAATAATGGTTTGGAGTACATATTACATCCTTGTATTTATAAGAAGTCTTCTCCTCTTTTTGTGTTGAGAGTGAGAGCTCTTAAAATGCAAATATATGCTTAAAATTAATAAAATAAAGCTAATTATATACAAATTGACACTCTAAATGGTGCTAAGTAGGTCTTCACCCTTGCTCATATCAATTAATGGGTGCATGAGCCTTTACATGAGTTAAAACAATAAAAGAATGAGAAGATAAGAAGAGGGAAGTTGGAAGATGATCTAGAAGTCTTTGGAAGCTTTGAAAATGGAAGCTTGTCCTTCTCTAAGAGTTTCTAGGAGTTCAACTATCGTGATAGTTAACTATTGGTGCACTGCTTCTTCTTCAAAATTGTCAGTGCACCTTTGAGAAAAGTGCACCTACGCACCTATGCACCTTGGTGACAGGTTCCAAAAATGCAAAACTTTTACAAGTGTCAAAATTGAATTTCCAGCATCTGGGTTTTGTTCTTCTTTACCCTAAAGCAATGCCAAGATACTCATTCTTGAATTTATTAATTATCTTTGTTACTTGGAAAAATTTAGGAAAATCCAAAGCCCCATACTTATCCTTCACCATTTTCTCATAATTATTGAATTCTATACGAGTTACCACAAAATCCTCAAGTTTAATGTCTAGTTCCAACAATACCTCTTCAGTCTTAAATGCTTTCCTGGTATCTTCATCTAATGAAGCATCTTTGAAGGTTCCTTAGTATCCTTGAACTATTGATTGCACTATATTTATCTTGGTCATTGACTTGTCTTCAAAAATTTCAAGGTAGGCAGCATTGTAGTACCCCTGCTTCCAAATTTTGGTTTTGAGTTTGATACCTTAATTTTTGAATATCCACATTTAGTCTTTCCATGACCTTATTTTTGACAGATATCTTCTCATTCTAATCATCAAGTTTGTCTAGCTCCTCAGTAGTAAATACCTCCATGAGTGTACAATACCTTTGGCCCTTTATCGATTGGAGACTTGAAAGTCTTTTTCCCAGGTATGTATCTCATCCATCAATCCAAAATTCTAGTTCACTATAGACACTAGTTTATCTGCACTTGTTTGAATATGGTGTAATAGGCCTAAGTTGCCCCGTATTATTTGTACACCTTTTTCCTCAAAATCTTCATGCCATTGTTGACATGCTCCCAAAAATGAATCCAAATATTTAGTACCCTTTTCTCTTCTCTTTGGTGCCACCACAAGAGTGATCTCTAGATTATCCAGGTGTATTGGGCCCATAAATCCATGCAAATAGCCTCTCAAAAGCTTGTTTTGTTTCTGCAACATTACCAACTCAGACTCATCTTTGTCCATATGTCTAAACACCTCTTTTATGCCCACAGTGATCATGACTTTTGTAGTATCTACCATGGGCCTTCCCAACATGACCTCCTTGATTTGGTAGTCCTTAGGAGTCTGTTCCTTGGTATTAATGTGTGGAGGAGGAATAGCTATATGTGCAACCAAGTCTTGATTGTGGTTCTTCATAATGAAGGCCAGTGCTTGTGCATCACCTGTAGGTGGCTCAATTTTCTTGATGGATTTAATTATCTCTCTCATTCAATCATCAAAATCAAATCTAACTACTTCTTTTTCTAAAACATAAATTCCCTCTTTAGCCATGCAAGTGTCATGCCCATTGGAGACATATATTTGACTAAAGAGGTGGTTTCTACTGCATGCCCTTTCCCCTTATTAGTCCTCTTTGGAGTCATCTCCCTTTGAGAAAAACCAATAGTTAGAGTTTGTGTATATGATTGGGCTAAGGTCCTACCCTCTATATTGCAAGGAGTTTGTTGAGGTTCTTCAAGTATTTTCCCCTTCTCTGATACTTCATCAACTTTCAATTTTTGGGGCTCTTCTTTCTTCACTACTTGTATCACTATTTCTATAGTAGAAGGAAGTGGAGTCATTGAGCCTTTTTATAAGAAAGACAAATCATGAGATGGTAGTGGAGGTATACCCAAAGGTCCTTGAGGCAGCAATGTCAATTTATTCCAATCCTCTCCTAGGGAATCATGTGTGGGAGTGTCTCTTATCTTCTAAACCACCATCTCAGTGCCCACTAGCATTAAGTCAAAATTAGGGAGGTCAAAGAAATCTATTTGTTGCCCTTCCATGTTGGCTATCCACTATTTCTTCTCATCCTCTAAAGTAGAAACTTGAATAGGCTCTTTTGGAATGGATGGAGGAGTTGTGGTTGAGCTCCTTCTTCTCTCCTCTTCTGTATCCCTAGCTGAGTGAGTCCTTTGACTCAAGAGAACATATCAAATTTTTTCATCCTCCTCTTCTTCAGCTTTAGCTTTAGGAATCAACTCAAGAACCTAAGCAATAGGAGTAGTTTCCTTCTTTAACTTCCAAATTTTTGTACCTACCACTTGAGTTTCAACTCTCACTCTTTTAGGCACTAAAGGGGAGGATTCTTCCTCTGTAGCTGCAAGAGGAACATGTTTTTCTTCATCTTTCTATTCTTGTGCTTGCTATTTCTCTTTCTGGGGAGGAACTTTCTTAGTTTCTTGGGCTTGAGCTCCTAGGTCAGCTTGGGGCTCTACTTCTTCAAGCTATACATGTTCTTTTTGAGATGCTTGTGTAGGACCAGTTTTCTTCTTTCCCTTAGTTGGATCTCTTTTCCTCCTTACTCCCCTATTAGATTTTAAATTATCAACCTCCCACTCATGCTAATGCACTATTTCTAGCCTTATTGGGGATTGAGCCAAGAAGGTCGGTACCATGAATTTTTCATCTTTATCCTTCACTAAGCATGTTGTGGCTTGGAGAGGAACAACTTGAGGAACTATATCTAGTCTAAAAGGCTTCTTGATCCATTCTCTAGTTAGTTGGAATTTATGGCGAGCTTTATGATTGATATCAGAGTTCTCATCCCTTCCAATTTTTGCATTCATTATAGATCGATCATAAATTTTGACCCTATTATATAATGTATCTAAGACATCTTTAGTGTCTTTCTCAACATCCTTTAATGTGATCTTTATTTTGAGGGCCTTCTCTGCCACATGTGGAGTCATCCTAAAATAATCCCTTTTTTGAATATCTTAGTCATCTATTGCATTCATCCAATGATCATCCAATGTATTTTCATATATGGACTTCTTCCCTACCAACTGCTACACCAACCCAATATTGTCAAAGTATGGGTGAGGGGAGTTGTACTCTTCCAATGGATATTAATCTCATTTTGAATTAAAAGTAGCAATGTCCTACTTTTTCTTAACTTCAAAGGGACTGATGGTCATGGGCCATGCCCAAGTTTTCTTATGTTATTTTCTTGCTCTGTCATATGTAGACATGAGTTGCCTGACTATCTCCAACAAAATGAGCCTATATGATGAATACCACAAGAGTTTCTTCAGATTCTCCAATGTACCAACCACCCTTAGGTAAGTGAATATTTTAAATTAGATGTAGTATGCATCAACCTCTATGATCCTGGCTATTGCTTCTACTAACATCCTTTTGGCATAATCACCCTATAAGAATCAAATGATCAAAAATATAAAATCATCATTCAGCACCTTGCACTCCATATTCTTCTCTGAGAGTTTCTTCTCAACTAGTTGAGGGTATACAACATAAGTCTAGACATTAGCATCTTGCATGCTTCCCTTCTTATAAAGCCCTAGGTAGTCTATTGTTCTAGCTACGAACAAGTACACCAAATATGATGTCATATAGAATTGGGGATCAATTTTAATATCTACCAATCGTTCATCAAGGTTGTTGCTTATAATGGTGGCCCAGTTAATTGGCACTCTTGCCGTCTTGATTGTCTCTATGAATTGAACGATCCAAGTTTGAAGATGTCCAACCACTAGAAGTCCCATTGCTCTACTCAAAAGCACAATTGTGTAACCAATATCATTCTTCATATACCCTTGGGTCATGTCCACTTTATTGACTTTGTGGCCTACTTGTGTTCTATCAATCAAGAAGGATGATTGAATTATCTCTTTAGCTTCTTTCTCATTCTCTTAGTACCATCTCTTAGGTCCTTTATATGTTATCTTCAAGTATTGATCTTCTCTTGGGAGATGGAATACCTTCGCAATATTTAGAGGTCAGAGGGTGAGAACTATTTCTCCAGTGGCACTCTTGACAACCTTTTCTTTAGAGACACAATGTTCTATCAAGGTCATAATCAACTCTAATGAATGTATTTAATTCAGATGTAATGCTATATTGACTAAGCCCGAATGCATAAGTGTGGATACCATGGAAGACCTTTCATTAGGCTTACTATAAATGATGAGGAACACATTCTAGTTAATATGTCTGAGCTTGGTATCTTAGATTTTTGCATGTCTGTCTTGAACTAAGATTTCTTTGGTGGACCTTGTTATTTGAAAAAGAAATCTTTTGTCATTGAGGAGGATGATGACACCATATTATCTACACAAAAGAGGAAGACATTAGTCCATATAGCTAAAAAAAAACCCTAACAGATCAAAACCTAGCATAAAAACTATCCAAAATAGTAAGAAATTAGTTTATTCCTCTCAATATCCCTATAATTCAAATTACTGCACCTAGCACACCCTTATATGTGTGCTAGGTCTGCTAAATGGAATATATTTAACCATTTAGGCATAGTCAAGCACCTCCACTTGTATGCCCCTAGGTGAGGTACGCACATGCACAACTATACACATGCACTGTGGCAATATATATGAGGGAAAAGACTAAGTTTTGAGGCTTTGTGCATAAAGGGTGTGTACATGTGCACCTTGATGGGGTGTGCATGTGTGCACCCTAATATGCCTTGGTGTATTAGAAAGTATAGAAAAGGCGTGCATGTGCACACCTTAAGGAAGTACACACATGCAAACCTTTTCCTTTGCTTACTTTAGTTTTAGACAAAAAGGTGTGCACATGCACACCTTTTATGACTTAGACTATTTGTTCTTTTAGTTTGTTAAGATTTTTTTAAGTGAAAGAAGGTTTACACCTACACACCTTGAGGAAGTGCACATGCGCACACCTTCTTGTGTCTTAGATTATTTGTCTTAGGTGCAAGTACCAAGGATGAAGTGCATGTGATGGGGTGCAGAGGTGCGAAGAAAAATAGAGTAGAACAAATAATGAAAGTGTTGGCGGGGGGGGGGGGTCTAGGGTTTATATAGACCCTAGGCTTGGGGTGTGCACCCTCTGGAGGTATGCACCTGTGCACATCTTTAGATGGAGATGAATGTACACTTGTGCATTTAGTGTACCCGGACACCTTGATGGGGTGCACATGTGTGCTAGTGCGCATTTTTTCTCTAAAAATACAAAAGTTTCATTTTCTCTCCATTTTTGACACTTGGAACTTGCCTAGTCAGAGACTAAGGCTTGACCTAGATTCTTAGGGGATTCCAAAAATGACCCAAGCCCTAGACTAGGGGTATAGGAGACCAAAAATTATTAGGGGGTCCCTATTTCTAGGAAAAATGGGGCATGCATTGTGAGACCACAACAAATAGCCCCAACAAAAAGGAAGAAATGACAAAGGCATTTCTTCATCAACAAGCATTCTTCTAACATGTGTCCAATGACAACTAAAACATGAACACTTCAAAAAGCTTTCAAGTTCCTTGATAGTCAAAACTTTAGAATAAAAAGTCTTCAAGCTTAATGTATGCACAATGTCTTCATTCCCTTTGATGTTTCAAAATTTAGTCTATCATGAGCTTCTAGCAACTTGGAAATAATCTTCCACTCTGCCGGTCCATTCATCAAGAATCCTCATAGAACTAGTATATGAATCACTATCTGACCAGATGAGAGAATCCATTTTGAGGGCTCTTAATGGTTATCATTTTTGCATTTTAGGTTCTTTAGTAATCACTTTTGATTTTTCTTCATAGATCTTGCATGTTTTCATTTAATTTTTTCCATAAAGTTTTTTGTATAGATAATGGATAGTCATTTTGGAGTGCATATCCCTATTGTCAGATTACCTTATTTAGACCTTTTGGAATATTTAATTCTTAACACCATCTTTCCTTTTTTTTTTTTTCTCTGTATACCCTGACCATGCTTAGACTCCATGGCTAATGCATTGGTGTCATTTCTTAGATTCTTTCTTTATTTTGATAACCTTTGTGTTCCTCTTTTGTGAACCTTTGGAAATTCTCATGCCAAATAATGAGCTTAAAAATTCTTTGAAAAGACCTTTTGTTTGAACCAAAAAGTTTAGACTATCCCTTGCTACTACCAACCTTGATTTGAAAACACCAAGATAGGCAATCTTTAAATTTGTAAAGTGTTGAGAACTATTCATCCATAATTTTGATGTCAAGACTACAAGTCCTTACAATTGCAAGTAACATCCATTCTTAGTTGCTACAAGAAACAAAATCATTTGAATTCTTTGATAGAGAAACACTTCTTCCTAAAAGTCAAGACTATAAGGAGTGATCTATGAAATGCATCAAGAATGAATCTTGATTGCACCTAACCCTTAGATTGACTAGAAAAAAAAAACACAACTTTAAAGAAAACACATGACTAAAAATAAACACACTTGTAGAAAAGTAAACACACTTGTACGAAAGTAAACACAGTTTTTAAAAAAAAATTTAAATTTTTTTAAAATGTTTTCCACTTTTAGGCCTGGAAGTAATGTTTTAGGAATAGGCCATTGATGGGAAATGGGGCAAGGAACTCAACCTAAAATTATTCTCTCCCAAAATCTCCATTATTTGATAAGGACCAATCCACAAGCATTGAAACTTAGTGTGACAACCTAATTCTTCTTTCTACTTGTTCCATAGGAGAACAAGGTTAGATATTCTAAAATATTTGATGTGCCTTGCTTGCCAAATCATTGTTTGATGATAGTCTGATCTTTTGCCACATGCTCCAAAGTTGTCATTCTTTTCTCATCCAACTCCAAGAGATTCATGAATTTGATTTGAGCTCTATCAATGTCCTTAGCATACCCCTTCATGAATTTCAACACTAGGATCCTAAGGTTAAGTAGGAACACTGGTTCTTGTCCACAAACAAGTAAATATTGAGACGTCCCCAAAGAATTTTTAATCTTGACTCTATTCATCCATAATGTATATTTCAGTTGAGTGCTCCAATCTTTTGGATTGTTCTTCAACAACTTCTTTATCACTGTGATCAAGTTCTTATTGGTGGATTCAACCACACCATTCCCTTAGGGATAATGATTAGATGAAAAATTAATTATAACCTAATTGTCTAACACCCACTGTGTAAGAAATATTGATGTGAAAAATGAAACATTATCACATATAAGGAAGAAAGACATCCCAAATCTAGAAACAATGTGCTCATCCAAGAATTCTATAACCACTTTTGTCGTACAATTATGGAAAGTCTATGCTTCTCTCCAATGAGTATAATAATCTATAGATGTGAGGAGATACATGTGTCTAGTTGATGATGGTGGGTTCATTAGACCAATAAAGTCTAGCCCCCATTTAGCAAAAGGGCATAACTCAAACATTGGTTGTAGAGGCATAGTTAGATGTCTTTCTCTATTAGTGCTTGTCAGACCTATGTGGCAAGAATGTACATGCTCAAATGTATCCTTAAAGATGGTAAGAAAAAAGTATCCTGATCTTAAAATCATGTGGGTCATAATTTGTGCTAATCCATGTAATGTTCCATACTTATTATGAAATTGTTCTAAAAACTCTTTCACTTCTTCTCTTCCCAAACACTTCACATAAATACCCTCATAATTTCTTTTGTACAACTTCCTATCTTGAAGCATTTAAGACTCACATTTCATCTTGAGTCCTCTTCATTGGGAACTATTCATCTAGTTAGGGTATTGTTTCTACAAAAGATAGTAAACAATATCTTGATACCAAATATCCATAATTATTCCTTGACCAATATCCACTTGAGACACTATGATCTTTTGTTGATTTTCAGTACTAATCTCATGATCAAATCCAATTTTATTGTTAGCACTTACCTTATTATTAGCTATCATCTTAGAAAACCCTTTTCCTCTTATCAAATTTATTTCTTGAATCTTTAGATAAAATTCTTGCAATATAGCCATCCATTTCCCTTGTCTTTCATCTAATTCATTCTGCATTAGTAAACATTTTAACTACAGCATCAGGCACAATTGCATATACCTTACTCCTAAGTATATAATGACAAAATTTCTTGACCCTCATTACCAAAGAGAAAGACTATTTGTCAATATTATAATAATTTAATTCAGCATTCTTCAATGGACAACTCATGAATGCAATGGGTCTCTCATCTTCTTTGTCTTTCTTTTGAGTTAGAATTCTGGCACATGAATGTTCTAAAGAAAAAGAGTAAATTTTGAGTGGTAGATCATAATCTGGACTCACAAGTACTGGAGCCTTGGAGATAGCCACTTTGATATCTTCAAAGGATTTTTTAATTTCAGGAACTCGTTCTATTTTTGCTCCTTTCTTTAGCAATTTATTAAGGGGGCATACTATTTCAGCAAACCTGCTAATGAACCTAGGTACAAAATTGATCTTTTCAAAGAAAGACTTGAGTTATTTGTGACTATGAGGTGTTGACAAATTTAGAATTTCTTCTATTCACTCAAGGTCAATGGACATTCCTACTTTAGAAATTATGTGACCCAAAAGTTTTCCTTTAGAAACCCCAAATGAACATTTTTAGGGTTAAGTGTTATGCCATATCTCTGACATCAATTGAACACTTGTTTGAAATCAGCAATATGTGTATCTCTATCTCTGGAAAACACACTCAAGTCATCCATGTAAATAACTATGCACTTGTTTATCAGTCCTTTGAATGCTTCGTTCATCACTCTTTGGAAAGTAGCTCCTACATTAATCAACCCAAAAGGCATTCTTCTATATGTGAAGGTCCCTCATTTTTTCATGAAAGACATCTTCAACCTATCTTCTTTGTCCAACATTACCTAAATATATCTTGAATATTCATCTAGAAAAGATATCATCTTGGATCTATTCACAATCTATAATACTCCATCAAGGGAGGGCAAAGGGAAGTTATCTTTCTAAGATGCTTGGTTTAGATTATGAAAAAACTAGAACCAAGTTAGAAACCCATGTAGAATTTCAAATTGGGAAGATAATTTTAGCATCAAGTAACTTTTGTACTTCTTTCATGATCAAAGATTCAATAATGCGATTGATGGGTCTCTACCACTGACAAAAAGGTTTGACATCTGGCTTCAATGGGATGTCATGCATAATGATTTCAAGATCATAGGTTTTGAGTTCTTCACAACTCTATTCTATGACATCTTTGTATCCTATAAGAAATTGAAGCATGCTTTCTCACTCTTGAGGAGTACAAGCCTTTTCTATTGTTACCATCTTTGGATCTTCTTCTATGTCTATATTGTATGAATCACATTCTCCAATCCCTTTCTCTTCAATAGTTCTCTTGCTATGTGTTGACTCATATTTATTGAAGATGCATTCTAAATCTACCATCCCCTTAGGAATAGTATTGGTTTCATCATTCTTAGGTTTATCCTTAGGAATATCATCCATCTCTTATCCTTTAAAAAGGCCATTGCACATGATGAACTCGAGAATGTGTTGGTCATCTTGAAAGACTTGGAAGTTCATAATATTTTTTGGGATAGATGGGGTAGCAAAAAATTCCACTAAGAATATTTTCAATCTTATTCTTTCAACTAGCTATAATGCACTAGATGAAATTGTAAGAGTGTCATTTACCACATTTCTACTTGGAATAGATCTTATGTTCAATGATTCAAAATATCCCATTAAGTCCCAAACTATCTTTTGATATGCAAGTAGTCTTCTATCATTACAAGAGTAGATTAATTTGACCTATCTAATAACTAACTAAGACTCTCCTTCTATTATGAGTTCTTTCACGTCCTTCTCCAATGCAAAGAGACATCCACAAATTAAAGCTTCATACTCTGCAACATTGTTAGTGCATCTAAATTTTAATTAATATGCTACATAAAAAGGCCATCCTTTAGGATTAATTAATTCAATACCTACACCAAATCCTAGTTTTCATTTAGAGTTGTCAAACCTAAGCATCTAAATTAGTTATTCTTTGGGCTTTCTAGACTTATGTTTATTAGTACACAAATTTTCCTTCACTTGAGTTTTAAAAGATTTTTTTTTTCTGGGATCCATTTTAATATTTCACATGGTGGACTTGGTGAGTTACCATAATTTATCTTTGATATTGGGGGAGTCTTTTTTCATTTTTGATTTTGGATATCCCCTATCAATTTCGTAATATTGTTAATTTGGGGTAGTGGGTGAACTACAATTGAAGTCCAACCTTGGCCTTTTACAAAATGTCTTATTCTCAAGACTTTAATCATTTTGGGTGGAGGATTAGACAAAACACCTCCATCTTAAGAAGTGTCATTGTATGACACATTAGGATCTTCCTTGTCCCCTTCATTAGTCACCATAGATTTAGATGTGCACATGGGACTTGGATTTTTTTTTTATATTTCATTTGGAATTTGGATAACTTTGAATTGCATCATCTGAGTTAGTACCTTAGCAACTACTTGTTGACAGTGTGAACATTCAAATTCAGAATGGAAAACTTTGTGTAAGATGTGAAACCCAGAGAGTAAAAAAATACTTGGATCTTCTTCTTCACCTAAGTACCATAGATTAGCAACCATGTTGTCTATAAACTGATTCATTACTTATTAATTGGGAGCAAGAATCTTGGATTCCTTATTTAGATTACCTAGTTTCATGGTTGAAGTTATGTCAAGAGTTATCACTTTGTAAGAGTCTTACTCTAATTGAAAAAATGCCACCTCATTTGGAGCATTGTACTTTGTAATCATTATCTTCAATTTTGGCTCATCATCTATCTTGATTTAATTATTTAATTCTTTCCAAGGTAATAAAAAATGAGTAAAATCAGTTGAGAACCATCCTCTCAAACATTTCATCCATTCTCTACTCATCAACATTTCATAAGTCTCTAGAATTTCCACGACATGTTTGTCTATAATGTCTTGAATTTGGGGGTCTATAGTTAATTGTATCCTAACATCCTTTAATACCCTAATAACCTTCACTTATATTTTATCAAGTTGTATCACTATCTAATTTGAGAGTTGAGGAGTAACTCACAACCTTTGGGCTATTGAGAGTGGCATGACATTACAAGAAACTCCTAAATCTATAAGACAATTGTGTAAGTTTCTTCCAAAAATTATGAGATGGAGCAAGAAAGGAGATACTTCAACCTTGTCTTTGTACATAGTTGGCATGGCCTTAGATGTATTGACTCATTGTGAAGAAGTCTTTTGAGGTACCATATTTGAGTTGGGCATTGCCTTGGTATGATCAAGAGTCCTCAGTAGTGCTTCCCTTTGATTAGGATAATTTTGTAGCATATCAAACATAGACATATTAGCCTTAGTTTTCTCTAAATCTTCCACTGCATTATACTTTTTAGTATTCCATTCCTGATTCTTTAGGATTGTAGTTATATTACCTTGATTTAGATTTTTCTATCCAACAAAGGGTGATCTGGTAGGTACAATATTGTTATTAGCTCTTAGATTAGGAGGCATTGGCTGTAAGGAAGGATGAATACCATCTATCATGGGCTCTTTTCAGTTATGTAAATTTTAAGTATTCTGATTATCATTTCAAAAGGCTAACATTTCTTTGTATTGATGATTTGATTCTTGATTGAATGGGAAGGAAAATTCTTTGTGAGCCAGTTATTCTATTTCCATATTTTATGGAGAATCATAGGATTATAACATCATAGAATTATACTACATGGGAGAATCATTATTATTGCCTTGTGAATTTTGGTTCACTTCTTGATTTCTACTATAATATCATCCACCATCATTAGGTACACTTTGATTATTGTCATATTGGTTGATGTCCACAAACTGAGCATTGTTGTTGTTATCTACAGGGATGCTTCCTTTATTTGGATAGGTATTCCATTGTCAATCTATCTATAGAAGCCATTGTTACGATCCAAAGGATCATAATTATTTCTTGCATTTTTATTCCCACTAAAGTTTTTGTTGTAATTTTGACATAGTTGTTTTTGTAAGGGCCCACATTTGTTCTTTGGAAGTTACTATTCTGCCCTTGTGATAATCTTAGACAAGTTAACTCATTGGTAATTTGAGACATAGTCTTTTTCATTTGACCAGTCTTAGATGCCACATTGTTTTCTATTTCAGCGAGTGTTGCAACTTGTGCTCAAAGAAAGCCTCTTTTGGAGGCTCATATCCCAAATAAGTTATGGATGGGGTCGATACAACTGGTGCTTATTATAAAGGAACTAGATTCATTGGAATGATTTGACTAGGCACCATTGGTGGTTCCATAGGATATTGTGGCATTGTTGTAGTAGCTTGGGTTGGAACCATCATTTCTCCTCCATTAGGATTTTCTTTCTTGGTGAAAGTAACTACTTCTTCAAAGAATTTTTCTAATGTGTCAATATTTGTAGCTGGTAGCCTTCATAGAAAGATAGTAGTGAGATGGTCCATAGCATTGAAATAAATCTAGATTGTAGCTTCAACTGGTACAGTATAGGGTGTTTCCAACTTGTGGTAAGCCATGTGAAAGTGATGATTGAAACATGAAATGTTCTTCGTAGCATCCCTCTTGATTGAAAAGTTTTTTTGATGATGTATCACAATCGGGTTGATGAATGTTTTCAATTGTTCTAAGAACAAATTTTTGGCATCCCAATCCTAGATGCACCCTAGTGGAAAATTCATCTACCAACAAAAATTAACTTCTCCCAATGAGAATGGGAATAAATGAAGGACCATGTTCTCTTGTTGAATTTTCTTTTGATTGCAGATTGCTTTGAAGACTTTGATATGGTCCTCAACTGTTTGTGTTTCTCCATAGATGAACTTATGGCAAAATTTTTCAAGATTCTTAGGAAGGTCATTGAGTGTACCTTGAAAATTTATTAGTGAATCCACTGCATTTGCAAATAAGTCCATCAGTGGAGGATTTGGTGGAATGACAGGTGGAGGTAGATTTGGGGGTGGAACAGGAGATAATGGAAGTTGGAATGGAAGTGGTATAATTCTTGGTAGTCCCTTTGTCACTACGAGGTTTCTAAAAATGAGTGAGTTCTAGAAACTCTTGTCCAACTTCTAAAGATATTAAAGCTCATTGAAATAGAGATGTCAAATCAGGATCTTCTGGTTTGCATCAATTCTGGAAAAGTGCACTTTTGTAGAAGTACACTCTTTTAAAATAGTGCATCTATGTACACTTTATAGAATGAATTTTTTGAACATTTGAAAACTTTAGAATTTTGAAGTAGAAAGTTTTTTTTTTGAATTCAAATAGTTTGTAGGCCCTCCTTCTACTACCAACTTTTTTTGAGCTATCATTTTTCATGATGCTTAATGATAGGGATCCTTTCGAACTCCTCTCTTGAAAAGCTAATCTAGGATCAACTCCAAGGTTTAGGATGATCTTACAACCTATAAAATCCACTAGATTTAAGATAAACATGTATGTTCATGAGGAGACCTTTTCTAGTCTGAACCAATTTTGGATAATTTGTTTGATCTATTGCTATTTGAAAAAGCAACCACAAAAGAGATATATTTTTAGTATTTTTTTGTTTTATGATGAATGCAATCTATCAATACAACTATATGAATTTCTATTTTAACCAAGTGTTAGCAAAGAAAATAACAATGATAGGGTAATAAGATATTAAAGAAAATAACTTTGAAAGAGAAATTCCTAACAGACATAAACCACGATAACAACACATTTGAGAGTTAAATCGTTGAAAATATTAGGTAGGAAACCAATGAAAATAGGAGCAACACTTCCTCAATTCCATTGATGCAATCATTGATGGGAACTCTATAATAACAAAAAGATGTGTCACTTCTCATTGAATTGAAATACCTTGGAAAGTGTACTCATGTGAGACAAGAAGCTATACAAGAACAACAGGTAATCCTTTCTCCAATTCATTATGTTAGTAGAATTTTTCAACACATAGAAAACACCAGAACTAAAAGGTTGCACAATCATAATAACACAATAAAACCATTGGCTCCATTATAATTCATGAACATGCATTCACAAAAATAACACACTCTAGAAAGAATAACTATACTCTGAATGAGAGTACCAATAGCATATATTATTGTATCAAAATAATGGCTTGGAGTACATATTACATCCCTATATTTATAAGAAGTCATCTCCTCTTTTTGTGTTGAGAGTGAGAGCTCTTAAAATACAAACATATGCTTAAAACTAATAAAATAAATCTAATTATATACAAGTTGACACTATAAATGGTGCTAAGTAGGTCTCCACCCTTGTTTATATCAATTAATGGGTGCATGAGCCTTTACATGACTTAAAACAATAAAAGAATGAGAATATAAGAAAAGGGAAGCCGCAAGATGATCTAGAAGTCTCTAAGAGCTCTAAAAATGGAAGCTTATCCTTCTCTAAGCATTTTTGGGAGTTCAACTACCATCAGAATGTGTTTTTGGTGCATGGAAAGCTCTATATTAGGAACTGATAGTTAACTATTAATGCACTACTTCTTCTTCAAAACTATTGGTGCACCTTTGAGAAAAATGCACCTACACACCTTGGTGATAGGTTCCAAAAATGAAAAT